>JAOTON010001628.1:602500-1272500 GCA_034440635.1 Lepas anatifera
AAGGTTTTCTCCACGAAGTGCAACAAAAGAGTAGAAAGTGACTTTGGCATATATCAAATCAAAACCGGTGACAAGAAATACGCGACGACATTTAACACGCGCATTGACGAGGGTCTGAGCCACTTTCGCTTTGACGAGGGGGCGGGTACCTGCCCCCCTAAGATCTCGAGGACCACGCTAAGTAGCGAAAAACGGTTAACGGCGTTGGGTTGCCCATCCGATTCTCCATCGAAAATATTTGAAACATTCTTTCAGGTCACATTTAAGGTCACTAGGGGTCAAAACATGCTGGTATAGGGATAAAATGTAAATGAAGGTTTTCGGTCATTGCATCTGAACAAGTAAAGATAGAGCAAAACTATTTTAATTACATGAATCCTCACAGCAAGCCTAATCGAATTATATATAATATGACATTGCTAGGTCAAATCAAGGATTTGACCTGACCTGAGGTCAGGTCAAGGTTAAATTAGGTAAAATGAATATAATTAGAACTGCAAAGACAAGGAAAATCTAATGAAATCAAGATAAACGCTCTATCATCGTCAGTTACTAAGTTATTCAGTTAAAACCATTTTCCCATGTATTTCGAACGGAGAGGTCATGGCTCATACCTGACCTTAGGTCATCGATATAAAAAATACCAGAAAATCTTTTAGAGAACTCGGTAGGCTCATTATGTGATATGAGTTTCAATCGGATAAGTTCACCCTGTTCCGACTTATGCTATCTTAAACTTTGTTGAGGTTAGGTCACTTGACCTGTACTGGTGACCTGACCTGAGATGACTTAACCTTAAAATTTTGACAAAAGTTGTAAAAATAATGAGAGAAAAAGTATGCCAAGTACGGTGGCGCTACGTGCCACCCTTTTTTCTCCGAAAAGCCCGAGGGGGCGCCCCCGTCAATGTGCGTGTTAATTCAGCGCTCTAGCTTGATTAGGTCAAAAGTTATTGTAAAAATACTTTTTTTGCCCCTAGTGACCTGTGAAGACTTCAGATAGGTCGAAGCGAAAATATTGCCCCTGAAATCCCTCACAGGGTGGCCAAAAATGCTTTCCTGAGAAGTCTGAACGTTTGCAATCATTTTTGTGACTTTTGGATCATAAGACCACCTTTTCCCTACTTTTAAACGGGAGAGGTAACCTCACGAACTGACCTCAGGTCACCAAATCTAAAAATCCCAGGTATGCATTTTAAGACCCTGAGCATTTTAAGTCATCATGAGTAGAAATTTTCAAATCAATCGGCCCAACAATTTGGCTATGGTAGAGCTCAAAATTTGAAGTGAGGTGACTTTGTTTGACCTCACCTGATGACCTGACCTAGACCTCTCAACCACGGCGCTGTGCCTCGGTGTTTTTCTGTTTATCTATAAATTGATTTATTCAAAATAATCGCCAACAGATAAAATCAACTCAGAGGGGCGAAGTCAGAGTATTAAACAAGTGTATTTACATCACAAGAATCATTCCGGAAACACCTTTGGGAGGGCATGATTGATCCTCCCCCGGTGGGGCGAGGGTTAAAAGATTGTCGACCAATTTTCAAAGCTTTTCACTAATCGACGCGCTATAAGTTGTCTCAAATGTGGCTGAGTATCGTGTTTTTGTTTTTGCCTCGACCGGTTTTCCGGCAATGTTGGAAAATAGGAGGGAGCCTCCGAGCCTGTCCCCAATTTAGTTCGCTTGTTAATGATGTTTTGATGGTTTTAGTACTCCCAATAGAGCCTGTTTCAAAGCAATAAGTAGCAAAAGTACTCTTCCATGGAGTAGCCAGGAACTTGAAGAAACCATGAGAGTTCTACACCACTGCCCCTATTTACCAAGGACCCACACTGGCTCCATTCCTTTCAAGCCGTCAAACAGTTCACTCTGGTTAATGTTTGCATCTCTCTCGATTGGAAGCTTGAAACCAGGGTTGATTTTGGGGAGGTTGGAAAGCCGTAGCAGCTGACTTGTCTAAAACAGAAACTAAGGTAGACATCCAACTTCCATAATTACAATACGCCGTGTGACGTCTATCAACTAAGGTATGAAGTTACCGTGCCGGTGGATTCATTAAAAGGCTAGTTTGAAATTATGTATATATATATATTTTTTATATATATTTATCGACGAGGAATGCATAGATACATGTTCATTTGCTCATTTATTCTTAGTCTCTAGCATCTGCATTGCGAAGTCAACAAAAAGAACATAAAAAAGACGTTCCAAAAGTAGCCAAAGCAGATTCTATTCTAGGGAACTAAGAGACCCACACCTTTTCGATAAGTGCTAACTCGGATCCGGCCGTCAGCTGAGGAGTGCAGAAAGCTGTTGACGGGTTGTTTGTGCCAGCTATCCACCAAACGGCTTTCTGTGAAGCGTCGCGGCACTTTCTACATCTGCAAATGCTATGGGACTGGAAACTTCAATTTGAGTGCAAGTGATAGGCACTAAAATGGAATGCATATTGTTGTGTCGAATGCATTGCAACAGAACAAAGCACCGGTTCCACACAGCAGCCCCCATTGTATATTTCTCATTTTAAATAGCCGCCTCAACTTTGGGGCTTAACGACAGACCAAGTGCTGAGGTCATATGGTGCCACCAACTCTCACCCTATTAGAAGGGTACTTCGGGGATCGGAAAATACTTCTGCAGAATACCCACCCAGGAATTTCAGTCAGGGCCACTGGCGTGTAGGTCGAGGGCTCTTCCCACGCGCCACTGCATCCTCAAGCCGCCTCATCATACTTGAACTTTCGCCTGGCTGGTATCGCTCCGATGGGCTACTCTGACTCCCGCTCCATCAACAGGAGAGACTGAGTCTGGAAATGGGATAATTGATTAAAAATAAATATAATTCCACTAAAGATAAAGGTTTTCACAAACACACCGCCCAGAAAAGAAACGGAGACGATCGTTGGTCTTTTTGACGCTCAGACATGACATGTTAGCTTAAGATGTCAATATGGGTAAAGCGAAGACAAAACTTTATGTTCAGACCAGCAAAACGGCAAATCAAGCTCAATTTTGAACACCTTTTCAATGCCCAAAAAGAATATATATGTTGTATTCAATCGCAATCCAGTAAATGTCCGGTTTTATAAAAGTATTTATCAACGAAAGCTATGCTGTACTTAGGTGCATCCAATAAAGTGTAACAAGACTAGCAACACCGAGCAAAAGCTAGCGTGTGATTGAGACAAGTTGATGGAACCTCTGGCCCGGCCCCGCCAATAACAGCGATTCTAACCGAGCTCTAGGTGCCCACAAATTCTCGAGTGCGCAAAACAAAGTACTTTATCAAGCGAATCGCGCCTTGCAGACCCGAATTCATACACACATCCTCAGATATAACTCATGTGGTACTAGCACCGAATAGGTTCAGTCGGATCAAAACAAAGTTAAAGAAATGAGATGTTTCTGGGCGGCAGTTCCACTGTAGCCCATTCGATTTCAGAGAAAGTGGCAGAACAAACATGCATAGGCAATGAACAGGGCGTGCTGGTGTTGTTCAAGCGGCCGATCTACATGTATTGCATAACAGAAACAGCGGGCAGACCATCTTTTTTAAATGAAACTGGCTGAAGGAAATTGTTACACCGCGAAACGCTAGAATTGTGGGTGGCTATGGGCTTGTTTTGAGCGTGCGCCTGCTACGCCGCCAACGAGTGCTTCAGCATCACATTCTTAACCGGCCCGAAGGATAACAATCATCCTTGAGCTGAAATTGGATGACTGCATCAACAAGGCAATCTCAGCGCAGTTTTATATTTTTTATCATTTCGCATCACGGCCATGAAGAGCCTGCAGGAAAAGTCATTAATCCAACGCCACTCTTAATTATCGTGCTTCCCAAAACTTCCTAAAACAGCATGAAATCTTTTTATTGCGAATTTAGCTCTTATTAATCGAACATGTGACATAGTATAACAATTAGATATACATTTGATAATTTTTTTATATTCGGAAAGTATCAATGTTTATACAAAAATAGCTAGCTAGCAAAAGTTGGCTAGGTATTCTGTCTTCTTTCTCACACTTCACGCTTCTGTTTTTATTCACTTACGTATTTTCACATTTCACCGAGTTCGTTTGCTAATCGATGGCACATCGATCATTAAAGCACTACTATTACATGGCGATTAGGTACATGCACAATGGGTTGCAGAATCCATATTTATAAAGTAAAGACACTCAAGGCTATAGACACTAGTTTTGTGAAAGTCAGACAACATGGCCAAGAGCTATCAAAAATCTAAAACAAAACAGTTGAAATTTTTCCGCGGCTCTGCCCACAATTTCAAAATCGTAAGATTGTCTTCCTTTAACATACGGTTCAGCGCTAAACTAGCCTGTAGAACTCTAAATTTTTAATTGGATCGGATTGGCTGATTTTGATATCTTAGGGGGAAAAATTCACTCTTCTGAAAGGAAAATCTTAGCTAGGAGCCTGGCAGGAACAGGGCTAATGAGGTCAGAAGGAAAACAAGGCCGTGATGGTTGGCAACGTTATCGTCTCCAGGGTCCCACACACATTTAGGTTTAGGCAGCTAGCATTCCAAAAAACTCAAAGATAAAACTGCACAGCTATCCTGTGCAGCTGTGTAGGTTTGTCGATTTTTTACTACGCTGTGTGGTTCAGGCGAGTTTTTTTACGCGGCGTAGCCTAGTTTTGTCCAGTTTTCGGAACACTAGTTTCTCAGGAACGAATTTATATGGCAGCCTGGAGACCATACCTTGACATGCCATAAGAACCTTTGTTTTGCTGCTGACGTCATTAAAAATGCTGAGTTCACAAATATTCTGCCGTCTCTGTGCCAATATATGATTTAATTTGACATGCAGCGCTTAAGTAAAAAGTATATTTATCTAGACAAATAGCGGATATCGAAGTTAGTGGTGGTGCTCACGTGCTACCACTTGCCCTGGAAATGTCTAAAAGGCTGTTTGCCATCGCTGAAATCGACAGTGAGGTGGTCAATTTACCTATGTGATAGAAAACCAAGAGCGCTGCACTGCTCAGAAAGCTGTGTCCTATTTTTATACCCGAATGAATTCGAAAATGACACCAAGGGCCTTGACAGTGGGACAATCACCACTGCCTGGCCTTCTGGCAAAGTCAGCCTCGGAAAATTAACATTAAAAAACTCAAGAAATCCACACAGCTGTCCGATTTGCTCGGATCAATAAGCTTTCCACCCATCGCCGCTTCGAGCGTTAGGCATGCATTGGAAGAAACAAAACTGCCAATAAATACAAGGACAACGGAGACCTTTGGAAAATACACGAGTCCTTCAAAACTGTTAAATAAATTAACAACTGCCACAAAAAGGACACCAAGCTCGTTCCAGACGGTAACCGAATTCCTACTGATAATAACTACAAACATGGGAGATTCCTTGAGCGAAGAATTCATACGAAGAGCCTAGCCAAACTTTAGCAAGACAACGCTGAATGGAAAAGTTGGTTTAACCAGCTGACGAAAATTCCGTACTTGCTGGTGTATCAAAGCCATGGTACAAGGTATGCACGGGTAAAATATAGTCGTTGAGATATATACCAATGCGTAAAAAATAATACAAACTGTGGCAGCTAGCGGAGCCGACAAATGTGGCTAGAGACAGGTGGGTACTTGCAGCAGATGATGACGCTGTGTAAACCCGTTGGGAATGATTTAGGCGGCTGCACGGCCTGCATGCATTTTTCGCTGAAAACGCGCTTGGATAAGATATTCTTTAAGATAAGAAATTTTGAAATATATCCTTAAGTGCATAAGATAATGAGATTTTGGACCGCAGCCACATATTTGAGGAAGGTGTTCACTTTTCTGGACCAGCCTATAGGCTCCCTCATCATGTCTGGTTTATTCACAACTCCCGGTGTCAAATACCACACGGCCTGATGCTCCAACCACGGCGATAATTGGAATGCCCCTCCTACACTGAGAGAAATTTCTATTCCAATGTACTCTATCTAATCCGGAATCTCGGTCTGCTCGAGCATAAAATGATGCCATAAAACCTTATTAAAGGAACATTTGAGCATGCTTGCTCTCATTAGATCCTCTTCCCAGCATAATTCCAGCACAGGAAGTGTTTTTGTAGGCCCTGGCAGCTTAAAATGATTCTCGGCTTCTAAACATGGTGGGAAGAAGCTTAATATGATACCAATATGGTATTACAAGTGAAATCTTTTCTACACCACAAAACATCATTTTACCATAGGTGCTCGACCTATTCTAGCCACGAAATTGAAAGATCTATCAATATCCTCATCAAAGTTTCATTTTATACTTGGAATCAATATATTCTGTCACCAGAAATAACCAGGAATATGGGAGCTTTAGCTGCAGAATCATTCGAAACCCCAATGTATTTTGATCCCACGTCAAAGCGTATCCGGAGATTGCGTGGGCGTGCTCGACCCGCGATTGAAAAAATTTACTCGCCGTCTCGCGCCATCTTCAGTGTTCCTGCCATTGCACGCAGAGCTGGCCACAAAGCTTTGGTGTCGTGATCCGAGCAAAATTTGAGGGGAATAGCTGACCCTTTTCACTTTACGTTGACACGTGCTTCTACATTGATCCAAATCAGGTTTTACGCTGAGGGGCCTGAAGAAGCCACGCTGCATTTGGCATGGTTTACGGGAGAAGCCACATCGACAGACCTAGCGGGGATAACGGATCAAGAGGAGAAGCTTAAGCTGAGTCTGATGACCGACAGACTCCGCTGAGAGCTAGTGAGAGTGAAGAAGCATACTGGGGCTGCGAAGGTTCAGGCATTCATTGTACTGGTGGCCAAAACCAGGAGTCCATGTGTGTCAGCTAGATGACGGCAACACGGACTGAAGCCCCAAGTTTGGCCGCGCAGAACAGCCCTTGCTATGCAAAGTTGATGAAGTAGTGAGAAGCATCTGTTACTGTTTGATACAGTCACCCACGTGTTCTAAAGACCGTTTTAAGCTCACTTTGAGCACAGATTAAGGGCGCTTAAAAAGATTGGAAGGATTTTCACAGGAGCCTCTGAACGCACGTCCATTGCTGGACAGAAGTAAGTCTCATTTTGTACAATATGGTGCACAGCATGATATTTTTTCAGCCATGACGTGATACTTTGAAGCAAACATGTCTACAATCATATCTATATATCCAAAGTAAACGAGGACTGCTATCTCTGACGACAGCGGCATGTGCTTGAAGTGTAAGCCTGGACCGCTCCTGGGCGATATGGAAGAGGACTGTTCATTAAAGGCATTTCATGTGTGTCCGAAAAATGGTGAACGTGATTGTTGTTTAATGTTTGTGTCCTAATACAAAGTTACGATTATGTTATCTTTTCTCGAGGCTGGAGTGGACTGCGGCAAACAAATTGGATTACCCTCATTATCATCAGACAAAGTAAATGTGTTAGCAAGGCCACAACAGCACGATAAGTAACATCTTTACAGAAAGTTTCAATTTAACCCGCGCCCCACCGGGGTCGCGCCACCTTCGCCCCCACCGGGGGCCATCGATGGCCCCCTCTAACTCCGAAAATATGGGCGTTAGCGCAAATCTGCAAAGTGCAATAGAAAGCTCGCGTGAATTCAGTAAGAAATTACTTCACATGTTTTAGTGCTCAGGTCAATGGTTTGACCTCCAGAGGTCAAATTAGGTCAAGATCGGCTATTTTCACTCAAATATGCAATGATTAAGCCAACTGGGCATAACTCTTATGTCATTAGAGCTATTGAGGCCTGGTAAAGTACATTTGATAGCAAATTGCCAGTACTTTTTCCGCTATGTGGAACGTAAAGACCTCCCGCCAGTGGTTTGACCGCCAGAGGTCACCTCGTGACCTAATATGACCTGAGGTCACGAAAGGTCAGAAAGTGACCTTGCCGTATATCAAATGAAAGCCAGTGACAAGACAAACACGATGGTGTTTGTTTCACCGCTCTAGCTTAATTAGGTCAAAAGTTATTGTCAAAATACTGTTTTTGACCTCTGGTGACCTTGGATGACCTTGGAAAAGTCAAAGGGCAAATATGACCCCTGAGATCCGTGAAAGGGTGTCCAAAAACGTTGTTCTGAGCAGTCTGAGTATTTCCAATCATTTTTGTGGCTTTTATATCATGAAATAGCTTTTCCCCATGCTTTTCCAATGGGAGAGGTCGCCTCGTGACCTGACCTCAGGGCACGAAATCGAAAAATCCCGGATATACACCTTGTAGACCCTGGAGGGGTCATGATGTGTAGGAAGTTTCAAATCGATCGACTTTGAAATGTAGCTCTTACAGAGCTCTAAATGTGAAGTGAGGTGACCTTGGTTGACCTCGTCTGGTGACCTGACCTTGGGTGACCCGGGGTAAAAATTTCAGGGATGATGGTAAAATGATGCAGTGAGAGGTAGAGCCCTCAACCGCGGTGCTGCGCCTCGTCGTTTTTCTGCTATCCCGGAAAAACCTTAGGGGGGCCATCGATGGCCCCCGGTGGGGCGAGGGTTAAGAAAAAACACGAAGACTAACGAGGAACATCTAGTGAACCCAATGAAACTCTAGGCACGACTTAAAGTATGCCACACAGACTACAATTATACCAGCATCAGTTTTGCTACTAGACTAATTTTATACCAAATGCAGACTCAAAAGAGGCGGTTTCGTTTGAGGCTTGCATCGAATTCAGTTGTCGTGTTGAGTGGAGGGGCATGTTTTTCTAAACCATGTCTCGTGGAGAGCTGGAATATAATGATTCCATGACGATTTTGCTGATGGAATACATTGATGCCGTGGAGTTTTTTCTATACCGAGCAAAGACTCATTTGAAACCAGGCATCAGACAATTGATTCTCGAGCTTACGGTAATCATTCTATGAGCTTCAGAAAACACTACGTGCTAGACTCAATCCAGTCCAAGAGATTACATTGAGTCTGCGAAGGGAATACAATGAGCCTGATTCTACCTGATTCCAACCGAGTTTGACACCAGAATCCAGACTCGCTTTCAGCACCGACTCAGTTTAGCCAGAAGGACTCAATTTTTCTCTCAGTGTAAGCTTCACATTCACAAGACGAGGTAATCGCTATGACTATTAAGGGCAGGCCCCACCCGGCTTCTAGTCTAGTCCTTATACCACACTGAGAGAAAAATTGGTAAACTGGGCCCTCTTTGACCGTTAACACGCGCATTGACGGGGGGCGGGTACCCGCCCCCCTCGGGTTTTTCGGAAATAGTAGAAAAACGGCGGCGCTTAGCGCCGCCGTACTTGGTATATCTTTTTCCCTCATTATTTTTACAACTTCTGTGCAAATTTTAAGGTTAGGTCATCTCAGGTCAGGTCACCAGTACAAGTCAAGTGACCCGACCTCAAAAAAAGTTTAAGATAGCATAAGTCGGAGCAGGTGAACTTATCCGATTGAAACTCATATCACATAATGGCCCCACCGAGTTCTCTAAAATATGTTCCGGTATTTTTTATATCGATGACCTAAGGTCAGGTACGACGCATGACCTCTCCATTGGAAATACATGGGAAAATGGTTTTTACGGAATAACTCAGTAACGGATGGTGATAGAGCATTTATTTTAGCTGCATTAGACTCGCCTGGGCTTTGCAGTTCTAATGATATGCATTTTATATAATTTGACCCTGACCTGACCTCAGGTCAGGTTAAATCCTTGATTTGACCTAGCAAGGTCAAATTATATATCATTCGATTCGGCTTGCTAAGAGGATTCATATAGTTTAATTCGTTTTGCTCTATCTTAACTTGTTCAGATGTAATGCCCGAAAAACTGAATTTTACATGTTATCCCTATGACGGGCATGTTTTGACCTCTCGTGACCTTAAATGTGACCTGACAAAAAAATGGTTCAAATGTTTTCGATGGAGAAGTGGATGGGCAGCCCAACACCGTTTACCGTTTTTCGCTACCTACCGTGGTTCTCGAGATCTTAGGGGTGGCGGGTACCCGCCCCCCTGTCAATGCGAAGGTGGCTCAGACCCCCGTCAATGCGCGTGTTAAAACCACTATGGCCTGCAGGAATCTCTGTGCCACAGGGCCCACTGCGAGTCGTAGGGCCACCTATAGCCGTCAAGGCCCTATCTAACCAGCCAGGTCCTCTTTAAGTATGGAGGTCATCGTGGCTAGTAGGGGCTAGTAGCTCACAGGGCCCACTCTGATCGTCGGAACCCTCTTAAACTAGAGAAGCCTCTTAACTTGTATGACCGACTGTTAACCCGCGCCCAACCAGGGGTCCGGCACCACCTTCGCCCCACCGGGGGGCATCGATGCCCCCTCTAACTCCGACAATATGGAGGTTAGCACAAATCTGCAAAGTGCATTAGAAAGCTCGCGTGACTTCAGTAAGAAAAAGTTTCGCATGTTTAAGTGCTCAGATCAATGTTTTGACCTCCAGAGGTCAAGTTAAGTCAAGATAGGTTATTTTCAATCAAATATGCAATGCTTAACACGCGCATTGACGGGGGGCGGGTACCTGCCCCCTCGGGTTTTTCGGAGATAGCAGAAAAAACAGCGACGCGTAGCGCCGCCGTGCATGGCATAACTTTTCCCTCATCATTTTTACGACTTCTGTGAAAATTTTAAGGTTAGGTCATCTCAGGTCAGGTCACCAGTACAGGTCAAGTGACCCGACCTCAAAAAAAGTTTGAGATAGCATAAGTCGGAGGAGAGTGAACTTATCCGATTGAAACTCATATCACATAATGGCCCCACCGAGTTCTCTAAAATATGTTCCGGTATTTTTTATATCGATGACCTAAGGTCAGGTACGAGGCTTGCCCTCGCCATTAGAAATACATAGGAAAATGGTTTTTACGGAATAACTCAGTAACGGATGGTGATAGAGCATTTATTTTAGCTGCATTAGACTCGCCTGGGCTTTGCGGTTCTAATGATAGGCATTTTATATAATTTGACCCTGACCTGACCTCAGGTCAGGTCAAATCTTTGATTTGACCTAGCAAGGTCAAATTATACACCATTCGATTCGGCTTGCTGGGAGGATTCATATAGTTGAAGTCGTTTTGCTCTATCTTTACCTGTTCAGATGTAATGGCCGAAAAACTGAATTTACATGTTATCCCTATGACGGCATGTTTTGACCTCTCGTGACCTTAAATGTGACCTGACAAAAAAATGGTACAAATGTTTTCGATGGAGAAGTGGATGGGTAGCCCAACGCCGTTTAGCGTTTTTCGCTACCTACCGTGGTTCTCGAGATCTTAGAGGGGGCGGGTACCCGCCCCCCGTTAATGCGAAGATGGCTCAGATCCCCGTCAATGCGCGTGTTAAGTAAACTGAGCATAACTCCTATGCCATTAGAGTTATTGAGATTTGGTAAGGAGCATTGGATAGAAAAATGCCAGAGCTTTTTCTGCTATGTGGAACGTAATGACCTCCCGCCAGTGGTTTGACCTCCAGAGGTCACCTCGTGACCTCATATAACCTGAGGTCACCAAAGGTCAGAAAGTGACCTTGCTGTATATCAAATTAAAGCTAGTAATGAGGCATACACGATGGTTTTTGATTCAGAGCTTTAGCTTAATCAGGTCAAAAGTTATCGCCAAAATACCGTTTTTGACCCTGGTGACCCTGGATGACCTCGGAGAGGTCAATTGGCAAATATGACCCCTGGGATCCGTGAAAGGGTGTCAAAGAACGCTTTTCTAAGCAAGCCGAGCATTTGCAATCGTTTTTGTGGCTTTTAAATCATAAGCCATCTTTCCCATGTTTTTTCAATGAGAGAGGTCACCTCGTGACCTGACCTCAGGTCACGAAATCGAAAAATCTGGATATACACCTTATAGACCCTGGTGGGGCCATAAAGTGTAGGAAGTTTCCAAATCGATCGACTGAGAAACGTAGCTCTTATAGAGCTCAAAAGTTGAAGTGAGGTGACCTTGGTTGACCTCGCCTGGTGACCTGAACTTGGGTGACCCGGGATAAAAAATTTAAGGACGGTGGGAAAATAATGGGGTGAGAGAAAGAGCCCTCAACCACGGTCCTGCGTCTCGTTGTGTTTCTGCTATCTTTAAAAAACCTTAGGGGTCCATCGATGCCCCCCCCGGTGGGGCGAGGGTCAACGCAGGGCTCTCTATCGCCAGCGGGGCCCACTCTTCTCAGCTGGGCCCTCTAAAGAGGTGTAACCAAGGGGAGGCTGCTGGTGCAGTGACCCACATGAGAGCCCAGAGGGCCTCCTCGAGGGCTTGTTGACCCTACCGCACCATACTCGGTGGTCCGTCGTGGAACTTTATATCAGACAGGGCCCTGTCAAGCTCTCTACAAAATTCCATTCTGCGACAAGCATAGCCATTTTGACCATCAAAAACCTCTACAAAAGAACGTCCTCTGAACTGCTGTGGTGGTCCCCAGGGCCCTCTCTCAACAGAAGGGTCCTGTTTGGTAAGGCGGACCCTCTTAACCGATAAAGACATTATGGCTAGCAGGGCCCACTCCGGGTCACAGGGTCAGATATGTTCATCAGGTATGACCAGCTGGTTCCTTAGTGAGAGGGCCATTGTGGCCAGCAGGGATATTTTTCCCGCAGCGCTAGCTCTGATTACCAGGACCCTCTTCACTACAATAGCCTTCAAACTAGTTGGAAAAACTGTTTTCCACGGGGCTCTCTACCATCAGCAGGACCCTCTTTGGTCAGGTGGGCCCCCTACAGAGGCTTAGCCAAAGAGAGGCTGTTAGAGCCAGGGGCGTAGCCAAAGGGGGGCGGCAGGGACAGCCAGCCCCCTGAGGGCCCGAAAGACCACCCTGACGACACGGGCCGCGCGAAGCGTGGCTCGCCCGCACTATGCTCTGTGGCCAAATTTGAAATTTCATACCAGCCGGGACCCTCTTAACACGCGCATTGACTGGGGTCTGAGCCACCTTCGCATTGACGGGGGTACCCGCCCCCTAAGATCTCGAGAACCACGGTAGGTAGCGAAAAACGGTAAACGGCGTTGGGCTGCCCATCCACTTCTCCATCGAAAACATTTGAACCATTTTTTTGTCAGGTCACATTTAAGGTCACGAGAGGTCAAAACATGCCCGTCATAGGGATAACATGTAAATTCAGTTTTTCGGCCATTACATCTGAACAAGTAAAGATAGAGCAAAACGACTTAAACTATATGAATCCTCTTAGCAAGCCGAATCGAATGATATATAATTTGACCTTGCTAGGTCAAATCAAATTATAAAGTGGTCAAATTATATATATATATATATATATATATATATATATATATATATATATATATATAGTCACCTAGGTCAAATTATATAAAGTGCATATCATTAGAACTGCAAAGCCCAGGCGAGTCTAATGCAGCTAAAATAAATGCTCTATCACTATCCGTTACTGAGTTATTCCGTAAAAACCATTTTCCCCATGTATTTCCAAAGGAGAGGTCATGCCTCGTACCTGACCTTAGGTCATCGATATCAAAAATACCGGAATATATCTTAGAGAGCTCGGTGGAGCCATTATGTGATATGAGTTTCAATCGGATAAGTTCACCCTGCTCCGACTTATGCTATCTTAAACTTTTTTGAGGTCGGGTCACTTGGCCTGTACTGGTGACCTGACCTGAGATGACCTAACCTTAAAATTTTTACAGAAGTTGTAAAAATGATGAGGGAAAAGTATACTAGGTACGGCGGCGCTATGCGCCGCCGTTTTTATGCTATCTCCGAAAAACCCGAGGGGGCGGGTACCCGCCCCCCGTCAATGCGCGTGTTAAGCCATCTTCAGCACTCTATTCTGTAACAAGCAGGGTCCTTTTTTACCCATCAGGGCCCTTTTGGCGCTGTGGCAGGGGCCCTTTACGGGGTGCCGCCCCCCTGAGCGAAATACTGGCTACGCTCCTGGTTAGAGAGACGACCCGCTGAAGGCCCCCCCCCGAGGACGCACTGCCCAGCCTCTGTGGCCCGCCGTGGAACCTCATGTCAGACAGGGTACTCTCAGCCCTCTCCAGCACTCAGTTCTTTGACAAGCTTAGATCTTTTGACCTTCGGAACCCTCTCATAAAGAGGGTTCTCTGACCACTGTAGTCCCAGGGTGCTCTGTCGACAGAAGGACCCGTTCTGTTCAGGTGGTCCATCTACAACCGATAAAGCCATAATGACCAGCAAGGCTCTTTGGGCAGCAGGGCCCACTGAGGCTTGCAGGGCCAGCTACAAGTATAGCCAGCAGGGTGCTGTCTGAAGATGAGCCTTCTTTATGTGAGAAGGTGATTGGGGCCAACAGGGTCGTTTTTAGGTTGGATGGCACACTCTAGCAAGGCCCTCGTTAACAGAGGAGCCTTTGAACCAGTGGGATCGATGGGACTGATATCGTCAACTGGGCCCTCTCTTGTCAACTGGGTCCTCTAAAGGCGGTACTGAGAACTCCTTTGGCCTTCTAAGTTCACCACATACCTCTGTAGCTTGTAAAGTTCTTTGAAACAGCAGACAATTTTTACCTGCATGATCTTCTATGGTTAAAATTCCCCCTATAACCCATTTAACCTATAGCCATCAGGGTCCATTGTAACCCAAAGGGCCCTCGCGAATAAGCAGAACCAGCTGGGCCCTCCTTTCAAGGGACAAACCACCGTGTTAAGCATAGCCCTTTGTAGCCAGCCGGTCCTACTGTGCTATCAGAAGAATATATGTAACTATAGGAAACTTTGAAACGAGTTGAAACCATAATTGACCGTAGACTCCCTATGGAATACTCCCTATACTCCCTATACTCCCTAATGGAAGAGCCCTTTGACAGCTAGACCCTTATAAGCAAATTCAGGGCGACCTGGTGCACTCTCCATGTATCCTGGCAGCTGCCATGGTGTACTACCACTGCGTACAGGTCAAACACAAGGTTTCCAGAGGCCTGCAGATGTCTGAGGGCCCTCCAACTGATGTCGAGGTCGCTAAGGGGAAAAGTGACGTGACAGTGCGCTTTGCGCGATGGGCTGCCATTGTAGGTGCATAATCAACACTGATGAACGGCGCCAGACATCGAAAATTTTGAGCTGTTAATTGGCTTCTATCCTCGAATCCTGGATGCATAATACAGCAAAAACACACTTAGTGATTATATCTTCGACCACAGGCCCTCCTCAGGAACTTCACCACATGATCTTCACCACGGTCTGCTCGAGCATAAAATGATGCCATGAAACCTTATTCAAGGAAAATTTGAGCATGTTTGCTCTTATTACATCTTCTTCCCAGCATGATTCCAGCAAAGGAAGTGTTTATGAAGGCTTTGACGGCCTAAAATTATTATCGGAATCTATACACAGTCGGACGAAGCTTAATATGATACCAATATGGTGTTGCATGCATGATTTATTTTATACCACAAAACTTCATTTTACCGTAGGTAGTTACGCGACCTATTCTAGCCGCGAAATTCAAAGAGCTGCTGATATATTCAAAGTTTCAAAGTTTCATATCATACTACGAATCAATATATTCTCTCACCGGAAATAGCCACAAATATGGGAACTTTAGAAGCAGAATCATTCAAATCCCGCGTGTATTTTGATCCCAAGTCAAAGTGTATCCGGAGATTGCGTGCGCAGGCTCCAGTCCGTGATTGAGAAAACTTACTCGCCGATTCGCACCATCTTCAGTGTTCCTGCCATTGCACGCAGAGCTGGCCACAAAATTCTGGCCTCGTGATCTGAGTGAAATTTGAGAGGAATTGCTGACCTTTTTCACTTTACGTCGGCACGTGCTCCTACATCGGTCTAACTAAGGTTTTGTCCTGAGGGGCCTGAAGAAGCCACGCTGCCTTTGGCATGTTGTACGGGAGAAGCCACATGGACAGACCTAGCGGTGATAGCGGATCAAGAGAAGAAGCTTAACACGCGCATCGACGGGCGTCGGAGCCACCTTTGCTTTGATGGGGGGAGGGGCGGGTACCCTTCCCCTAAGATCTCGAGAACCACGCTAAGTAGCGAAAAACGGTAAACGGCGTTGGGCAGCACATCCACTTCTCCATCGAAAATATTTGTATGATTTTTTGTCAGGTCATATTTAAGGTCACTAGCGGTCAAAACATGCCGTAATAGGGATAACGTGTAAATGAAGGTTTTCGGTCATTACATCTGAACAAATACAAATAGAGAAAACTATTTAAACTATATGAATCCTCGCAGCAAACCGAAACGAATAATATATAATATGATCATGCTAAGTCATATCAAAGATTTGACCTGACTTGAGGTCAGTTCAAGGTAAAATTATTTAAAATGCATATCATTAGAACCACAAATACAAGGCAAATATAATTCAGTTAAAATAAACGCTCTATGGTTACTATCTTATTCATTTATCTGTGATCTATCTGTTACTAAGTTATTCACTTAACACCATTTTCCCCATGTATTTTCAAAGGAGAGGTCATGGCTCGTACCTGACCTTAGGTCATTGATATAAAGAATACCGGAACATGTTTTAGAGAACTATATGAGGTTCAATCGGATAAGTTCACCCTGTCCCGACTTATGCCATCTTAAGCTTTTTTTGAGGTCAGGCCACTTGACCTGTGCTGGAGACCTGGCCTGAGATAACCTGACCTTAAAATTTTCACAAAAGTTGTCAAAATGTTAAGAAAAAAGGTATGCCGAGTACAGCGGCGCTATATGCCGCCGTTTTTATGCTATTCCCGAAAAACACGAGGGGGTACCCCCGTCAATGCGCGTGTTAAGCTGAGTCTGATGACCGACAGACTCCGCTGAGAGCTTGTGAAAGTGAACAAGCATGCTGGGGCTGCGACGATTCAGGCCTTCGTTGTACACTCAAAACCGCTCAGGAGAACTTTGCCGCAAACTTCTCCCATTAGAAGCGAATGGTGTCTCTTTGTTCTACCCCAATACCTCATTGAGTTCTTTGAATTTTAGCGGGAAAGTGTCAGAAATTCCACGTATCTTTTGGATGAGAACCCATTGGGACTGTTCTCATGCACGAGGACAGGCGAGCATCGGCACTCAAATACACCGTTTTTAGTTTCCTCGTAAATAACCCAAAGAAGGGATAGCGGTTTCGAACTACTTCTCGAGAATGGTCTCACCTGATTGTGCGCGTGCGTGACGCTGTGAGACTGCGTCGCCTTGGCAACACAACGACGCGACAGCGGATATTTCATTTGCAGTGGGAAGCTTCGGGAGTTGAGAAGTGGAGCATCTGGCGCCTGTTTTGTTAAGGTAAGTGTGACGGCACTTTGTTAATTGGTAACAGCTGCCGTGTATGGTAACTAGATGTAGCTACTGGCCTGTGGAAAATTTGCATCGCCGTACAAAACTGTGGTACCACCGACCCTTTGTGGCAGACCTGGCAAAACGTTTGGATGGGGCCGGCCCTGGAAAAAATAAAAAAAGTGTTTCTGAAGAAAAAAACGTTTTGCGCTTTTGAGAAGGGTCACAAAATCCACTGGTGATGTACAGTTAGGTTGACTTTACCGTCTTCCTGTCAGAGGCGGGGTTTGGGGCGAAAGGGGGTGGTTTTGTCCATCAATCCATAGGCAGATCTTGAATTGCCGGTCAGGGGAGGGACACATGTTCAGGGCGTCATCCAGACCTCGGGATGTCAATGCCAGGGGCGGCAAAAATCTATCCTTTGGGCGCCTAAAACGTCCTTAGGCGCCAAATCCGATTGCGGTAGCGCTTATTCTTGCTTCCTGGGGAAGGCAGGAAGCGACATTTATGGGGGCGCCATAGACCTTTCAGAGGGTATCATTGAACTCCCAGGGGGCATCGATAGTCGGTTGAGCGAAGGGGTGGCAAAAAGGCCCCATTTGCCCCATTGATCGGTCTATGCATCCGTCATATTTCTCCGAGGTATATTTAAAATAAAGCTGATGAAATTTAGCTTATGAACCGGCATCTAATACTCAAATAGAACAGACCAGTGGCGGATCCAAGAGGCCTCAAACCCTCCCCCCTTAGAAATGTCCGAGCCCCAATAGTAAATGCATAGCCGGATGCTGTCCAAGGTGCTGGCGGGGCAGGCTCCCAGCCCCCACCCCCTCAAATGAAGTCCTAGATCGGCCATATTAGCTCAAAATTTTGGGTGTTTTTGGTTCATTTTTCGTGTGTTTTGAGCACTCATTTCCTTTTTCAGAGGTAGAACAAGTGGCGGCCATCCAAAGCCTGCTCGGGAGGGACTGCTGGGCTAGGTGGTTCGTCAAAGCTGAAAATCGAGGTCAGCCTAGTCCTCGAAGATCAGCAGCTTTTAGAGGAGGAAATCCAGGATGTGAGTGGGCCTCACACAAAGCCCTGTGCGTTTGTGAACAATTCTCTTCTTTTATCTGCAGACACAAGGGGCTAATCATAAGTTATGTCGCTTTTTATAGGGGCGTTCGACCCCCCCCCAGCGACGTCATGTGCCTTCTCTGTGTGCAGGGCACATCATAACAATTTTGATCCGTTTGTGTTACAATATAAAGAAAACGAATTGTCTTGTTTTGTCGCCCTGTGATTCTTTAACAGTCTATAAATCTTTGATTGAACTCCAGCGCATTATATTAAATTGGGCGTTATTTTCCATGCCTCACCGCACCAGTTTCACTTCTTACCCATCCCATTCTTTTTGGTAAGCCAGTGATATGTATGCCCATTTTCAGCTGCAGTTCTGCGTGAATTGTACGTTTTTTTCTAAGTGATTAAGAATTTGGCTGAGATTGAAATACGAGGTCATATTGTTTATTAGCTCTGCAACAGTGGAGTATATTAAAAATGTGGCCTGGCCTTCGGTCTTAAAACTAATTGCTAAGTGACACGAATAAGCGGATAATTTACGTGAAGCTTGCGGCATCCCTCCTTTAAACGCCTTACGAAAGAACCTTAGTGCGTGTTCAAGAAGAAAGGAAGTCGTTCTCAGAGTAGACGCAGCGTGAAAATTTCGAGAATCTAATACTTCTTGAAAGATGGATACGGCTTCTTGTAGAAAACTCTAAAAAGCAAAAAGGGTACTCCCAGAATATTCTTGAGATAGCTGAGAACTTTTTGAGTTCTCCTCAAAGAAGAGAAATACGTTTCACCTAAGTACATAAAGAAGCGCATCACGTCTCGATATGAGAACCCCTATCAGTCTTCTTGAGAACCCTGACAGGTCTTAGAATTTGCTGTCCACTTATTAATATGGTGCAAGTTAAGTGCAAGACCCCCACGGGCTCTCCACCGGTTTTGAGTGTACTGGTGGCCAAAATCAGGAGTCCAAGTGTGTCAGCTAGAGGACGGCAACATGCACTGAAGCCCCAAGTTTGGCCGCGCAGAAAAGCCCTTGCTATGCAAAGTTGATGAAGTATTGAGAAGCATCTGTTACTGTTGGATACAACCAAACACGTATCCTAAAGATCGTTTTCAGCACAGTTTGAGCACAGATTAGAAGTGCTTAACAAATATTGGAAGGTTTTTTACAGCAACCTCTGAACGCACGTTCATTGCTCGACAGAGGTAAGTCTCATTCTGTACAAAGTATCGTGTTCAGAATGAGATCTTTCAGCCATGACGGAATGATTTGAAGCAAACATGTCTTCAATTATCTCTATATATCTAAAGTAAACGAGGGCTGCTATCTCTGACGACAGCGGCATGTGCTTGAATTGTAAGCCTGGACGACTCCTGGGCGAGGTCGGTGATGATTGTTTATTGAAACATGGGTGGAAATCACGGGGGGGGTGGTTGGGGGCTCAGAGCCCCTCTGAATTTTGGGCCTCCCATAGGATTTTTATAGGGTTTGTATTTCCGCGCCAGCGTTAACCCACCCAGGACTCCCCTCCCTGGATCGAGAAGATATATCCAGCCATGCATTAAAGGCATTTTATGTGTGTCCGAAAAAACGGTGAACGTGATTTTTGGTTGATGTTTGTGTCATAATGCAAAGTTATGATTACGTCATCTTTTATAGGCTGAAGTAGCCTGCGTAAACAAAGTGGATTTCTCTCATTATTATTAAACAATGTTGATGTAATAGTCAGTAACATATTTACAGAAAGTTTTAATTTAATTAATACACTCCCTGAAATCAATAAAACGAAAGAAATGAATGCAAAAAAACACGAAGACTAACGAGAAACATTCAGCGAACCCAATAATAATAATAATACTAATAATGTTTATTTCACACTCATGATGTATATCACACATGCATTCGCATACACATTACATATCATTACACGTGCATAGCACATGTCATCAGTCCAAACACAAACACGTCATAATACAGTACACAAGACTTGCCTAAAACACTGTTTGAAGCTGCCCAAATCAACATTAAATCAGCCAATGCCTTCTTTGATTTCTGCAGCTTTAAGCGATAGCATTCCGCTCAAGTATCTCATAATGTCTGAGTAGGAGCTACTGTCCAAATATAATTGCAATAGGCCGTATTTTCGTCTCATGCACAAGCAACTTTGGGCTAATATACCTTCAAAATGATTGGAATCCCTCAACAGATCCCTGCAGAACACCACGAAAGTAAAAAGAACATAAAAACTTGATTGAACAGAAAATGGGTGCAAAAGCACAGGTGAAATAGGGAATGAAGTAAAACGCTGCTCAATTAACCAAACTCGGGTGAAAAATTGAAATTCTGTGCGTAAACTAAAACTTCATATGTTAACTAAAATTAAAAGCATACACTAAAACCGCAATGGAAGACGCAAAGCCTCCAGAACAGTGTGGACCTAAACAAATTGGAACCGAAAATCAGGAAAAGGTGTAATTTTTCGGGCTTATCGACGCACCAACTGCCAGAGTCATATGGCGCCGCCAACTTCATCCCTGTCAGAGGGGCTTCTCGGCAGCGACAGGGAAGCCGCCGGGCCTTGAACCCGGATTGGCTGCGTGGAAACCAGCTACGCTGACCACTCCACCACCGTTTTTAGTTCATTTCACATCTCATCTGTGTTTTCGCACCCGTTTATGGTTCATTCAAGCTGATTTATGCTCTTTTTACATTCGTGGTGTTCCGCAGGGATCTTTTGTGGGATTCTAAGTATTTTAGGGTTTTTTTATTTGTGCTTGGTTTTAGGTTTTTAGGGATATTCTCACACCTGTCGCCTTTTACCCTTCACTTTTCTCATCTGGGGCCTGAGCTGATCTCCCTTGACCAGTGGCGGATCTAGCCGGTCGCTTTGGGAGGGGCAGTCGAAAAGCAAAACAAAACAAAACGTCACGCAGTGCCAAATCGCGCTTCAATACTACTTCCCGGTACAATTTTGGGTATTTGGGGCGAAAAGCAAAAAAACTTCACGGGGTGAAAATCAGCTCGGGGATACTTTTTCCTGTCCATATTTCCACCTGGTTTTGTTTGAAGGTGAGAGCTGAAACACCACAATCTTGCTTTTAAAACCATTTTCCTCATGTATTTAAAAAAGGAATCGGGGGAAAAAAGGAGGGCGATCGCTTTGAGGGGAAAAACAGTTTTGCCCCGAGCTTTTACGTTTAGGGGAGATGCCTTTTTTACCCCCCTCCTGGATACGCCACTACCCCTTGACATATCCAGCATGGTGCCCTATCCGCAGCAAGCCCTCCGAGAACTCAACTAATATACCTTCAAGAGAGACTTTGCGAGTTCTCAAAGTAGCTAGAATTGAGTTATTACTTTTTTTATAATGTTTGTCCCACGTGGAAACACCACGGAGCGTATTCACACCGGGTGCTGGACCACAGACAGGTTTAATATCCGTAACATGATGACGTGTTTTGAGTCTTTTTACATGATGATGAGGTGAGAGTGACTAAAGATGTGAGCGTGATTTTTGTGTGTCCCACGTAGGAACACCAGGGTGAGGACTGACACCGGGTGCGGAAACACTTTTTTATGATGATGAGGTGAGAGTGACTGAAGATGAGAGCATGATATTTTGTGTCAGGCGTGGAAACACCACAGAGCCACCTGGCCTTGGGTGCTGAACCACAGACATGTTTAATCTACGTACCAATAACGTGAATTGAGCCTTTTTTAGATGATGAGGTGAGAGGTACTTGATATGAAAGCATGATTACCCATGTATGAGCCCCTTTCCATAACCCCCTCAGGCCAGTAGGCGAGGAAAAACCTGTTGCGCACCGACCTTCAAAGGCAAAGAAAGGAAGCTCATGATTTATCAAGATATATTTTCCGCATCTTCATTGTCCGGCCAGATGTCCTGTCAAGAAAAGAAAGAAAGAAAGAAGAAAAAATCACGTTATACTCACTTATGGTGATCTCTAGGAGAAATGGAGTTCTTTCAGATGATGATGAGATGAGAGTGACTTTAGATGTGAGCATGCTTTTTTTGGGAACACCACAGTGCAGACTAGCACCGGTTCTGATTTTTTTTATGATGATGAGGTGAGAGTGACTGAAGATGAGAGCATGATATTTGTCTGTCAAGCGTGGAAACATCGCAGAGCCACTTGACCCTGGGTGCTGAACCACAGACAGGTTTAATATACGTTATTAATAACGTGTTTTTTTAACCTGGTTTAGATGAAACAGCCTAGCTCTTACAATTTATTTTATTCGTTGTAACAAAATTATTAACACTACAAATCTAGAGAAGCGATTCGCCACGGAATGAAACACGCATACCTAGTTCGGCTACCACAGGGACAAGAGGAGATACGAAAAGATCTGGTCTATTGGTTGACATACAAATCCAACAGTTTCTTTTTATGATATTTTTTATTACTGTCCTGCTAGTTGGCACATCTTCAACTACTTGAAATTGATTGATGAAAATGGAATTCCACAATTTAGGGCCAAGGCAGGGAGTAGTGAACAAACGATAATTTTTTATTAGAAAATGGTTGTTCAAGAATCACATTTTGCCGAGTCTCATGATGATTGATTTCTCTTATTTTGAACATACTGCAGAGTGAATGAGGAAGCGAGCCTGTAAGAAATTTGTGTACTAGAAGTAGCATTTGGGATTTTGCTATATCACTAATTTTCAAAACTTTAAATTTGACAAAATATGGTTCAGAACTATGTGGTAGATTAACATACATTTGCAATAAGTCTGACCGCTCTTTTCTGTAACACAATTAAACGGTTCAACTGTGATGAGTAATTTACCCCCCAAGCTAGACAGCAATAATTTAAATGAGAATGAACCAGGGAGTTGTAAAGAAGCAGAGCTACTTTTTCGTTAATGAAGTATCTAATCCTATGAATAATCCCAATGCATCGACTAATTTTGGTACAAACAGTTGATATGAGCATTAAATTTTAGTTGTTGATCAAAAATAACTCCTAAATATTTAACTTCGTTTTTCTCTTGTATTTCCCGATTGTCCAATGATATTTTTGGCCGTAGCTCACTTTGAAATGGAGAGTAATGCTGGCTGAAAGTTTTATCAGCATTAAGGGAAAGATAATTAGCGGAAAACCAATCAGACACGTTCCGAAGAGCAAGATTTCTGGGTCTTTGTTTTTAAACAATAGGGCAGTATCGTCGGCATAAAGAAGACAGGTCATATTTTCATTTATCAACGGCAAATCATTTATATATAACAGAAATAGAATCGGTCCCAAAATAGACCCTTGTGGTACACCAATAGTAGTATTCTTAAATTGAGATATTTCATTATGAATTTTTACACACTGTTTTCTATTTGTCAAATAAGAAGTTAACATATCATTCGCTTTATTTCTCATGCCATACCTTCCAATTTTCTTTAGTAGAATTTCAATGTCTACAGTATCAAAAGCTTTCTTAAGGTCAATAAAAACACTAAGAACATGTTCCCCATTTTCGAACCCCGAAGTTACATAGTCTTGTAGCATAATAATAGGCATGTACGTTGATCTATTTTTTTGAAACCCAAACTGGTTTTTGTAAATAATTGAATTGGCAACTAGGTGCTCCATTAGCCGGGTAAACAGGAGTTTTTCCAAAATTTTTGACAGCACTGGTAATATACTAATAGGTCTATAATTTGTCAACTGTGATCTGTCACCTGTTTTGAATATAGGTTTAATTTCAGCAACTTTCAGACAATCAGGGAATACTGCATTTTCCAAACAAGCATTATAAAATTGGTTCAGGTAGGAAATGATACTTTTATATGTTTTTTCAATAATTTGGTATTAATTCCATCGACACCTGCCCCTACATCTTTCAAATTTTGTACAATAGAGTCGATTTCTTCCTCATTTGTTGCATATAAATGAAGCTCCTGTTCACAGTATGGTACCTGAATTATAGGGTCAAGAGCAGAGGGATGTATTTTTTGTTTTAGCTCCAGACCTATAGTAGAAAAGAAGTTGTTGAAGGCTTCCGCTAGATTTCTACTTCCACTTGTCTTAAACCCTTCGGTGTCATAAACTGTTTCTGGTAGGCTACTATTTTCGCTTGATGCATTTCTTAGTTCATTTATTGTTTTCCAGGTTTTTTTCTAATCGTTTTTTACTTTGTCAAATTCAAATGCGTAATAGTTTTGTTTCGCTTTACGAATCACCTGAACCAAAACATTTCTGTACCTCTTGGATTTCTTTAGGTCATTGTTGTCCTTACTTTTGAGTGATTTGATGTAGAGTTCATTTTTAAGTTAATGGAGGCCAGGATGCCAGGTGAAATCCAAGGTTTTCTCGGATGGGTCTTACGATTACAATTAAGTTTATAAGAGAATTTCACTATACCTTTCTGATAACAATCTATTATTTTGTCACCTATAATGTTCGCATCTGTCTCACCTTCAAGGCAGTGTAACTCGATCCTCAAAAAATCATTCATTTCATTAATTTTTCTATAGTCAAAGCAAGTCATTTGAGTAGGTGTAGCAATTTGCGGCACGCATTCCTTTGCAATTATCATAACAGGAAAATGACAGTTTTATGGACGGTAACTCATTTGTAAATATGTTATCTAAAAGCGTATTTGAGTTTCCTGAATGTCTGGTCGTTTTTGAAATCGTAGGAAGAAAACCATACGAGCACATGGTCCAGAAAAAAACTTTTAATGTAGGAATCATTTTCCAATGACAAAAGATCAAAATTGAAGTCACCAGTAATATATGTAATTTTATTAAGTTTAGGGAGCCATTCCAAAGCCGAAATCAATTCTTCAATAAACTTGTACTTATCTGAATTAGGTGCTCTATATATTTGACAAACTACAAATGTTCTGCTTTTGCACAGTTTGGCAACTGCACATACAACATCAGCAGTCGTAAATGGAGGAGGATACAATTGCTCGGGCTTTAGATTTGTTTTTATATACAAGCCGGACCCACCTCCCCTTCTGTCTTCCCTGTGACAAAAGAAAGCAGAGAAGGACGAGATACCAAAATATTTTTCGAGTTTACTTTCAATCCAAGTTTCAGAGATTGACAAAATGCTCCAAGGGACTGAAGTTTGTTGAAGAAAATCAATGATATGGTCAAATTTATTTAAAATTGATCTAGAATTCATATGCAAAATGAGTAGGACTTTCTCTTTATGATTTTCTAAATATTTAAGAGCCGTGGGCTGATAATATGAACATGTATTTTTTACTCTTTCGAAATCTTCATGGTAATCTAGATTTTCATCTTCATCTGATGTTTCAAAAGGATTAAAGCTTAAATTATCAAGAAAAATGTTTGTTTTAACATTCTGAAGCATCCAGTACCAACCAAAAACCTAAAAAAGTAGGACAAATCCAGAAATTTAGAAATAGTAAGAAGTTTCAAAAATGAAATTTGGACTTCAGGAAGACAGAAGCGGTAAACACTAAACAAAGGCGAAAGGGTGTTTCCCCAGGAGTCCAGAGAACTTATATGTTCATATAATCATCTTAATTAAACTAGTTAATAATACAGCTTTAAGAAGAAATTACAATTCTGGAAGTTATACTTCTAGGATACCATCCATGATCTCTAAACATGTCTGAATGCAAGGAATCCTAGCACATGTCTGGTACAGCGCCACCTACAATAGTTGAATCACAAAGTGCATGCCGTGCGGAGAATCTACTGTTAGTTTTGTAACACTGCGCGGGTGTGAGTAAACAGTGGCATTCAAAGTTGTTGATAAATTCCTAGCTAGATTCGCGTTGAAAAAATAATAAATATATTTCCAAACTACTAATTGTGCCAAAAGAAGTACCACTACCTACACAACAATGCACAGGTAGGCAACTATCCACCATCAGAGGACAAGAGGGGCAACCAAAACGATTAAGCACAAACATCACCAGTTCATTTATTTGAAAACAATCGATTAGACCAAAAATATAGCAGAAAAAAAACTTTCAGGTAGAGCAGGCCCAAATCATCGAGAGAGATCCGTTGGCTAGAACATCACTGAAATGAATAGTGGTTGATCTGGAAATACAATGTTGATGTAGATTTCTGAAAAGAGAATGCAAAAATAATATCAGTGTGTGTTATCAGCCATGGGACAGAGCCAGTTTGAGGTAGGAAACAGAATACTTGAAAAGCTAGCCAAATTTCTAACTGTCACCTGCAATGTACAGGAGATCTAAATTCCAAAGTTCTCAATGAAGTGATGACCAAATAGCAGCCCAGGAAATGGACATACTCATACATGTGCAGTTCCGCACATCATAGCTCTCAATTCATAGATATGCTGCATGTCAGACATATCCTTGGCAGGCTGGTCTGCACATTGACACTGGTCATGGGCACTCCAGTATGTACCCATGTAAGTAGCTGCTTGTTAACATCTTTGGGCCTTGTATCTGTAGTTTTTTTTACAATTTTTTCAGTTATATACTGTTAGCTCCCCTGGTGTTCCATGAGTAAAACAGAACGTTTCTGCCACATTCGCAGTCATCCACATCCATCTCCATTCACTCACACTGATGCATACCAGTCCAATTGCATATTAGCGGACTGGACACATCAGTGCCCAGGGGAACTTATCCACCCTTAGCCCTTCAAATTGCTCCAAAGATGTGAGCTACTAGATCCAGTGTCACTTCTAGCACCACTGATGTAGAATTCATGGGCATGAAAATGTCTGCAAGCACATCATGATCATCACCACCACTGCCATCAACCATTGAGATGCCAAATTACCCAAAGGCTGTCTGCAAAGTCATCCATGAGAACTTCAGAAATATAAAAAAAGACATCTCTGATAAACTAGATAGAAAAATAAGCTATTTTCCACCTGACTCTGACCCAGCACTGACATCCCTGCCAACCTTTGATCTAAGTACCCTTGCATATGTTGAACCATCCCTGCCCTCTGCTTTTTTTGTCCAGTTGTTTTCACCTGTGTCATTGTGTGATGTGGGCAGTGGTTGATGAGCATCCAGGGTCACCTGTGTATGGATGTGTTCATCCGCACGAGGTACCGAGGAGGATTCAGGGGGGCTAACAGAAGTGTGAGCCTCAGACCGATGTGCTGATGACCACCCCTGGGATGTGCTGTTTCCCCCTTCCACACACCACCAGAGACCTTCTTCCTTCCAGTGAGGTTAACCAGCTCAACAACTCTCTCAGCATTTGTGCCTGGTGGAATGACTACATACTGATGCTCGCTCGTCTTCCTCGCCCTGACCTGTCCATTTCTAGTGTGGTAGCTACCCACCATCTTTTGGCCCTTAGATCGGCTAGGGTTTTGAGCACATCTGCTCTGGGGGCAGTGACACTCTCATGAATTATGAGTGCATTTTTGTCACTTTTCACTTGGTCGAATCTGGCTTCGTAGATTGAGTTTCGTGTATCAATATCATTGAATTTGATGATTACTCTGTTTTTGTCCTGAAGTCTATGGCATGCCTTGATGTCACTGTTTTTTAACTCTTTACCTAATTTAGACTTGATCAGCTTTGTTGCTACAGCTCGGGTTTGAGGTGGAGTTTCCCCCTTCTCAGGGTTTGGAACACTGCCACCGCTGAGGATCAAACAATCTTGCCTACCATGTTGTTCATTACTTTCCACAAGGCAAAAAAGCTGTCCAATATGTGCATTCATGCGGTCAAAATCATGTTTGAGCTGTGCATACTTCTCCTGCATGGCTACCTTTTCTTCTTTCAGCTGAGTAATCTCAATTCTTAACCCTGCTGTCTCATGTTCTATCAGACTTAGAATCTCTGACTTTTCCATTTGAAATTCTCTGGACTCCCCTCCCTTCGGCTTTTTACTCTCTAATTGTCAATGAGGTTGTTTTTCACTAGGCAGAAATTAATGCCCTAATGATCGCAATGCCTCAATGCAATGCCTCGAGCTTACCAACCGTGCTGGCGGCGTTCGTGGCGCACTAATCCCTACTCTCCAACACTTCATAAACGACAATTACTTGAAAATATAACGATATCACTAGGCTACTTTCGAAAATACACTTCTTTAAAATTATTTTGACTATTTGGATACACGAGAAACCCGAATATTATAAACTATAAGCTCAAATCTTCAAGAGCACCACAAACACACGTCCAGCCGATCTGGCAACCTAGAGGCATCCAAGGCATCCATACTTGTGGACAGAGCGTTCTTAAACAGTAGCTCATTTTTTACATCCTGCAGAGCGAAGGTAAAAATATATAATTCATCACAGCTAAATGTTTGCTATGATGCAGAGGCTTGCATGTTCCAGAGTTCCAAAGAACAGTACCGAAAGGATGCCCGCAGTAAGTTTGGAACAATTTAGCAACTTATTTGCATAGCCAATCCTTTCAGTCTATTAGCACTAAAGTAAAACTGCACTCTTTACATAGTTTTAACATAGTTTTAACTAGTTCCTGTAGGGCGTGTCTTGTTGGAGATAACAAGACAACATCGTCAGCATAAGCAAGAACGTTAACAGCACAATCATTGATGTGACATCCTATAATCTCAATGATCGCATTTTATCAATATAGATACTAAAGAGCAGAGGAGATGTGCAACCACCCTGCACGACTCCATTATGAACTGTGAAAGTTTCTGACAGCATCTTATCCCACTGGATTGCCACATTTTATGAGCAGTACCACTGCTACAATATTTCAACGTACCTTGTAGGTTTGCGTTTAGCTAAGGGAACCTCAAAAAGTTTTGAAAAACAATCAAATGAAACTCCATGCACGACTAAAAGTATGCCACACATACTAAAATTATACCAGCATCAGTTTGGCACTAGACTACTTTTATGCCAAATGCAGGCTCAAAAGAGGCGGTTTCGTTTGATGCTTGCATCGAATTCAGTTGCTGTGTTGAGTGGAAGGTCATATTGTTATAATCCGAGCCTCGTGGGGAGCTGGAATAAAATAATTCCATGATAATTTTGCCGCTTGTATACATTGGTGTCGTGGAGTTTTTTTTTCTAAACCGAGCAAAGAATCCTTTGAAACCAGTCATCAGACATTTTCTTCCCGAGCTTACGGTGATCATTCTATGAACTTAAAACACTACGTAGTAGACTCCATCTAGTAGGGTGTGTCATCGACACCGGTTGCAAAATGGCAGGGTGAGGCTTTACGAGGGATAGCATTATAAATAAGAAAACCACCATGGTTTCGAAATATGAATTAACTGTATCTTGCTCCTTTCATTTTTCTGAGCAGTGACCTGATATTCTTAATTCTGGCGGATTTTAGGTGAACTATTAGTTTTTAAGCCATATAAATGTATTACAACAGAACAGAACACAAGAATAAAGCACATGTACGTGTACAATCCTCCATAACATGAGGGGGTGGGCGAGCCGGCTCAGGTGGAGGGTGATGACATTAAAACAGCTAGGTAGGTAAAAACAAACACACAGATCAATTCAGTCACATCGTCTGCTCACAGTTCCCCGGCACCAGGCGCCCCTCAGCGCCACTCATCAGCACCGAGCACCGAACGCGCATGGAGCCAACGGAACGCCACAGAGGCCGCCCGCGCAGGGGCCGCCGCACCCCGCAGCGAGGCGGGCACGGCGGCAGCGCCGGGAGCACCTCAGTAGCGTCAGCGCCGCAGGCTACGACTGCACGACACCGGTGCCCAAGCGACGCCAGGCGAGGGGCGTCCGTAGCAGCGGCAGCCGAGGCTCCCCGACAGGGGCGACCTCAGCGCCACCACCAGGGGGTCACACGCACGTCGAGCGCCACAGAGCCAGCAGGACTCGCGCCTCGGCTCCGGGGACCGCGCATAGCGACCCGGGGAGGGCCGCCGGGAGATCGCTCGCAGGCACCACGGTTATAGATAATACCACTTGCAAAGATAAACAACTATTTAGAAGCCAAGTTTATACCAAAAATAACCCTCAAAACACCTTGTAGGTAATCAAAGTATTCACGTGAGGTATTAAAGCTGGGCGTGTTTATCATTCATGTACATCTGCATATGCGCATACACGCATGACGTCAGACTCTAACGCGTCGGTGCTGTAAAAGCGTACTGTGTCTTTTCAGTCACGCCACGAAACTATGCAGGAAGGAATACGATCGTAATGTGAACGGAAATTCGCATGATTATCATAACCTGATAACAAACAATCAGCTGAGCCGAATATTGTTCTATATCAGAAATAATGATTTATGTTTAAGTGACTTGGATGAGAGTATGCACCCATGTTGTTTGCGTTGTAGAAGACACTGAACTTCAAAGCCCTTAGTTTTTTTAACTTCTGACCTCTCAAAGGTTATGTCAGGTCACTGGAGCATAGAGTAATTGTTTTGCCAATAACTTCTCACTGAATTGAGATAAAGCTCCCATTTCTTGCATTGTGCTTATATTCTCACGGCGGGTCGATTGATATGCAACATGACTATACCAGGTCACTCTGTGACCCGGGCCTAGCTCGAGGTCAGGTCATGTTATACATCATTGGATTCGCTGCAATGAGAGAAATGCAATGATGCATAAATATTTGCTCTAGCACCCCCGAGGGCAGCTCTAGAGAGAGAAGCGTACACTGCTCTGTTGTAAGCCTATGGAACCTTCTTTGACCTATGCTGACCTCAATATTGACCTGATATAGAAATGCTACTTATAAAATATATTTGTTTTGTCAAGAGCTTTCAAATGCCGCCCGTAATTTGTCTTTAGCTTTCGTGGGAAATGAGATACGGAGGGTGGGGAGGGGGGCGAAAAACGCCCCCTCTCAGCGGGGCGCGTCATGCCAGGGACCCCGGCGGGGCGCCTGTTAAGTAAAGTCGAGGTAATAGCACGTCCACAACAACAATATAAGTAACATAGTTGCATATTTAAAGAAAGTTTTAGGCAATTTAAGAAAAACACAAAGACGAACGAGAAACATTCAGTGAACCTAATAACAATAATAACAATGTTTATTTCACACTCACGGCGTATATCACACATGCATTCACATACACATCACATATGATATAAGGCTTGCCTAAAGCACTGTTTGAGGTAGCCAAAATCAACATTAAATAAGCCAATGCCGTCTTTGATTTCTGCAGCCTTGTGCGATAGCATTCCTCTCAAGCATCGTCTAATGTCTGAGTAGGAGCCACTGTCCAAATCGAAATGCAAGAGGCCATATTTTCTTCTAATACACAAGTAACTTTTGGCTAATATACCTTCAAAATACTTGGAATCCCACAACAGATCCCTGCGGAACACCACGAAAGTAAAAGAGCATCAAACAGCTTGAATGAAACTAAAATGGGTACGAAAGCATAGATAAGATGTGGAAGGAGTTAAAACGTTGCTCAAAAAACCAAACTCGGTCGAAAAATTAAAATTATGCGCGTAAACAAAAACTCAAATGATACACTAAAACCGCAAAGGAAGACGCAAAGCTTCAAGAACAGTGTGGACCTAACTAAATGGTAAGTGAAAGTTGGGGAAAGGTAAAACACGACGTTTCGGTCATGGACCATCATCAGGTGTGGCAGTGCTAGTAAAAACGGTGGTTTTTAACTTTCCCCGACTTCCAGTTCCCTTTTATTTATGTCTACACTGTTCTTGAGGCTTTGCGTCTTCCATTGTGGTTTTAGTGTATACTTTGAATTATAGTTCACATATACAGTTTTTTAAGCACAGAACTTTAATTTTCGTTTGAGTTTGGTTTTTTAGCAACGTTTTAGTTCATTCCACATCCTAACTGAGCTTTTGCACCCATTTTAGAATCATTCAAACAGTTTTATGCTCTTTTTACTTTCGTGATGTTCCGAAGGGATCTGTTGTGGGATTCCAAGTATTTTTAGGGTTTGTTTTCCTTTGTGCTTGGATTTAGCTTTTTAGGGGTCTTCACTCACCTGTCGCCTTTTACTCTTCACTTTTCTCCCTTGACATATCCAACATGGTGCCCTATCTGCAGCAAGCCCTCCGAACCTCAACTAAAATACCTTCAAGAGAGACTTTGCTAGTTCTCAAAGTAGCTAAAATGGAGTTTTTACTTGTGGAAAGAGGTTTCTTAAACAGTAGCGTATTTTTTAGATCCTGTCGAGCGATGGTAAGCATCAAATTAATCACAGATAATATGTTGCTATGATGCACAGGCTTACCAAGTAGGCGCTCAATGCAGGAGTGATAAGCCGCACTAAACTTCCGGAGAACCATTTTAGGTTTTTCAATGTTCCGAAGAAGACTACCGAACATATACCCACAGTAAGTTTGGAACAATTTGGCAAGGTCGCATCTTCTTACCGTGAAACATCATGCAGACTGTCTTTTTTACTTTAAAATATATATCCATCTTAACGGCAAAGTGTTTGACTAGGTCCTGTAGGCCGTGTCTTGCTGGAGATTACAATAGAACAGCGTCAGCCTAAGCAAGAACATTAACAGCACAATCATTGATGTGACATCCTAATCTCGATGATCGTATTTTCTCAGGCAGACTATCAATATAGACACTGAGAGGAGAGGAGAGGTGCAATCACCCTGCCTGACTCCATAATGAACTGTGAAAGGTTCTGACAGTATCTTATCCCACTGGATTGCCACATTCTGGAAGCATTACCATTGCTTCAATATTTCAACGCACCTCGTAGGTAAGCCTTTAGCTTAGACAACGTCAAAAAGTTTTGAAAAACATACTCGGTCAAATAAAACTCCATACACGACTAAAAGTATGCCACACAAACTACAATTATACCAGCATCAGTTTTACCCCTAGATTACTTTTATGCCAGATTCAGACTCAAAATGTGTGGCATGTGTCCATTATTTCCAAAGCTGGACGAAGTCCCCCTAAAGTAATCCAGTCTTAAAAAACAGGCCAAAACATTTCTTTTCAATAAATATGGGGTGGGCAGAGCAAACAATGTTGGTCTAGTTTTCCCCGCAGTATGCAGCAAGGCAAAAATATATTGAAACGGTTAACAATATTATTAGCCCGCGCCCCAGGGCCACCTTCGCCCAACGGAGCGGAGGCCTCGTTCCAAAGAGCTAGAGGTAAATACACATAAATATAACTTCAATATTTTGAGACACACTTAGTTTCTCAGCTTATAAAAGTGCTAAAAAATGGAGCCAACGTGACAATTGAGAACATATTGCTGAATTGAGTTGCCCCTAGTGTTTAGGCGACTCGTCGATACTTTGATATAACATGTAAACGACTACGACTTTCGTTAAAGCTGTGCCCTACCATGATGCAAAATATTTGATGGCAATTGTATTGTTTTCAACTAAACGTGACATCCGATGTCCATGTATTTTGTTTGCTATTTGTTTGTAAAATGAATTGTTTTATTCCGCTCTTTTCCTTGCTCTCACCATATAACAAGAAGCAGATATGTATATTTTTTCTTTATTTACAGTGAACAGTTAAATACCTGCAGCTCGCTGCAGTAGGTAGCCTTCAGGCCATTGCCGCTATTCTTTGTAACTATAAAGAACAGCAATACGAGCAGCACACGAAACAAACCTTACACTATGCATGTACACACTGCTCCACAACATTTCTTACTTGACACTTGAGGTCATCTGACCATTCCACAGCTGTTCGATATCCTCCATGCTGGAGTCTATCAGGTTGTGACACACCGAGCACTTCTCCGGCTCCCGACGGCAGGAGAACCAGTTGTGCTGGTCGCTCTCAAAGGCGGTGCGTATGCAGAAGCAGACGTGGCACTGGCAGCCTTCCTCGATGTGCATGCACGTGTGGTCGTACATGTGCCGGCTGATTTCGGATCTGGTGGGCCTCCGCAGCATTCGACCTTGTTGTTTTATGATCAGCTCCTGTGGCAGAGGAGAATTTTGTCAGTAAACCTGCAATTAGTTCGTAAGAAGTGGAGTTGTGCTTGAATGTTGGCATTGCAAATATAAATTAAATCCCTTAAAATATAATAATAATAATAATAATAATATAATAATATATAAATCCCTTATAAATTTGGAGAAGAGAGCTCACTTTCTAAAAATAGGAGGGTAAATAGGACAATTTAACTAAAACGATAAAAATAACCATTCTTAATATTAACAGATTTCTCAGGCATGAATTATTTCAAACTTAACACATAAACGCGAATTCTATTTTTTTCGATTACTATACGAACCATTCTTTATACATCAAATATCAATGCTACAGATTTGTGCTGAGACGTACCTCTATAAGGGTGGTCAAGAAGGATGAGCAACTCTTCAGGCCAAAGGAGGGAAGTTTTGGCGGCGAGCATAGCTCCTTAGCCTTGCTCTTGCTGCTGCTGGCCGACTCCAGCTTAGGAACTTGGGTCATCGTTGGCAAATCCATGCTTCGCTCCAAAACAGTAGGTAGTGACACGGGCAAGGATGGCACTTCACTAATGCCAGCCACTTTACATGCACCAGTAAACTTGCTGGAACGTAATCACACATCGCACTGATAGCTCCCAAACTTTTCCAGACATCTCTCCCATCAGATAAGACTACTGCCCACCACCTGATAAGCGTCCCCTGCACCACGCCGGCGGGCGGCGTCGGATGACGTGCGGCCCGGTACAGTTTACTCTGTAGACAATTTTTGGCACATGTCTCTTCGAGCCATGACGAATAATTAATTACTTAAACTACGTTTTCACAAAAAAGCTAATGACAGCAGCAGACATTTTTTCCGATATCAGATGTATTATCACCCCACCATATAGTCCGCCTCTACAATCCATTCACTGGCAGCAACAATCCTCCACCATTTGGAACTCACTACACCTAAAAAGGAACCAAGATAACACGAGAAACAACACTCCCGGCTCCAGCTGCACATAAGTCTCGTAGCCCTGCAAGAGTTCCATAGAGTTCCAATATCACCGAAAGCGACACAAACGACCAGATGGCCGACAATGAGACGCAAAATGAAACTCCCAGATCACAAAACACCGTTCACGTCTATTATGACGCCGCTTCGCCTCGTTCCCTTCAGCACAACGACCAATTCCGTTTTGAATCTAGCAGCAGACATTTTTATTTGTCTATTCAAATTTAGCAGCCACACAGAAATAAACTGTTATTCCTATGTGCTCTATCTAATCCGGAATCACGGTAAGCTCGAGCATAAGGTGATGCAATGAAACCTCATTGAGCATGCTTGCTCCTATTAGATCTTCTTCCCAGCATGATTCCAGCAAAGTAAGTGCTTGTGTAGGCCTTGACAGATTAACATTATTATCGACTTCTAACCATAGTGGCAAGAACCATGGTACCAGTATTGTGTTGCATGGGGGATTGTTTTATACCACGAAACATCATCTGACCGTAGGTACTCCACCTATTATCGCCGTTAATTCAAAGAGCTGTTAATATTTTCTTCAATTTTTTATATTATAATAGTAATTAACATGTTCTGTCACCAGAAACAACCAGGAATATGGGAACTTTAGCAGCAGAATCATTCGAATCCCCATTGTATTTTAATCCCAAGTCAAAGTGTATCCAGAGATTGTGTGCGCGTGCTCCGACCCGCGATTGAGAAAACTTAATCGCTGTTTCGCACTATCTTTAGTGTTCCTGCCATTGCACGCAGAGCTGGCCAATAAACTCTTGCGTCGTGATCTGAGCGAAATTTGAGAGGAATTGCTGACCTTTTTCACTTTACGTCGCCACGTGCTCTTACATCAATCCAACTCAGGTTTTGACCTGAGGGGCCTGAAGAAGTCACGCTGCCTTTAGCATGGTGTACGGGAGAAGCCACATCGACAGACCTAGCAGTGATAACGGATCAAGAGAAGAAGCTTAAGCTAAGTCTGATGACCGACAGACTCCGCTGAGAGCTTGTGAAAGTAAAGAAGCATGCTGGAGCTGCGATGGTTAAGGCCTTCATTGTACTGGTGGCCAAAACCAGGAGTCAGCGTGTGTCAGCTGGATGACGACAACATGCAATGAAGCCCCAAGTTTGGCCACGCAGAACAGACCTTGCAATGAAAAGTTAAGGAAGTAGTGATAGGCATCTGTTACTGTTGGATACAGCCATCCACTTGTCCTAAAGATCGTTTGCAGCACAAATTGAGCACAGATTAGAAGCGCTTGACAAAAATTGGAAGGATTTTCACAAGAGGCTATAACCGCACGTCAAACACTGGACAGAGGTAAGTCTCATTCTGTACAATATCATGTACAGAATGATGTTTTCTTAGCCATGACGGAATGTTTTGAAGCAAACATGTCTAGAATTATTTATATATCTTCAAAGTATACGAGGGCTGCTATCTCTGACGCCAGCTGCATGTGCTTGAATTCTAAGCCTGGGCCGCTCCTGGGCGAGATCGGTGATGATTGTTTATTAAAAGCATGGGTTGAGATCCTGAGGGAGATTGTGGGGTCAGGACCCCTACCCTGGATTTTGGGTCTCCCATAGGCTTTGTATAGAGCTTGTATTGTCGTGCCAGCGTTAACCCACCCAGGACCCCCTGGATCGAGAAAAGAAAACATGAACGTGATTTTTGTTTGATGTTTGTGTCATAATACAAACTTATGATTGTTATCAAAGTGGAAAACAAAGTGGATTACCCTCTTTATCCTTAAGCAAATTTATTGTAATAGCAAGGCCACAACAACAATATAAGTAATATATTTACCGATAATTATAGTTAAATTAGGAAAAACACGAAGATGAATATGAAACATTCAGTGAACCCAATAATAACAATAATAATAAGGTTTTTTCACACTTATGGTGTATATCACACATGCATTCACATACGCATTACATATCATTACACGTGCATAGCACATGTCATCAGTCTAAACACACACACACACACACGTCATAATACAGTACATAAGCTTTACCTAAAAACATCATTAAATCACCTTATTTGATTTCCGCAGCTTTGTGCGATAGCAGTCCTCTCAAGCATCGCCTAATGTCTGATTAGGAGCTACTGTCCAAATCTAATTGCAAGATGCCATATTTTCGTCTAATACACTAGCAACTTTGGGCTAATATACCTTCAAAATACTCGGAATCCCACAACAGATCCCTGCCGAAAACCCCGAAAATAAAAAGAGCATAAAACAGCTTGAATGAAACTAAAACGGGTGGGAAAGCACAGTTGAGATGTGGAATGAACTTAAATGTCACTCAAAAAACCAAACTCAGTCGAAAAATCAAAACTGCATGTGAACAAAAATCCTAGGTATACACTAAAATCGCAATGGAACACACAAAGCCTCGAAAACATTTTAGACCTAAATAAAAGGTAACTGAAAGTCAGGGAAAGGTAACACACGACGTTATGGTCATGGACCATCATCAGGTGTAAGGCAGTGATAGTGAAAAGGGTGGTGTTTTATCTTTCCCCGACTTCCAGTTTCCTTTTATTTAGGTCTTCACTGTTCTTGAGGCTTATGCGTCTTCTATTGTGGTTTTACTGTATACTTTGAATTTCAGTTCACATATACAATTTTTTAAACCACAGAATTTTAAGTTTTGACCGAGTTTGTTTCTTAGCAACGTTCAATCTACATTTCATCTGAGGTTAATTCGAGCTGTTTTATGATGTTTTTACTTTCGCGGTGTTTTGCAGGGATCTGTTGTGGAATTCTAATTATTCTTAGGTTTTTGTTTTCTTTCTGCTAGGTTTTAGGTTTTTTTAGTGATCTTTTCACACCTGTCGCCTTTTACTCTTTATTTTTCTCACCTAGAGGTTTAGGTAATTTCCCTTGACATATTAAGCATGAAGCCTTATCTGCAGCAAGTCCTCCGAGACCTCAACCAAAATACCTTCAACAGAGACTTTGCTACCCCTCAAAATAGCTAAATTGGAGTTATTACTTGTGGAAAGAGGTTTCTTCAACAGTGGCTTATTTTGTACATGCTGTAAAGCGAAGGTAAACATATCAAATTCATCACTGATAATATATTGCTATGATGTAGAGGCATACCAAGTTGGCGTTTCAAGTATGAGTGATAGGCCACACTAATCTTCCGGAGAGCCATTGTAAAATTTTTAATGCTCCAAAGAACACTACCAACCAGATGCCTGCGGTAAATTTGGAACAACAATGGTTTAATCATTCGTACGCATCGATACCGCCTTCTTAAATTGTTTGCAATCGAGCTGCGTGCATGACCTTTCTATAATGTTATTGTGCACATAATGCTTACTATAAAAAAGCTTTCAGCAGAAACGGTTTTGTTTTTATTTTGGGTAGCAGGAAGAGAGTGACTAGCTTAGAATTTGATGGTGATAGAATCTGATATTAGCATGGTCAGTTTGGGGGGGGGGCAAAGTAAACAATGGTTATCTAGTTTTCCCGGCAATATGCAGCAAGGCAAAAATATATTCAAACGGTAAATAATACTATTAGCCCGCGCCCCCGGCAATCCAGCGCCATATTCGCCCAACTGGAGCGGAGACCCTGTTCCAAAGCGCTAAAGGTAAATACACATAGATATAAGTTTAATATTTTTAGACACACTTAATTTCTCAGCTTATAAAAGTGCGAAACACTGGAGCCAACGTGACAATAGAGAATATATGGCTAAACTAAATTCCCCTAGTGTTCAGGTGACTCGTCGATACTTTGCTATAACATGTAAACGCCTACGGCTTTCGTTAAAGCTGTGCCGTAACATGATGTAATGTATTTAATCGAAATTATGTTGGTTTTCACTAAGCGCCACACCCGATTTCCATGTGTTTTGTTCGCGATATGTTTGTAAAACGAATCGCAATTTTCGCTCTTTTCCTTGTACTAACCATATAAAAAGAAGCAAATATGTTTTATCTTTATTTACAGTAAACAGTTAAACAATTACGGCTCGCTGCAGTAGGTAGCCCTGAGGCCGTTGCCGCTATGTTTTGTAAGTATAAAGAACAGCAGCAATACGAGCAGCACACGAAACACACTTTGCATGAACACACTTTGCATGAACACACTGTTCTAAAACATTTTTTACTCGGCACAAGGGGTTATCTGCCACTTGAAAAGCTGCTGGATATCCTCCATGCTGGAGTTTATCAGGTTGTGACACACCGAGCACTTCTCCGGCTCGCGACGGCAGGAGAACCAGTTGTGCTGGTCGCTCTCATGGGCGGTGCGTATGCAGGCGCAGACGTGGCACTTGCAGCCATCATCGATGTGCATGCACGTGTGGTCGTACATGTACCTGCTGATCGCGTACCTGGTGGGCCTCTGCAGAATTCGACCTTGTTGTTTTATGATCAGCTTCTGTGGCAGAGGAGAATTTTGTCAGTAAACCTGCAATTAGTTTGTAGGAAGAGAAGTTGTGTTATAAGGCTGACATTGCAAATCTAAAGTTACATGTCGTGTTCAATGCAAATTGCTTATGTTGTCATTTGCTAGAAATTTGAAGATGAAGACAAACCTGCTCCAAAAAGATGGAGGAAATTGATATTATTTAACTAGAACCATTTAAATATCCCCATTTAAATTTTGATACTTTTATTAGGCAAACAATTACGTTAGACTTGTCACACATAAAAAGCTGATTCTAAATTCTGGAGATTCTCATACAACCGTGATGTTTATGAATGCATTCTTTGAACTTCAAATATCAATACTGCAGTTTGGTGGTGCACGTACCTCTATAAGGGCGGTCAAGAAGGAAGAAGGGTTCTTCAGGCCAAAGGAGGGAAGTTCTGGCGTCGAGCAGTAAAATCCACTTGTAGCGGCGTTAGATGGCCCAGGAGGACACTTGGCGATGCCATTCGTGGCCCGGTGCGGCGACTCCAGCTGCCGCTTCACCAAGTTGGCAGTAACATCGGCCAGCAGCTCCTTAGCCTCGCTGCTGCTGCTGCTGGCCGACTTCATCTTAACAATTTGCGGCATCGTTGGCAGATCCATTCTTGGGTTCCAAAACTGCACGCAGTTACCCGGGCAATGACGACTGGCGACTGATGGCACTTCACTGATGTCAGCCACTTTATATGCACCACTAAACCGGCCTCCACGCATTCACATGTTGTAATGACTCCAGAAGAATCCTCGTGGTTAGGTCCATCCGTTTTCCAGACATCTCTCCCATCAGATAAGATTAGACTCACGGCCCACCGCCTGATAAGCGACCCCCGCACCACTCGGGCGGCCGGCGGGGGGCGCCGAGCGGCCCGGTACCTACAAGTTTAACTGCGGAAAATTTTGCGCACATTTCGGCACTTTGTTCTCTTAGGCATTGATGAATTATTACTGGACTTTTGTTTCCACAGAAACCTATTTGGCAGGAGAAAAACTTGCTTTTTTCATTAAGCGTTAATATCATCACCTCCAAGTTAATATTAAAAGGAGCATGTCGATGTTAAGAATTTTAAGCTTGACTCAGTTTGGCGTTTATTATTTACATTTAAGAACTCGGATCTGGCAGACGCATCGAGTGCCTTACTCGTGGATTTCACCATCTCCTTACTTTCCTGGTGGATCTTTCAACGAAATTAGCTTGATAACATTGGTCATTCAGAAGACCCTGAACAATGTTACCTTTAATGTTGCGTACATTGGCAATTAACAAACCTTTAAATTACAAAATCCAAAGGTGGCCACCCAGGACACCGTTTCCAACCACAATGCAGTGTTGTGCTTTTGGCGGAACCTGCGGCCTCAGATGATCGCTAACATGGACTGGTCGAGATATTCAATGTATTGGGTAGATTTCTTTATTAAATCAGATATAAATGGAACATTGTTTAAAATTTTCGGAAGGCTTCATCATAGAAATGATTACAAAACCATGTGAGTGACGCCGCATTCCAAAGCCAGGAACTATGAACATAACTTAGGTAATGTTTTTGTTATTAGTGAATGACGAAACTTTTAGATTAGGATATCCTATAAGCCAAAAGGTGGAATGGAGTCATACAATATACAAATATGGTAACACATCGATAAAGATACGAGTGTGGTCTCGAGCTCTGGAGAGCAAGCGGAGGGACTGGTGGGCGACACTTCCTGCGACAGAAAATGCTCGAGACCGGGGCAGAAAGGATGGGTGGTCAAATAGGAGCCTTACTCGTTTGTGTTATCAAACTGTTTCTCTTGCTGATCCTGTATACTTTTGCTTTTATTGGGCCAATTAAGGAAAAGGCAGGTCAGAATCTCAGGGTAATGTTTCTCGTTTTTCTTCAAGCATTGATTTTCCAGCTCTTTGAATTTTATTTGCTATTGGAGCAAAATTGTAACAGTAACTACAAACACTTGATTCTTTCGGAATGGAGTCATTCCATGAAAGCATAATAGTCTTTTAGCCTCAATTTTCAAACTCATTTTCAGGAGACATTTAAGGTCACGAGAGGTCAAAACATGCCATCATAGGGATAACATGTAAATTAAGTTTTTCGGCCATTACATCTGAATAAGTAAAGGAAGAGTAAAATGACTTGAACTACATGAGTCCTCGCAGCAAGCTGAATCGGATGATATGTAATCTGACTTTGCTAAGTCAAATCAAGGATTTGACCTGACCTGAAGTCAGGTCAGGGTCAAATTCTATAAAATGCATATTATTACAACCGCAAAGACGAGGCGAGTCGAACACATCTAAAGTTAACGCCCTATCACCATCCGTTACTGAGTTATTCAGTAAAAACAATTTTCCCATGTATTTCCAATGGAGAGGTCATGCCTCGTATCTGCCCTTAGGTCATCGATATAAAAAATAACGGAAAATGTTTAACCCTCGCCCCACCGGGGGGCCATCGATGGCCCCCTAAGGTTTTTCCGGGATAGCAGAAAAACAACGAGGCGCAGCACCGCAGTTGAGGGCTCTACCTCTCACTGCATCATTTTCCCATCATCCCTGAAATTTTTTGCCCCAGGTCACCCAAGGTCAGGTCACCAGACGAGGTCAACCAAGGTCACCTCTTTTCACTTTAGAGCTCTGTAAAAGCTACATTTCAAAGTCGATCGATTTGAAACTTCCTACACTTCATAACCCCTCCAGGGTCTACAAGGTGTTTATCCGGGATTTTTCAATTTCGTGCCCTGAGGTCAGGTCACGAGGTGACCTCTCCCATTGGAAAAGCATGGGGAAAAGTTGTTTCATGATATAAAAGCCACAAAAATGATTGCAAATACTCAGACTGCTCAGAACAACGTTTTTGGACACAATTTCACGGATCCCAGGGGTCATATTTGCCCTTTGACTTTTCCAAGGTCATCCAAGGTCACCAGAGGTCAAAAACAGTATTTTGACAATAACTTTTGACCTAATTGAGCTAGAGCGGTGAAATAAACACCATCGTGTTTGTCGTGTCACTGGCTTTGATGTGATATACGGCAAGGTTACTTTCTGACCTTTCGTGACCTCAGGTCATATTAGGTCACGAGGTGACCTCTGGAGGTCAAACCACTGGTAGGAGATCTTTACGTTCCACATAGCGGAAAAAGTACTGGCAATTTGCTATCAAATGTACTTTACCAGGTCTCAATAGCTCTAATGACATAAGAGTTATGCCGAGTTTGCTCAATCATTGCATATTTGAGTGAAAATAGCCGATCTTGACCTAATTTGACCTCTGGAGGTCAAACCATTGACCTGAGCACTAAAACATGCGAAGTAATTTCTTACTGAATTCACGCAAGCTTTCTATTGCACTTTGCAGATTTGCCCTAACGCCCATATTTTCGGAGTTAGAGGGGGGCCATCCATGGCCCCCGGTGGGGCGAAGGTGGCGCCGGACCCCTGGTGGGGCGCGGGTTAAGAGAATTTGGTAGACCCATTATGTGATATGAGTTTCAATCGGATAAGTTCACCCTGCTTTGACTTATGCGATCTTGAACTTTTTTGAGGTCAGGTCACTTGACCTGTACTGTTAAGCTGACCTGAGATGACCTCACCTTAAAATTTTCACAGAAGTTGTAAAATTGATCAGGAAAAACGGATGGTAAATACACCGGCGCTGCGCGCCGCCGTTTTTCTGCTGTCTTTCAAAAACCCGAGGAGGGGGAGCGGGTACCGGCCCCCCTCCGTCAATGCGCGTGTTAAAGCGTAGTGCATCATGAATAAAAAGGAACATATGATCCGTATTTAATGCTCTATTAATCGGTTAAGTCCGAATTGAAGGCTTGAATAAATAACAGTTCGTGAAAATCACTTATCTGCTCTCGGGAGTAATCCCGCTTGGTTTTTATTATCTTTCGCCGTCATATTCGCTTCAAAACCCCGAGAAGAATACACAGTACTCCTTTGGCTGTTAAAAGAGTTAGGGAACTCTTCAAAAATTACGGGGGCAGAAAACAACAGTTTACGTCCCTTGTTTTTGACCCACATAAGAGGTCCCCTACTCGGCGTCAGGCAGAGCCCCGCTGCCGCCCGCTGTCTCTTATGCCGCAGCGCGTAATTGTATTGCGGAACAGCATAACCACCTGTATCCGTGTCCAGTGCGGGCTGGCACGAGATACAGCTTCGTCTAAAGCCTGTTCACAGCGTGTCCACGTGCCAAAAATCGCATGCAACGGCTATCTATATGTTACGGCCCGTATGGAAAACCGGCCCGTTTGCAAACGGGCCGGCCCATTTGTAAACGGGCCAAATAGCTGGCCCGTATGCAAACGGGCCAGCAAATTGGCCCGTTTGCAAATGGGCCGGTCCGTTTGCATAACGTCCGGCCCGTTTGCAAACCGGCCGGACTTTTTGCAAACGGGCCAAAACTGATAAAGATGTGGGTAGCAGGTAATGACAAGTCAACTTAGTTGATGGTATGTCGGTTAGGAGAAAAAATTGTCAATCGCGGGGTGTAAGTGAGTGACATGTCAACCATGTCAATAATAATTTGAATAAGAGAAACACACCATCAATGATAAAGTTTTTGGGTAATAGCTTTTGTCATGAAACTGCCCTATATCTATCAATAGCTGTCATGATACCGTTAAATATTTACTGATAGATATATATCCTTCTGAAACCACCTAAGCATAAGCATAAGCCTGAGCATAAGCGATCATTAGCGATCCCTGTTTTAGTGAAATATTAATTTTCATACTAGGTAAGTATGCACTTTGATTAAGTTACTAGTCATTCTAGATACTTGTTAAATATGTTGGCAGTCAAATTCAAGATAATTTATAAAAACAGAGGCGTTTTTGTCTTTGTTCACGGCTTTGGCATACAGTTTCTCATATTGCAGCCCACATCAGGGCAACGAGATCAGCAGAACAGTGGATTTAAGCAACAGTGCATTTAATACAAATTTTTAACCAGCTCCCCGCAGATTGCAACACCATCTCTGATAAAACTTACTTGCAGAATGTTGGGGGTTGGCTCCAAAGATACAGAAAATGTCAACTAGGTTGTACGCCACCTGTTCTTCTGACTTTGTTCGGAGTGGACGCAACACTACGAATTTGGTGAGGTGATACTGACAATTTAGTATGTAGGCATATCCATCCTTCCTCTCACTGTGCCAGTCGCTGAGGTCGACTTGAGCATGTCTGGCCATGTCATCAGTAATGGTTGAGAGAGACACTATTGTATTCTGTAGTCGTGTCTTCGTCTCGCAGTTTTTGCAGGTTTCTAGGTACAGCCCGACAGTCGCACGGCTAATGTTGGCGTATTTGTACTTTACTGCGTTAAAGGGAAAGTGGCACCTTTATAACATAATTTTAACTGAGATAGCCAAGTTGTAAAGCATGCTGGAAAACCCGGCACTCAAAATATCGTTTGTCTTGAAACTCAAAGCTTCCATAGAGAAAAGCTAACAACCTACCTGAAATAAACCCCACATGTACCCCATGTAGCAGGCCACAACTGTCAGCTGTTGGTGTGACGACATATGCTGACGTCACGGTGAGTATCAGCCAATCGAAGCCCTTGAAGCCTATTGAATATGGTAGTAGTTGTCACATCATGACATCATCCACAGGCAGAGACTTATTACTTTCCATAGAGGAGCATTTTAAAAATAAAAATATCGAGCTTATTGTACATGTTTTCAGGGAAATCATGGACGCTTTCATGAACTTTGGCTAGAAGTACCCCTAATTGCACTAAATTCCAAGATTCGACCAAGGTGCCACATTCCCTTTAAGCGTCTTGCTACTGCCATGATGCCCCAGTGAAAGGTGCAGCTCATGAATAACATCAAAGACTTCCTCATTGTGGATGATTTCTAGTCATGTGTTTTTGTTGATCAACTTGTGCACTCCTGCAATTGTAATTAAATCATATTTTTTGAAGCGCGGGTAGTGTCTCGCTAAGTACAGCTTTCCATGAGCCTTAATGTCCGCTAAGTCTTTGACGATCGCATCATAAGTGGCATTCGGCACCGACTGCGTGTTCGTTGCTTTCTCATCTTCCTCAGCAACAAAAATAAGCAAAGAACTCCTCTTGCGACATAGTTCCTGATTATAATCATTATTGGTAACTTAATGAAGCAAGAGAGTGGGCACAAGACGAGGTTTAGGGCAACACGCACATTGGAAATGATATGACCGCATTCACTTTTCAGGGAATATTTTCCATAGTATTCAACAATCGAAAACCAATCTGATCAGAGGCTAGATAATGCCGGTGTTCACCAGAGGTGGTCTTTGCCTGTGACTAAGCCAGATTCTTGGCATCGTTAAAACTGTTTTTTGGCAAACAAGGAGCACTAAGTTATTTCCGGATACATATTTACTTTGATAACTGAATACGTAGGTACCAGTCATCCTTAAATGCTAAAGCTCTACAAGCAGCAATTTATTCAAGCATTGCAAGCATTTCTGCACGCATGTAAATGGAATGCAGTGCAGTCACAATGCTTGCCATGTTCAGAGATTCATATTAACTTAATTTAATCGCCCAGTTTACAAATTCATGGGAAATAAAAAGATTCATGAAAATGGAAAAATTAGATGCGTTAAACTAAAAAATACGGACTTTCTCTAATAGACCAGACCCAATCAGTTTCCATACAACTTAGTTTTCATGGTCCAAATGCGATCTGATCAAACCGCAGATCCGGATACATCTTGGAGTCGTCGAGTTCATGAAGCACTATTTTCCCAACACTTTAGCACAGACTCTGCCATAGTGATGTGAAAAAACACTCGTACTCCATCTGCATGCGATCCGGATCATATTTTGGCCATAGAGACTAGGCCAGTGACTATCATCCGAATCCAAAATCCAATAAATATGTATGGATTACAACTAATTCGATAATGACCTGGATTCAAATGCTCATCCAGTTTCGAAGCTAAGCTGTTCCGGCACTCAGCAAAAGGTGGAGGTAATGTTACCTGGGATAATTTGCCTAGAAAGGCCCCGAAGCTGCCAATTTGGATTCAGTAAAGCAGAGGACGGTAGACTGCAGCATAAAATGGAAAATTAATTTTGAACTTTGTTTCAGCTACTTAATTTCCTTTACCTAGAAAAGATGGCAGCCTTAGCTAAACCTTCTATGATGAGAGGCGCTGGCATTGCCTCTAATCTAATTATCCTGGCCAGGTATGATTGTGAATGCAGATGGGGTGGGGTGGCACTGGATATTTATCAAAATCCTAAATCCATGACTCAAAAATGAATATTTTAATATAGACCTCTCCCCAAACCAGAAGTAGAGTATAACCTGAAATCGAAGATAGTAAATTTCAAATGCTATACTTAGGGTTCAATCCAGGGATGACGCAATATTCTTAAACGTAGGTACACAACCATGCATAACATTTACCAGAGATTCAGCAAGTGTCAAGGCGACGAGGCGGTCCAATCACCCCTGCACTTCACAGATACAAGAAGGCGTACATACAACGCTTGGTCTTCCGGCGGCAGGTCGGGTCACTATTATGCTCAGGAGGTGGAGTGGGCGGGATTTATCCAATGTGCTTCGGCCCAGAAGTGGAAAAAATAGGCATGACGCGATTTGGAGCTACTTTTCATGAAATTTGATCAGTAGACCCATTCCAAGAACGCTGCTGCGTGCGAATTCATTTTACTCAAATCCGTTTTAAACGAGCCGGCTGATTTGTAAACGTACCGGCCGGTTTGCAAACGGGCTGGCCAGTTTGTAAACGGGCCGGCCGGTTTGCAAACGGGCCAGGATACTAGAAAACCCAAACGGGCCAGACTTTTGCAAACGGGCCACATCGCTGGCCCGTTTGCATACGGACCGGCCCATTTGCAAACGGGCCAATTTGCTGGCCCGTTTGCATACGGGCCGGCTATTTGGCCCGTTTACAAATGGGCCGGCCCGTATGCAAACGGGCCGATTTTCCATACGGGCCGTAACATATATACATATTGAAAAGATCGCTGGACTGGTGCCGGTTTTCCGTCCACCACTTCGACTCCAATCACCCGTACGCATCTAAACCCCTTCCTAAATCGTGAGCAATCGAGCGGCGTGCATGACCTTTCTAAAATACTATTGTGCGCATACTGCTTACGATAGAAAATGTTTCAGCAGAACCAGTTTTGTTTTTGTTTTTGAGTAGCAGAAAGAGAGTGACTAGTTTGATGATGTTAGAATTTGATTTTAGGAGGGTCGGCTTTAGGAGTGGGGTGTGGGCAGAGTAAACAGTGTTTATCTAGTTTTCCCCGCAGTATGCAGTAATGGAAACATATATTGGAACGGTTAATAATAGTATTAGTCCGTGCCTTACCGGCGATCCAGCGCCACCTTGGACCCACCGGAGCGGAGGCCTCGTTCCAAAGTGCTAAGGTAACTACACATAAATACAAGTTCAATATTTTTTAGACCCGCTTATTGTCTCAGCTTATAGAAGTGCGAACGAATGAAGCCAATGTGACAATTGAGAACATATTGCTGAATTAAGTTGCCCCTAGTGTTTAGGCGACTCGTCGATACTTTGCTATAACATATAAACGACTAGGGCTTTCGTTAAAGCTGTGCCCTACCATGATGCAATATATTTGATGGAGATTGTATTGTTTTCAACTAAACGTCACATCCGATATCTATGTATTTTGTTTGCTATTTGTTTGTAAAATGAATTGTTTTATTCCGCTCTTTTCCTTGCTCTAATAAATAATTGTTGGGGTTTAATGACGCCCCAACTGCCAGAGTCATACGGTGTCGCCAACTCTCACCCTGTCGGAAGGGATTTTGGGGATCAGATCAACGTTTTCAGAGGGTCCGCCGGGACTTGAACCCAGGACCGGTGGCTTAGAAGACAAGGGTGATATCCACTAAGCCACCTCCTCCCCCTATTCCCTGCTCTCACCATATAACAAAAGCAGATACGTATTTTTCTTTATTTACAGTGAACAGTTCAACATTTAGAGCTCGCTACAGTAGGCAGCCTTTAGGTGATGACCGCTATTCTTTGTAACTATAGAGAACAGCATTTGTATTTGTATTTGTATTCATTCAGTATATATGAGCAACAGGATTATCCCACTTACAGCTCAAGTCAATGGATAAAACAATACGTGAATATTTACAAGAGATGATGAACGGATAGTCACATATACAGTTACAACCGCAGAAACATTAAATTCTAATAAACATGTACATATTAAAGGAAAAACATGATGCTATAATACAGTGAAATCCTAAAACCATGAGTTCACTAAAACGGATGATCCCTAAGATATTTAATGACAGAGGATTTAAACGATGAGATAAAAGGGTCAATGGAAGGATACGTGCTGATATGGCGATTAAAAGCGCGAACTGCACGGATGAACAATCCACATCTCACGGTTTCTACTCTCCTAAAAGGAGTGTGTAGCGGCTGCTTTTGTCCCTCCCTGGTCCGACGCTGAGGCACATGCAACGGTAGATTCCCAAGCAGGAAGGTGGAGTCCGTTCTGTGGATGATAATTTTGTAGACGAACAGAATGTCGCTTTTTAGTCGCCTTTTTGAAAGTGAAGTAATTTTGAAACTACCAAGTAGATCATTGAAGGAGAGTGATAAATTTTGTTGAGGCACGTGAGTGTGGGCAGCCAACCACATAAGAAATTTATGTTGAATTTTTCCAGTCGATCTAAGTGCGTTTTTGCGGCTCCACCCCAGACTACGCTACCGTATTCTAAGATGGAGCGAACGTTGCCAAAGAAGGCTGCAAGAATAGGAGCAGGTTTCAGTCGTCCCGCCGTTTGGCTAGTCTGGAGTGAACGCATGAGCAAACCTAGCATCCCTATTCGCTTTGCTGACGGTATGGTTGATATGAGCCTGAAAGGTCAAATTTGTGTCTAGCCAAACACCTAGGTCTCGAATTTCTTGAACATGTTTCAGGTTGTTGTTACGAATTTTGTACCTAGCCAGAATTGTTTTTTTGTTCAGGGGTGATCCTAAATGATTGACATTTGGTGGAATTTAGCTTTAATTTCCAGCTTTCTGACCACTGAACGAGGTGATCCAGGTCTTTCTGGAGAAATTCTGCACCTCTTGTGCAGGTAATTTTGTTCAACAGGTTCACATCGTCAGCGAACATCAAAGTTTGGGTTTGAATGGTGTCGGGGAGATCATTTACGAAGAGCACGAACAGTAGAGGTGATAACAAACCACCTTCCGGAGTTTCAGAGCGCACTTCAGTCCAATTTGAACATTTCCCGTTAATGATCACACGTTTTTTTCGATCGCAAAGATAAGATGAAAGCCAACGAAGCGCTTGTTCTGAAATGCTGTACGAATTCTGGATTTTGTGGAGGGGCAATTTATGGTTGACGCTCTGGAAAGCGGAAGAGTAATCAAGATACAAAATGTCTAATTGATGGCCTGAAGATATGGAGTCCCACACCGTTTTTAGAAGGGTTGCCAAATTCGTTTCGTTGGATCGGCGTGGGACAAAACCGTGCTGTTTCTGTTTGAGAACAGGTTGCACATGCGCAAGAAGCGTTTGGAATAGGCATCTTTCCATGACTTCGCCGAACAGCGGAAGGAGTGAAAAACTGTGATAATTTTCGGGAGAATTTCGTGAACCTTTCTTAAATACTGGGACAATGTTGGCTTCCGCCCACCTGCTCGGGAAGACCCCCGCATCCACGGACTTCCGGAAAAGAATTGATAGAGGGCATGCGAGCTCATCTCGGCACTCTTTTATAAACCGAGCGCTAATGTTGTCCGGACCGCAGGCCTTGTGCACCTGCAGATTCTCCAAAATACCCCAGACCTGGGCTTCAAAAATTTTAAAGCACGCCAAATTTGGAAGATTATAATCGGGAGGTTCTGGGCTGTGAATCACTTCCGGAGAAGTAAACTTGCTGGCAAATATTTGATTGAAAATATCAGCTTTTTCCTTGTCTGAATTGATCCGACGGTTTCCGTCCGAAAGAGTGGGAACTTGCCCCTTTGCTCCCTTGATACTCTTTAAGAAAGTCAAAAAACTTTTCGGATTCGTTTTGAAGTTTCCAATCAGTCCCTGAAGGTGGTTGTAGTATCGGTCTTCTGAAATTGATTTGAAATTTTGACGTTTTTCCTCAAAATTCTAATCGTGTCTGCTGTCCTGTTACGCTTTACTCGTTTAAAAGCGGTTTCCTTTTCCTTTAGTGCGGGTCTTACATCAGCGTCGAACCAGGGTGGACATCGACGGCGCAGCGTGACAGTGGGGATGTGATCGCGGATAGCTGCGTTCAAAAAATCATAAAACACGCCCACGACTTCATTTACCCCACCATCTAACAATGCGTCCCATGGCATGAGCTGTAGGACCGTCTCATGTTTTTGAAGTCGGCTCTTTTGTAATTGAGCGCTGTAGTTCTGTTGACACTAGGAGCCCGGTATTGAACAGATTAAAAATTTGTACAGATTTGTGCATTCAGATTTCAGCAGCAATACAAACAGCACACAAAACACACTGTACACTTTGCATGAACGACAGGATCAGCTGCCGGCCGTGCTCCAACTGCCCCATCCTGCATGAGCAATCCATAATCATTCTCCACAAGCCGATGCCTTAAGCGATTATGGTGTACCAAAAGGGAGTTTCTCTTTCCCTCCAACCGAACCCGATAGTTCAAATCCCCAACTTTGGACAGGACTTCAGCTCGTTTCCATGGGCGTATAAATTTATAGTACTCACCCTTTTTGACAACATTCCTATACAGGTATACTTTATCACCAGGACTGTAGGTGTGATCGTCAAGCTTCTTTTCGTACTGCTGTTTGTTACTGCAGTGTCGTCTGTCGGAAGACTTCAGAGCAAACTTATGAGCCTGCTCCAGACTCTTACAAAGAGTATCAACGTATTCGGCCACAGTCCGATTTTGAGGAATACTCCTTGTTCCCATGTCCACGTCAATGGGCAACGATGGCTCCCTTGCAAACATTAGGAAGTAGGGCGAGTAACCTAAGCTGCTATGGACTTGAGCCCTATATCCCATCATCAATAAAGGAATATGGACATCCCACTCGTCGTGGTTTTCTTCCAAGTATTTAGATAGCATGTCAAGAATAGTCCTCATCATGCGCTCACACTTTCCATTACCACTGGGATGGTATGCAGATATTTTTGACTTCTCAATATTCAGCAGTGAACACATCTCTGAAATGACCTGGCCGGTAAAGTTCGCCGCACAGTCACTATGAATACGCCTAGGACACCCATAACGGGCAATGAATTCATTGACAAGCACCTTAGCCACACTAATTGCCTTCATGTCAGGGAGTGGAAAACACTCCACCCATCTTGTGAAATGACACGTCACTACCAATAGATGTCTATTGCCCTGAACAGTCTCTGGCAGTCCACTCAAGAAGTCGATCGCAATCGTGTCGAATGGCTGCTCCGACCTCAACTCACCCATCGCAGCCCTTGGTTTCTGTCTAGGATTTCCCCGAGAAGCACACCGCTCACACTTCTTGCAGAAGCTATCTACGTTTTCTGCCAGTCGAGGCCACCAAAACCGCAGCCTGATTTGGTCCACCATATGACTAGACCCAAAATGGCCACCTGTGGGACCAGCATGGAGAGATGTCAAAACTCCAGCAACCAAGTTCTCCGGAACGACAAGCTGAACACTGTCTACCCCACGACGATGCCTACAAACTCTATACAAAACTCCGTTTTCCATTCGCAAACGGCTCCATTGTTTGAGCAGCAATTTGCCTCTTGGGCATAGATCTCGCCTGAAAGGTTTCCTCCCAGTAGAAACACACAAACCCATGCCAGCCACCGCCGGATCTTTGCTCTGCGCCTCTCTCATGAAGCATGCTGACCAAGACACACCAGTGTCTTTGGTGGAACTCCATGCTTCGGATCTTTACTCACATGCAAGCAAGTTTCGTTCTGCCTAAAGTAGTCACCTACTTCAGTTTGAGTCCCCACATCAACTGAATCGACGGGACGTCGAGACAAACTATCAGCGGCAGAATTCAGAAGTCCTGGGCGATACACAATTTCAAAATCGAACTCAGATAGCCGCTCCAGCCAGCGCGCTAGCATTCCACTGGGGTTTTTGAAGTTCATGAGCCACTGCAATGATGCATGATCAGACTCCAAGCGGAATCTCTTCCCCAACAAAAATGACGAAAATGCGTGACAAAAGTGACACATGCCAGCAACTCCAATTTGGTTGTGGAATAGTTCATCTGAGATTTCGATAAACGATGACTTGCATAAGCTATCACTCTATTGACACCATCTTGATTCTGCAGAAGTACGGCGCCCAAACCCTCGCCGCTGGCATCACACTGAAGAGTGAACCTTCCTGCTTCAGGACCAAACTGAGGAAAGCCCAGGACAGGTGCACAGCAAAGCGCCCGCTTTATCATGTCAAAGCTACTCTGAGCCTCATCTGTCCAAACAAATGGCACCTCCTTGACAGTAAGCTTGTACAACGGAGCAGCAATCATAGAAAAATCCTTCACATACTTGCGAAAGAAACTGGCAAGTCCAAGAAATGACACCAGCTGCTTAGCGTTGTGAGGAACCGGCCAATCCCTCACCCGTTCGACCTTCCCAGGATCTGGAGTCAGCCCATCCGCTGAGACGATGTGTCCCAGGAACAACACACTCTTCTGGAATAATGAACACTTTTTGAGATTCAATGTCAGCCCCGCATGGTACAGCTTGGACAATACTCTGTCCAACCTGCGCAAGACCTCAGAAAATGATGTGCCATGTACAACCAGGTCATCAAAATAATGCACACACTCTGAAGCAGGCACACCCTCCAATACTACATTCAGCAGTTTTGCACATGTCATAGGGGCTCCCTTAGCCCCCTGCGGCATTCTGGTCCAGGAGTAACTACCAAATGGAGTAACAATCTGAGTTTTGAGCTGATCTTTCAAATCCACAGGAATTTGGAAATAACAACTGTTAAGATCTAAAGTACAGAACAAACTAGAGCCAGATAGGGCGTCCAGTGTGTCGTCCATTCTGGGAATGGGATATGAGGGCGTCTTTGTAACAGCATTCAAACGCCGCAAATCTGAGCAAAGTCTGATGCTGTTATTCTTTTTCCGGACTATGCAGATAGGAGATGACCAGGATCCAAAAGACTCGACTAATACACCCTGTTCCACTAGATCATCTATCTGTTTTTTCAGCTCATCACGCAAATGCGGGGAACCCGCCGGGGCATCTGTCGCACGGGTGGGCTTTCACCCGTATCGATACTATGGCTCACCAGTGTTGTGTGACCAAGATGTCCGTCAAACATGCTCTCATACTTCTTCAGCACAGACTTAACAGCATTGGTCTGTTCCTCTGTTAATTTACTATCGCTAAATTTGAGATTAGCAATGTTGCATCCCTTCTCCCCAGGCTTGCAATCTGAAGCCTCCAATGGTAACTCAACAAAACCCACTTGTAAATCCCCAATTTCGGCGCGCTTGGGAATTGTAATTGGCTCCATGGTTACATTCCGAACCATGCATGGCACCTTGGTACCCTGCAGATCAACAACAGAGTCCATGAATTCCAAACCCTCAATCTGTAAAGTTGGTTCCAGCATTGCTGTGCCCCTGTAATCTGCATTGGGTACCATACCATTCAAATACATCTCCTGGCCAGGGGGAATGCTCACAGACTGACTCAGAACAACACGACCCACAGAAGTTACCTCAGTTGACACCGATCTAATGCTCTCAGCAGGTGCCAAAACGAGTCGTTGATTGGACAAGTCGATCACACATGGACAAACCTGCAAAAAGTCCAAACCAAGCAGACATGGGACATCAATGCAATCAGATACGTAAACAGGAATTGTCATCATCATACCCCCCATTTTGAAACTTACAATGGACCTACCTAACAAGGGGAGCGATTCCTGTGTGGCCGTCTTAGCTGAGGTTGCTGTCTTGCACAGTTTGGGTTTACTTGGGAGCACATCAAAAACAGCTTTATGCATAACACTGATCGAGCTTCCTGTGTCTAACAAGCAAGAACAATCTGCTCCACCCACCTGAGCAGAAAATGTCATGTTTGGGTTAAGCTGAATAGAGCTGTCCCTTATTGATGGTTGATTTTCATCATTTGCCCCCTTACCCTTTTGGTTGCAAGACAGGGGTGCCACTCGCAACCCTTTCAGTTTCCCTGATTAACTCTACTCGCTGCCCCTCTGTTAGGCACTCCCCTTCCTCTGCCCCAGCACACCCTGGAAATGTGCCCCCTACGCCCACACTGGTAACATGCAGCGTCTCTGAATCTGCAGCTGGGCTTCAGATGAGTCATATCACCACACGCGAAACATGCTTTGTCAGCCGGACCCTGCTGAACCCTGCGGCAAAAACTAGGTTCCCTCTGGACATTTAGTGTTTCCAACCTATGTTCCAGCTCTGAGACTTTTTCTTGCAAACGCTTAACCTCAGGATCTGTGTCATCTGAGACCTGTCGCACTGCATTGCTTTGCATTTCAGCTGCTGACACCAAATTCCTTACCTTGGCAAGTGCACGATCAAATGAAGAAATACCATCCGCTACAATGGTGATCCTGTAATTTTCAGGCAGTGCCAGAAGGAAATGATGTGGTAGTATTTAAGATAGTGATGGATCCTGAAGGGATTCCTTTAACTGATGGGTAATAAGCAGCTGAGTGAAGGTAATGTGAAGGGAAACCTTTTTGGCGCCAAACTTGAAGTATTTTCATTTGGCAGCATATGGAAGCCATAGCCTCTACAGTGTTTTTGCCTGTGGTTTGCTCATTTGTGAGACAGACATCATGATGAGTGGTTCTCAGTTCAGCTTGCTGCCAAAACGTGAGTAATAAGTTGGGTAGTGCATGATTGTGGAAGACTTCATCGAATGGTTAACATATCGGTGTTGTGGAGTTGCTATTCTGTTCTTTTTGTGCTATTGTTGGAATGCAGCGAGTGATATCTTTCGTTGCTGGCTGTTTCAGGGCGAGCGTTTTGATGGCTCTGTCTTTTTGGGCCTTTTTGCATGCTTTGGCATTTTGGAGGATAAAGCTGCCCTTAAATAAACCAAGCTACTTTCTCTGGATATGGAGTTTTCACACCAGGAAGCAAGCGGATTATAGACACAACTACATTTTGGTGACAGCGGTGAAGCCTATGGCATTAAGGATCAAGATTTGGATTGGTGGTTGGTGAGTGAGTCAATGCAAGGCTTTGAAGAAAGGACTCTTTCAAGGTAGGCACCATGCTGGCAGTTTTGATTCAATTCTGATTTTGGCATACAAGATTGCAGCTGGTACTGACGGGAACCTGCAGTGGAATGTCTGCGGCTAGTGAGTAGGTGCTCACATTGCGCTTTGGCTTTGGAATCACAGCCTGCAATGTAGGCTTGTGCTTTGGACTTGAGGCTGCTGCTTGCAATTTTTGAACGGCACCTGTGGCTTGCAATTTTTGGGCTGAAACTGTGGCTGATGAATTCAGCTGATGATCACTGCTTGCTTTTGGCTTTTGTCTGCAGTCTTCATTACACAGCTTTGTGGCAGTTTTTCATTCGTGCCAGATGATAAGGTCCAACTTTAGTGCACAATACTACTGGATCAGCCAGTTCCTGCTTTTTGATTTTGTTCATTCAATTTGTGCTGAAGACAGTGAACTACAGTGTGGCTTTTCTAGTGCTTGTAAATGATTTGGTGCATGTGTTTTGTATTTAATGCTTGATGCGCACTGCCTGCGGAATTGCATGTGTTAGTGTAAGCTAGAAGGTTTTGCTTAGATTTGGAAGTTTTGTAGGACACATTTCATGCACAAGTTGGGAGATAGAATTAAAACTGAAAATAATACTGAGAATAGTACTGCCAGTCTCACTCCTGCTGCAATCATGGATAGTTTGGGGCACAGTGCCATTCCGTTGCCAAAGTTTGATGGCAGCAGTCCCTTTTCAAGGTTTGTGGAAGATTTTGAAATTTATGCCAGAATTCAGGGATGGGATGGGGGCAAGAAGAAAGATGTCTTGCCCCTGTGTTTGTTGGGTATTGCCAGAGATGCATATGATGCTGTGGGGGAGGGGCAGAGAGGCTCGTTTGAGTCCATTATTGAGAAGATGAGGGAAAACTTCCAAGGTAAGAGCACCGTTGACTGCCATCTGGCTTTGAATAAGTTGAGATACAGACCAGGTGAGTCTTTGGATGCTTTTGTTATCCAGCTTAGGAAGCTGATAGTGTCAGCCTTTCCTCATCAACCAGTGGAAGGCTTGATGTTCAATCATTTCCTTCTGGCACTGCCTGAAAATTACAGGATCACCATTGTAGCGGATGGTATTTCTTCATTTGATCGTGCACTTGCCAAGGTAAGGAATTTGGTGTCAGCAGCTGAAATGCAAAGCAATGCAGTGCGACAGGTCTCAGATGACACAGATCCTGAGGTTAAGCGTTTGCAAGAAAAGTCTCAGAGCTGGAACATAGGTTGGAAACACTAAATGTCCAGAGGGAACCTAGTTTTTGCCGCAGGGTTCAGCAGGGTCCGGCTGACAAAGCATGTTTCGCGTGTGGTGATATGACTCATCTGAAGCCCAGCTGCAGATTCAGAGACGCTGCATGTTACCAGTGTGGGCGTAGGGGGCACATTTCCAGGGTGTGCTGGGGCAGAGGAAGGGGAGTGCCTAACAGAGGGGCAGCGAGTAGAGTTAATCAGGGAAACTGAAAGGGTTGCGAGTGGCACCCCTGTCTTGCAACCAAAAGGGTAAGGGGGCAAATGATGAAAATCAACCATCAATAAGGGACAGCTCTATTCAGCTTAACCCAAACATGACATTTTCTGCTCAGGTGGGTGGAGCAGATTGTTCTTGCTTGTTAGACACAGGAAGCTCGATCAGTGTTATGCATAAAGCTGTTTTTGATGTGCTCCCAAGTAAACCCAAACTGTGCAAGACAGCAACCTCAGCTAAGACGGCCACACAGGAATCGCTCCCCTTGTTAGGTAGGTCCATTGTAAGTTTCAAAATGGGGGGTATGATGATGACAATTCCTGTTTACGTATCTGATTGCATTGATGTCCCATGTCTGCTTGGTTTGGACTTTTTGCAGGTTTGTCCATGTGTGATCGACTTGTCCAATCAACGACTCGTTTTGGCACCTGCTGAGAGCATTAGATCGGTGTCAACTGAGGTAACTTCTGTGGGTCGTGTTGTTCTGAGTCAGTCTGTGAGCATTCCCCCTGGCCAGGAGATGTATTTGAATGGTATGGTACCCAATGCAGATTACAGGGGCACAGCAATGCTGGAACCAACTTTACAGATTGAGGGTTTGGAATTCATGGACTCTGTTGTTGATCTGCAGGGTACCAAGGTGCCATGCATGGTTCGGAATGTAACCATGGAGCCAATTACAATTCCCAAGCGCGCCGAAATTGGGGATTTACAAGTGGGTTTTGTTGAGTTACCATTGGAGGCTTCAGATTGCAAGCCTGGGGAGAAGGGATGCAACATTGCTAATCTCAAATTTAGCGATAGTAAATTAACAGAGGAACAGACCAATGCTGTTAAGTCTGTGCTGAAGAAGTATGAGAGCATGTTTGACGGACATCTTGGTCACACAACACTGGTGAGCCATAGTATCGATACGGGTGAAAGCCCACCCGTGCGACAGATGCCCCGGCGGGTTCCCCGCATTTGCGTGATGAGCTGAAAAAACAGATAGATGATCTAGTGGAACAGGGTGTATTAGTCGAGTCTTTTGGATCCTGGTCATCTCCTATCTGCATAGTCCGGAAAAAGAATAACAGCATCAGACTTTGCTCAGATTTGCGGCGTTTGAATGCTGTTACAAAGACGCCCTCATATCCCATTCCCAGAATGGACGACACACTGGACGCCCTATCTGGCTCTAGTTTGTTCTGTACTTTAGATCTTAACAGTTGTTATTTCCAAATTCCTGTGGATTTGAAAGATCAGCTCAAAACTCAGATTGTTACTCCATTTGGTAGTTACTCCTGGACCAGAATGCCGCAGGGGGCTAAGGGAGCCCCTATGACATGTGCAAAACTGCTGAATGTAGTATTGGAGGGTGTGCCTGCTTCAGAGTGTGTGAATTATTTTGATGACCTGGTTGTACATGGCACATCATTTTCTGAGGTCTTGCGCAGGTTGGACAGAGTATTGTCCAAGCTGTACCATGCGGGGCTGACATTGAATCTCAAAAAGTGTTCATTATTCCAGAAGAGTGTGTTGTTCCTGGGACACATCGTCTCAGCGGATGGGCTGACTCCAGATCCTGGGAAGGTCGAACGGGTGAGGGATTGGCCGGTTCCTCACAACGCTAAGCAGCTGGTGTCATTTCTTGGACTTGCCAGTTTCTTTCGCAAGTATGTGAAGGATTTTTCTATGATTGCTGCTCCGTTGTACAAGCTTACTGTCAAGGAGGTGCCATTTGTTTGGACAGATGAGGCTCAGAGTAGCTTTGACATGATAAAGCGGGCGCTTTGCTGTGCACCTGTCCTGGGCTTTCCTCAGTTTGGTCCTGAAGCAGGAAGGTTCACTCTTCAGTGTGATGCCAGCGGCGAGGGTTTGGGCGCCGTACTTCTGCAGAATCAAGATGGTGTCAATAGAGTGATAGCTTATGCAAGTCATCGTTTATCGAAATCTCAGATGAACTATTCCACAACCAAATTGGAGTTGCTGGCATGTGTCACTTTTGTCACGCATTTTCGTCATTTTTTGTTGGGGAAGAGATTCCGCTTGGAGTCTGATCATGCATCATTGCAGTGGCTCGTGAACTTCAAAAACCCCAGTGGAATGCTAGCGCGCTGGCTGGAGCGGCTATCTGAGTTCGATTTTGAAATTGTGTATCGCCCAGGACTTCTGAATTCTGCCGCTGATAGTTTGTCTCGACGTCCCGTCGATTCAGTTGATGTGGGGACTCAAACTGAAGTAGGTGACTACTTTAGGCAGAACGAAACTTGCTTGCATGTGAGTAAAGATCCGAAGCATGGAGTTCCCACCAAAGACACTGGTGTGTCTTGGTCAGCATGCTTCATGAGAGAGGCGCAGAGCAAAGATCCGGCGGTGGCTGGCATGGGTTTGTGTGTTTCTACTGGGAGGAAACCTTTCAGGCGAGATCTATGCCCAAGAGGCAAATTGCTGCTCAAACAATGGAGCCGTTTGCGAATGGAAAACGGAGTTTTGTATAGAGTTTGTAGGCATCGTCGTGGGGTAGACAGTGTTCAGCTTGTCGTTCCGGAGAACTTGGTTGCTGGAGTTTTGACATCTCTCCATGCTGGTCCCACAGGTGGCCATTTTGGGTCTAGTCATATGGTGGACCAAATCAGGCTGCGGTTTTGGTGGCCTCGACTGGCAGAAAACGTAGATAGCTTCTGCAAGAAGTGTGAGCGGTGTGCTTCTCGGGGAAATCCTAGACAGAAACCAAGGGCTGCGATGGGTGAGTTGAGGTCGGAGCAGCCATTCGACACGATTGCGATCGACTTCTTGAGTGGACTGCCAGAGACTGTTCAGGGCAATAGACATCTATTGGTAGTGACGTGTCATTTCACAAGATGGGTGGAGTGTTTTCCACTCCCTGACATGAAGGCAATTAGTGTGGCTAAGGTGCTTGTCAATGAATTCATTGCCCGTTATGGGTGTCCTAGGCGTATTCATAGTGACTGTGCGGCGAACTTTACCGGCCAGGTCATTTCAGAGATGTGTTCACTGCTGAATATTGAGAAGTCAAAAATATCTGCATACCATCCCAGTGGTAATGGAAAGTGTGAGCGCATGATGAGGACTATTCTTGACATGCTATCTAAATACTTGGAAGAAAACCACGACGAGTGGGATGTCCATATTCCTTTATTGATGATGGGATATAGGGCTCAAGTCCATAGCAGCTTAGGTTACTCGCCCTACTTCCTAATGTTTGCAAGGGAGCCATCGTTGCCCATTGACGTGGACATGGGAACAAGGAGTATTCCTCAAAATCGGACTGTGGCCGAATACGTTGATACTCTTTGTAAGAGTCTGGAGCAGGCTCATAAGTTTGCTCTGAAGTCTTCCGACAGACGACACTGCAGTAACAAACAGCAGTACGAAAAGAAGCTTGACGATCACACCTACAGTCCTGGTGATAAAGTATACCTGTATAGGAATGTTGTCAAAAAGGGTGAGTACTATAAATTTATACGCCCATGGAAACGAGCTGAAGTCCTGTCCAAAGTTGGGGATTTGAACTATCGGGTTCGGTTGGAGGGAAAGAGAAACTCCCTTTTGGTACACCATAATCGCTTAAGGCATCGGCTTGTGGAGAATGATTATGGATTGCTCATGCAGGATGGGGCAGTTGGAGCACGGCCGGCAGCTGATCCTGTCGTTAACAGCGAGCAGGGATCGGGATCTGTGGGAATACCCGGGGTCAGAGAGAGAGCGCAGCAAGCCTTCCTCGGTCTGATGATGATTTCTGGGCTTCACCTGCAGTTGTCGACCCTGGGATGAGAAGGGAGGAGGAGGAGGATAGGCAATCAAATGATGTGTTAGCAGGTTGTTTGTCTCCTCCCAATCGTAGGCAGACTTTTCCGCCTGACCCGATTTTGGAGCATGCTGTTGATGGTGATCAATCGTGTTTGAGCTCCGGAGAGAACCATGTTGTGAATGGCTATGAACCAATAGACATGGATGGTGGTTTAAACGTATCTCCCAGTATATCTGATTCAGAATCGGAGGAGAATGCTCTAGCATCTGACTCGGAATTGCAGGTAAGTGCTCCAACATTTGCCAGGACTAGCCCAGGAGGGTGCTATGCTCTGGACCGATACAGTCTGATTTTGTCAATTAGTGTGTTCTGAGTTACTGGCAGTATTAATTCGGTTGTTCCTGGTTTCGATTTTGATTTTGTCTGCTGATTTTGATGCAGGACGTCCACTTGGATTTGTTAGTGAGTGAGTTTATGTTATTTCATTTGGCCAGTGTGGTTGGGTAGAATGTGGTACTTCAAGACAAAGGTCTTGGGCTGTGGTAATTTAGTGTGATATGGCTGTTGCTTTTTGGTTGGGTAGAATGTGGTAGTATTTAAGATAGTGATGGATCCTGAAGGGATTCCTTTAACTGATGGGTAATAAGCAGCTGAGTGAAGGTAATGTGAAGGGAAACCTTTTTGGCGCCAAACTTGAAGTATTTTCATTTGGCAGCATATGGAAGCCATAGCCTCTACAGTGTTTTTGCCTGTGGTTTGCTCATTTGTGAGACAGACATCATGATGAGTGGTTCTCAGTTCAGCTTGCTGCCAAAACGTGAGTAATAAGTTGGGTAGTGCATGATTGTGGAAGACTTCATCGAATGGTTAACATATCGGTGTTGTGGAGTTGCTATTCTGTTCTTTTTGTGCTATTGTTGGAATGCAGCGAGTGATATCTTTCGTTGCTGGCTGTTTCAGGGCGAGCGTTTCGATGGCTCTGTCTTTTTGGGCCTTTTTGCATGCTTTGGCATTTTGGAGGATAAAGCTGCCCTTAAATAAACCAAGCTACTTTCTCTGGATATGGAGTTTTCACACCAGGAAGCAAGCGGATTATAGACACAACTACAAACACACTGTTCCAATACCTTTTTACTTTGCACAAGTGGTCATCTGACACTTGAACAGCTGTTCGATATCCTCCATGTTGGAGTCTATCAGGTTGTGACACACCGAGCACTTCTCCGGCTCGCGACGGCAGGAGAACCAGTTGTGCTGGTCGCTCTCATAGGCGGTGCGTATACAGGCGCAGACGTCGCACTGGCAGCCATCATCGATGTGCATGCAAGTGTGGTCGTACATGTACCTGCTGATCGCGTACCTGGTGGGCCTCCGCAGCATTTGACCTTGTTGTTTTATAATCAGCTCCTGTGGCAGAGGAGAATTTTGTCACTAACCTGCCATTAGTTTGTAGGAAGCGAAGTTGTGTTAGAAGGCTGACATTGCAAATCTAAAGCTACATGTCGTGTTCAATGCAAATTGCTTATGTTGTCATTTGCTAGAAATTTGAAGATGAAGACAAACCTGCTCCAAAAGATGGAGAAAATTGATATTATTTAACTGAAACCATCTAAATATCCCCATTTAAATTTGGATATTTTTATTAGGCAAACAATTACGTTAGACTTGTCACACATAAAGAGCTGATTCTAAATTCTGGGGATTCTCATACAACCGTGATGTTTATGAATGCATTCTTTGTACTTAAAATATCAATACTGCAGTTCGGTGGTGCACGTACCTCTATAAGGGCGGTCAAGAAGGAAGAAGGGTTCTTCAGACCAAAGGAGGAAAGTTCTGGCATTGAGCAGTAAAAGCCACTTGTAGCGGCGTGGGATGGCCCAGGATGACACTTGACGATGCCATTCGTGGCCTGGTGCGGCGACTCCAGCTGCCGCTTCGCCAAGTTGGCCGTGGCATCGGACAGCAGTTCCTTAGCCTTGCTGCTGCTGCTGCTGGCCGACTTCATCTTAAAAACTTGCGGCATCGTTGGCAGATCCATTCTTGGGTCCAAAACAGCACGCAGTTACCCCGGCAAGGACGACTGGCGACTGATGGCACTTCACTGATGTCAGCCACTTTATATGCACCAGTAAACCGGTCTCCACGCATTCACATGTTGTAATGACTCCAGAAGAATCCTCGTGGTTAGGTCCATCCGTTTTCCAGACATCTCTCCCATCAGATAAGATTAGACTCACGGCCCACCGCCTGATAAGCGACCCCGCACTACTTGGGCAGCCGGCGGGAGGCGCCGGGCGGCCCGGTACCTACAAGTTTAACTGTGGACAATTTTGCGCACATTTCGGCACTTTGTTCTCTTTAGGCATTGATGAATTATTACTGGACCTTTGTTTCCACAGAAACCTATTTGGCAGGAGAAAAACTTGTTTTTTTCATTAAGCGTTAATATCATCACCATCAAGTTGATATTAAAAGGAGCATGTCGATGTTAATAATTTTAAGCTTGACTCGGTTTGGCGTTTATTATTTACATTTAAGAACTCGGATCTGGCAGACGGATCGAGTGCTTTACTCGTGGATTTCACCATCTCCTTACTTTCCTGGTGGATCTTTCAACCAAATTAGCTTGATAAAATTGGTCATTCAGAAGACCCTAAACAATGTTACCTTTAATGTTGTGTACATTGGCAATTAACAAACCTTTAACACGCGCATTGACGGGGGGCGGGTACCCGCCCCCCTCGGGTTTTTCGGAGATAGTAGAAAAACGGCGGCGCGTAGCGCCGCCGTACTTGGTATACCTTTTCCCTCATCATTTTTACAACTTCTGTGAAAATTGTAAGGTTAGGTCATCTCAGGTCAGGTCACCAGTACAGGTCAAGTGACCCGACCTCAAAAAAAGTTTAAGATAGCATAAGTCGGAGCAGGGTGATCTTATCCGATTGAAACTCATATCACATAATGGCCCCACCGAATTCTCTAAAATATGTTCCGGTATTTTTGATATCGATGACCTAAGGTCAGGTACGACGCATGACCTCTCCATTGGAAATACATGGGAAAAATGGTTTTTACGGAATAACTCAATAACGGATGGTGATAGAGCATTTATTTTAGCTGCATTAGACTCGCCTGGGCTTTGCGGTTCTAATGATATGCATTTTATATAATTTGACCCTGACCTGACCTCAGGTCAGGTCAAATCCTTGATTTGACCTAGCAAGGTCAAATTATATATCATTCGATTCGGCTTGCTAAGAGGATTCATATAGTTCAAGTCGTTTTGCTCTATCTTTACTTGTTCAGATGTAATGCCCGAAAAACTGAATTTTACATGTTATCCCTATGACGGGCATGTTTTGACCTCTCGTGACCTTAAATGTGACCTGACAAAAAAATGGTACAAATGTTTTCGATGGAGAAGTGGATGGGCAGCCCAACGCCGTTTATCGTTTTTCGCTACCTACCGTGGTTCTCGAGATCTTAGGGGGGCGGGTACCCGCCCCCCCCGTCAATACGAAGGTGGCTCAGACCCCCGTCAATGCGCGTGTTAAATTACAAAATCCAAAGGTGGCCACCCAGGACACCGTTTCCAACCACAATGCAGTGTTGTGCTTTTGGCGCAACCTGCGGCCTCAGATGATCGCTAACATGGACTGGTCCAGATATTCAATGTATTGGGTAGATTTCTTTATTAAATCAGATATAAATGGAACATTGTTTAAAATTTCCGGAAGGCTTCATCATAGAAATGATTATAAAACCATGTGAGTGACGCCGCATTCCAAAGCCAGGAACTATGAACATAATTTAGGTAATGTTTTTGTTATTAGTGAATGACGAAACTTTTAGATTAGGATATCCTATAAGCCAATAGGTGAAATAGTCATACAATATACAAATATGGTAACACATCAATAAAGATACGAGTGTGGTCTCGAGCTCTGGAGAGCAAGCGGAGGGACTGGTGGGCGACACTTCCTGCGACAGAAAATGCTGGAGACCGGGGCAGAAGGGAGGTGGGGATGGGTCGTCAAATAGGAGCCTTACTCTTTTGTGTTATCAAACTGTTTCTCTCGCTGATCCTGTATATTTTTGCTTTTATTGGGTCAATTAAGTGAAAGGCAGGTCAGATTCTCAGGGTATTGTTTCTTGTTTTTCTTCAAGCATTGATTTTCCAGCTCTTTGAATTTTATTTGCTATTGGAGCAAAATGGTAACAGTAGCTACAAACACTTGATTCTTTCGGAATGTAGTCATTCCATGAAAGCATAATAGTCTTTTAGCCCCAATTTTCAAACTCATTTTCAGGAGACATTTAAGGTCACGAGAGGTCAAAACATGTCATCATAGGGATAACATGTAAATTAAGTTTTTCGGCCATTACATCTGAATAAGTAAAGAAAGAGTAAAATGACTTGAACTACATTAATCCTCGCAGCAAGCTGAATTGACTGATATGTAATCTGATCTTGCTAAGTCAAATCAAGGATTTGACCTGACCTGAGGTCAGGTCAGGGTCAAATTATAAAGAATGCATATTATAACAGCCGAAAAGACAAGGCGAGTCTAACACATCTAAAGTTAACGCTCTATCACCATCTGTTACTGAGTTATTCAGTAAAAACAATTTTCCCATGTATTTCCAATGGGGAGGTCATGCCTCGTATCTGCCCTTAAGTCATCGATATAAAAAACGGCAAATGTTTTAGAGAATTTGGTAGGCCCATTATGTGATATGAGTTTCAATCGGATAAGTTCACCCTGCTCCAACTTATGCTATCTTAAACTTTTTTGAGGTCAGGTCACTTGACCTGTACTGTTAACCTGACCTGAGATGACCTCACCTTAAAATTTTCACAGAAGTTGTAAAATTGATCAGGAAAAACGGATGCTAAGTACACCGGCGCTGCGCGCCGTCGTTTTTCTGCTGTCTTTAAAAAACCCGAGGAGGGGAGCGGGTACCGGCCCCCCTCCGTCAATGCGCGTGTTAAAGCGTAGTGCATCATGAATAAAAAGGAACAGATGATCCGTATTTATTGCTGTATCATTCGGTTAGGTCCCAATTAAAGGCTTGAATAAATAACAGTTCGTGAAAATCAATTATCGGCTCTCGAGAGTAAACCCGCTTGGTTTTTATTATCCTTCGCCGTCATATTCGCCTCAAACCCCTAGAAGAATACACAGTACTCCTTGGGCTGTTGAAAGAGTTAGGGACCTCTGAAAAAATTACGGGGGCAGAAAACAACAGTTGACGTCCCATGTTTTGGCCTACATAAGTGGTCCCCTAACCGGCGTCAGGCAGTGCCACGCTGCCGCCCGCCGTCTCTTGTGCCGCAGCGCGTAATTGTATTGCGGAACAGTATAACCGCCTGTATCCGTGTCCAGTGCGAGCTGGCACGAGATAGAGACAGCTTCGTCAAAAGCCTGTTCACAGTGTGTCCACGTGCCAAAAATCGCATGCAATGATTATCTAAATACATATTGAATAGATCGCTGGACTCGTGCCGATTGTCTGTCCAACTCTTTGGTTTCAATCATCCCAACTCATCGATACCGCCTTCCTAAATCGTGTGCAATCGAGCGGCGTGCATGACCTTTCTATAATGTTATTGTGCGCATACTGCTTACGATAGAAAATGGTTCAGCAGAACCAGTTTTGTTTTAGTTTTTGGGTATCAGAAAGAGAGTGACTAGTTTGATGATGTTAGAATTTGATTTTAGCAGGGTCGGCTTCAGGAGTGGGGTGTGGGCAGAGTAAACAGTGTTTATCTAGTTTTCCCCGCAGTATGCAGTAATGGAAACATATATTGGAAGGGTTAATAATAGTATTAGCCCGTGCCCCACCGGCGATCCAGCGCCACCTTGGCCCCACCGGAGCGGAGACCTCGTTCCAAAGTGCTAAGGTAAATACACATAAATACAAGTTCAATATTTTTAGACCCGCTTATTGTCTCAGATTATAGAAGTGCGAAAGAATGAAGCCAACGTGACAAATGAGAACATATTGCTGAATTGAGTTGCCCCTAGTGTTTAGGCGACTCGTTGATACTTTGCTATAACATATAAACCAATACGGCTTTCGTTAAAGCTGTGCCCTACCATGATGCAATATATTTGATGGAAATTGTATTGTTTTCAACTAAACGTGACATCCGATATCCATGTATTTTGTTTGCTATTTGTTTGTAAAATGAATTGTTTTATTCCGCTCTTTTCCTTGCTCTACTAAATAATTGTTGGGGTTTGACGACGCACCAACTGCCAGGGTCATACGGCGTCGCGAACTCTCACCCTGTTGGAAGGGATCTTGGGGATCAGATCAACTTTTTCAGAGGCTCCGCCGGGACTTAAACCCGAGACCGGTGGCTCAGAAGACAAGGGTGATATCCACTAAGCCACCTCCTCTCCCCTATTCCCTGCTCTCACCATATAACAAAAGCAGATACGTATTTTTCTTTATTTACAGTGAACAGTTAAACAATTAGAGCTCGCTACAGTAGGCAGCCTTTAGGCAATTGCCGCTATTCTTTGTAACTATAAAGATCAGCATTTGTATTTGTATTTATTCAGTATATATGAGCAACAGGATTATCCCACTTACAGCTCAAGTCAATGGATAAAACAATACGTGAATATTTACAAGAGATGATGAACGGATAGTCACATATACAGTTACAAGCGCAGAAACATTAAATTCAAATATACATGTAAATATTAAAAGAAAAACATGATGCTATAAAACAGTGAAATCCTAAAACCATGGGTTCACTAAAACGGATGATCCCTAAGATATTTAATGACGGATGATTTAAACGATGAGAAACTAGAGATAAAAGGGTCGATGGAAGGATACGTGCTGATATGACGATTAAAAGCGCGAACTGCACCGATGAACAATCCACATCTCACGGTTTCTACTCTCCCAAAAGGAATGTGTAGCGGCTGGTTTTGTCTCTCCCTAATCCGACGCTGAGGCACATGCAACGGTAGATTCCCAAGCAGGAAGGTGGAGACCGTTCTGTGGATGATAATTTTGTAGACGAACAGAATGTCGCTTTTTAGTCGCCTTTTTGAAAGTGCAGTAATTTTGAAACTACCAAGTAGATCATTGAAGGAGAGTGATAAATTTTGTTGAGGCACGTGAGTGTGGGCAGCCAACCACATCAGAAATTTATGTTGAATTTTTTCCAGTCGATCTAAGTGCGTTTTTGCGGCTCCACCCCAGATTACGCTACCGTATTCTAAGATGGAGCGAACGTTGCCAAAGAAGGCTGCAAGAATAGGGGGAGGTTTCAGTCGTCCCGCCGTTCGGCTAGTCTGGAGTGAGCGCATGAGCAAACCTAGCATCCTATTCGCTTTGCTGACGGTATGGTTGATATGAGCCTGAAACGTCAATTTTGTGTCTAGCCAAACACCTAGGTCTCGAATTCTTGAACATGTTCCAGGTCGTTGTTACGAATTTTGTACCTAGCCAGAATTGTGTTTTTGTTCAGGGTGATCCTAAATGATTGACATTTGGTGGTATTTAGCTTTAATTTCCAGGTTTCCGACCACTGAATGAGGTGATCCAGGTCTTTCTGGGGAAATTTGCATCTCTTGTGCAGGTAATTTTGTTGAACAGCTTCACATCGTCAGCGAACATCAAAATTTGGGTTTGAATGGTGTCGGGGAGATCATTTACGAAGAGCACGAACAAAAGAGGTAATAGCAAACTGCCTTCCGGAGTTCCAGAGTGCACTTCAGTCCAATTTGAACACTTGCCGTTAATGATCACACGTTGTTTTTAATGGCAAAGATAAGATGAAAGCCAACAAAGCGCTTGTTCTGAAATGCTATACAAATTCTGGATTTTGTGGAGGGGCAATTTATGGTTGACGCTCTGGAAAGCGGAAGAGTAATCAAGATACAAAATGTCTAATTGATGGCCTGAAGATATTGAGTCCCACTCCGTTTTTAGAAGGGTTGCCAAATTCGTTTCGCAGGATCGGCGTGGGACAAAACCGTGCTGTTTCTCTGTGAGAACAGGTTGCACATGCGCAAGAAGCGTTTGGAATACGCATCTTTCCATGACTTTGCCGAACAGCGGAAGGAGTGAAACACTGCGATAATTTTCGGGAGAATTTCGTGAACCTTTCTTAAATACTGGGACAATGTTGGCTTCCGCCCACCTGCTCGGGAAGACCCCGCATCCACGGACTTCCGGAAAAGAATTGATAGAGGACATGCGAGCTCATCTCGGCAATCTTTTATGACTCGAGCGCTAATGTTGTCCGGACCGCAGGCCTTGTGCACCTGCAGATTCTCCAAAATACCCCAGACCTGGCCTTCAGAGATTTCAAAGCCTGTCAAATTTGGAAGATTATAATCGGGAGGTTCTGGGTAGTGAATCACTTCCGGAGAAGTAAACTTGCTGGCAAATAGTTGATTCAAAAGATCAGCTTTTTCCTTGTCTGAATTGATCCGACGGTTTCCGTCCGAAAGAGTGGGAATTTGCCCCTTTGCTCCCTTGACGCTCTTTAAGAAATTAAAAACCTTTTCGGATTCGTTTTGAAGTTCCCAATCAGTCCCTGAAGGTGATTGTAGTATCGGTCTTCTGAAATTGATTTGAAATATTGACGTTTTTCCTCAAAGTTTCAAATCGTGTCTGCTGTCCTGTTACGCTTTACTCGTTTAAAAGCGGTTTCCTTTTCCTTATGTGCGAGTCTTACATCAGCGTCGAACCAGGGTGGACATCGACGGCGCAGCGTGACAGTGGGGATGTGATCGTGGATAGCTGCGTTCAAAACATCATAAAACACACCCACGACTTCATTTACCCCACCATCTAACAATGCGTCCCATGGCATGAGCTCTAGGACCGTCTCATGTTTTCGAAGTCGGCTCTTTGTAATTGAGCGCTGTAGTTCTGTTGACACTAGGGGCCGGCATTGAACAGATTAAAAATTTGTACAGATTTGTGCATTCAGATTTCAGCAGCAATACAAACAGCACACAAAACACACTGTACACTTTGCATGAACACACTGTTCCAAAACATTTCTTACTCGGCACAAGCGGTCATCTGACACCTGAACAGCTGTTCAATATCCTCCATGCCGGACTCTATCAGGTTGTGACACACCGAGCACTTCTCCGGCTCCCGACGGCAGGAAAACCAGTTGTGCTGGTCCCTCTCATAGGCGGCGCGTATGCAGGCGCAGACGTGGCACTTGCAGCCATCATCAATGTGCATGCACGTGTGGTCGTACATGTACCTGCTGATCGCGTACCTGGTGGGCCTCCGCAGCATTCGACCTTGTTGTTTTATGATCAGCTCCTGTGGCAGAGGAGAATTTTGTCACTAACCTGCCATTAGTTTGTAGGAAGCGAAGTTGTGTTATAAGGCTGACATTGAAAATAATCTAAAGCTACATGTCGTGTTCAATGTAAATTGCTTATGTTGTCATTTGCTAGAAATTTGAAGATGAAGACAAACTTGCTCCAAAAAGATGGAGGAAATGGATATAATTTAACTGAAACCATCTAAATATCCCCATTTAAATTTGGATATTTTTATTAGGCAAACAATTACGTTAGACATGTCACACATAAAGAGCTGATTCTAAATTCTGGGGATTCTCATACAACCGTGATGTTTATGAATGCATTCTTTGGACTTCAAATATCAATACTGCAGTTTGGTGGTGCACGTACCTCTATAAGGGCGGTCAAGAAGGAAGAAGGGTTCTTCAGGCCAAAGGAGGGAAGTTCTGGCGTCGAGCAGTGAAAGCCACTTGTAGCGGCGTGGGATGGCCCAGGAGGACACTTGGCGATGCCATTCGTGGCCTGGTGCGGCAACTCCAGCTGCTGCTTCGCCAAGTTGGCAGTAACATCGGGCAGCAGCTCCTTAGCCTCGCTGCTGCTGTTGCTGGCCGATTCCACCTTAACAATTTGCGGCATCGTTGGCAGATCCATTCTTGGGTTCCAAAACTGCACGTAGTTACCCGGGCAAGGACGATTGGCGACTGATCGCACTTCACTGATGTCAGACACTTTATATGCGCCAGTAAACCGGCCTCCACGCATTCACATGTTGTAATGGCTCCAGAAGAATCCTCGTGGTTAGGTCCATCCGTTTTCCAGACATCTCTCCCATCAGATAAGATAAGTCTCACGGCCCACCGCCTGATAAGCGACCCCCGCACCACTCGGGTGGCCGGCGGGGGCGCCGGGCGGCCCGATACCTACAAGTTTAACTGTGGACAATTTTGCGCACATTTCGGCACTTTGTTCTCTTTAGGCCATTACGAATTATTACTGGACCTAAGTTTCCACAATTACCTAATTAGCACAATAAAATATTTTATTTTATTTAAATACTTGGAAGTTATGAAAGGAGTAAATAGAACAAATATGATGTACTATTATCAAAATACAAAGACACAAAAAACGTTAATTACCTCCAAGTTGATATTATAAGGAACACGTCAATGTTAAAAATGTTAAACCTGAATCAGTTTGGCTTTTATTATTCACATTTATGAACTCGGATCTGGCAGACGCATCGAGTGCCTTGCTTGTGGATTTCATCATTTCCTTACTTTGATGACTAATTAGTGCATCTTTCAACCAAACTAGCTTGATACTAGTGGTCATTCAGAACACCCTGAACAATGTTTTTTCTCATCGGCAAGTAGCAAACCTTTAATTTTCAAAATCCAAAGAAAGATCTGGTAACCACACAGGACACTGTTTCCAACCACAATGCAGTGGTGTGCTTTCAGTGGAACCTGCGGCCTCAGATGATCTCTAACTTGGCCTGGTCGAGGTATTCGGTGTAGTGGGCAGATTTCTTTATTTACAAATTCATTATGAAATCAGATATAAATGGAACATTGCTTAAAATTTTCGGGAGGCTCCATCATAGGAATGATAATAGAACCATTGAGCGACGATCCATTCCAAATCCAGAACTTTTAGTTGATGATATCCTATAAGCCAATAGGTGGAATGTAGTCATACAATATATAGATATGGTAACACATCGGTATGGATAGGAGTGTAGACTCAAACTCTGGAGAGCAAGCGGAGGGACTGGTGAGCGACACTTCATGCGACAGAAAATGCCGGAGACCAGGAGAGAAGGGAGATGGGGTTGTTTGGTCAAGTAGGAGCCTTACTCTTTTGTGTCATCAAACTTTTTCCGCTGATCCTGTATATTTTTGCTTTTATTGGGCCAATTAAGTAAATGGTAGGCAGGTTCTCAGGGTGACGTTTCTCGTTTTACTTCAAACATTGTTATTCCAATGTTTCTCTTTGAATTTTGTTTGCTATTTGAACAAAATGGTAATAGTAAATACAAACACCTGATTCTTTCCGAATACAGTCATTCCATCAAAACATGATAGTTTTTTAAGCCCAAATTTTAAAGCTTATTATGAGGAAAGTAACCACTTGTCCCCGATTTGAATTGATGCATGATAAGAGTAAGCCAAGTAGGGATAAAATTAGAGGCGCCAAGCAATAAATGCCCAATAAATAAAGATTCTTACCGAGTAAAATGTGGCCAAAACATGAAAGAATATATACATGAGTGAAAAATTTACACGCATGATATAGCAGGACTTAAACAGGACAGCAAAAAAGAAAAATGTGGGTTGACCAGATGACAAATGCTAGCTATTTGTTGGTGCATCAAAGCAAGGGTACATTGACTATCTAGGATATATTGATATATACAGAATAAATCAAATTCAGCTAGTGGTGTCGGAACCGCCGACGAAAACTAGCGGAGCCGATAATTGTGGCTAGAGAAACGTGGGTACGGGGCGGCAGATGTTGACATTGCGTATGCTCGTTGGAAATGAATTAGGCGTCTCTGCAGCCTACATGCATTTGTCGCTGGAAAAGCGTTTGGATGAGATATTTTTTAAAATCGGAAATTTTTAAATGCACCCTAAAGTGCATAAGATAATGACATTTTGTACTGCAACCCCACCTTCCAGTAACGTGTTCATTTCTGAACCAGCCTACAGGATCGCTCATGTCTGGTTTATTCACAACCCCAGCTGTCAAATACCTCACAGCTCTAATGTGCCTACCACGGCGATAAGTGTAATCCATCTCCTAACTCCCCATGCACACGACGAGGTAATCGCTATGGCTATTAAGGGCAGACCCCACCCAAATTCTAGTCCAGTCATTATACGAGGGCGGCGGTCAGACCATCCAGATCGGTGAATTTTCCCACTTTTTAATCCCTGCTTTGGACACCCAACGGTGTCCGCAGGAACGACGGCCGGGAGGGAGGGTAATTAGCTTTCAATATCTGACTTCCTACTATAGGTTTACCGTCAGTAAACTGCTAATTATCCCTGAATCATTGCCGAAGTTCTCAGCGGTGGATACCCGCATAATGTGTCTGGCAGGTATTTTACCAGCATTGCTAATTTCTATTCATTATGCAACCTATCTTTGATATTAAAGTGTAGCTTATCATGAATAACAACGAACATATGATCCAAATGTAATGTTCTATCAATAACTTAAGCCCTAATTGAAAGTTAGAATAAATAACAGTCCGTAAAAATCACTTCTCTACTGTCGAGAGCAATCCCGCTTGCCTTTTATTCTCTTGGACCATCATTTTCACTTCACAACGCCGCAAAAAATACACAGTCCACTCATTTGGCTGTTAAAAGAGGGATAGACCTCTTAAAAATTACGGGGGCAGAACAAGACAGTTTACGTCCCTTGTTTTGGTTCAACATAAGTGGTCCCCTACTCGGCGTCAGGCAGAGCCACGCTGCCGCCCGCTGTCTCTTGTGCCGCATCGCGTAATTGTATTGCGGAACAGCATAACCGCCTGTATCCGTGTCCAGCGCGAGCTGGGACGAGATACAGCTTCGTCTAAAGCCCGTTCACAGCGTGACCACGTGCCAAAAATCGCATGCAAAGGCTATCTAAATACATATTGAATAGATCGCTGGACTCGTGCCGATTGTCTGTCCAACTCTTTGGTTTCAATCATCCCTACGTATCGATACCGCCTTCCTAAATCGTGTGCAATCGAGCGGCGTGCATGACCTGTCTATAATGTTATTGTGCGCATACTGCTTACGATAGAAAATGGTTCAGCAGAACCAGTTTTGTTTTTGTTTTTGGGTAGCAAAAAGAGAGTGACTAGTTTGATGATGTTAGAATTTGATTTTAGCAGGGTCGGCTTCAGGAGTGGGGTGTGGGCAGAGTAAACAGTGTTTATCTAGTTTTCCCCGCAGTATGCAGTAATGGAAACATATATTGGAAGGGTTAATAATAGTATTAGCCCGTGCCCCACCGGTGATCCAGCGCCACCTTGGCCCCACCGGAGCGGAGGCCTCGTTCCAAAGTGCTAAGGTAAATACACATAAATACAAGTTCAATATTTTTAGACCCGCTTATTGTCTCAGATTATAGAAGTGCGAAAGAATGAAGCCAACGTGACAAATGAGAACATATTGCTGAATTGAGTTGCCCCTAGTGTTTAGGCGACTCGTTGATACTTTGCTATAACATATAAACCAATACGGCTTTCGTTAAAGCTGTGCCCTACCATGATGCAATATATTTGATGGAAATTGTGTTGTTTTCAACTAAACGTGACACCCGATATCCATGTATTTTGTTTGCTATTTGTTTGTAAAATGAATTGTTTTATTCCGCTCTTTTCCTTGCTCTAATAAATAATTGTTGGGGTTTGACGACGCACCAACTGCCAGGGTCATACGGCGTCGCCAACTCTCACCCTGTTGGAAGGGATCTTGGGGATCAGATCAACTTTTTCAGAGGCTCCGCCGGGACTTGAACCCGAGACCGGTGGCTCAGAAGACAAGGGTGATATCCACTAAGCCACCTCCTCCACCCTATTCCCTGCTCTCACCATATAACAAAAGCAGATACGTATTTTCTTTATTTACAGTGAACAGTTAAACAATTAGAGCTCGCTACAGTAGGCAGCCTTTAGGCAATTGCCGCTATTCTTTGTAACTATAAAGATCAGCATTTGTATTTGTATTTGTATTTATTCAGTATATATGAGCAACAGGATTATCCCACTTACAGCTCAAGTCAATGGATAAAACAATACGTGAATATTTACAAGAGATGATGAACGGATAGTCACATATACAGTTACAACCGCAGAAACATTAAATTCAAATAAACATGTAAATATTAAAAGAAAAACATGATGCTATAAAACAGTGAAATCCTAAAACCATGGGTTCACTAAAACGGATGATCCCTAAGATATTTAATGACGGATGATTTAAACGATGAGAAACTAGAGATAAAAGGGTCGATGGAAGGATATGTGCTGATATGACGATTAAAAGCGCGAACTGCACCGATGAACAATCCACATCTCACGGTTTCTACTCTCCCAAAAGGAATGTTTAGCGGCTGGTTTTGTCCCTCCCTAATCCGACGCTGAGGCACATGCAACGGTAGATTCCCAAGCAGGAAGGTGGAGACCGTTCTGTGGATGATAATTTTGTAGACGAACAGAATGTCGCTTTTTAGTCGCCTTTTTGAAAGTGCAGTAATTTTGAAACTACCAAGTAGATTATTGAAGGAGAGTGATAAATTTTGTTGAGGCACGTGAGTGTGGGCAGCCAACCACATCAGAAATTTATGTTGAATTTTTTCCAGTCGATCTAAGTGCGTTTTTGCGGCTCCACCCCCAGATTACGCTACCGTATTCTAAGATGGAGCGAACGTTGCCAAAGAAGGCTGCAAGAATAGGGGGAGGTTTCAGTCGTCCCGCCGTTCGGCTAGTCTGGAGTGAGCGCATGAGCAAACCTAGCATCCTATTCGCTTTGCGGACGGTATGGTTGATATGAGCCTGAAACGTCAATTTTGTGTCTAGCCAAACACCTAGGTCTCGAATTCTTGAACATGTTCCAGGTCGTTGTTACGAATTTTGTACCTAGCCAGAATTGTGTTTTTGTTCAGGGTGATCCTCAATGATTGACATTTGGTGGTATTTAGCTTTAATTTCCAGGTTTCCGACCACTGAATGAGGTGATCCAGGTCTTTCTGGGGAAATTTTGCATCTCTTGTGCAGGTAATTTTGTTGAACAGCTTCACATCGTCAGCGAACATCAAAATTTGGGTTTGAATGGTGTCGGGGAGATCATTTACGAAGAGCACGAACAAAAGAGGTAATAGCAAACTGCCTTCCGGAGTTCCAGAGTGCACTTCAGTCCAATTTGAACACTTGCCGTTAATGATCACACGTTGTTTTCGATGGCAAAGATAAGATGAAAGCCAACAAAGCGCTTGTTCTGAAATGCTATACAAATTCTGGATTTTGTGGAGGGGAAATTTATGGTTGACGCTCTGGAAAGCGGAAGAGTAATCAAGATACAAAATGTCTAATTGATGGCCTGAAGATATTGAGTCCCACGCCGTTTTTAGAAGGGTTGCCAAATTCGTTTCGCAGGATCGGCGTGGGACAAAACCGTGCTGTTTCTCTGTGAGAACAAGTTGCACATGCGCAAGAAGCGTTTGGAATACGCATCTTTCCATGACTTTGCCGAACAGCGGAAGGAGTGAAACACTGCGATAATTTTCGGGAGAATTTCGTGAACCTTTCTTAAATACTGGGACAATGTTGGCTTCCGCCCACCTGCTCGGGAAGACCCCCGCATCCACGGACTTCCGGAAAAGAATTGATAGAGGACATGCGAGCTCATCTCGGCAATCTTTTATGACTCGCGCGCTAATGTTGTCCGGACCGCAGGCCTTGTGCACCTGCAGATTCTCCAAAATATCCCGGACCTGGGCTTCAGAGATTTCAAAGCCCGTCAAATTTGGAAGATTATAATCGGGAGGTTCTGGGTAGTGAATCACTTCCGGAGAAGTAAACTTGCTGGCAAATAGTTGATTCAAAAGATCAGCTTTTTCCTTGTCTGAATTGATCCGACGGTTTCCGTCCGAAAGAGTGGGAATTTGCCCCTTTGCTCCCTTGACGCTCTTTAAGAAATTAAAAACCTTTTCGGATTCATTTTGAAGTTCCCAATCAGTCCCTGAAGGTGTTTGTAGTATCGGTCTTCTGAAATTGATTTGAAATTTTGACGTTTTTCCTCAAAGTTTCAAATCGTGTCTGCTGTCCTGTTACGCTTTACTCGTTTAAAAGCGGTTTCCTTTTCCTTATGTGCGGGTCTTACATCAGCGTCGAACCAGGGTGGACATCGACGGCGCAGCGTGACAGTGGGGATGTGATCGCGGATAGCTGCGTTCAAAACATCATAAAACACACCCACGACTTCATTTACCCCACCATCTAACAATGCGTCCCATGGCATGAGCTGTAGGACCGTCTCATGTTTTCGAAGTCGGCTCTTTTGTAATTGAGCGCTGTAGTTCTGTTGACACTAGGGGGCCGGCATTGAACAGATTAAAAATTTGTACAGATTTGTGCATTCAGATTTCAGCAGCAATACAAACAGCACACAAAACACACTGTACACTTTGCATGAACACACTGTTCCAAAACATTTCTTACTCGGCACAAGCGGTCATCTGACACTTGAACAGCTGTTCAATATCCTCCATGCCGGACTCTATCAGGTTGTGACACACCGAGCACTTCTCCAGCTCCCGACGGCAGGAGAACCAGTTGTGCTGGTCCCTCTCATAGGCGGTGCGTATGCAGACGCAGACGTGGCACTTGCAGCCATCATCAATGTGCATGCACGTGTGGTCGTACATGTACCTGCTGATCGCGTACCTGGTGGGCCTCCGCAGCATTCGACCTTGTTGTTTTATGATCAGCTCCTGTGGCAGAGGAGAATTTTGTCAGTAAACCTGCAATTAGTTTGTAGGAAGCGAAGTTGTGTTAGAAGGCTGACATTGCAAATCTAAAGCTACATGTCGTGTTCAATGCAAATTGCTTATGTTGTCATTTGCTAGAAATTTGAAGATGAAGACAAACTTGCTCCAAAAAGATGGAGGAAATTGATATTATTTAACTGAAACCATCTAAATATCCCCATTTAAATTTAGATATTTTTATTAGGCAAACAATTACGTTAGACTTGTCACACATAAAGAGCTGATTCTAAATTCTGGAGATTCTCATACAACCGTGATGTTTATGAATGAATTCTTTGGACTTCAAATATCAATACTGCAGTTTGGTGGTGCACGTACCTCTATAAGGGCGGTCAAGAAGGAAGAAGGGTTCTTCAGGCCAAAGGAGGGAAGTTCTGGCGTTCTGCAGTGAAAGCCACTTGTAGCGGCGTGAGACGGCCCAGGAGGACACTTGGCGATGCCATTCGTGGCCTGGTGCGGCGACTCCAGCTGCCGCTTCGCCAAGTTGGCAGTAATATCGGGCAGCAGCTCCTTAGCCTCGCTGCTGCTGTTGCTGGCCGACTCCACCTTAACAATTTGCGGCATCGTTGGCAGATCCATTCTTGGGTTCCAAAACTGCGCGTAGTTACCCGGGCAAGGACGACTGGCGACTGATGGCACTTCACTGATGTCAGACACTTTATATGCACCAGTAAACCGGCCTCCACGCATTCACATGTTGTAATGACTCCAGAAGAATCCTCGTGGTTAGGTCAATCCGTTTTCCAGACATCTCTCCCATCAGATAAGATTAGACTCACGGCCCACCGCCTGATAAGCGACCCCCGCACCACTCGGGCGGCCGGCGGGAGGTGCCGGGCGGCCCGATACCTACAAGTTTAACTGTGGACAATTTTGCGCACATTTCGGCACTTTGTTCTCTTTAGGCCATTACGAATTATCACTGGACCTAAGTTTCCAGAAATACCTAATTAGCACAACAAAATATTTTATTTGATTTATATACGTGGAATATATGACAAGAGTAAATAGAACAAATATGATATACTATTATCAAAATAGAGACACAAAAAACGTTAATCACCTCCAAGTTGATATTATAAGGAACACGTCAATGTTAAACATGTTAAGCCTGAATCAGTTTGGCGTTTATTATTCACATTTAAGAACTCGGATCTGGCAGACGCATCGAGTGGCATTTATACTCGTGGATTTCATCCTTTCCTTACTTTGATGACTAATTAGTGCATCTTTCAACCAAACTAGCTTGATACTAGTGGTCATTCAGAACACCCTGAACAATGTTCTTCGCATCGGCAAGTAGCAAGCCTTTAATTTGCAAAACCCAAAAGATGGTCTGGTAACCACACAGGACACCGTTTCCAACCACAATGCAGTGGTGTGCTTTCAGTGGAACCTGCGGCCTCAGATGATCTCCAACTTGGCTTGGTCGAGGTATTCGGTGAAGTGCGCAGATTTCTTTATTTAAAAATTCATTATGAAATCAGATATGAATGGAACATTGCTTAACATTTTCGGGAGTCACCATCATAGGAATAATGATAGAACCATTGAGCGACGATCCATTCCAAAGCCAGAACTTTTAGATGAGGATATCCTATAAGCCAATAGGTGGAACGTAGTTATACAATATATAGATATGGTAACACATCGGTAAGGATACGAGTGTAGACTCAAGCTCTGGAGAGCAAGCGGAGCGACTGGTGAGCGACACTTCCTGTGACAGAAAATGCTGGAGACTGGGGGAGAAGGAGGTGGGTGTGGGTGGTCAAACAGGAGCCTTATTATTTTATGTCATCAAACTTTCTCTTGCTGATTCTGTATATTTTTGCTTTTATTGGGCCAATTAACACGCGCACTGGAGGGGGCCTCGGAGGCCCCCCCACCTGTTTTTCCGAGGTGGCCGGAGAACTGCTTGTAGCCGAAAAACGAAACGTAGCCACATTTAACAGAATTTAATAGCGCGTCGATTGGTCAATACTTTTTTGACTTATAGGCTTTCAAAGTCAGACCTGCATTTTGAGATCGCCGTAAACGCGCGGTCGGACCAGTTAGCTTGCATTGAAGACCGAGTGGTGACGTCATAACGTCATATAAGCGGGACTATATGTCAAGGTCACTTCACATGAAAATCAAGGTCAAGGTCAAAGGTCACAGATCAAGGTCATATCTGCACTTTCAAAGTCACTGACCACTGTGCGTCCGGCCAAATGACGTTACCCCGTCTGACATATATTATGTTATGACGTCATCGGTAGGGTACCCCAATACAAAGTTCAAGGTCAAAGGTCAAGGTCAAAGGTCATTGGGAAAGGTCAATCCTCATTTCCCGCCAAACAGTGGCTACAGTGTTAGTCAAAGTGTAAATAATAAGTAGTATACCATATGGTGACCTTACAGGTCAATGACCTTGAATGACCTTGACCCAAAAGTTGTGGAGAAGCCTCTTTGAGACCTCTTTTCTATGAACCTTGTCTGCCTTTAGCTTATTTCCGCTATTTTCCAGCATAATCACAGCATTTACCAGTCGATCCCAGCATGGCCAATATTTGACCTTTACGACCTCGTTTGACCTTGAAGATATTGACCTAGGTCAATGAAAATTAGTCATCATGTAGATCACCATAGCCCCCACCCACCTACCAAGTGGCGTTTTTCTAACCCTCTTAGTTTCCGAGATCTTAGGGGGCCTACCAGGCCCCCCTCCAGTGCGCGTTAGTGCCAGACCCCCTCCAGTGCGGGTGTTAAGCGAAAGGCAGGTCAGATTCTCAGGGTATTGTTTCTCATTTTTCTTCAACCATTGATTTTCTGGTTCTTTGAATCTTATTTGCTATTGGAGCAAAATGTTAACAGTAACTACAAACACTTGATTCTTTCGGAATGGAGTCATTCCATGAAAGCATAATAGTCTTTTAGCCCCAATTTTCAAACTCATTTTCAGGAGACATTTAAGGTCACGAGAGGTCAAAACATGCCATCATAGGGATAACATGTAAATTAAGTTTTTCGGTCATTACGTCTGAATAGGTAAAGAAAGAGTAAAATGACTTGAACTACATGAATCCTCGCAGCAAGCTGAATCGAATGATATGTAATTTGACCTAGCGAAGTCAAATTAAAGATTTGACCTGACCTGAGGTCAGGTCAGGGTCAAATTATATAAAATGCATATTATTACAACCGCAAAGCCAAGGCGAGTCTAACCCATCTAAAGTTAACGCTCTATCACCATCCGTTACTGAGTTATTCAGTAAAAACAATTTTCCCATGTATTTCCAGTGGAGAGGTCATGCCTCGTATCTGCCCTTAGGTCATCGATATAAAAGATACCGAAAAATGTTTTAGAGAATTTGGTAGGCCCATTATGTGATATGAGTTTAAATCGGATAAATTTACCCCGCACCGACTTATGCTATCTTAAACTTTTTTTGAGGTCAGGTCACTTGACCTGTACTGTTAACCTGACCTGAGATGACCTCACCTTACAATTTTCACAGAAGTTGTAAAATTGATGAGGAAAAACGGATACTGAGTACACCGGCGCTGCGCGCCGCCGTTTTTCTGCTGTCTTCGAAAAACCCGAGGAGGAGCGGGTACCCGCCACCCCTGATCCGTATTTAAAGCTCTATCAATTGGTTAAGTCCCAATTGAAGGCTTGAATAAATAACAGTTCGTGAAAATCACTTATCTGGTCTCGAGAGTAATCCCGCTTGGTTTTTATTATCCTTCGCCGTCATATTTGCTTCAAAACCCCGAGAAGAATACACAGTACTCCTTGGGCTGTTGAAAGAGTTAGGGACCTCTGAAAAAATTACGGGGGCAGAAAACAACAGTTTACGTCCCTTTTTTCGGCCCACATAAGAGGTCCCCTACTCGGCGTTAGGCAGAGCCCCGCTGCCGCCCGCTGTCTCTTGTGCCGCAGCGCGTAATTGTATTGCGGAACAGCATAACCGCCTGTATCCGTGTCCAGCGCGAGCTGGGACGAGATACAGCTTCGTCTAAAGCCTGTTCACAGCGTGTCCACGTGCCAAAAATCGCATGCAAAGGCTATCTAAATACATATTGAATAGATCACTGGACTCGTGCTTCTACTCAACTCTTTGGTTTCAATCATCCCTACGCATCGATACCGTCAAAATAAATAAAATAAAATACCGCCTTCCTAAATCGTGTGCAATCGAGCGGCGTGCATGACCTTTCTATAATGTTATTGTGCGCATACTGCTACGATAGAAAATGTTTTGTGCCCAAGCATTGGGACATTTTTCATGACACATTTACGGTCACCTTAGGTCAAGGCATGTCACGCTAGGGATCACATGTATATTGCAGTTTTCCGCCATTACATCTAACCTAGTGGAGATACAGCAAAACAAGCCAGGACATAAGAATCCTCGCAGCAAGCCGAATCAAGTGATATATGCTCTGAGCTTCTTAGGTCAAATATGGAATTTGACCTGACCAAATGCCAGGTCAAGGTCACATCAGGCCAAAATGTTTATCATTAGAACCGCAAGGATAATATGATCCTAATGCCGTTAAAATAAAAGCTGAATCACCATTCATTACTAAGTTGTTCAGTTTAAACCATTTGTCCCATATATTTCCAATGGAGAGATCATGACTCGTACCTGACCTTAGGTCATCGATATATAAATAGCGGAATGTGTTTTTTGAGTAGTCGGTAGCGTTATTATGTGATGTGAGTTACAATTGACTAGGTTTACCCTCTTCTTGCGTATGTTATCTTGCATTTTTTTCAGGTTATGTCACTTGACCTGTACTGGTGACCTGACTTGAGATGACCCAACCTTAAAATTTCGGCCTAATTTCTAACAATAGTCAGAGAAAAGGCATACCAAATGCTGCGGCGCGTCGCAACGCCATTTTTATTCGGTTTCTAAAAAACTCAACGGAGGTACTTGACCCCCATCAATGCGCACGTGCATTGAAGAGGGTCTGAGCCACATTCGCCTTGACGGGGGGGCGGGTACCCGCCCCTAAGATCTCAAGAACCACGCTAGGTAGCGAAAACGGTAACCAGTGTTGGGTAGCCCATCCGATTCTCCATCGAAAAATTGGCACTATTTTTTGTCCAGGTTAAATTTAAGGTCACTAGAGGTCAAAACATGTCGTCATAGGAATAGCATGTAAATGAAGGTCTTCGGTCATTACATCTGAACAATGCAGAAAGGGAAAAACAATTTAGGTCATTGGAATCCTCGCAGGAAGCCGAATCGAATGATATATAACATGACATTGCTAGGTCAAATCAAGGATTTGACCTGACCTTTGGCCACGTCAAGGTCAAATTAGGTAACATGCATATCATTAAAATTGCAAAGACAAGGCAAATCTAATGCTGTTCAAATAAACGATCTATCACCATCCGTTACTAAATTATTTAATTAAAAGCATTTCTCCGATGTATTTCCAATGGAGAGGTCATAGCTCGTACCTGACCTTAGATCATCGATCTAAAAAATACTGGAATATATTTTAGAGAACTTGCTGAACCCATCATGTGATATGAGTTTCCATCGGAGAAGTTCATCCTTTTCCGACTTATCCAATCTTAAGCTTTTTTGAGGTCAGGTCACTTGACGTGTACTGGTGACCTGACCTGAGATGACCCAACATTAAAATTTAAAAAAAGATGTAAAAGTGATGAGGAAAAGGTGTGCCAAGTACGGCAGCGCTGCGCGCCGCCGTTTCTATGCTATCTCCAAAAAACCCGAGGGGGCGTGTTAATAGGCGCCCCTGCCTGTGAACCTCGCGATAATCCCTGTGTTTGAGTGCTGATCTTACCATGGATGCCCATTTTCCACCTTCAATCAGCCTTCATCCATGGCTTGGGCGCCGTTTTATCACGAGTTTGAGCCCTATTAAAGAGCTTGGCGGCCCTTTTCAACGAAGACCACTATTATCCACCTTGAGCCAGCCACCACTTAAGTTTTGGGCTTTTCTTCGTCGCAGCTGGTGCTCTGATATTTGCCACCACAGCATATATGGCATATCCAGGGCATGCCCACGTCCCACGCTATTGCCGTGGGACGTGAGCCGTCTTTCCCTTAGCTCCATGTGTTGACGCACCTTAGGCGCTCCGTCCTCAAATTGGGCGCTTTTTGCAGGCCCTTGGACGCCCAGGCTAGTGCATTCGCGCCCTTCTGCAACCCCTTGACGGTTCATTTCAACGTGATCCAACCTATTTAGCTTCATCCCCTCTCCCCTCTCAAGTTTGGCGCTCCTGCCTGATAGCTTGGCACCATATTCACCCAGACGAGGCCTTGTCTCATTCTCGAAAAAAAGCAGGGGTCAATCCAGACTTTTGACTGAAAGTAGCATTGAGATTGTCTTATTTAAAGATACATAAACTTTCAGCACTGGGCGAAAATCCCCCACCGTGACTCCAGAGGGCCGCCCCCTAAGGTTGCCCCCTGCCCTCACTTAATGGAATACTGGATCGGTCACTGTTTTTTGAAGACGATGAATTCGAAACGGATTTTTCGAAAATGAAATTAGCGACTTAGCTAACGCTATGACGATAAATATCTATTTTTTAACAAAACATCAAATAAATTGTATTTACTCTAGTTAGCTCTTAAAAGCCTCAGCAAGTTCAGTACGTACGCTAGCGTCAATACCTCAATACGTACTCAGCTGCAGTACGCTATTGAATTGTACAGTTCAAATTTAATCTCTAGCAGGAACAAAATAATTTTGTTCAGGATCGGTAAGTGTACAGATGTACGTGGTCAAGAGACTCTATCTCCCTTCACCTATATCTCACTCGCCAGACCATCACGAATCAATATCCCGGGACACCCTGTTGTGGACGATATGATATGTAGAAATGGACTCAGCCGGAAGAAGCTGACCAACACACCAAATAATTTGTCTTGATTTTCCTACTTGGTTACTTTTAGGAAAGGGTTTTTTTGTTTTCCTGGTTTGAAACTGCGGCATTGTGAACGCATTGGCCATGATTTTTTTACAGAAGATTGCTTCCAGCTTCACCAACTGAGTCAGGCACGAGAAGGTTGTTAACCGGGATTTTATTAACCTCTGTCAATCTGTGATTCCCTATACAGGACTTTTATATGCAGTGTTGCAAACCCCTCGTCTCAAAACCCTGAAAGCGCAGGCAAAGGGCACGGCTGAGAATTGCTTATTTGAATGATTTGAATGTCTAATAAATGACTCTGGCACCACAACTAGATTGAGTTGTCACTGGCTGAAATAGCCCAACTCTTCCCTGCTCGCACTTGAGAATAATTCAGGGGACAAAACCTATGCATGTTTTTCAACGTTATTTAACGGTGGTTAGCGGTGGTTTCAGCGTTTTCGTAATTCAATGCGCACTTATTCCCTTTTCAGCTGACCGATGTGCAAGCTGCAAAGTTTGTTTTCAGGAAATGGCTCTTCGACCCTGTGTTGAACTGACAACATAATTTGCGATGGAAGTGGGTCAAACGACTCGTATTTAATTAAGCCAAGTTCACTGCTTTAAATTTTGAAGCTTGCTTATAGAACGATGCCGGCCACAAAACGTGTAAAGCTGTCGGTTGCACAGTACCGGGCGGAACAGAAGAAAAGAGACCTGGCCTTATCTGCCAAGAACAATGCATCGATCATTCAATTCTGCAGGTGAGTGAACTGTCACATCTAAACGTAGCACCTTCGGCATTGAACGGAGAATCTGGACAACAGATAATGTGCATGTTTGCAAATAATTTTCTTGCCGTTCACCGTCATGTGTATCTTTTGGATTTCAGCCATTCTGTGGGTTTGACCTGCCAAGCATCTTGTGGCCTTTGGTGTTGAATACTCACTAAAACCATGAAGCAAAAATTACCACGGATATTCTAACACCACCATCCGAACGAGCAACTCCCGCAATGACGGGTTAATTTATAAGCTAGAGCCCAACGTCCCACAAAGCACTTGAACGGCAGCCCTGCCAAGTTCAACTTTGTACCGGTCAGTTGCCAGTCAGCCTATAACGAATAAATATTACGCACTACTACCTCAGAAGAATCGGCGCCAAACCCTCTCCGGTGCACTGCCACTGCGGGCTTTCCCTGAGTTGCGGACAGAAGCCCAACACTGTACCAACTGAGTCACTGAGGTAGCTTGGCTGCCGGTATTTTTTTGCATGTTTTATGGTGAATTTCATCCATGTCCTGTGGCCAGTAGCTTTCTGGCTTTGTAAGAAAAACCTCAGTAAAAATCGAAATCCATGGATTCTGCTAATCAGCAATGTCACTGCCAAGGGATGTGGACCTAGAGCACAGTCTGCAGTGGTATCTATACGTTCATCCCATGGAATTGTTCATTTTAATTTCTTCACTGGTCCTATGCCTATAGTATAAGAGTCCTGCAGGAGGGCTAAATGGGCTGGGTGACTTAGTAATTTCGTCACCTGCCTTTTTATTAAAGAAACATGGAATAACGTGGGTTCAATCCCCACCGCGGTAAATTGCCTTTCGTGTCTTATCCAACCCGATTGAGAAGAAGCTTCAACACCCACGCCAACACGCTCTATAATTTACCAAACGTGCCGCTTGGTGAAGCAGCCTTAATAAAATGAGCAACGACATCATTTTGATATGCCTTTTAGCCCCCTTTATCAGTGCATTGATGCCCTCCTTTTTGTGGTGTTTGTTAGAATATTTGGAACTTGGGTAAACAAATCTTTTGAATAACCATACAGGTCCCTGGGGTACTGTACAGTCCTTGATCTATCACGTTGAATAAACAGAACATGTCGACAAACTCCTCTATCCATTCCAAGAAAGTGGAAGCTGACCCTTCTCCTGGTCCTTCAGAGCCTCACACACCTCCAGGTATGATTACTGGTTAGGAGTTAGGAAGTCTGATGTGAGTCGCATAGTTGTAGCGAAATCATATCAAATATAGATGTTGGATAGCCTTTATTATCCGTCAAAAACCTTTCCCTGAATGGATTGAATGGCAAGGAATGTCATCTAACCCGACGAAAAGAACATTCTGCAATCAGATGATCCCACTTACAGCGAAATGAACGTTGGTCTATTAAAGCATTTCCCAGTCATTAACATGTTTGTTTCCGTAAAGGGACAGCGCTTTCCAATGAAACAGAAAATAAATGAAAATATATTAACATTCAAGTTCCACAGGTGTCTAATGTTGTACCTGGTTTTAATATAATATTCTTACGTTCTGAATAATTTATTCGAAATTTCCCTCAACGCACATCAGTGCATTCCTTCTGCATTCATACATCGTTTGTTAAAGTGCAAGTTTACGTTCAGGTCAAAGCAATTCGGAACGGAACTAAGACTACTTGGTCTTACCGTCGTAAGTGTTTCGAGGTCTCATGCCCAAATGTATCATGTTTGGGATGTATTTTTTGGGAGCAAAAACTTTGGAGTACTTTTGGATTTATTCACTACAAAGATAAGAAAGCAATTCAGACTGACACTATTTTTTAAATATATTGGTATGTTGCAGCTGATCCCGAGTCTCTGGAAACCCTACAAGGCACATCCACTGCCGATCCTCATCCTAGCACCACGCCTGCGGCCGTGGAGAACAGAGAAAACCTGGATTCCACTAATATTGCCCCAGCCAAGATCAGCACAGATGTCCCAGAGTTAGCCCCGACCGAGGTCAGCACAGATGACCCAGAGGAAATCGCACTGGCCCCAGCCGAGGTCAGCACAGGTGACTCAGAGGAAATTGTGCTGGCCTCAGCCGAGGTCAGCACAGGTGACCCAGAGGAAATCGCACTGGCCCCAGCCGAGGTCAGCACAGGTGACTCAGTGGAAATTGTGCTGGCCCCAGCCGAGGTCAGCACAGATGACCCAGAGTTAGCCCCGACCGAGGTCAGCACAGATGACCCAGAGGAAATCGTACTGGCCCTGGCCAAGGGCGGCAAGGATGACCCCGGTCATACAGCCACACCCTCAATCAGTGATTGCGAGGGCGGTCGTAACCCAACTGTGTCCGCGAGCGCGGAGGACCAGAGTGCACCTGTAAAGCCAAGCAGCCGTCGTTTCCAGCCCCAGTGGAAACGGAAGCACCCGTGACTGCAGTATGATCGGCCATCAGACTCTCGTCACCTGTTCGTTATGCAGTGAAGGTCATCGTCGGAATCTCCTGCAGTCATCGTCGAAAGCAGACGGTGCTTTCATCACGTGCGGGTTCCGAGCGTGGAAGAAGGCTCTGGAACGTTTCTCAAAGCATGAAGCGAGACAGACTCATCATGTGGCCGTAATGGTCATGACAGACATCAAGCAAGACTGCCCTACAGTGCTCCTTAACGCAGTGGGAGGAGCCAAAGAGGTACAGATCGCAAGAGAGGCTTTAGATCACATTTTTGGCGGCATCTCTTTCCTGAGTGGACAGGGACTTCCCCTGAGGAGACGTGACGAGAGCACTGGTAACCTCCAGCGGTTCCTCGACGAGGAACAGCGTCACAGTCCAGCCCTCGAGAAGTGGAGGGAGAGGAAGCAGGATTTTACGTCTCCAGCCGTATAAAACGAAGTCATGGAGCTTCTGACGAACACAATTATCAGGGACATAGCGGCAGACGTTCGCAATGCGGGAATATTCGCGGTGATTGCAGATGAGACCTAGGACTCTCAACGCATCTGCCAAGTCTCAATCTGTCTGCGATCTGTGAACCAGGAGCTGGAGGTAGAAGAACGGTTTGTCGGCCTCTACTCCGTCGAGAAGAAGACGTCATCCGTCTTGCACACCATCATCAAAGACACACTGCTACGGTTAGACCTTGACCTGACAAACCTGCGTGGGCAGTGCTATGATGGAACCTCAAATATGGCCGGAAAGTACCGCGGTAAGTTGAGTAATCATCGCAATATTCATATGGTATTTTATTAAAATACGCATTGATTAGCTCCAGTCCCTAGTCACTATAAATGTACTGACAGAGCGCTCATTTTTCTCCACTTATCATGTCACATCGATCTTTTTTAAATTTACCAGCACATTTTCCAAGAAATATTGATCTATACTATGGTATTAGCAATGATGAGGCTGTAAAACCAGCGGTGTATACGATGAATGCATGGAGTATGGCTTAAATAAAATTTGTTGGAACATGTAATGCCCGTTTGACAACTCCCGAAATTAGTTCAAATGTTTACTGCATTCCGATGGGATGAAGTAAAAATAGGTTGGCGCCTTTTGACGCTTTATAGTCATAGGAATACAACCTGTTGTACGCAAGTTTAAGAAAACCAAGCCACATTAAAACTAAACTAAAATGGCATGCAGGGAGCAGGTGAATGGTCAATTCCCGGGTCAGAACTAGTGCTTGCCTACTCGTTCTGTGCGTTGTGTATAACTTTCTATAAGACAAAATTCCACAAACGCTCTTCTTTCTAGAAAATTTGTGCGCCTTGGGGTAAAATTTGAGCACCCTTGGGGAATATGGAATACTTCGCTTGCCTCTGCTGAAACTGTTGGCCAAACATCACGGTTTCTTATGCGATTGATATAAAAAATACCATTTTCTGAAGCCATAGACGCTGAAATTTCTACGATATCCATGGTGATCTTTCATATCTCATGTTTCGGTCCGGCACGAGTAAACTATGGTCAGAAAAATGATATCTGTCTTCTATTGTGGAGTTTTGAAGTTTCTCGGGATCATATGTAGCCTCCATGGTCGTATTCCGCTTGTCTCCACTGTCCCCGCTTGATATTTGTGAATTCTTATAAAATAGACTTACATATTAGTCTCGTGGGTGTAGCATCTGAAGTCATCTTACTTCTATGAAAATGATTATTTCTCCTGCTGGCAGCTACCCTCCTACCTTTGTTTAGGGTTTGTATGCGTAGAGGTAAAATAATCGATCGAAGTCCTTTAGTTGGTTGAGCACTATTTGAAAGTGATGTTTTTTAATCAGCAATATTTTTGGTTGGTTTCCTCGATGGTAAAATGATCCCATCATTTGATCTAATTAATTTAGTTGCCCACAGGGGTGCAAGCACTCATGAAAAAGGAAGAGCCAAGAGCCGTGTTCGTCCACTGTACGGCACACAGATTGAACCTCGTCGTTCAAGACTGCCTGGATGCGGTTCCGTTGCTCCGTGACGCTGTGTACTCGGCAGGGGACATACAAGAGAGAAGTTGTTCTCGAATCATTCAGAGCAGATGCGTTTCTGCGCCCCCTGTGTCCCACCCGGTGGACCTGCCGTGAACCATCGCTGGCGTCGCTGGTTCGAAACTTCCTCTCCGCCCGCGCCGCACTGCAGACTATCCAGTGTGACGGGGAGAGCAACGCCAAGGTGCGGAGCACGGCCAGTGGTCACGCACGTGTGATGGGCACCTTCGAGTTCCTCTTCGGTGTGATGCTGGCTCTGCACCAGCTACACATCATCACCCCTGTCATGACTGCCGTTCAGGGCGAGCAGCAGACCCTCTCCGCAAACCTGCAGCTGGTCCGAACCCTGAAAGATACCGTCTCCGGCCAACGCTCGCGTTTTGAAGGCTTCTATGAAGACGTTCTTCAGAAAGCTGAACAGCTCGATGTGAACCCTCCTCAGCTCAAGCGGCCCAAGAAACTTCCTCGCGGACTAGATGACGGCAGCGAGCCCTACCATCCGACGTCTGCAGCAGACAAATACCGCGAAGCTAACTACGAAGCCTTCGATCTGCTTCATGGTTCTCCTGACAGGAGGTACGGTGGGGATTCGGAAGAGGAAACCAGCGACGAGGAGCGTGTGGCGCAAGCCGAATGAGCACTTCTCACGGGGGCAGAGCACGGCATCGTACAAACTGCAAAGTTTTACCAATTGGACAGTGCACAGCTGGCGTTGCACTGTAACATGCTGCAGGATGTCTGCAAGCGCCAGGGTTTCCCACTGGGAAATCTGAAGGAAGCGACGGCAACTCTACAGCGCCCTCAGCTGGCTCAGATGGTCCCCGCGTGCATTGAGCTACTGCGGATTATTCTTACGGCTCCCGCGACTTCATGCACCGCGGAGCGGTCCTTTAGCCAGCTGCGCCGTCTGAAAAGCTGGCTCAGAATCACCGAGAGTCAGCCCAGACTAAATCACTCTGCAGTATGCGCGGTATATGCAGAGAGGCTCCACTCGATGAGCCAAGAGGAGCTCATGCGCGAGTTCGCCTCGCGGACCCCACAGAGGGTGAACGCCTTTGACTGGCAGTAGTGTTGTGGCCACCCCACCATGATGGAGGTCGTGTGACCCACCCTCGCTGATAGATGTGTTAGCGCTGGACGGCAACATGTGTTTAAAAAGCTGAAGTAAGCTTCCAATATTTTCGTTGTTCGCTTGTGATTGTGTAGGTGTTATGAATTATCTGTTGTCCTGTCTGTTGGTTGTTACGCATCTGTTTGCCTCAGTCCCCACATCACTGAGCACAATAATCGACGAACTTTCCCTGGCATGATGTGAATCCCATTGCACTCCAGTGCTTGCACTGTATATTATTTTCCTGTCCTTACCGGCATAGCATAGATTAAAATCTGCATCCTCAGCAATGGTTTCAGATGTGATTGTGTGAAGCTGAACGTCCGCGTGTGCCTTTTCTTGACTAAGTTTAAAATTGTGCTGTGGCTCAGTGGACGTGTAGATGGCGCCCCCCTGCCCGTGTCAGGGTTGCAGCCACCCGGATGGTGTGAAGAACAAACAGTCGGTAGGACTTGACTATAGTTGTAATTTTTATATAGTTTGGAAAGGTCTAATCCATTATTTTTTGTCATGAGCTGTTATTGGAGAACAGTCGATCGTATGCAAGGGTGAAATCTGGAAAAAAAAAAAATTAGCCTAGAGTTACACTCAGTGAAAAGTTAGGTTAAGGAGAACTTTTTGTATATTCATGCAACCTCATAAGCCAAAAACTAGAAGTGCTCTCAACAAAGCCTTTCACCGAGCGAATGGGGCAGACAAAGTAATGCACTCGGAAGATTTTTGGGTCAAAATTTTACCAGAAAGTTAAAATGTGCAAAACAGTCAAGCACTTTGCGCACGGTGAGAAGTCTCGTTAGGGGCGCTTTCTGTGAACCTTTCACGGCGTGAATTAAGACCATGGCGTCTATTTCACCTTTTATCCACTGCATCATTCCAAATGTAACACTTAACCTCCTAAACTTCAATCTTAGATAAGTTTAGGTACAACTCAGGCCTATTGGCGGATCCGGGTGGAACGTTTGGGGTCGTCCGAATCGGAAGGGGCCACGGCCCTATGCCCTCTCTGGATCCGCTAGCGCTCAGGCCACAATACATTTAGTACAGGTGACTAGGCTGGGATATTTCATACAAATCAAATAACTTATTTAGTAAAAGTTGTAGGATGCGTGCCCTCCACGAAAATTAAATGCCTGTGTGCCATAAAAGGTAAAAAAACGACGAAAAACAATTTTTCTGCAATGCAGGGTGCCGCCCCATCAACAGTGCCAACCCCCAGGGGTGCCTTCCCTCAGGCTTTGAGCACCCCCAAAGATTTTTGAAAAATTACACCCATGGTCTCAACACCAAACTGTAGTATTGATATTTGAAGTACAAAGAATGATTCTAAAACGTCCAAATTCTATAGAAATCTTAAAAACTAGAACTTGCGTTTATGTGTATTAAGTTTGAAGGAATTCCATGCCTGTTAAATCTGTTCAATGTTAAAATTGTTATTTTGGATCGCTTTAGTTCAATCGTCCTGATTTCCCTCGTATTTTTTAGAAGTTGAGCTCTCTTCTCCAAATTTTTAAGAGAGGGCTACATAAGAAATTTTCATTAATCACGACCTGTAACTCTATAATTGCAATGCCAGCCTTTAAGCACAACTCCACTTCTTACGAACTAATTGCAGATTTACTGACAAAATTCACCTCTGCCACAGGAGCTGATCATAAAACAACAAGGCTGAATGCTGCGGAGGCCCACCAGATCCGAAATCAACCGCACATGTACGACCACACTTGCATGCACATCGAAGATGGCTGCCAGTGTGACATCTGCATCAACATTCGCACCGCCTACGAGAGCGACCAGCACAACTGGTTCTCCTGCCGTCGCGAGCCGGAGACGTGCTCGGTGTGTCACAACCTGATAGACTCCAGCATGGAGGATATCCAACAGCGGTTGAAGGGTCAGATGACCTCAAGTGCCAAGTAAAAATGTTGTGGACAGTGCGTTCATGCATAGTGTACAGTGTGTTTCGTGAGCTGCTTGTATTGCTGCTGTTCTTTATACTTACAAAACATAGCGGCAACGGCCTCAGGGCTACCTACTGCAGCGAGCTGTAATTGTTTAACTGTGCACCGTAAACAAATAAAAATACGTATCTGCTTCTTGTGACATGGTGAATGCAAAAAGAGCAGAAAAAACAATTTGTTTTACAAACAAATAGCAAACAAAACACATGCAGAACAGACGTGGCGTTTAGTGAAAAACAACACAATTTCGATAAAACGCATTGGATCACGGTACGACACAGCTTTAACGAAAGCCGCAGTCATTTACATGTTATAGCAAATTATCGACGAGTCGCCTAAACACTAGGGGCATTAAATTCAGCAATATGTCCTCAATTGCCACGTTGGCTCCAGTCTTTTGCACTATAAGCTGAGAAACATTGAAAAATATTGAACTTATATTTATGTGTGTTCACCTTTAGCTCTTTGGAACGGGGCCTCTGCTCCGGTGGGGCGGAGGTGATCTGATCTGATAGCACGCCTGTCATATCAGTTTAGTCAAGTCTTGAATTAAACTTTGTTGCTGGTGTCACGCTTCCTAAGGGCAGCTAAAAATGGCCCAGACTTGGCTCTGTCGCCCACTCAAACCCTCTATGGGCTGCAAATGATGTGGAAACCTATCTCAGTTAGGTATGATAAAACGCTGTTAAAGTCTGTTGTTGGGTGGTTACCAGGAATCTCCGCCATCGTTTGTCCAAAAAGGAAGCGGTTACGCACTTCGCGTAGCCCTGCACAGACATCAGTGTCTGAGAGAACGTGCTCAACGCTCAGTTTTGCGCCACAACCGGTGGAGGTGTTTGGTGTGGTGCCACAAAGGTAGCGTCCATTGGTTATAAATGTGTGGCTGATGCGTAGTCTAGCCAAACCTACCTCCTTTCTCCTTTTTCGCCGGACGCTTGATTCCCAGTGACCTATTTTTGTCCTGAGACGTTTCAGAGCACAGTCTGGTCCAACATCCCATCTTGTCTGCCACTTTGAGGAGAAAAATTATTAATAGAAGCCTTCAGGTCACCCGCTGGTACCCGGAACCTTTGCTGGGGACTGAACTACGACGCGGATTTGGCGACTTCATCCGCCAGTTCATCCCTGGGTATACTAACATGACTTGGGACACATAAGAACTTAATTTCGATACTGTGGGTTGCAGAAGTGGTCAAAAGTTTTAAAATCGCGAGTACGAGCCATGATGAATGTGATAGACTAGAGCGGAGAGCTGCCAGCGAGTTGGCTGAGTCGTTGATTATCAGGTGATGTCTCTCTGGGAGCTGGCGAATATGCCGTATGACCTGTAAAATAGCATATAGTTCGGTGGTGAAAACCGACACAGTTCTCCGAAGACCAAAACATCGACGGATTCCTTCGCCTGTGAATGCACACCCAGCACCACTAGCTCCCTTGGATCCGTCGGTGTAAAACTTAAGTAGTCCGAGTATAAACTTAGAAGTGGAGGCTCGTTGGCCTTCACTAAAAGGCTCACTCTTCGTGATGTCCGGAAGGCGCATGTTGCGATACGAATACGTGCATGGTGGACAGTGTCTAGGGGTTGGTTCGTGCTCGTCAGTGCACCATTGTACACCACTGAAGCGTAATCCAACAGAAATCTTATCAAAGCATGGTATAGTTGCAGAATGGAGGTTCGGTCTCCACCGTACGAAGTACGAGAGATCATCTTAACCCATTTCCGGCAGGGGGGCTAATATTGCCCCCCTTCAGGTTTTTCGAGAATATCTCCGAAACGGCTTGCGATAGAATTTTGAAACTTCCTGACTTTTCCTAAAACTAGTACAGGCAGGTTTACTGAAATTTTCAAGATTATGTATTTTCCAGGGGCGGAGCTATGGCTGGGTTTTTGGGGAGGTTCTATCCACAAACCAAGTATTATCGTATGCGATGGGTTCTTTGTAAAAGGAAGCTGTCTCTGCTGATCCTGATACCAGTTATATGGTTTTATTATATCATTTTTATGTGAGATGATAGTGCATTCACAATTGTCACTATTTGTATTTCATCAGGGGCGGTTACAGCAGTTCAAAATGGGGAGGGGGAATTTTATCAAGAATGACTAAACGTTAGTAAGTGAGAAGACTGCTTACAGCCGTGCCAGGAAGAATAAATTAGGTATATGAAAATTCAAAATAGTTATAACCCAATTCTAGATTACCAGAGGCGTGTCCAGTCACTACACTTTTTCAAAATGTATATTCGCAGCCAGTATCACCGCCGCGACTCAATATCGTTGTATATTGAAAATGTGTTTCCAATCACCCCCTTCCCCCCCCACGACGAGAGTCCTTGATCCGCCTATGTCACCCCGTTTCCCAGAGCTGCCATGGGAGGGTAAAAATTATCAGAAATAAATTTCAACTAGTCGAGGGACTAATATACTCATGCATACCACTCGCATATTGTTGGTATGTATTTCTGCTATTTTCTGTTGGTATTTTTGCTATTGGACTGACATGCATCACTGTCGAGTGAATGGTGAAGGATGGTATGAGTGTTGAATGTGGCAAAAACATTCGCTTTAAACCTGTGACACCAGGGGGGTGAAACAAATAGTCACTTATCAGTGAAACAAGTTGCACATCTTTGGTGACATGAAAAAACTCCTCTGGGCAGTGATGTGTCCAGTCTGCTATATGCTATTGGACTGGCATGCATCACTGTCGAGTGACTGGTGAAGGATGTTATGTGTGTTGAATGTGGCAGAAACATTCGTTTTAACCCTGAGACACCAGAGGAGTTTAAAAAAAATGAACATGTGTGCTGTCAACTTGTTACTCAGGTATGCTGTCAGTTGCCCACAAGTTGTTTGCAGGTATGCACTTGCTCTGGGGAGGATGGCTGGATTGTTATGGTCCTAAAAGACCATCCCAGTTATCTTGTGCCGCCTGTCACTGATGTGTCAGCCTTGACTTGTGCAGATCTGTGTTGTATTGTGACATCTGTCTGCTGCCCTGAGACCTGTCTGCTACCTACCTGCCCTGGCTTGACTGTTTATTTGATGCCTTCAATAGCCTGAAATAACTTTAAAGAGACTGTATCACTGCTATTTTCTGATGTCAGATCTTGGGCTGCCGCTGTCTGCTGCAATGACCTACTGTTCAAATTAATGATGATTGGAAAATGTAGGTAGTTATTGTACGTTAATGTTGATTTTCGGTACTTATTTGCTTAACAGGTTACATATTGATACCTGTTGTTATACTCACCAGTTACAAGACCACTGATTTTGGCAGCCTTCTCTCTTCTCTGGGGAACTTACACCTTTTTCCTCTTAACACCCATGGATCTTCATCATTCACCTTCTGGCATGTAGCATTGCCATAATTACCATAGTACCTTTCCACCCACTGACAGTCCTTGACTGGCGGGAGCTGCTGATTTCCGCGGCACTCTGCGGCACTGTTCCTGCCTGTCATTGTTAAGCACCTTTTTTCAATGTAGCATTGCCATAATTACTATACAATAATACCTTTCCACCCACTAACGTCCTTGACTAGCTGGTCCTTGACTGGCGGGAGCTGCTGATTTCCGCGGCATTCCGCGGCACTGTTCCTGCCTGTCATTGTAAGCACCTTTTTGAATGTAGCATTGCCATCATTACCCTAGAATAATACATTTCCACCCACTAACAGTCCTTGACTGACTACCCTGCTTGACTGATCCATTGACTGACCCTTGACTGGCGGGAGCTGCTGATTTCCGCGGCACACCGCGGCACGGTTCCTGCCTGTCATTATTAGCATTAAAAATTAATTTAGCTCATTATGAAATTATGCAACCCTCAGCCTTGCGAATTATCTCTTCTCATCATTTGTTAATCATATTAAAACAAGTATGAAATGTATAGCAGCTCTTTATTATTAATTTGCATGCATTAATTAAAAACTAAAATAATAACAGAACTTTCCAGTAACTAGACTTGTACTGAGATTTATATTTTGGATCTTCTGGTCCGTACCGTTCTCTGGACTCTGGTCTTGAAACGAAATTGTCTTCGAATAAGTGATTTTCTTATTCCTAGGTGGCGTATCTGATTCGCTTTAGGTCTTTTAGGCACTGTTTATTAGATCCTGGTTAATTGAATGAATAATTATGGACTGGCATTCCAAGATAGGACGATTGATCCCTTTGCTTCCCTGACAGTGGACGACAATTTAGGAGCTCACTATGATTTTGATAGAATAAGAACCACTTGTTCTTATTACTCACCCTCGAGATTGAGCGGTCAGTTTGCATCAAACCAGCTCAATTTGTGTATTTTTCATCTAAATATCAGATCGCTTTTGAACAAGCATAATGAGCTTTGTGATTTACTTAAAGAGATAGGTATTCCCTTTCATGTGATAGCAATTTCTGAAACTTGGATTAACAAAGAGCTTGAAAATTTATTTATAATTTCCTCATATAAAGCTTATTTTTCTCATCGTGTCGGCAAAAGGGGGAGGGGTGCGGGCATTTACGTAAAAGAGGATTTATTGCCTACCCAGTTCCATTGCCCGTCATTCTCAACTGCCGAAGTAGTATGTGTCAGTGCGAAAACTCAAGACAAGTCGTTCGTCGTCTGCCAAATGTACAAAGCACCAAGCACAGATAAATCAAAATTTATGGAAGAGTTGAATATTTGTCTCGAATGGCTACAACAACTTAATAAGACTATATATATAACTGGTGACTTTAACTTCGATCTACTTTCCATCGAAACTGACTCTTGGGCTCGCAGTTTCTTTTTATCCATGTGTTCCTTTGGATTTCTCCCAACGATTTCTAAAACAACGCGACACCAGGCGAACTCGGACAGTCTACTCGACAATATATTTTCAAATAGCCTAGAAATCGTGGAAAAGTCTGGTGTTCTATTATCTGACATTGCAGATCATTTCCCTGTAATGCTGAACACCAACAATGAAGTTAAAGTAAAGAAAGCAATTCCAAAATTAACTTGCTTTGATTACCGTAGAATAAATGAACTTAATTCTTTCTTAAGCGCTGAACTAGTTTGTATTGAAAATGAAACTGACCCAAACTTTCTCGCCACAACCATCATAAATAGCTACAATAAAGGTATTGAAAAGCTCTCACGTCAAACTTGCCGTAACAGGAAAACGGAACCAAGAAAACCGTGGATTTCACCTGGGATTTTATCCTCAATAAATGTTAAAAACCAACTCTACATTAAATCTTTAAAATCAAAATGTGAGGCAGATAAGCAACAATACAATAAATACAAAAATGTTCTGATTGGAATTATCCGTAAAGCTAAGAAACACTACTATGAGACAGAATTTGAGAAATGTAAGACTGACTCGAAACAAACTTGGAAAACCATAAATGAGTTAAGAAATAGCCGAAGTAATGGTAATGATATCCCGGAAACAATTCATACCACAAACGGAGTGAACATACAGGATAGTGAAGGTAAAGCAGACGCCTTTAATAATTTTTTCAGTACTATTGGAACAAAACTCCAAGAAAAAATCACACCTTCCCCCACCAATCCCCTAGATCTAGTAAATGATTGTGAAAATGAAATGGAACTTAGGCTTACAGATGAAGAAGAAGTAAGTAGATTAATTGAAGCTGGTTGTGATGGCATTAATAGCAAAATTCTAAAGAATACATATAGAAGCATAGTACAGCATCTAGTGAAACTATTTAATGCATGTCTTACCACAGGAATATTTCCCGATGCCTTAAAAATAGCAGTTATCAAGCCTATCTTTAAGACTGGCGATCGGCATGTTGTTACCAACTATAGACCCATTAGTATTCTTCCCGCAATATCAAAAATTCTTGAAAAACTTCTTCACTGCCGAATTATGTAACATCTTGAAATAAATCAACTCATACACAATAACCAATTCGGATTCCAAAAAAATCGTTCAACATTTATGCCTATGCTTCTGCTCCAAGACTTTGTTACTAAGGCCTTTGAGGAAGGGGAACTTGTACTGGGGGTATTTTTGGATTTAAGAAAAGCATTTGACACCGTGGATTATAACATTCTTCTGGGAAAAGCAAAAAAATATGGAATAAAAGGTAAATATTTAGAAATTCTCTCTTCATATCTATCCAATAGGAAACAATGTGTTCAAGTAGAAAACAAAACGTCAGAATATAGAAAAGTTAATATGGGAGTCCCGCAGGGGTCTATACTTGGGCCCCTGCTGTTCATTTTATATGTTAACACGCGCATTGACGGGGGCGGGTACCCGCCCCCCTCGGGTTTTTCGGAGACAGCAGAAAAACGGCGGCGCGTAGCGCCGCCGTACTTGGTATACCTTTTCCCTCATCATTTTTACAACTTCTGTGAAAATTTTAAGGTTAGGTCATCTCAGGTCATGTCACTAGTACAGGTTAGGTGACCCGACCTCAAAAAAAGTTTAAGATAGCATAAGTCGGAGCAGGGTGAACTTATCCGATTGAAACTCACATCACATACTGGCCCCACCGAGTTCTCTAAAATATGTTCCGGTATTTTTTATATTGATGACCTAAGGTCAGGTACGAGGCATGACCTCTCCATTGGAAATACATGGGAAAAATGGTTTTTACGGAATAACTCAGTAACGGATGGTGATAGAGCATTTATTTTAGCTGCATTAGACTCGCCTGGGCTTTGCGGTTCTAATGATATGCATTTTATATAATTTGACCCTGACCTGACCTCAGGTCAGGTCAAATCCTTGATTTGACCTAGCAAGGTCAAATTATATATCATTCGATTCGGCTTGCTAAGAGGATTCATATAGTTCAAGTCGTTTTGCTCTATCTTTACTTGTTCAGATTTCATGGCCGAAAAACTGAATTTACATGTTATCCCTATGACGGGCATGTTTTGACCTCTCGTGACCTTAAATGTGACCTGACAAAAAAATGGTTCAAATGTTTTCGATGGAGAAGTGGATGGGCAGCCCAACGCCGTTTACCGTTTTTCGCTACCTACCGTGGTTCTCGAGATCTTAGGGGGGCGGGTACCCGCCCCCCGTCAATGCGAAGGTGGCTCAGACCCCCGTCAATGCGCGTGTTAATGATCTTCCGCTTATCGGTGAAAATGCACTATATCTCTCCTATGCTGATGATACGGCCCTGCTCTTCAAACACAAAGATCCAGAAATACTTAAATTGAACGTCAATGAAACTCTCTTGCGGCTTTCAGACTGGTTCTGTGCAAACTATTTGTCTCTCAACCTTGAAAAAACCTTCACGCAGCATTACTCTCCTTATCCAAAAAATTTCACTTTAACATAAAAATAGGCCAGAATGCAATTAAAGAAAAAGAGGAGATTAAGTATCTCGGGATGATTTTCGATAAGCAACTAAAGTTTTCTGGGCATATAAATCATATTTCTAAAATAATAAGTCGAAACATTGGCATTATTTGTAGGATTCGATACTTTATTTCAGATCGTATAGCACTTCTCCTTTACCATGCATTAATCCAACCTTACCTTAACTATTGCTGTCTCATCTGGGGTGTGAATTACTCATCTCAACTTTACAAAATTAACATCCTCCAAAAAAAAAGCCGTTCGACTCATTGAAAGAATATACCTCCCTGGAAGCTCAGAACCAGTTTTCAAAAAGTACTCGATCCACAAAGTGTCTGAACTCGCGAAAACACAAATGTTAATTATAGTTCATAAATTCCTTATTGGTCAGCTTCCTGAAGCCATAAAAAATTGTTTTCGCTCAGGGAACCGGGATATCGTGAGGTTAGAAGAACCCCCCCTACTAGATCAACCATTCTCAAATAGGAATTACCGCCTTTTCACGACCCCTTGCTTGGCCCCGAAATTGTGGAATAGTATATTTTCCGATAAATTTCAATCTGCTGAGGAAATCCCAAGAAGTAAACTAATTATCAAGAAAATGTTGAAACAACATTTCATCGGTCAAAGTCAGTAGAATATTAAATTTAGTAAGCTTATAGTTCATTTGAATGAGTAGAACAATACTAAATACACAACGAGTGCAAAAATAAATTGTATGGCTTCCGTGCTCTCCAAAATATATACTGTTCTTGAACGACTAGAACATGTTTAGAAATATCAACCACGTATTTAGTCAGCGTATGCTTAAATTTAGTCAATGTTCCCACTTAATCTTGCAGATATCATTTATGTTCTCGCGGAGGTGCCGGGGCCTCCTTGGCTGTGATCTGTTTGGCGGCGGCCTGGGGGGATGGGGGGAGCTTTGAATTACCTGTGCTATACCGATATCCATTAGAGACAGCAGATGTTCCAACACCTACAGATTTGACTCCCTTTGGGTCTGTCAGGTTTCGGTCGGGCGGGTTGCGCCGGGGAGGTCCTGGCGCCTTTGCATCTCTCTGGAATCGTAACGCGTTATAACCAACGTATATTAAACATGTCTGTGGTTCAGCACCCAATGTCGAGTCACATTGTGGTGCTCCCACACCTGACACACATATCAATTCATGCCTCACTTCATGCTCTCATCTTCAGTCACTCGCACCTCATCATCTTCTTTTCAGAATAGAAACCGGGAGAGTCTAAAAGGGTGAGTATAGACTTGACTTTATCTTTTTTCTGACATCGACATCATTTGGATCGACAACCAGACGAGAAAAACCCCGTTCCCTTCGTTGCCCCCAGGGGCTGGTGAACAACAGGTTTTGCACCTCGCTTGCTGGCCCGGGGGCAACGGAGGGAGTTATATTCACTCATGCTCTCATCTTCAGTCGCTCTCACCTCATCATCACCCCAAATATACAAAACACGTCGTTCTAGTACGGGCAGTAAATATGTCTCAGGCTCAGCACCCAGTGTCAAGCTGCGCACTGGGTGTTTCCACAAGAGACAAACATTATAAAAAAAAATTCACCCCACTGTTTTACCTTACTGCATCCACCCCTGATGAGTTTTTCACTTTTTTCTCATTTATTTATGTGTCAAAGATGCCAAGCAGTATATGACGGCTTCTAATCCGCGTAACAAAAACTTTTTAGGTTGTATATATTTCCCCTCATAGTCCTGGTCCTGGAACTGCCATTGAATTTCGAATTTTTGCGTAACTCGACTATATATAAATTTTGGGTCAATTATTTGTAAATCTGAACTAGTTTTGTGAAAATCGTACAACAAAGACAAGGGTTATGGAAAATATAAAAAATGCACAAAAACTTTATATTTTGCACGACCTTCTCCTTAAAAATAAAAATTTTGAGATTTTCTCTTTTTCAAAATAAAGTTTAGCGTCAGGGGAATCTATAGCACTTTGAATTTTCACAATCGGCCGGTTAGATTACGAGATCTTAGGGGGCCGATATTGCCCTCCCCCTTGCTGGAAATAGGGGTAGCCGGGAGCCTGACGGAAATAGGGTTAATGCTATTCATGCGGTCAGTACATTTGTCTTTAAAAGAAGAAATGTGTGGAGAGTAGGTAAGACGTTTGTCAAAGGTGACAACGAGGAATTTGTCCCTATCGGTGGTCGGAACGCGTCTTCCGTAGAGTCGCAGTGATGCCTTTGGACAATATCGCGTCCTGCGGCAGAAATGGATACCCGTAGTTTTCTCGGTTTTACACTTAAACCCATCAAGGAGGCTCCAATCGGTCCGGCGATCAATATATATCTGCAGTTGTTGCTGCGCTGACATCGTGGTGGATGTGGTTACCCACACGGCGAAATCGTCAACAAAGAGGGATCGGTTCACGGACGAGGGTATTGCGTCACATATGTCGTTAATCAAAACACCGAAGATCGTCACGCTTAAAACACTGCCCTGCGGCACCCCACTCAGCTGTTCAAACCTCCCAGACAGGAAGTTGCCGATTCTAGTTCGGAAGTATCTGTTTCTTAATTAATTTTTTAATTAATTTTTGGGGCTTATCGACGCACCAACTGCCAGGGTCATACGGCGTCGCCAACTCTTTCCCTGTTGGAAGGGTTTCTCGGGAGCCAGCTTGCTCCTTGTTCAGGGAAGCCGCCGGGCCTTGAACCCGGGTCGGCTGCGTGGCAGACAGCTATGCTGACCACTCCACTACCGCGCCCCCTATGTCTGTTTCTTACGAAGTTTTCTAGGAAATAGCCAATACGACCTTTGACCCCTGCCCGTCGCAGCTTTTTGAAGTATGGCGTGGCGCCACGCTGTATCGTACGCCTTTTCCATGTCAAAAAGAGTGTTAGGGTGTGCTGCTTTGCTGCGAAGGAACGGCCTACAGCTGTATCGAGCAGTGGAACTTGCGAAAGACGGACTGGAACGCTTTTACAAATGACTGTGTCTTAGTTTTTGAATTTGAGGAGGGTAAGACGGCCTCTACATATAGCGAGGAGATAATTGTTCAGATCACTGCATTTGCAGACGCAAACATACCGAAAATGAGCCCGCTTCCGCGCCGCGTCCCCGTCCCTTGGTGGACAAAAGATTGTGGGAACGCGATTAGGGAACGCCAACGCTGCTTTCGGATTTTTAAAAGGCGACCAACAGCGGGTAACCTGACACAGTTCCGACGCGCGCGAGCCATTGATAAACGTATCGTGAAGGAAGCGAAAATAATGTCATGGATTATATATGTAAATACAATTGATAGACTCATTCCTCTAAGCACGATATGGAGACTATAAAATGCATTTCTGCCCGAAGTTCTCCACTGACATTACCAGTACTAACACAATAACAAAGCAGTTAGTTTGTAGGCTCGTTTTGTCTTTCCGCGTTTCCGCGTCTCTTTTTGTTCTGCTCGTTGATCTGATTCGATTAGTGTCTTATTCCTGATCTCGCCGAACACTTCTTTTTCTGCTTACTTGCTGAGATGTGTCTTCTCCTTTTTTTGTTTTGTATTTGTATTGGCTTCGGTTTGATTACATTAGGAATTTCGCTATCACTGATCGCGTGCTTGGATTATATGTACCTTGAGTAGTGATAGTTTCCGTTACCGCTGAAGTGCTTGTCTATATCTTTTTTACGTTTGTTCCTGCTTAATTTCCCTTAGTAATGGTTTTGTTAGATTAACCCGCGTCCCCACCGGGGGGCCATCGATGGCCCCCCTCTATCTCCGAAAATATGGGCGTTAGCGCAAATCTGCAAAGTGCAATAGAAAGCTCGCGTGAATTCAGTAAGAAATTACTTTGCATGTTTTAGTGCTCAGGTCAATGTTTTGACCTCCAGAGGTCAAATTAGGTCAAGATCGGCTATTTTCACTCAAATATGCAATGATTAGTCAACTGGGCATAACTCTTATGTCATTAGAGCTATTGAGGCCTGGTAAAGTACATTTGATAGCAAATTGCCAGTACTTTTTCCGCTATGTGGAACGTAAAGACCTCCCGCCAGTGGTTTGACCGCCAGAGGTCACCTCGTGACCTAATATGACCTGAGGTCACGAAAGGTCAGAAAGTGACCTTGCCGTATATCAAATGAAAGCCAGTGACAAGACAAACACGATGGTGTTTGTTTCACCGCTCTAGCTCAATTAGTCAATTAGGTCAAAAGTTATTGTCAAAATACTGTTTTTGACCTCTGGTGACCTTGGAAAAGTCAAAGGGCAAATATGACCCCTGGGATCCGTGAAAGGGTGTCCAAAAACGTTGTTCTGAGCAGTCTGAGTATTTGCAATCAATTTTGTGGCTTTTATATCATGAAATAGCTTTTCCCCATGCTTTTCCAATGGGAGAGGTCGCCTCGTGACCTGACCTCAGGGCACGAAATCGAAAAATCCCGGATATACACCTTGTAGACCCTGGAGGGGTCATGAAGTGTAGGAAGTTTCAAATCGATCAACTTTGAAATGTAGCTCTTACAGAGCTCTAAAGGTGAAGTGAGGTGACCTTGGTTGACCTCGTCTGGTGACCTGACCTTGGGTGACCCGGGGTAAAAAATTTCAGGGATGATGGGAAAATGATGCAGTAAGAGGTAGAGCCCTCAACCGCGGTGCTGCGCCTCGTCGTTTTTCTGCTATCCCTGAAAAACCTTAGGGGGCCATCGATGGCCCCCCCGGTGGGGCGAGGGTTAAACAACTAAACATATGTGGCTCCACTACTTATCTACTGTACTTATATATTACTGAATTAACTGCGTTGATTTGTATTTGTTCCTGTCTGCTTTGTTTGCTCTTAACTTTCACTTGCTCGTAAGTGTGTTTTGGCATTATATTTTCTGCTCAGTTCGTTTCTGTTTCGTTTGTTTTTATATCGGCTCTTCTCGTTTTTGCTATGTTCTGTCAGTCTTTCTGTCTGTTATTGCGTTGTCTTTTTCCTTTGTTCTTTCTATGTTGGCGGTTTCTTTGTCTTTCTACCTACGTTGATCATCTGCAATAATCTAGCTACGTGCTGGCCTGCTTCCTTTTGTTGCTCCTTATTGCTTTGCCCTGCTCATGTCTTCTTTTGCTGTTCTGTTCCCAATCAGTATGGAAAATGAAATAAAAAATGATGATGATGAAAAATAACTAACAGATCCGTTGCAAGTGGCCAACGACATTGGTGAAGCCTGGGCACAACTGACCCTCGTTTCGTTCGACATAAAACACATACTGAAAGGGCAAGAGTTGACATACATTCTCAATACATGAATAGAAAGGAGCGCTCTCAAACACAAAAAAATACTGCCGCAGGTCCAGACAATATTAACTACAACATGCTGAGCCGACTAGATGAACATTCACATAATGCCATTCTTTCTTTCTACAACCATATAAGGACCACACACGATTTCCCAGATGATTGGAGTGAAGCGACCATCATCCCTATACTCACGCCGGATAAAGATGGAACCAAACTTTTTGAAAGGATGGTCAACAAAAGACTGATATGGTTTTGGAAAGCACCGGATTGCTTTCCAACGCTCAGTGTGATTTTAGAGCAGGAGAAGCACCACTGATCACCTTGTGTCGCTCGATACAGCTGTACGCCGTTCCTTCGCAGCAAAGCAGCATACCTTAGCACTCTTTTTTGACATGGAAAAGGCGTACGATACAGCGCTGCGACGGGCAGGGGTCAAAGGTCGTATGGGCTATTTCCTAGAAAACTTCGTAAGAAACAGATACTTCCGAGTTAGAATCGGCAACTCCCTGTCTGGGAGGTTTGAACAGCTAAGTGGGGTGCCGCAAGGCAGTGTTTTAAGCGTGACACTCTTCGGTGTTTTGATTAACGACATATGTGAAGCAATACCCTCGTCCATGAACCGATCCCTCTTTGTTGACGATTTCGCCGTGTGGGTAACCACATCTACTACGATATCAGCGCAGCAACAACTGCAGATACGTATTGATTGCCTAACCGATTTGACCCTCCTTAATGGGTTTAAGTAACTACGGGTATCCATTTCTGCCGCACGACGCGATATTGTCCAAAGGCATCACTGCGACTCTACGGGGGACGCGTTCCGACCACCGATAGGGTTAAATTCCTTGGTGTCGCCTTTGACAAACGTCTTACCTACTCTCCACACATTTCTTCTCTTAAAGACAAATGTACTGACCGCATGAATATCATTAAGATGATCTCTCGTACATACTACGGTTGAGACCGAACCTCCATTCTGCGACTATACCATGATTGTTGGAATACGCTTCAGTGGTGTACGATGGTGCACTGACGAGTACGAAGCAACCCCCAGACGCTGTCCACCATGTATGTGTTCGTATCGCAACATGCGCCTTTCGGACATCACGAAGAGCGAGCCTTTTAGTGGAGGCCAACGAGCCCCCACTTGAATTGATATGAAGTCGACTCGCACTCAAATATGCATGTAGAATCCGCCAATACCCAGCCCATCCTACGTACAAGTGGATCTTTGATAACTCATTGACGGAACTTTTCAAGGCGGTAGGCAGAGTTCATCTTCGGTTTTATGCACTCGGGTTGCACACTGACTGCAGGAATCTGGTATTGACTTTTGAGACCATAGCAAATAAACGGCCCGAACCACTGTTAAGTGCGATTTGTATCTTATGCAGTACAGGAAAACTACAACAGCCCCGTTGGAGTTCGTTCAACTAGCCTTAGAAAAGATAAGTTAATACTCGGACTACTCTAAGTTTTACACCGACGGATCCAAGGGAGCTACTGGAGCCGGGTGTGCCTTCACGGGCGAAGGAATCCGTCGATGTTTTGTCGGTTTTCACCACCGAACTATATGCTATTTTACAGGTCATACGGCATATTCGCCAGCTCCCCGAGAGACATCACCTGATAATCACCGACTCAGCCAACTTGCTGGAAGCTCTCCGCTCTAGTCTATCACATTCATCATGGCTCGTACCCGCGATTTCAAAACTGTTGACCACTTGTTCAACCCACGGTATCGAAATTAAGTTCTTATGGGTCCCAAGTCATGTTGGCATACCCGGGCATAAACTGGCGGATGAAGCCACCAAATCCGCGTCGTTGTTCAGTCCCCAGCAAAGGTTCCGGGTACCAACGGGTGACCTGAAGGCTGCTATTAATAATTTGTTCTCCTCAAAGTGGCAGACAAGATGGGATGTTGAACCAGACACAGCAATAGGTCACTGGGAATCAAGCGTCCGGCGAAAAAGGAGACAGGAGGTAGGTTTGGCTAGACTACGCATCGGCCACAAATTCAGAACCAATGGACACTACCTTTGTGGCACCGCACCAAACACCTCCACCGGTTGTGGCGCAAGACTGAGCGTTGAGCACGTTCTCTCAGACACTGATGTCTGTGCAGGGCTACGCGAAGTGCGTAACCGCTTCCTCTTTGGACAAACGATGGCGGAGATTCTTGGTAACCACCCAACAACAGACTTTAACCGCGTTTTATCATACCTGACTGAGGTAGGTTTCCACATCATTTGCAGCGCATACAGGGTTTAAGTGGGCGACAGAGCCCGAGTTTGGGCCATTTATAGCTGCCCGTAGGAAGCGTGACACCAGCAACAAAGTTTAATTCAATACTTGACTAAACTGATCTGATAGGCGTGCTATATGGCCCTGGCAGACGAAGCGCCCTAAAACACCAACACACACGGGATCCGGGGCCACCTTCGCCCCACAGGAGCGAAGGCTCCGTTCCAAAGAGCTAAAGGTGAATATAAGTTCAATATTTTTAGGCACACTTTATTTCTCAGCTTATAGAAGTGCAAAAGAACGGAGCCAACGTGAAAATTGAGGACATATTGCTGAATTGAATGGCCCTAGTGTTTAGGCGACTCGTCGATACTTTACTATAACATGTAAACAACTGCGGCTTTCGTTAAAGCTGTGTCGTGCCATGATGCGATGTATTTTAATCGAAATTGTGTTGTTTTTCACTAAATGCCACGTCTGATCTCCATGTGTTTTGTTTGCTATTCTTTTGTAAAACAAATTGTCTTTTTCTGCTCTTTTTGCATTCACCATGTCACAAGAAGCAGATACGTATTTTTATTTGTTTATGGTGCACAGTTAAACAATTACAGCTCACTGCAGTAGGTAGCTTTTAGGCTATTAGCGCTATTCTTAGTAAATATAAGGAACAGCAGCAATACAAGCAGTTGCAGCAATACAGGCTATTTTGTAATTGAGCGCTGTAGTTCGGTTGACACTAGGGGGCCGGTATTAAACAGATTAAAAATTTGTACAGATTTGTGCATTCAGATTTCAGCAGCAATACAAACAGCACACGAAACACACTGTACACTATGCATGTACACACTGTTCCAAAACATTTTTTACTTGGCACTTGAGGTCATCTGACCCTTCAACCGCTGTTGGATATCCTCCATGCTGGAGTCTACGAGGGTGCGACACACCGAGCACTTCTCCGGCTCGCGACGGCAGGAGAACCAGTTGTGCTGGTCGCTCTCATAGGCGGTGCGTATGTATGCAGAAGCAGACGTCGCACTGGCAGCCTTCCTCGATGTGCATGCACGTGTGGTCGTACATGTGCCGGCTGATTTCTGATCTGAAGAGCCTCCGCTGCATTCAGCCTGGTCCCTTTACACGGTAAAAAAAGTTAGCGCCCTGTGAGTGCTAATCCGACGCCGTTTTTTAGCCCCACCTAGGTGCTGAAGGTAGTACCCTAGTTGTGCTATTTCTAGCACGTTAGCTTCCCATAAGCATCATTGATTTCTACTTTGGTGCTTCTCGGAAGCCTTTACCAGCGTAGGGATGCGTTTTCTAGCACCCTAGCTTCCTCAGCACCCTTTGGGTGCGACGCCGTTTTTAAGCTCCCTGTGGGTGCTAGGCACTAGGGAAAGAACCGACGCGCTAACTTGGTGCTAGATGTAGTACCAGTATTCCCAAGCACCCTTTGGGTGCGACGCCGTTTTTAAGCTCCCTGTGGGTGCTAGGCACTAGGAAAAGAACCAACGTGCTAACTTGGTGCTAGATGTAGTACCAGTATTCCTAAGCACCCATTGGGTGCGACGCCGTATTTTAGTTCCGCTTTGGTGCTATGGCCGCATGATATAGCTCATCCACATGCACCGCAATGATCAATGCATGACCACGACAATTCGGTACATGATTAGAATAGTATCAGGCGTCAACGGACAGCGGACAGCATACAGAGCTAAAAAACTTTTACCCAACCATTAACAATACCAGGCGCCACATTGACTATCCATGAACAGGCTACCGACACTCATTGTACTGGGCGGGCCATATAAATTTGCAAAGCTGGGTTGTTACAACAGCCACTTCTCCTTTTCGTCCATGCATTATGCACTCGAATAGTGTAAACTGAACATGTGCTGCGAAAGGCTAAATCATGATACGGTAAGGCTAAGTGGAAGTAAATTTGGCGACGGCGCTCACCTCTGGCAAAATAACGTAACATACCAAGGATGATGGTTTTATCAGTTTGGCTCAATGGCAACGGTAAAAACTATCCTCTAGCCGGACCCATCTGGTGCACGATGGTCTGTCAGCCTTTCACATGTCCATAGCACTATTTAGGAGCCCCAGATTGGGGGCCTCAATGGGTGTTTTGATAGCCCATCGGTGTGTCTGCCATGTTTTTAATGAGTGTATATGTGTCATATCGTAAATACATGGACAGACTAGGTAGGACAGACAGCTTCGGACAGACTAGGTAAAACATCTTCAATATAGATGGTAGTATTAAGCTGTAGTTAAGTGTTCCTGTTGGTATGCGAGCAAGTCAAGAACATTTCTGGAGAGGTGGATAGGAGAGGTGTCTCAGTGTAGTCAAGTACTGGATTTCCCGTCCACCTTTCGTGTCCGTGAAGTGTTTTCAGATACCACGTTTTTCGATTACGTTGTGCCATCCCGTATTTTAACTCTTTGGATAAGTCAGGAGCGTAAAAACCTAGTTACCATGGTAAGTCTTTATTCAACAGAACGCGAACGAACGCGACAGCAACGGAACGCGACTTACGCTTCGCTAGTGCGTTAAACAGCTTAAGTTAACGTTAATCAGCTTCAGCTAGTGCGTTAAAAAAACCAGGCCGCCGACACATCACAGCTGCCGCACAAAGCGGAGATACCGCTGGGGTGCCTTGGCGCCATCGTCGATGCCCAGGACGTATCGCTGGACATAGAAGAGCAGCGCCGCCATGCTTCTCTTGAACTTGCGGTTCATGATACTGTGGGTGAGTACCAGGGCCGCCACCTTTTCCTCTTCACATTTGAGGCCCTGGAAGAGTGTCACCCCGTCCACCACAACATCTTCACCGTCGATGATTGCGTATCCACCAGCCTCGTCGTGCCGGTTGAACAAATCGTCCTCCGACAGCCCCATTTGCTTTAAGAACTGCTTCCAGACGCTTTCTGAAATATACCAATAAACTTGAGTTACCAAGTTACGCACAGGTAAGAAGGGTTAACCCTCGCCCCCGTGGAGGGGGGGCGAGGGTGGTTGAACACCACCCCCAAGAGCTTTTCCGGCGGCGTGACAAAACGGAGGCGCGAAGCTCCGCCGTACTTGGCACAGCTTGTCCTTGATAAATTTCGTACCTTTGCTCACAATTTTAAGTTTGGATCATTTCAGACAGTGGCGGTTACAAAGGGGGCTAGGAGGCTCAAGCCCCTCTCCCGAAATGTCCTAGCCCCCATTGTTAATACATAGGCTGGAGGCTGGTCCAGGTAATGGTGGGGGAGGTTGGAGTCCCCTAGCCCCCCCCAATGTAGGCCTGGATCCGCCACGGATGTCAGGTCAGGTTACTAGGCCAGGTCAAGACAGTAGATGTCCTCACCTCAAAAATGTTAGGACTGCATAACTAAAAACAAGGTCAATCAATTCCTATCACATAATGGGCCCACCGGGGGCTGCAAAGTATATTCCGGGATTTTGGATATCAGCGACCTAGGGTCAGGTACGGATCATGACTTCTCCATTGGAAATGTATGGGGAAAACGGGAATTGGACGGTATTTCTGCACATCCGGCTTGGAATAACTTCCCATTCTCGGAACTGTAGTATATTAGGCCACTCTCAAGGTTCATTTTGCAAGTTTTGACCTATGACCTCTGAGAAGTCATTCGGGACTACTTAAGCAGTTTTCAGACTTGGGTCAACAACTTTGCAGCTCATTGTGATCGAGCTCTCGTTTTGATACCATTACGCTGAGATTGTCATTGCAAGTCGATTGATATGCATATTGAATATGTTTGGTCATATGGTCATATGGCCCTAGGGCTGCTTTTTGCAGATGGCCGAAGAACAGCGGCGCACTGTTACAGCTGTTACAGCATGAAACGTGCGTTTTCACTGTATCCTTGAGAACAAACTTTGACCTCTAGTGACCTTTACATGGACCTGACCAAAAAATGCAGATGAAGAGGTGTGCCTGAGTTCGCTTTGCGAACTTAGGTCGGCATACGAACTACTAAAAAGGGCACGTCTGCATTTGACATTTTTGGAAAAGATGAAGGCGCACTATCTTATGCCGTTTTCTGATATGTTTTTATCTATCATAGTTTTCGAGATCGTACTAGGGGGGAGGGTTGGTATCAGCCCCCTCCTCGAACCTGCACGTGTTAAGCAAGATAATTTCATTACAATGTCAACATCATCATTCTAAATATTTGTGGTGTTTTCATGCCTATGACTCTAAGGCATCATTAAAAATCATCATTGAGCCAGACGCATCCCGTCAGATTGTAAAAAAAACCGAACACGGGCCTTACAGGGTGCCCAGGCGCCACGCACCGGAGGGAAACAACTTGTTCCCCTCCGTATCTCGTTTCTCAGCAAAGCTGGGGCAAACCTTCGAAAGCTATTGTCGAGATGAAACGAAGTCATTAGGATCATTTTCAGGTTAGTTCGATATTGAGATCGCCATAGGTTAAAGCAGGTGCCATAAAGTTATAATGGGAAATTGCAGGTTATTTCCGATAAATTATTACTGAATAACGTTGAAATATGTATTAAGGCATCATTCACCTCTCTCAGCCTGACAAATCGAATTCTACATGATATAAAATTGATAGACCAAATTATAATTAATCTGAGTTATGATAACGTCATGATCATAGGATGCCGCGGTATGTTCATGACGCAAATAAATCGACTCCCAGTGACAATATGAACGCAATGACGTCCAGATGCAAGCCCATTTGGACATCATTGGGGATTCCCGGTGGGGAATGTTTCAAAGAACACACCCTTACTATTATTATTACCACAAATGTATTACCACAAATTACCACAAATTTATTACAAATTTAATAAAATGTAATTAACATTTTTATTTAAAAAAGACTTTATTAAATATAAGCAGCATATTGACATATGACGTAAAAAGTTGAATGCATTCTACAATGAAACGAGGGCCCATGACTCGCTTCGACATAAAGATGCAAATTTTGCCCGAGAGTGAATCCACCAGACCGTCCAGCACCAAAAGTGATGCAAATTCGATTACCTATTTGGTCAAATAGCGAAGGTACTGTTGATTGTGGAAGCGTAAAATTCTGGACGTGTGAAGTTCAAAGGCCTGGCTGATCCGTCAGAACAGTTTTGGCACCACCAATCAGTGGGCAGGATTTTGCCTACGTCACAGGGCTGTAGCCTCTCCCCGGGAACCGGTCCAAGAAGCTTACGGGCTGACGGCGTGCTGTTGTGTTGCTGGGAGAACGGTAACAGCACGGCGGCAGCAGCCTGCCAATGTGAATGCCATTTGTGGCAAGCTCTAAAGGCGCCTCGATTGAAGCGCAGCATAGACGGATCCAGGGGGCAAAGCGGGGTACGTGCCCCCCCCATCTACCCCATGGCGCCCCCTGAAACGGTCACGGCGCGCCCTGAAAGGTCGATGGCGCCTCCTGAAAAGTCGCTACCCATCCCCCTCCCCAAGGATGCAAATATTGGTGTCCCGTTATAGTATTTAATAGGTGTTAACGCCCACCTGATGATATGTTTTAGCACCCCCTCTGATCCCGATGGCACTCCATTCCACAATATGCCCCACAACCATCGGTAATTCTTAGATCCGCCTATGAAGCACAGTTGTGCTTTTGCGCTAATCGTTTATTTGAGTTTGTGTTTGCTTTTGGAGAAATACGTGTATGTATGCGTGTAAGTAGGTACCATTTTCCAGGCAGGGGCATTCCTCCAACGGGCAAACATGTATCAAGCGGACGTCTGATGCGCTCGTGTAGCTGTTCTGGAGAGAGGTTACAGGGCCCTGCTGACAAATATGTGCTGACGGACAGAAAAGGCCTCTTTTTAATAATTAGTTGGGAACAGGGGCATCGCCACGGAATGTTTACTTGGGGGACCGACCCCGGACTGCTGATAATGGGTTGGGGGGGTGAGAGTGTGTGTGGTGAAGGCGAATTATAAGCACTTTCTAATCTTTGAAAACATAAACCACGATGGAATTCACCAACACATGCAAGTCCACGAAGGCAATAGGAAGTAAGCGCAAAACACCTAGGTTCAGTCCCAAAATGTTAGGGGACGTCACCCAAAGATTTGCGAGTTGGGGCACAGGCGGATCCAGGATCACCGATGGGAGGGCACATTCTTAGGGACGTCATCCGGACCAGAGGGACGCCATTTTTGGGCGGAAAAACCTATTTGGTGGGCGCCAAATCCTATCGCGGGGCGCTAATTTTCGCATACTGGGGGAGGGTGGGAAGCAACATTTCAGGGGGCGCCATCAACCTTTCAGGGGGCGCCGTGACCATTTCAGGAGGCGCCGAGGGTGATCGAGAGAGGGGCACGTGCCCCTTTGCCCCCTTCATCCGCCTATGAGTGGGGGATGTGCTCCCCATCCGCCCGCTTTCGTCGCCCATGCTTCGGAAAATACTGGATCTCTGTAAGGCTTGTCAGGTCTTAAAAATTTCGCCATTACTTTCCACAAAAAAGAAAAACGACATCTTCTCCCAACTGGGATTAATGTGGTGAAAGAATTTTAAACCTCTGAAATGTTCACTTCCGAGCAGAAGTCAGAGACACCGCTTTCGGGAATCGATTGGTGGTTTTTGTTACTGGTTGATCCAGGGGAGGGAACCATAGCCGTAGGAACAAAAGGGGCCAGGAGGGCCATGCCCCTCAATATTCAAGATTTATAATAGACTGTAAGGAAATGACTTCATGATATATCATGGCCTCCCCTTCTCCCAATATTTTGATGTCCCTACGGCTGAAAAGTGTTTCCCTCCCCACAAACCTCCTCCGACAAGTAACAAATAGGCGAGAAGCTCATCCCCGGTCAACATTACATATTTTTCATCCAGATGCCATGTTCCACCCTACCTCATCTCTTCCGCTCACCAGAATTTCATCACGGTGCCTCAGTTGTGTCAATTTCTTACTCTGGACTAAAAAAGCAATAAAAGCAATATCAGGACCCATTGGGACACATTTATTTTATTAATCGAAAGTGCAATTCTGCTTTCTATCGAGCATATATGGTCCCTGTCTTGCACAAATAACCTAATTAGGGGTCAATTAATAATGGCCTTCAACAAAGCGCAGAAAGGCCATCTCCGAAACAAGAATATGCCTTCATTTATTCAAAAGTTGACGGGCACTGGTCCAAGTGGAGTAAGATTAGAAGAGCAGAGGAACATTCGGAGCGGCTGGGGATTAAAAATGGTAATTAGATGATATGTTAAATGGTAGGTACTTTGCGGGGAATTTCCCCTGAATTCGGGTCCTGCATCCGCCAGTGATTTTTTTAATCGGGCGGGACCCAAGCATAACCATTTATAATGACAACAATAACATTTTAAGTACGAAGCACAGACCAGCACCTGCAGCGTTCTTTTTTATTGAAACTGGCAACTTTTGTTTTTATTTCACATGAAAAATTGTATGGAACTAGTCTTCGTATTAAAAATTATTGCCACACATGTTGGTAATGTACCTAGACTTATCTCCTTTTCTCGATTATTTCCACAATATGTCCCAGTCCTCTTGAACTTGCCATCTCATCTTCCACCTATGCAGCTTTTTATCCTCTGCTCCTCTTTAACTCTCGCCCTAGTATGGGGGTGTTTGAACACCCCTTCGCGTTTTTCCATGAGTGCGAAGAAACTGCGGCGCAAAGCTCCGCCGTGTTTGGAACACCTTATCCTTGATCTATAGCACAACTTTCCTCAAAGGTTTAAGGTTGGGTCGTCTCAGGTCAGGTCACCAGGCCAGGTCAAGTGACCTCATATCCAAAAATGTTTAGGACTGCATAACTAAGAACAGGGTTGATCGATCAATCTGAAACTTGTATCTCATAATGGGTCCAAGGGGTACTACAAAATATATTCCGGGATTTTCGATATCGGTGACCTGAGGTCAGGTACGGGTCATGATTTATCCACTGGAAATGCATAGGGAAAACGAAAATTGGTCGAAAATATTCCTGCAGATAGGGCTTAGAGCAGCTTCTTTTCCTTGTAATCGTAGTATCTTCGGCCAATCCCGAGGGTCATGTTGTAAGTTTGGACCTTTGACCTGTGAGAGGTCATCCGGAAGCTTTGCAAAAACCTTATCTAAAATGATTTAAAATATATTTAGACTTACCTCCAGGGCTCCAGCCGGTCGCACAAGTAGGTGCAGGAGATGCTGGGCCCACCGCTGCAGGCACCGCGCACTAGCCAAATGGGTTGACACCGGAAACACTTCACAAGGAGCGATCTTAGCGCTCACCCTGACCTCACGAGCAAAAATGGCGCCGAGAAGATTGCGCGGCTATCTAAACTGTGCTTCTTCAAGCACAAAGGAAACACATTGGGTGCTACCTTTAGCGCCTGTTTCGATTTTGATGCTTCATCGACCCTGCGATAGCACTCTCATAGCATGCAGTTGAGTTAACAGATGTCAGGGTCAGCACCATGTAAGACTCAAGCACCGCCTGGGTTCTTCGGTCTCGCGCCATTTTACTCGCGCCATTTTACAAGTACCCAAAGAATACTTCTTGAAGCATCGTGTGGATGCTATCAGCGGGGACAAGGCACGGTCTTCATTTGGTGCTAGCTAACAACAGTATAATAGCGCGTGGGTGCCAATCCAACACGCAAACCGATAATGCATTCTTGTCCAAGCATTGTTAAGCGACGTATGTGCTAATATGAGCATCCCTTACCTGCTAAGCCTCTTGCAAAAGCACCGTCTAGTATGTCAGGTGCTAATTTTTTTTTACCGTGTATGATCAGATTCTGTGACAGAGGAGAATTGTGTCAGTAAACCTGCAATTTGTTCGCAAAAAGTAAAGCCTGTCACTGAAAATATAAAGCTGCATTTGATTAATGCTAACTACCTATGAAGTTTTTAGAAATGTGAAGGTGAAAACAAACTTCCCCGAAAAATATGGAAGCAAATAATGATTTAACTAAAACATCGAAATATCCCGTTTTTATGTTGGATAATTGTATTAGTCAAACAATTAATTTTGAGTTGTCACATGTAAAGGGCAGATTCTAAAGGTTATCATACAATTATGAATGCATTTTTGGACTTCAAAGATCAATACTGCAGCTTGTTGGTGACCTCTATAAGGGCGGTCAAGAAGGATGAGCTTTTCTTCAGGCCAAAGGAGGGAAGTTCCGGCGGCGAGCAGTAAAATCCACTTGTAGCGGAGTGAGATGACCCAAGACGACACTTGGCGATGCCATTCGTGGCCTGGTGCGGCGACTCCAGCTGCTGCTTCGCCACGTTGGCCGTGGCATCGGACAGCAGGTCCTTAGCCTTGCTGCTGCTGCTGCTGCCCGACTCAAGCCTAAAAACTTGTGTTATCGGTGGTAAATTCATTCTTCGCATCAAAATAGCAGGCAGTGACCCGAGCAAGGATGGTCGGCGATTGGTAGCTCTTTACTGATGCTTGCCACTTTATAAAGGTTCCAGGTGGCGAATGGATATACCTGAGGACAGCTATATTTGTCTGGTCCCTCAACCCTTCCCTGCGTTAACCGATAAACAGTAGCTACAGCAGGTAATGGGCAGTCCACCCACTGAGGGATTAACTTGGAGGAGTGGTTCCTCCATTAGCTGCCACAGGCAGCCCGTGTAATCCTCGGACCTGGCTTGCAATTACAAGCTGGTTGGAGTGAACCCAAAACAAGGTAGCAGTATGTATTTGAAAATTTCACAAACGCTGTTTTATTTTAGCATGAAATGCCAACGACATAGGCAGTGGCACTAGGAGGGGCAGGTAGCTGGGGCATTATGTCCCCACTCCTTTATTGATAAATCCTAACACTAAACCTATTATTTTGACTGGCAAGAAACGAGTTAAAAATTAAATAGTGCTCTCCTAAATATGAACCCTCCACGACTTCTAACCAACGGTCTATCCTTATAAGATTTGGTATTGGTTAGGTTTGAATATATTTCAAACATTCCTATGTATTTCAAGCATGCTTTCTCTATATCAACGCGTCTGTTGATTGCAGAAAATATTTCCTGTACAAACAGGGAGAACACTGATATTTTCCAAAGGCAAGACACAAACCTCAAAGCTGGTTCCGTTGTCCGTAAAGCTCTGAGGACGGAATCAGCTTTGGGCTCAGTTTAAGAGGCGGGCAATGTACCGTTAATCATTGCAATACAGATTTTCCGCTGCAAGTGCTATTCCTTCTTTAGTTATCACAAGCCTAAACATGTACCGTTGTTTAGGTATAGCATATAGGCTGCCTCCGTCAGTGCTTCTACGGTACTTACAACCATTTGGAGGTTCATTTCTGACCCCCTTTACGATTTCCAAACCAATCTTGAATATGTTGGAACGACACTGGCACCGTTTTTTTCGTATTTTTTCTCTGCGTATTTTTAATAATGTAGGAGAAATTTATGCTATTCGGGTGTAACACTAATTACCTTTTTCGAACTTTTCCTCGCAATTACCATGTATAAAGAATAATTATATTTTTTTCTTTATTTACAGCACGTACCCAAACGATTACAGGTCACGGCAGTAGGAATCCTATTGACGCTATTCTTTTTAAGTACAAAGAACATTAGCAATACGAGCAGCACACGAAACGCACTGTACAATATGGACACACTGTTCCACAACATTCACGACTTGGCACAAGAGGTGATCTGACACTTCGGCTGATTTCGGATCAGGTGGGCCTCCGCAGCATTCAGCCTTGTCTCTTTATGTTCAGCTCCTGTGACAGTATAATTGTGTCAGTAAACCTGCAATTTGTTCGCAAGAAGTGAAGCCTGTCACTGAAAATATAAAGTTACATGTGATTAATGCAAATTACCTATGAAGTTACTTGTTAGAAATATGAAGTTGAAAACAAGCTTCCTCGAAAAATATGGAAGCAACGATTTAACTAAAACATCGAAATATCCCGTTCTTATTTTGGATAATTGTATTAGGCAAACAATTAATGTCGAGTTGTCACATATAAAGAGCAGATTCTAAAGATTATCATATAGTTATGAATGCATTCTTTGGACTTCAAAGATCAATACTGCAGCTTGGTGGTGACCTCAAGAAGAATGAGCTATTCTTCAGGCCAAAGGAGGGAAGCTCTGGCATCGAGCAGTGAAAGCCACTTGTAGCGGCGTGGGATGGCCCAGGAGGACACTTGGCGATGCCATTCGTGGCCTGGTGCGGCGACTCCAGCTGCCGCTTCGCCAAGTTGGCCGTGGCATCGAACAGCAGGTCCTTAGCCTTGCTGCTGCTGCCAGACTCCAGCTTAACAACTTGTGTCATCTTTGGTAAATCCATTCTTCGGTTCAAAATAGCAGGCAGTGACCCGAGCAAGGATGGTCGGCGATTGGTAGCTCTTTACTGATGCTTGCCACTTTACAAAGGTTCCAGGTGGCGAATGGATATACCTGCGGACGGCTATATTTGTCTGGTCCCTCAACCCTTCCCTGCGTTAACCGATAAACAGTAGCTACAACAGGTAATGGGCAGTCCGCCCGCTGAGGGATTAACTTGGAGGAGTGGTTCCATTAACTTGGAGGAGTGGTTCCTCCATTAGCTGCCACAGTCAGCCCGTGTCATCCTCGGACCTGGCTTGCAGTTACAAGCTGGTTGGAGTAAACCCAAAACAAGGTAAGTATTTGTAAGTATTTTAAATTTTCACAAACGCTGTTTTATTTTAGCATGAAATGCCAACGACATAGGCAGTGGAACTAGGAGGGGGAGGCAGCTGGGGCATTATGTCCCCCTCCTTTATTGATAAATCCTAACACTAAACCTATTATTTTGACTGGCAAGAAACGAGTTAAAAATTGAATAGTGCTCTCCTATATATGAACCCTCCACGACTTCTAACCAATGGTCTATCCTTATAAGATTTGGTATTGGTTAGGTTTGAATATATTTCAAACATTTCTATGTATTTCAAGCATGCTTTCTCTATATCAACGCGTCTGTTGATTGCAGAAAATATTTCCTATACAAACAGGGAGAACACTGATATTTTCCAAAGGCAAGACACAAACCTCAAAACTGGTTCCGTTGTCCGTAAAGCTCTGAGGACGGAATCAGCTTTGGGCTGAGTTTAAGCAATATACCGTTAATCATTGCAATACAGATTTTCCTATGCAAGTGCTATTCCTTCTTTAGTTCCTTGTGCTATTCCTTCCTTCACAAGCCTAAAAATTTACCGTTGTTAAGGTACATCATATAGGCTGCCTCCGTCAGGGCTTCTTCGGTACTTACAACCATTTGGAGGTTCATTTCTGACCCCCTTTACGATTTCCAAAGCAATCTTGAAGATGTTGGAACGACACTGGCACCGTTTTTTTCGTATTTTTTCTCTGCCTATTTTTAATCATGTCGGATAAATTGCAACGTCACAGAGGGTCAAAATGTGTCAATCTTATGTCGAAATAGGATGTCGCTTATAACTTGGCTCATAAGAGCTAGCACAAAGCCAATGGCATGAGTGCGTTTTTCTTGACCCAAGGAGTCAAATGATAAGGAGAATAATCTGACCTGAGCAAGTGAGGTATTTTTTTATTTCAAGGGCATATTTTTATCATGTTTTGTTCAGATTATACGGACAAACACAATAGGAAATTGTGATGTTTGGTGACCTCTGGTAATATTGTCGAGTTGACCTCAAAATGGCTAGCAGCACGTCCAGTTATTCTGGCCATGAGCTTTTATATTGTATTTAGAAACATTTCTGGGCGCCAAGTTACGCCTCAGTTTAGTCTATATCATATTAGAAGAGCAGCATCACCTTTAGAAAACAAAACGTAGAATGAGGCGAACGCCACGCTTCGGTCCTTGACCAGCGTCAGGCGAGGAGTGGAATCTGACGTTCACTCCTCGCCTGACGACGGTCAAGGTCCGAAACGTTGAAATTACCTTATCCCACGCTTTTTCTCTTTTCATTTACCTTGAATTAGCCTTTTCGGGCTTTTTGGGGCTTAAACATTTTAGTTTCTGAGCTTTGCCTTTTTAGGCTACCTTCATCTTGTTTTTAAATTTTAGTTTTTTGGGGGTTTTTAGTATTTTATCACCTTTAATATCTTGTGTTTTATCCTCGTTTTAGAGTCCTAGGTCATCCCCACAACACCCTGCGGCTTAAGGCGCCCATTTATAGCAGGCCTTCTAAGAACTTATTCCTAATCGTCTAATGAGGCTAAAACAACATACATATTGCCATTCAGAAACCCTACGTGAAATGAGTTTTGAGCTGCTTACCATTTGCTACAATCGTATAAATCGAAAATACAATAACAATACATATTTTCCATCTGACTATAAGCACTCTTGTCAGTTCTGAACCGATTCCTTTAGGGTTGGCGCGCCCTTAAAGGGGATGGACCACTTTGTCAAAATTCTACAAAGAACAATTTAAGAACTAGAGAGGTCTGAAAATGAGAAAATAGTATTTTTCACCACTTACATCGGCTAAAAACAGAAATATCTCCTCTTTTCTAGCAATAATTGACGTCATCAAAGTGACTGTTTTAACAATTAGTGAAATCCCAAACATTGATCATAGACTCGCTGTAAAAGTCCATTCACGGCGTTTCCGCAAACACAATTTGTGTGCAGTACAAGAATTACTAGTGCAAAAACCGAACGTCAGATGGAGTTGCGCCCGCCATGTGTATTGAGTGGTCGAACGTTAAGGCACATTTCTGATGTAAATAAACAATTTCAGAGTTTGATTTTGACAAAAACAGTTGATATATGTTCCGAAAAGTCAGGGGGAGGAACAATGTGATGTGTGTTGCAGCCATTGGGCGCAATTTGGCCCAAATGCACATTGACTATACGCTAACTTGCCCGAGGCCTTGGGTCCGTAGGCAATTAGATGCTGGTTCACTCGCTAGCATGTTATTTTCAGCGAGTGGGTGAGGCTCAGGGCTTACGACCAATCAGATTACTGCTACCATATGGAAGTTTTCCTTCAGGGTTTGAAATAAGCCAATAGGCCCCTTTACTTTGAACTTTAAAGCTGGCGGAAATTGTATATCCAGAGCTTTGGGTGAAATTAAATATGTCAATAGTGGTTTCCCAACACGCTCTACAATTATGCTATCTCAGTTCAAAACCCATTATAAAAGTGGGACACTCCCGTTAAGCCCAAATCATCATCATCAGTTCTGACTTGATTGATCGTGCGGAAGTTTCCGCCGAAACCGATAGCTTTTCAGCACACCGTACAAATCGCTGCACCAGTAAACTTATCTGAACGTATTTACATATTACACTGAGTCCAGCAGAAGCCTCATGGTTAGGTTCCAGTTTTTCCAGTCATCTTTCCCGTTGGATAAGATAAGACTCGCGGCCCACCCTCTGATAAACGTCCCTGCACCACCCGGCGGCCGGCGGCGCCGGGCGGCGGGCGGCCCGGTACAATTTACGCTGCGGATAATTTTGCCCACATAGGCGAACTTAGCTTTCTTCAGGGTATGACAAAGAATTACTTGACTTGCGTTTCCAAAAAAATACTAAGTGCAGAAACATGACTTTTTTGTTTGTCTATTCAAAGTTGGCAGATAGTTTGTAAGGGGAAGTTATGAAATTGGTAATCAAAACGCAGATTATATACCTTAACACGCGCATTGACGGGGGGGCGGGTACCCGCCCCCCTCGGGTTTTTCGGAGACAGCAGAAAAACGGCGGCGCGTAGCGCCGCCGTACTTGGTATACCTTTTCCCTCATCATTTTTACAACTTCTATGAAAATTTTAAGGTTAGGTCATCTCAGGTCAGGTCACCAGTACAGGTCAAGTGACCCGACCTCAAAAAAAGTTTAAGATAGCATAAGTCGGAGCAGGGTGAACTTATCCGATTGAAACTCACATCACATAATGGCTCCACCGAGTTCTCTAAAATATGTTCCGGTATTTTTGATATCAATGACCTAAGGTCAGGTACGAGGGATGACCTCTCCATTGGAAATACATGGGAAAAATGGTTTTTAAGGAATAACTCAGTAACGGATGGTGATAGAGCATTTATTTTAGCTGCATTAGACTCGCCTGGGCTTTGCCGTTCTATTGATATGCATTTTATATAATTTGACCCTGACCTGACCTCAGGTCAGGTCAAATCCTTGATTTGACCTAGCAAGGTCAAATTATATATCATTCGATTCGGCTTGCTAAGAGGATTCATATAGTTCAAGTCGTTTTGCTCTATCTTTACTTGTTCAGATTTCATGGCCGAAAAACTGAATTTACATGTTATCCCTATGACGGGCATGTTTTGACCTCTCGTGACCTTAAATGTGACCTGACAAAAAAATGGTTCAAATGTTTTCGATGGAGAAGTGGATGGGCAGCCCAACGCCGTTTACCGTTTTTCGCTACCTACCGTGGTTCTCGAGATCTTAGGGGGGCGGGTACCCGCCCCCCCCGTCAATGCGAAGGTGGCTCAGACCCCCGTCAATGCGCGTGTTAACAACCGGGAACATCTCCCCCTCACTCTTTCTCCTTACCGGCACGGTTTTATAATGAACGTTATGCCACGGGTGCACGATGTTCAAAACAAATCGATGCCTGGGAATCTCAAAGCTGGTCGGAAACAGACAGTTGTATATGGACGTGTTCGCAGACCAGTTTGCAAACCACCATGTAAAATATATTATCGTTCGGGATTTATTATATGAATTAATCTCAACATTGTCTTGCCACTAAGGAAATTACTAAGGGCGTCATTGTTATTTGGCAAAAATTGGCTCCAATTTTATGATGACTTTGTTTGACATGCCTCTTTTTACACTTTTTCCGGAGTAAGGAACAAGCCACATTTTATCAACATTTTATCATAAAGTCTTGAAAATTGGTTGGATTGAAAGTGTAAACACACTGATGACTTCCTTAGGACATCAGCTAACTCTTGGTGCACCGTTTTGAATAGTTTATACAAAAAATTGGGCAATATCGATTTTCTTATAAACGGATACATTTATGTTGCGCAAAATTTATTGCATTACCTTTCATGTCCAAAACATATAATTGGGAAGGCTTTTGACACTTTGAAAATATATTATACAGTTCAAAGGCACATTTTAAAACCCGTGTCCTTGGATGTTTGGTACTGTCAATAGCGGCTTGTATTTGGTTCCATCATAATGCATTGAGGAGCTGTGCGTCCATGAGTTCAGATATGTGAAATTATTTTGATGAAAACGGTGGTTTATGCCTACTTTTAACCGTATTGGTATCATGTTGGTGCTTGTTACCAGTTTTAACTGCTAAAAGTGGAGTCTTCATTAAAGGACCATCACGCTGAGGACAAAACAGCTGGTAAGCTTGAAAAGTGCGTGCTTCAGATTTTTCCCCCAAGAAATTTTCGTCAAATGCAAGCAGCATATGAGACGATGTTATGGGTAGGCGCAAACGTGAAAACAGCCTTAGTTCAAGGCGGGCGCTCTCTCCTTCTCTCTCTTTCTCACCAGATTGGGGTATTTTTAACGTTCGTTCCCCACAGCGGAGACCGCATTCCGAATCCTGCCTGGCCCGCTGGAGAACAAACTTAAACATCCAGGCCAATGCTGTGTGCAGTTTTGCAAGAGCGCTTGTTGGAGATAACAATACAACATTGTCAGCATAAGCAAGAACATTAACAGCACGATCACTGAAGTAACATCCTTATCTCAATGACCGTATTTTCTCAAGCAGACTATCAATATAGATACTGAAGGGGAGAGGAGTGGTGCAACCACCCTGCCTATTATGAATTGTGGAAGGTTCTGACAGTGTCTTATCCCACGGAATTGTCACATTTTTGAAGCAGTATTATTGCTTCAATATTTTAACGTACCTCGTATAGGTAAAATTTTAGCTAAGAGAACGTCACAAGGTTTGAAAAACAGTCAAATGAAACTCCATGCACGAATAAAAGTATGCCACACAGTCTAAAAATTAAACCAGCATCTGTTTTCCCCTAGACTACTTTTATGCCAATTGCAGGCTCAAAAGAGGCGGTTTCGTTTGAGGATTGCATGGAATTCAGTTGCTGTGTTGAGTGGAGGGGCATATATTTTTACTCCATGTTTCGTGGAGAGCTGGAATGAAGTAATGCCATTGCGGTTTTTCCGGTTGTATACATTGATGTCAAGGACTTTTTATAAATGGAGCAAAGAATCATTTAAAACCAGTCATCTGACATTTCCATTCCCGAGCTTATGGTGATCATTTTATGAGCTTGAGAAAACAATACGTGCTAGAATCAATCTAGTCCAAGAGACTACATCGAGTCTACGACGGGAATACAGTGAGCACGATTCTGTTTGATGCCAACCGAGTTCGACACCAGAATCCGGTCTCCGTTTCAGCACCGACTCAGTTTATCCAAAAGGAATTATTTGTTCTCTTAGTGTAGTTGGTAAGGGGAATTTACGAAATAATGTTAATGTAGGGGAAATTTATGCTATTCGGGTGTAACACTAATTACCTTTTTCGAACTTTTCCTCGCAATTACCATGTATAAAGAATAATTATATTTTTTTCTTTATTTACAGCACATACCCAAACGATTACAGGTCACGGCAGTAGGAATCCTATTGACGCTATTCTTTTTAAGTACAAAGAACATTAGCAATACGAGCAGCACACGAAACGCACTGTACAATATGGACACACTGTTCCACAACATTCACGACTTGGCACAAGAGGTGATCTGACACTTAAACGGCTGTTCAATATCCTCCATCTGAATTCTACTGGGTCGCGACACACCGAGCACTTCTCCGGCTCCCGACGGCAGGAGAACCAGTTGTGCTTGTCGCTCTCGTAGGCTGTGCGAATGTTGGAGCAGACGTCGCACTGGCAGCCATCATCGATGTGCATGCACGTGTGGTCTTACATGTGCCGGCTGATTTCGTACCTGGTGGGCCTCCGCAGCATTCAGCCTTGTCTCTTTATGTTCAGCTCCTGTGACAGAGAAGATTTGTGTCAGTAAACCTGCAATTTGTTCGCTAGAAGTGAAGCCTGTCACTGAAAATATAAAGTTACATGTGATTAATGCAAATTACCTATGAAGTTACTTGTTAGAAATATGAAGGTGAAAACAAACTTCCTCGAAAAATATGGAGGCAACGATTTAACTAAAACATTGAAATATCCCGTTCTTATTTTGGATAATTGTATTAGGCAAACAATTAATGTCGAGTTGTCACATATAAAAGGCAGATTCTACAGATTATCATATAGTTATGAATGCATTCTTTGGACTTCAAAGATCAATACTGCAGCTTGGTGGTGACCTCAAGAAGGATGAGCTATTCTTCAGGCCAAAGGAGGGAAGTTCTGGCATCGAGCAGTGAAAGCCACTTGTAGCGGCGTGGGATGGCCCAGGAGGACACTTGGCGATGCCATTCGTGGCCTGGTGCGGCGACTCCAGCTGCCGCTTCGCCAAGTTGGCAGTAACATCGGGCAGCAGCTCCTTAGCCTCGCTGCTGCTGCTGCTGGCCGACTCCAGCTTAAAAACTTGTGTTATCGTTGGTAAATCCATTCTTCGCATCAAAATAGCAGGCAGTGACCCGAGCAAGGATGGTCGGCGATTGGTAGCTCTTTACTGATGCTTGCCACTTTATAAAGGTTCCAGGTGGCGAATGGATATACCTGCGGACGGCTATATTTGTCTGGTCCCTCAACCCTTCCCTGCGTTAACCGATAAACAGTAGCTACAGCAGGTAATGGGCAGTCCACCCGCTGAGGGATTAACTTGGTGGAGTGGTTCCTCCATTACCTGCCACAGGCAGCCCGTGTCATCCTCGGACCTGGCTTGCAATTACAAGCTGGTTGGAGTGAACCCAAACAAGGTAGCAGTAAGTATTTGAAAATTTCACAAACGCTGTTTTATTTTAGCATGAAATGCCAACGACATAGGCAGTGGAACTAGGAGGGGCAGGTAGCTGGGGCATTGTGTCTCCCCTCCTTTATTGATAAATCCTAACACTAATCCTATGATTTTTATTGGAAAGAAACGGGTTGAAAAGTGAATAGTGCCTTCCTAAATATGAACCCTCCACGACTTCTAACCAACGGTCTATCCTTATAAGATTTGGTATTGGTTAGGTTTGAATATATTTCAAACATTCCTATGTATTTCAAGCATGCTTTCTTTATATCAACCCGTCTGTTGATTGCAGAAAATATTTCGTAGACAGACAGGAGGAACACTGATATTTTCCAAAGGCAAGACACAAACCTCAAAACTGGTTCCGTTGTCCGTAAAGCTCTGAGGACGGAATCAGCTTTGGGCTGAGTTTAAGAGGCGGGCAATATACCGTTAATCATTGCAATACAGATTTTCCTCTGCAAGTGCTATTCCTTCTTTAGTTATCACAAGCCTAAACATGTACCGTTGTTTAGGTATAGCATATAGGCTGCCTCCGTCAGGGCTTCTTCGGTACTTACAACCATTTGGAGGTTCATTTCTGACCCCCATTACGGTTTCCAAAGCAATCTTGAAGATGTTGGAACGACACTGGCACCGTTTTTTTCGTATTTTTCTCTGCCTATTTTTAATCATGTCGGATAAATTGCAACGTCACAGAGGGTCAAAATGTGTCAAACTTATGACGAAATAGGATGTCGCTTATAACTTGACTCATAAGACCTAGCACAAAGCCAATGGCATGAGTGCGTTTTTCTTGACCCAAGGAGTCAAATGACAAGGAGAATGATCTGAACTGAGCAAGTGAGGTAATTTTTTTATTTCAAGGGCATATTGTTATCATGTTTTGTTCAGATTATACGGACAAAAACAATAGAAAATTGTGATGCTTGGTGACCTCTGGTAATATTGTTGAGCTGACCTCAAAATGGCTAGCAGCACGTCCAGTTATTCTGGCCATGAGCTTTCATATTCTATTTAGAAACATTTCTGGGCGCCAAGTTAGTTACGCCTCAGTTTAGTCTATATCATATTAGAAGAGCAGCATCACCTTTAGAAAACAAAGCGTAGGATGAGGCAAACGCCACGGTTCGGTCCTTGACCGGCGTCAGGCGAGGAGTGGAATTTGACGTTCACTCCTCGCCTGACGACAGTGAAGGTCCGAAACGTTAAAATAACCTTATCCCACGCTTTTTTCTCTTTACATTTACCTTGAATTAGCCTTTTCGGGCTTTTTGGGGCTTAAACATTTTAGTTTCTGAGCTTTGTATTTTTAGGCTACCTTCGTCTTGTTCTTAAATTTTAGTTTTTTGGGGGTTTTAAGTCTTTTAGCACATTTACTATCTTCTGTTTTATCCTCGTTTTAGAGTCCTAGGTCATTCCCACAACACTCTGCGGCTTAAGGCACCCATTTATAGCACACCTTCTGGGAACTTATTCCTAATCGTCTAATCAGGCTAAAACAGCATACATATTGCCATTCAGAAACCCTACGTGAAATGAGTTTTTGAGCTGCTTACAATTTGCTACAATCGTAAAAATCGAAAATACAATAACAATACATATGTTCCATCTGACTATAAGCACTCTTCTCAGTTCTGAACCGATTCCTTTAGGGTTGGCGCGCCCTTAAAGGGAATGGACCACTTTGTCAAAATTCTAAAAAGAACAATTTAACCCCCGCCCCACCGGGGGTCCGGCGCCACCTTCGCCCCACCGGGGGGGCCATCGATGGCCCCCCTCTAACTCCGAAAATATGGGCGTTAGCGCAAATCTGCAAAGTGCAATAGAAAGCTCGCGTGAATTCAGTAAGAAATTACTTTGCATGTTTTAGTGCTCAGGTCAATGGTTTGACCTCCAGAGGTCAAATTAGGTCAAGATCGGCTATTTTCACTCAAATATGCAATGATTAAGCAAACTGGGCATAACTCTTATGTCATTAGAGCTATTGAGGCCTGGTAAGGTACATTTGATAGCAAATTGCCAGTACTTTTTCCGCTATGTGGAACGTAAAGACCTCCCGCCAGTGGTTTGACCGCCAGAGGTCACCTCGTGACCTAATATGACCTGAGGTCACCAAAGGTCAAAAAGTGACCTTGCCGTATATCAAATGAAAGCCAGTGACAAGACAAACACGATGGTGTTTGTTTCACCGCTCTAGCTTAATTAGGTCAACAGTTATTGTCAAAATACTGTTTTTAACCTCTGGTGACCTTGGATGACCTTGGAAAAGTCAAAGGGCAAATATGACCCCTGGGATCCGTGAAAGGGTGTCCAAAAACGTTGTTCTGAGCAGTCTGAGTATTTGCAATCATTTTTGTGGCTTTTATATCATGAAATAGCTTTTCCCCATGCTTTTCCAATGGGAGAGGTCGCCTCGTGACCTGACCTCAGGGCACGAAATCGAAAAATCCCGGATATACACCTTGTAGACCCTGGAGGGGTCATGAAGTGTAGGAAGTTTCAAATCGATCGACTTTGAAATGTAGCTCTTACAGAGCTCTAAAGGTGAAGTGAGGTGGCCTTGGTTGACCTCGTCTGGTGACCTGACCTTGAGTGACCCGGGGTAAAAAATTTCAGGGATGATGGGAAAATGATGCAGTGAGAGGTAGAGCCCTCAACCGCGGTGCTGCGCCTCGTCGTTTTTCTGCTATCCCGGAAAAACCTTAGGGGGCCATCGATGGCCCCCGGTGGGGCGAGGGTTAAGAACAAGAGAGGTCTGAAAATGAGAAAACAGTATTTTTTCACCACTTACATAGGCTAAAAACAGAAATATCTCCTCTTTCCTAGCAATAAGTGACGTCATCAAAGTGACGGTTTTAACAATCAGTGAAATCCCAAACATTGATAATCCCAAACATTGATCATAGACTCGCTGTAAAAGTCCATTCACAGCGTTTCCGCAAACACAATTTGTGCGCGGTACAAGAAGTACTAGTGCAAAAACCGAACGTCAGATGGAGTTGCGCCGGCCATGTGTATTGAGTGGTCGAACGTTAATGCATATTCCTGATGTGAATAAACAATTTCAGAGTTTGATTTTGACAAAAACAGTTGATATACGTTCCGAAAAGTCCGGGGGAGGAACAATGTGATGTGTGTTGCAGCCATTGGGCGCAATTTGGCCCAAATGCACATTGACTATACGCTAACTTGCCCGAGGCTTTGGGTCCGCACGCAGTTAGATGCTGGTTCACTCGATAGCATGGTATTTTCAGCGAATGAGTGAGGCTCAGGGCTTACGACAAATCAGATTACTGCTACCAGATGGAAGTTTTCCTTCAGGGTTTGAAATAAGCCAATAGGCCCCTCTACTTTGAACTTTAAAGCTGGCGGAAATTTTATATCGAGAGCTTTGGGTGAAATTAAATATGTCAATATTTAATTTTAATGTTTTTTGCCGCCCCGGTAGCTCAGTTGGTAGAGCGTTGGGCTCCGGCCCGCTGCTCAGAAGCATGCAGTGGCAGTGCATGTCCAGGCTTGGGATCGGTTCCCCTGAGACGCTCCGGCGCTCAATAGTTTACCCCACGTACAGGTCGGCTGGCAACTGACTGGTGAGAGGGTAACCTGAGCGGGGCGGCCGTCCCTGTGCTTTGTGGGACGTTAAACTTTGGCTTCTAAATTAACCCTCCATTGAGGGAGTTGCTCGTTCGGGTGGTGGGGTCGGGGTCTCCGTGACAAGTCCATTGATGACGTTAGTGAGACTCTGACTCCAGCAATCGTACTAGGAACAACTTGAACAAAATTTATAGAAAAAATAGTGGTTTCTTAACACGCTCTACAATTATGCTATCTCAGTTCAAAACCCATTATAAAAGTGGGACACTCCCGTTAAGCTCAAATCATCATCATCAGTTCTGACCTGATTGATCGTGCGCAAGTTTCCGCCGAAACCGATAGCTTTTCAGCACACCGTACAAATCGCTGCACCAGTAAACTTATCTGAACGTATTCACATATTACACTGAGTCCAGCAGAGGCCTCATGGTTAGGTTCCAGTTTTTCCAATCATCTTATCCGTTGGATAAGATAAGACTCGCGGCCCACCCCTGATAAAGGTCCCCTGCACCACCCGGCGGCCGGCGGCGCCGGGCGGCGGGCGGCCCGGTACAATTTACGCTGCGGATAATTTTGCCCACATTGGTGAACTTAGCTCTCTTCAGGGTATGACAAAGAATTACTTAACCTACGTTTCCAAAAAAAATAATTGCAGAAACATAACTTTTTTGTTTGTATATTCAAAGTTAGCAAATAGTTTGTAAGGGGAAGTTATGAAATTGGTAATCAAAACGCAGATTATATACCTTAACAACCGGGAACATCTCCCCTCACTCTTTCTCTTTACCGGCACGGTTTTATAATGAACGTTATGCCACGGGTGCACGATGTTCAAAACAAATCGATGCCTGGGAATCTCAAAGCTGGTCGGAAACAGACAGTTGTATATGGACGTGTTCGCAGACCAGTTCGCAAACCACCATGTAAAATATAATAAATCCCGAACGATAATATATGAATTAATCTCAACATTGCCTTGCCACTAAGGAAATTACTAAGGGCGTCATTGTTATTTGGCAAAAATTGGCTACAATTTTATGATGACTTTGTTTGACATGCCTCTTTTTACACTTTTTCCGGAGTAAGGATCAAGCCACATTTTATCAACATTTTATCATAAAGTCTTGAAAATTGGTTGGATTGAAAGTGTAAACACTTTGATGACTTCCTTAGGACATCAGCTAACTCTTGGTGCACCGTTTTGAATAGTTTATACAAAAAATTGGGCAATATCGATTTTCTTATAAACGGATACATTTATGTTGCGCGAAATTTATTGCATTACCTTTCATGTCCAAAACATATAATTGGGAAGGCTTTTGACACTTTGAAAATATATTATACAGCTCAAAGGCACATTTTAAAACCCGTGTCCTTGGATGTTTGGTACTGTCAATAGCGGCTTGTATTTGGTTCCATCATAATGCATTGAGGAGCTGTGCGTCCATGAGTTCAGATGTGTGAAATTATTTTGATGAAAACGGTGGTTTATGCCTACTTTTAACCGTATTGCTATCATGTTGGTGCTTGTTACCAGTTTTAACCGCTAAAAGTGGAGTCTTCATTAAAGGACCATCACGCTGAGGACAAAACAGCTGGTAAGCTTGAAAAGTGCGTGCTTCAGATTTTTTCCCCAAGAAATGTTCGTCAAATGCAAGCAGCATATGAGACGATGTTATGGGTAGCCTTAGTTCAAGGCGGGCGCTCTCTCCTACTCTCTCCTCACCAGATTGTGGTATTTTTAACGTTCGTTCCCCACAGCGGAGACCGCCTCCCGAATCCTGCCTGGCCCGCTGGAGAACAAACTTAAACATCCAGGCCAATGCTGTGTGCAGTTTTGCAAGAGCGCTTGTTGGGAGTGGTACTAATAAGGTGAAATAAAAGGAGAATAAAGATGGGCAGTGTGCAAAGCGGGCCAGCATTGAAATAACTGGGTGGGACTGCAGGACGTGAGGAATAGCTAGATATTGACAGCGGCCGGAAACGGGTCCCCGTCCCAGATATGTCTGCATGAGACAGCGAAAGGCACGGGAATTAGCGACATACAAGGTCGGGTGCAGCTCTCCGGACTTTTTTCAGGAAGGAATTGTTTTTTGTGAAACTGTCACCAGACAAGAAAAATAGGATGATGGAATCATTTATCTGAGCAGCAACGGAACAGCTTTTCCCGCATGGAGTTGTGTATTTTTTCAATATAGCTGTCATATAGAATATATGGCAATATAGCTGTCATAGAATAACTGTCGTACTGAACGCCGATGCTTCTCCATGATGGGTTTGGAATAAACAGAAAAAATTAAAGATATGTGAATGTATCCTCCAAGGCTAGTGGAATAAATGTATACCCATTCTGTAACTAGGCGAAATGCCTGAAAAAAGGAAGCTGGAGCCTGATAGTAATTCTCGCAGGTTGAATGCAGTAGAAAGTGATCGCCTCCCAAACCACCCGATGCCATTGTCCTTTGACGTCCAACAGCTAATGACAACTGGTCGATCATGTCGGAAACCACCGAGCGTCCCCGCAGGTGGTCAGCGAGTGTGCCCATAAGGGACTGGAAGTCGGCCGACACCTTTGATCGTCCAGTCTAAGGATTATACCCAAATCCAAATACTTGGAGTAGGTGTCTGCTACCTGGTCAAACACCCGAAGAGGCTTAATGAGTATATTGTATTAGTTATGGTCACCGTGACTGGGGTGATTTGCGCTAGGACTTGTGTGCTATTTGGTGCCCGACATTGCAGGACGAAAAAGGCAGTCGACATTACGGTTGCTAATTTTGTTCTTCGCAGTGAGCTAATTAATCTATTATCGAGCAGGCTCTGAACCATAAGCAAATGAGATCGAGCGGAAGAAATCATACCTTTTTAATCGTATGCAATATATTCTTAAAGAGCACAATCAAGGATTATGTAGTTAGTATGGGCTCAATGGAGAAGGTAAGGCAAGCTCGCGCTAGGAGCAGGGACGTGGGTACCGATGTATATTACGGCATTGTGTTGGCAAGGCCAGTCTGCTGTAGAACATGGGCGATGCGCCTGCTTGTAAATATTATACAATTGTAGCTATGTTGCTCCAGAAAAAACCCATGCGTGGAGACTTGTCCCCAGTCATGTGCACTGTGCATGTTGCAACAATAAGCACCGTTAGCAGGGGCGGACACAGGAGCGCCATTTGGGGGAGGGGGCAACTTGGGAGAAATCGTAAAAACATTGTGTTTTTTTAAGAAAATCAGCCAACATTTCGGCATTTGGGGACATGACCCTTTGCCTCCCCATATGAGTCCCTCAGTGACCTTTAGTCATAGTCAATCGATTTATGTGGCTCTTGACTGCATTAGAGGAATAATCTAAGGGTGCTTGATCCAAGAAAAGGTCACAGTTTAAACTCAGTTCTGTGAGATTATCCTTCGCTCCTGCTAATATGGTTTCCATGGAAAGACCAACGCGATGGTGCTTATATAAAACTGAATATGATATTATGATATAATCCATGTGTATGCATTATCAAATCAGTAGCAAACTAAGTTGATAAGGTATTCGCTGACCTGTCCCCTGGAATCCGGAATAAAATGGTACTTCCGTATCAACTTATCATAATGCTCCTCGCCGCAGCACTTCAAAACCTATCAACAGTAGCAAACTACATGAATTTGAACATAGGTACTGAATCATAGCAGAGGCTCCTCCCAGCGCCACCGCGGTTCCCTGCTCGAAGAGCTAAAAGCTGTTGTTGTGACGCTTCGGTGAGTGAAGATGGGGAAATCGTTATAGGAAGCACAGAGCGGGTAGCACACGTCCGGGAAGATGGATTCTCTTCTCGTTATTAAACATTCCTTCCTTCTAATGAGGCAATAACACTTGCTGTGAGAATACCAAAGAGCAAGGCAGCAAAACCGTGAATAATATGTAATTGGTTGTGTCCGACAGCAGTGAGCCGCTAGGGAAATGAAAATGAAATGTAGAACCTTTGTCCAATTAACCTTTTTATATATTTGGTACTTCTTCATTCATTCCTGTATACATAGGCTGCTTTCTCAGAACACTTCTGATATATTTGGTTCTTCTTAAAGCATTAGGGGCCGTTCATAAACTACGTCACGCTCCGAGGGGGAGGGGTCAGCCGAAATGTGACGTGTCGAGACGTGGAGAGGGGGTTTGGCCAAAGGTGACGTTCTATGACAGGAGGTGGTCTTTTCCCGCCGGTATTTTTGGTTTTTGTTTACTGTTAAGTTGTGGTTTGGTAGATTATCTGCATTCATTTGAAAAAAATAGGGCCAATGCAACTTTTGAATCGTGAAATCCCCTAGTGTATGGCATAATGATTACCGCGCGCTACCTTTCTTATATTGCAACAACCAAAACATACATGTACGCACTTTTTCTTGTTTTCCATTTTTATATATCTGAGAGAACCAGTCTAACAAGAGCTCCCTGGTCCCTCTCCAAAACCCATGGATATATCAGTCACTCATTGAGGAGGTTAACTATTTATAGGATAAATCACGAAAATCGAAACGATGACTTTCCATTGTCTTCGCTTACTTACTCCAAAATCCTAAAACTATGTAAGGCGATTGCTCTATCATAAAATGAGTCAGACTAACGCAGGGTGTAACTCGACTTCTAGAAGAACTGGATCAAGTTCTTGAACATTATTTAAAAGCTCTCGGAACAAAGTCACCAGTGGTCGTGCTTTTCGAATATGTTTATGTCTAAACACGCGCATTGACGGGGGAGGCGGGTACCCGCCCCCTTGGGTTTTTCGGAGACAGATGCCAAAACAGCGGCGCGTAGCGCCACCGTACTGGCATACCTTTTTCCGCCATCATTTTTTACAACTTTTGTCAAAATTTTAAGGTTAGGTCATCTCAGGTCAGGTCACCAGGACAGGCCAAGTGACCTGACCTAAAAATTTTAAGATAACATAAATCGAAACAGGGTAAACTTATCCGATTAAAATTCATATCAGACAATGGCCCTACTGAGTTCCCTAAAATGGTTCCGGTATTTTTGATATCGATAACCTAAGATCAGGTACGAGCCATAACCTCTCCATTGGAAATACATGGGAAAAATGTTTTTAACTGAAGAACTCAGCGATGAATAGAGATAGAGCATTTATTTTAGCTGCATTGGATTCTTCTTGTCATGGCGGTTCTAATGATATGCATTTTACCAAATTTGACCTTGACCTGACCTCAGGTCAAGTCAAATCCTTTATTTGACCTAACAAGGTCAAGTTATATATCATTCGTTTGGCTTGCTGCGAGGATTCATATAGTTCAAGTCGTTTTGCTCTCTCTTTACTTGTTCAGATGTAATGGCCAACAAACTTAATTTACATGTTGTCCCTATTACGGTATGTTTTGACCTCTAGTGGCCTTAAATTTAACCTGAAATAAAGATAGTTAAAATATTTTCGATGGAGAAGTGGATGGGCTATCCAACGCCGTTTACTGTTTTTCGCTACCTAGCGCGGTTCTCGAGATCTTAGGGAGGGCGGGTAGGAGCAAGAGGAGCAGATGCTTTTGACCTTGCCGCAATTTTACTGTTTCCCTAGGCATAAGGACATGACTAAATTGGCCTGAATTTGGTCCATCTTATCTCTCCCCCTGTGGCGCCACAGCGCAGCAGACGTAGACCACATTTAGTACAAAAAGAAGGCGCTGTGGTATTTCCAGCACCTTTCAAATAGTGTTCCGCATGCCCATACAATCCCGAGTTAGAAGACGGGGACGTAGGTTCTCATAAATACCTCTGTCAGTGCGGTTGTAGACCTACAAGCGCACCTGGTACCTGTATCAGTACCAATACAGGAATGGCTCCAGTTAGTGACAAGTTTAAATTGTTCAAAATGACTCACCTCCAATTTGAAAAGGTTGGGCATTATTGGCGAAAAACCGAGGGGAGACAAATCGGACCCCTCTCAGGTGGTGTAAGGTTACAACAAGAGTGGCAAAGTGCGGCATAGATATCCCAACGAAACCCCGAAAAACTTGGGGATCGAATTGCTTTATGATCTGAATATGGACTTTGATTTATATTTGTTGATTTATTCCTTTCCTGATATATTTTGTGCCTACTGAAGTTGATTATAACAGTGCGCAAAATAATTGGCCTGGAAATGACAGGGAATTTGAGGGTATGGACTGGATTACATCAATGTTATCGACAATAAAACACTTTAACGGGTGCCAAATTTGTCGGTTGAACAAAACAGATGTAAGTTGATACGGAATCAGACCCTGGCTTTGTAAGTAACTTGTGAATGCGATACCAATACGAACGCAGTGTAAACGATATCAGCAGGGGCGCAGTTTTTCTGTGCGAAAACAGAAACGAGACTGAGTGATCACCCCCACACCATTGATGAAATAAACATCACAATCAGAGCCCAGTGCGCTGCCATTACGCCTACTCGAAATTGATTGCAGTGCAGCAAGTCACGTCACATGACCTCCAGTTTACCGCTGCTGGGGCATGGGAGAACTTATTGCCGGGCACAACACGACGTACCATTAGTCAAACTCGCGGCGAGGAGGGGCGGGGCGGGGGGGCAAAGATTAACGACTCTCACTGGCACGTGGTGATAAAAGTTAAACGCGTCACCTCTTACCAATAAGCCATGATATATGGACTTAAGGCAGGGCAAGAGATCTCCTTTCTAGCTAGGGTTTGTGTCAGGCCAAAAGCCAAAGGCAAGACTGGAGCGGAAACCGATAAATGTAAATTGTATTTGACCCATGGAATTTACCTTGCGCGAAGCTGTTTCTATATAACTTCCCAAACAAAGGTTCGGCTCCACATATTAGTCTTTGCACATGAGATTGTTTTATATTCCACAACAATCATCTTAATTTTCAATAATTACTTGGCCAGCTACCTCTGATTTTTTCCCATGCTTCGGTATATAGCTATAAACGCAAAGTTTTTGTTGAAAAATATAAACCCAGCAGTATTAAGTGAATGCTCATAACACACGTGTACTGTTGGTTTTACAGCTGATCTGCAGTCCATCTATGGGGCATGTTCGGAGAAAGCAGTGGTTGTTCGGGCTGATTTTGTATTTGGTAGATGCAGGCAGAGGTCAGAAAAACCCCGACCCTGCCAACCTAGTTGGGGAAAATCTCTGGAACCAAAAAAACAGAACGTTTTCAAAACTAAGGTTATTACACCTAGAGGCGCAATTAATTTATTCAATATCATTATTTTTTTCAAACCTACGCATTTTGTCTGCTTGGGATAATGGTCTTCTCTTTTGTAAGTGTCTAAAAGCCCTTTTAGTTCGGGGAAACTTCCGGATCTCGGGGCAAAAACTGATCTACGTTGGGGAAAGTCAATGATTTTACTGACCTCTGGATGCAGGAAAGCCGATTGTATTTTATTTTTCAAACTCAAAACGTATATTTTCATGCATATGGCACACATGTTCACTAAAAATAATTTTAAGTTGTTCCATCGCCGTGAACAGAAACCTATGCAGGGATCAATATTTGCTCAGAAATATTTTTCTAGCAATCAGTATGTTTTTGGACTAAGAAAACTTCAATAATCACAAGAAAAATAATAAACCAGGGGTTTTTCGGTATAGCCTGCTATAACAAAGTTTCGAATAGTTTCCCATAACAATTCCAAATCATGTGTATAATCCAGGACTCACTAACGACAAATTTCACAAGAGTTTTGTCTTTTACATATTATATTTACCTAAATGTAATTGTATAGTTCCCCCTTTAAGGGGATTGTGAGACACTATCCCTGCCGAGTATGCTCGATAGTGTTCCATGAAGGTGAGCGATACCAAAAATCTGGCTTTGTCCCTGAGTTCCAATAAGAATCCCAAATTTCCGCGAAGCATTCATAAAATTTTACACGAGAATCAGAATCCAAACCCGAATCCACATCCGAGATCCATACATGTTTTACCAATCCAAATCAGTCCACCAGAAGGTCAGTGGTCCATTCAGATATTCGATCTATTGCATGCTCAAACCTGACCTCCAGCTGCATTCTGACTCACTGCTTCTGCTGACTTCTGACTCACAGCTGCCTTCTGACTCACTGTCAGCGCCGAGTATCACCAACTATTTAAACTTTGAAGTAACTATCACACAGTAATCTCCTAATAACGATGAAAATATGGCATCACGTTGGGTTAGTTTTTTCTGCAGCGAGATCCATTTACGTACATACATACAAAGGCAGATAGAGCAGAAAACGTTTTTCCACAGTCCAACTTTAGACACGTTACGAGAGATTAGAGCCACCCTTCTATATTTCCGCTGCAATTAAAGCTGAGGATCTGCAAACGATTTTAGGTACATACTTATTCACCCACCTGCTACAATCCATGACAAATAAATTATTGGAATCCAAGAAATTACCTAGCATTACGTATACATACTTCTTAAAAGTAAAAAAAACACAAAACACATTTTTAAGACTTATAATCGCAGAACCTCCATCTCGAAGGATTTCATATTACTATCATATGGAATGGGGGAGCTTGGGGGACTGTTTGGATCATAAAATCACACCTAGTAGACGTTATTTAGAACTTATCCTGTGTCAGGTTCTATTGTACCGGATATCTCAAGCTTAAGGTGGCCTTATCCGAACTTTTGATTTGGGGCGCATATAATGCAATGTGTATTTACTGATGTAATGATTTTAAGACGGAGGGCATCAATAGTCAGTTCAGCACGCGAATTGCATAAAAATCGTCGTTCCGTGAATTAAGCAGCATAACATGGCCCCAGCCATCCATTCAGCGGTCATAGGGCCGTGAGCACCTGTGACGTCACAATTGTGCGGCATCCATTCAAGATACCTTTGTTTAAAGGTACGTCCCAAGGAGATTCCTTCACGCCTGAGTGACGTCACTTGCCACGCATCTAAGGCTGTATCAAGGGTGCATGAATATAGTTCAGATTATTAAAAAAGACACTCATATTCAAAAACTGATTGTTTTATTTCTACAGTTTGAATATAATATAATTTCTTGCGTTCCCTCCCATTTGCAAGCTAGTGCCTTACAAAGATTGGAAAACATGACAAGTCACGGCCAGATATGCTGTGGCTGCAGATGGAGACGATTAGGCAACATATTTTACGTTGTAACAGAGTATGTATGCTGATGCCTCCTTCACTTTCTCGGCCGGCACTTCCTTGACGGAGGCGTCATTGATGTGTAACCATCGAGCCTCCGGCTGGTTTCGGCAGAAGGCGGTGTAGTGGACTGATTGGGCGTTGTCGTGGTGTTCTACCACTGCGTAAAAGTCGTACACAAGGCCGCTAGAGATCTGCAGGGGCCCGGTAGCCATCCAGCTGAGGTCAAGGTCACTGAGAGGGAAGGTGACCTCTCTATCTGGCCTTGGCTTTTCATGTTTTTCCAATTTTTAAAAGGTGCTAGATTCAATACCTACGTGTTTATTGACATGCTGAAATAAATGATTATTTTCAAGCGAGCATCATAAAGTTTGGAATATTTTCCAAAGACCAAGTGGTGGAAAGAATCCTTTACGCTCACGTGACGTCACACCACGGACCAGCCCTTGCTTTTGGAGGGGAGGCTGGCAGTCATTTGCTTAGTTTGTTTAGTTCGTTTAGTTCGTCTCCATCTGCAGCCACAGTATATCTTAGTTTTTTATCAGTTGTGGTCAGTCGGAGGCTTGGGAGAAATCAATATTACTTTACTTATAAGGTTGACCAACGAAGAAAACTTTGTCGCCAGCGTGTCATCACACGATTTGGCACCAATGTGGTAGCAGTAGTTGATGCATAAGCGGCGCGTTTAGTTCAACAATCGAAAACAACAAACAAAACTGAAAATAGCGCTACCCAGCCATGTGGCACCTCTCCACCATTGCCTGCAGCTGGTGGCGTCGATGTTGCCCGAACAGCTGCACCCTCGTCTGTCAGCCTAGCAGGAAATGGCCGTGGCTGCCTGGCGGGTTGCAGCAGACGGGGAGCAGCTGCCGGCTGATGATGCTTCCCAAAATCAGCGCGCCTGGGATTCTGTGCTGGCTGAAAAGTCCCACTCTTTACTCCTAGCTGCCACCAACCAGCTGGATCATGCCCGTCTTCTGGCAGCTGGCACTTCAGAAAGTAGCACCTGGCTCTAAACCCTGCCATCGACTAATTTAGGTACGCTTCTAGACCCCGAAACATTGAGAATCGCCGTGGCGCTTCGAGTCGGTGCCCCTGTGTGCGTGCCACACATGTGCCGATATGGAACACTGGCGGACAGCAGAGGGCATCATGCCTTGACCTGTCGTTCCAGTGCGGGCCGCCATCCCCGTCACACCGCACTGAACGATGTTGTCAGAAGGGCTCTACAAGGCGCCGGCATTCCTTCTGTTCTCGAAACCCACTGGCGTAGACCGCGGTGATGGCAGGCGACCGGATGGCATGACGATGCAGTGTTTTCGTAGGCAGAGGGGAAGTCGTTGGTGTGGGACGTCACCTGCATCAACACATATGCGTCTTCTCACCTGCTGGCCGGCGCCAGCGCTGCCGGCGCAGCAGCCAAAGAAGCTGAAGCCGCCAAAGTGAGGAAATACTCCTCACTTTCGGACCGCTATACTGTCCAGCCCGTTGCCTTCGATACCGTGGAACATTCTCGATAGTATGCCTGTTAATGATGCTGTTGACATATTCTACGATTTCCTGCATGCATCGATTCGTGAATGCATACCCACTTTCGAGGTAAAACGAAATTTTCCCCCATGGGTTGACCGTGAACTCAGGGTGTTACTGAGAGAGAAAGAGGCTGCATTTCTGAGAATGAAACGATGTCGTTGCGATGAGTCTGTTCGTAGCTTCCGTGATACGAGAAGAGCGTTCAAGAATTGTGCAAACACGAAGTATAGTGAGTACCTCATTAGACTTACAGATGACTTTTCTGCAAACCCGAAGCGTCTCTGGTCGTTTTTAAAAAGAGCCGGCTGCGAAAACAGGAGCTTGTGTACTCTGGTCGTTAATGGCATAGATGTAAGCGACGAGCAAGGAAAAGCCGATGTGCTTAATAAGGCGTTCGCGGAAAAATGTGCAAAATCCACCATTTCTGTGCTCCCTGATGCGCCTTCGTACGACTTACCGCCACTGAATCATATAGAGTGTAACCTAGAACTTTTAGAATCAATATTAGAGAGTATACCCATCAATAAGGCGTGTGGCCCAGACGGAATTAGTGCCCGAATCATTCGCGAGTGCAGCCAACCTTTATCCATACCGATGACTAAAATCTGTATGCTCTCGCTTCGACATGATGCTGTGCCTGTCTTGTGGAAAAGAGTAAATGTAGTGCCAATTTTTAAAAAGGGAGACGTAAAAGTCCCCAGCTGCTACCGCTCAGTATCTTTGATTCCACTGTTAGGGAAAAGTTCTTGAAAAGGTTGCCTACTTAAATCTCCTTTCTCACGTGAGACCTGCTATTTCACCAGATCAACACGGCTTTGTAACTGGCAGGTATTGTGCGACTAATCTGGCGTCACTTCTGAGCACTGCATGTAAATCCATCGATGAAAATCTCCACACGGATTGCATTTACACAGATTTCTCGGCAGCTAAGAGTACTTGGTGATTATGTGTTTGTGATCGATGTTTTGTTAAGAATAATAAGCCAAATGGGGACATAAGATATGCACTCAAGTCTTAACGTTCTATGGAAACAAAAAAAATATATATATATATATATATATATATATATATATATATATATATATATATATATATATGCATAAGCATAAGTTGATGGGAGACACGGGCCTGTAAGCACCTGTGACGTCATAAGCTTACGTCACGATCCGGTAGAATCATCAGATGAACGTATCTTATACGTTAAGGGCTTTCAGCATAATATGGCTTTGAGCGGCCTGAAACATCTGAGCTGATTGCGGATCTAAAGTATCTATCATAGGGTTGGCTTTTGATTACGAGACAACAAAAACAAGGTGCAGTTGTCAACCCAGTCCTGAGATGGCTCTGCGCCGCCGCCGCACGACGGGCAGAAGGCTCTTGACTGTGATGTCGGTAGCCTGGGCGGTGTTGCTGCTCCTTTTCTTGCTAAACCGGCAAGAAGAAGTAAAGCTCGTTCTGCCGGACTTCATTGCAGAAGTCTCCCGCTCAGCGGTGATAAGTGAGCGGAAAGATACTGCTGGCACTTCAAAGAATAGCGATGTGGGACCAGTGTCGACACAGGTACAGGCGAGACCCGGATCTCTTCTCATTCCACTAACACCGCCCTCCAGACGTACGCCAACCACAAAGTCACAGTGGGGGCCCGGAGGCGGAGACGCGAGAATGTTTCTGCTGCCGCCACAGGAGCCGGACGGCCCCGGTGAGATGGGAAAGCCGGTGGTACTACCAGTTAACCTGACTAAGGAGCAGCAGACGCTGGTGGATGCTGGCTGGAAAGCCAACGCCTTTAACCAGTATGTAAGCGATATGATATCGCTACATAGAAAACTTCCTGACGTTCGTGACGATAGGTGTAAGGGACGGAGGGACTGGGGTCACCTGCCTGACACCGGGGTTGTCGTCTGCTTCCACAACGAGGCCTGGTCAGTACTGCTCCGGACCATGCACTCAATATTGGATCGGTCCCCCCAGCGCCTGCTGAAGGAACTCATCCTCGTCGACGACTTTTCTGATCGAGCGCAGCTGAAAGCGCCCCTGGACCAGTACGTGGCTCAGTACCCGAAGGTGAAGGTGGTGCGCACCAACAAGAGAGAGGGCCTGATCCGTGCACGCCTGATCGGGGCGCGCCACGTCACCGCCCAGGTCGTCACCTTCCTAGACAGTCACTGCGAGTGCACTGAAGGCTGGCTGGAACCGCTGTTGGAGCGAATTGGTAGCAATACCACCACGGTGGTGACGCCAGTGATTGACACCATACATGACGTCACCCTCGAGTATCAATACCAGAAAGCAATCTACACCAATGTCGGGGGCTTCGACTGGACTCTACAGTTCACCTGGCATTTCATACCAGACCGAGACAAACCGAAGCACCCTTCGCAGCCGGTGCCATCACCGACGATGGCCGGAGGGCTGTTCGCCATCGACAAGAATTGGTTCGAGAGGCTGGGAACCTACGACGAGGGCTTCGACATCTGGGGCGCCGAGAACCTGGAACTCAGTTTCAAGACGTGGATGTGCGGTGGTCGATTGGAGACTGTGCCCTGCAGTCACGTGGGCCACATCTTTCGCCGCCGCTCCCCGTACAAGTGGAAGCCCGGTGAGGACGTCGTGGAGAAGAACAACAGACGTTTGGCAGAGGTATGGCTTGACGACTACAAGAAGTACTACTACGAACGTCTCAGCAGTAAAGTTGTAAATTATGGCGACATCTCCAGCCGGAAGGCGCTACGGAGAAGACTGAAGTGCAAGACGTTTCAGTGGTACCTGACGGAGATATATCCAGGCATCTTCATCCCCGGTGATGCTGTCGCTAGTGGTGAGATTCGAAATCTAGCAACCAATATGTGCCTGGATTCACCATTGACAGCAGAAAACCTCCGAAAGGCACTTGGCGTTTACCCATGTCATCTACTGGGTGGAAATGAGTACTTCCTTTTAAGCAAGTCTGGTGAGATCCGTCGTGACGACACTTGTCTTGACTACTCTGGCAGTGACGTGGTACCCTACGCGTGTCATGGTCTCAGAGGGAATCAGTGGTGGACCTACAACCCAAGCACCCGACTCTTACTCCACGAAGTGTCCCAGCTCTGCATGACAATTTCTGACGATAAGAAGAAACCTGTCATGGAGAAGTGTGACAAAAACAACAAGAGACAACACTGGGCATTCCAGAACTACAACGCAACAAAACTGTTATAGCTACTGGAGAAAGGGGAGGTTTAAGAAAACCACTTTCGGTTATATCAATCCATCACTGGTGTGAATATAGTAAGTCTAGCTTAATAAGTTTATTTGTGAAAGACTGCTCAGACTTTTGCGAGGCAGCGTGCAAAGTATTTAAGTTACCCGGGCTAGCAGGGTTGAACCCATAAAATGAAATGGATAATTTCCAACAGAACTGCAAAAGAAGGCATTGTCTATGGCGCTGCACACGCACACAATGGCTTCAGAAGTGATCCAGCTCGGGGCAAGCTAGTACGAGGTGCTACCATCTATAGAAATGGGAACCCAGTGTCCACTACCGTAGGACTTTGGTCTATTGCCAGGACGAAGGAATGCTGTTTCCGCAGTACTAAACGGTTTTGAAGACATTTTCATGGAAGACGTCGTTACGGTATGATGAGTCCAACACCGCATGACGTGCGGGACGCGAGGTAAGGTCGCTCCGACTTTGTGGCTTTGTGGCCGAAGAACTCAGCACACCCGGATAAGTATGAAACATGAGTCACAAGAGAGCACAAGAGCCATGTGCGAGTCCGGGAGCAGTTCACAATAATTTTTCGTGTTGCAGCCCAATTTTGCAGTTTGACCAAAAGCCAGCCCTGGGATAGTACAAGCCGGACGGTCTTAGGCTGGCAAATCACTGCTCGTATAAGCTCTGATCATGCCAAAGAAACGGTTTTCAATGCGAGCGCATGTTTTTACATATACTGTTGCAATTAACATGAGCTCATTTCAAGTCACATATATTGACTGATCTTGCAAGACCAAAGGTCAGTGAGCCAGTCAAAGGTCACACAGGTGCTCTGGAACTGATGATAGCAGAATTTGCAAACAGGTGATTTAGGGGCGGATCCAGTCGAGGGATGGGAGGGGGAGGGGCATTACGGAAATGACACCCATAGTGCTCCCCCACCCAATGCGCGTGTTAACCATTCATTCCGGGAATGGCTTGTTCGTATAGTGAAAATGGAGTTTATTCATGTATTTATTTATCACAGCTGATGAGCAACAGGTTATCATGCATCACCCAATTACACCTCATCTCGTTTCGATACATTTTCGTACATGCGCGTACAATACATACATATCACGACAAATGCCTTGCTCGTCATTTGTTAACACCCGCACTGGAGGGGGTCTGGCACTAACTCGCACTGGAGGGGGGCTGGTAGCCCCCCTAAGATCTCGGAAACTAAGAGACATAGAGGAACGAAATTTAAGAGGTGGGTGTTGGTTATAGTGATCGCCATCATGACTAATTTTTATTTACCTAGGTCAATATCTTCAAGGTCAAACGAGGCAATAAATGTCAAAACTTGGCCATGCTGGGGACCAACCGGTAAATGCCGTGATTATGCGGGAAAATGGCGGAAATAAGCTAAAGGCGGACCAGTGTCATATAGAAAAGGTCTCAAAGAGCCTTCCCTTCAATTTTGGGGTCTAGGTCATTCAAGGTCATTGACCTGTAAGGTCACTATATAGTATACTACTTATAATGTACACTTTGACTAACACTATAGCCACTGTTTGGCGGGAAATGAGGATTGATCTTTGTAAATGACCTTTAACCTTGCCCTTTGACTTTGACCTTGGTATTGGGGTACCTTATCGATGACGTCATAGCATAACGTACGTCAGACCGGGTAACGTCATTCGACCGGAAGCACTGTGCTCAGTGACCTTGAAAGTGCAGATATGACTTTGACCCGTGACCTTTGACCTTGACCTTGACCTTCATGTGAGGTGACCTTGACATATAATCCCGGTTATATGGTGTTATGACTTCACCACTCGGTCTCAAATGCAAGCTAACTTGTCCCACCGCGCGATTACGGCTATCTCAAAATGCAGGTCTGACTTTAAAAGCCTATAAGTCAAAAAATTTTTGACCGATTTTCAAAAAATTTTCACCAATCAACGCACTATTAAATTCTGTTTAATATGGCAAAGTATTGTGTTTCGGCTACCAGCGGTGGTTCTCCGGCCAACTCGGAAAAACTGGTGGGGGGCCTCGAAGGCCCCTCCAGTGTGCGTGTTAACCCTCGCCCCACCGGGGGGCCATCGATGGCCCCCTAATGTTTTTCCGGGATAGCAGAAAAACGACGAGGCGCAGCACCGCGGTTGAGGGCTCTACCTCTCACTGCATCATTTTCCCATCATCCCTGAAATTTTTTACCCCGGGTCACCCAAGGTCAGGTCACCAGACGAGGTCAACCAAGGTCACCTCACTTAACCTTTAGAGCTCTGTAAGAGCTACATTTCAAAGTCGATCAATTTGAAACTTCCTACACTTCATAACCCCTTCAGGGTCTACAAGGTGTATATCCGGGATTTTTCGATTTCGTGCCCTGAGGTCAGGTCACGAGGCGACCTCTCCCACTGGAAAAGCATGGGGAAAAGCTATTTCATGATATAAAAGCCACAAAAATGATTGCAAATACTCAGACTGCTCAAAACAGCGTTTTTGGACACCCTTTCACGGATCCCAGGGGTCATATTTGCCCTTTGACTTTTCCAAGGTCATCCAAGGTCACCAGAGATCAAAAACAGTATTTTGACAATAACTTTTGACCTAAGTGAGCTAGAGCGGTGAAACAAACACCATCGTGTTTGTCTTGTCGCTGGCTTTCATTTGATATACGGCAAGGTCACTTTTTGACCTTTCGTGACCTCAGGTCATATTAGGTCACGAGGTGACCTCTGGCGGTCAAACCACTGGCGGGAGGTCTTTACGTTCCACATAGTAGAAAAAGTACTGGCAATTTGCTATCAAATGTACTTTACCAGGCCTCAATAGCTCTAATGACATAAGAGTTATGCCCAGTTTGCTTAATCATTGCACATTTGAGTGAAAATAGCCGATCTTGACCTAATTTGACCTCTGGAGGTCAAACCATTGACCTGAGCACTAAAACATGCGAAGTAATTTCTTACTGAATTTACGCGAGCTTTCTATTGCACTTTGCAGATTTGCGCTAACGCCCATATTTTCGGAGTTAGAGGGGGGCTATCGATGGCCCCCGGTGGGGCGAAGGTGGCGCCGGACCCCCGGTGGGGCGCGGGTTAAACACGCGCCCCGCTGGAGACCCTGGCGTAACGTGCCCCGCTGGGGGGGCGTTTTTCTCCCCCTCCGTATCGCATTTCCGACTAAAGTTAAAGGAAAATTACGGACGGCGTTGGTAAGCTCTTGACAAGACAAATCTATTTTATACGAATGATTTTTATGTCAGGTCAATATTGAGGTCAGCATTGTTCAAAGAAGTTTCCATAGGCTTACACCAGAGCAGTGTACGTTTTCTCTCTAGAGCTGCCCTCAGGGGAGCTAGAGCAAATCTTTATGCATCATTGGATTCCTCTCATCGCGGGAAATCGAATTATGTATAATATGACCTTGCTAGGTCAAATAGTGAAAATGACCTAATCTCGAGCTAGGTCAGGGTCACAGAGTGACCTGGTATGGTCATGCTGCATATCAATCGACTCCCCATGACAATATAAGCACAATGCAAGCAAAATGGGAGCTTTATCGCAATTAAATGCGAAGTTATTGGCAAAACAATCACTCTATGCTACCGTGACCTGACATGACCTTTGAGAGATCAGATGCTCAAAAACTCAACTTTACGGTCAAGATCGTGGTAAGAATAGACGGTTTGAGGATTTTCAGCTTTATCTATCCAGTATTTACTGAAAACGAGCCCATTCTATTTTTCAACATACACTTATAATGGGGTGACCAAAAAAATTGACCCCACCTTAGGTCAACAATGTCGAAATTCCTAGATAGCAGACTTGTAGATTCTAATGCCCTTATCATATTGTGGAAGTTTCAAACTGATCGGTTCGCTGATGTTCCCTGGGCGCCGCTTCAAACTCGTGATTTTAGGTTTTGAGGTCGGGTCACTTGACCTTGAATAGCTCGTTGACCTGACATGACCTTAACTACAAAATTTGGTCAGATGTGTAAAATGGATTAGGGATAAGGTACTGTATGTTTCGTTGTTCTGCGTCTATTCTTTTTTCAGCTATCTGGGGAAAACCAGGAGGGGGGCGAATTTCGCCCCCTCCAGCGGGGCATGTGTTAACATACTTCTTTACTTGGGATTTAAAAGCAGAAGGAGAAACATGGAAGAGGTCAGATTGAGGCTGGGACTTAACAAATATAATTGTGTTTGTAGCGGCTCGGCAAAACAACCCGCGTTTTGCTGATTCTACCCTTGGAAATGAAATGAAACTACTTGCCGATGCTCTCGTATTCCTGGTTGGGATATGTAAGAGGAAACATCCGAGTGGATAGGCGAAGTCAAAATTTACAGTTAAAATTTGATGGACGAATAGAAAATCGTATTGAACCCGTCTACTCGCCAGGGTCGATGCCTTGAAGTGGGCAAGAAGTTCCGAATAGAACAGATATTCTGAAGGCCGAGAGTAGTGTGCGTGTGAGGCTAGCCAGATGAGAAAGTTATGTTAAATTTTGTCTATTATTCTAGTTGAGTTTTTGAGGCACCACTCCAAATGACGCATCAATATTCTGAAACGGACCAAAGGTTTCCAAAATAAACTGCAAGTATTAGATCGCATTTAAGTCGACCGGGGACTCTACTTGCTTGAAAATACCTTATTAAGATCCCTAGCATTTTGTTTGCCTTTATAACAGTAAAATTTATATGACCAACAAAGGCTAATTTTGAGTCAAGCCAGACACAGATATCCAGTATCGATTCTGTGACAGATCCCCTGTTGACTTTAGTCTGGCTTCGAACCCAACAGTTGCACCTGCAATAACGTCTGAAAATTTGAATAAAAAACAGAACTTGAACCAGTGTTTAGATCAGAGATTCTTCAATCCGATTCAACCCACACATACTTTAGCTATCATTTTGAATTTTCAATTCATGGCATGCCCTGGTCCGGCCATGAACTGTTTTTATCCAGGTTCACGACCGGTACTAGCTCGAATCATCAATGCAATATCACCATTCTACCTCTGGTCCCGGCTTAGGTCCAATTGAATCCATTGTCTCAAGTTTTTGAGGCAAGTTGTTCTAAAATGTATTTTTTTAGAACTAAATGCTCAATATTCCTGCACCTCCATACCGTGTATTAAGACCGAAGGCTTAAATATTTGGCTCAGCACGAGAGTTGAATAAAAATGTGGTATAGGTTATAAGCAGCTCTGTGTATTTCATGTTTCTCATTTTGATTTATGTCTCGTTGCTTTCTGATCTGAATTTTTGCTAAAATGTAGTATCCATCTAAAGTTTTTTTTTCTTAAGCGACAAAAAAAACTTAAGTTTTTTCAGTTGCCTACAAAGCCTGGATGAAAAAAGAGTCCTAACCAATGTGCAGTTATCACCTCATTACTAATATGGTTCTGTGCCGCCGCCGTGGGACTGGCAAAAGGCTCCTAGCTGTAATATCAGCGTGCTGGGTGGTGCTGATACTTATGCTCTTGGTGAACGAGCAAAGAGTAAAGCTCCCTCTGCCGGACTCAAGGCTGGAAGTCTCCCGCTCAGTAGGGATTACTGCGCGGCAAAACATTCCTGAAACTTTAAACAGTGGCCATGCCCGACTAGTGTCGACGCAGGCACCGCAAGGTCCCGAGCCTTTTCCCATTCCGCATACCATCACGCCGCCTTCCAGACGAAAGCCGACAACCAGATCACAAGGGGGGCCTGGGGGCGGCGACGCGAGAATGTTTCTGCTGCCGCCGCAGCAGCCGGATGGCCCCGGTGAGATGGGAAAGCCGGTGATACTGCCAGTAAACCTGACCAAGGAGCAGCAGACGCTGGTGGATGCCGGCTGGAAGGCCAATGCCTTTAACCAGTACGTTAGCGATATGATATCGCTACATAGGAGACTTCCTGACGTTCGTGACGACAGGTGTCAGGGGCGGAGGGACTGGGGCCACCTGCCCGACACCGGGGTTGTCGTCTGCTTCCACAACGAGGCCTGGTCAGTACTGCTCCGGACCATGCACTCGATACTGGATCGGTCCCCCCCAGCGCCCGCTGAAGGAGCTCATCCTCGTCGACGACTTTTCTGATCGAGAGCATCTGAAAGCGCCTCTGGACCAGTACGTGGCTCAGTTCCCGAAGGTGAAGGTGGTGCGTACCAACAAGAGAGAGGGCCTGATCCGTGCACGCTTGATCGGGGCGCGCCACGTCACCGCCCAGGTCGTCACCTTCCTGGACAGTCACTGCGAGTGTACTGAAGGCTGGCTGGAACCGCTGTTGGAGCGAATTGGTAGCAATACCACCACGGTGGTGACGCCAGTGATTGACACCATACATGACGTCACCTTCGAGTATCAATACGATAAGACAGGCTACCCTAGTGTTGGTGGCTTCGACTGGATGTTACAGTTCCGCTGGCATTCTCTCCCAGACCGAGACAAACCGAAGCACCGGTCGGACCCTGTGCCGACGCCGACGATGGCCGGAGGGCTGTTCGCCATCGACAAGAACTGGTTCGAGAGACTTGGAACCTACGACGAGGGCTTCGACATCTGGGGCTCCGAGAACCTGGAACTCAGCTTCAAGACGTGGATGTGCGGTGGTCGGTTGGAGACTGTGTCCTGCAGTCACGTGGGTCACATCTTTCGCCGCCGCTCCCCGTACAAGTGGAAGTCCGGCGAGGACGTACTTAGGAAGAACAGCTTACGTTTGGCAGAGGTCTGGGTTGATGACTACAAGAAGTACTACTACGAACGCATCGGCACTGCTGCTGTGGACTATGGTGACATCTCTAATCGGAAGGCGCTACGGAGAAGACTGAAGTGCAAGACGTTTCAGTGGTACCTGACGGAGATATATCCAGACATCTTCATCCCAGGTGATGCTGTCGCTAGTGGTGAGATTCGAAATCTAGCAACCGACATGTGCCTGGATTCGCCATTGACAAACCAATTCCTTTATAAGCCAGTTGGCGTTTATCCATGCCACCTACTGGGTGGAAATGAGTACTTCCTTCTGAGCAAAGCTGGGGAGATCCGTCGTGACACGACTTGTCTGGACTACTCCGGTGGTGACGTGGTGTCTTACCCATGTCACGGCTCCAGAGGGAACCAGTGGTGGACCTACAACCCAAGCACCCGACTTTTACTCCACGAAATAGCCCAGCTGTGCATGACAATTTCTGAAGATAACAAGAAACCTGTCATGGAAAAGTGCGACGAAAACAATAAGAGACAACACTGGCTCTTCCAGAACTATAACGCAACAAAATTGTTATAATTTCTGTAAGAAGGAATGGTTTCAAGAAAACGATTTCAACCATATCGCGTCATCACTAATGTGAACATGACAGAAACAATATCTGTTTTAATGTTGCGAAAACGGCTGATGCCCTTTGACAGCATGGAATAAATAATATTGAGGTCCATTTTAGTGGCAGCAAACGGATCAAATCAAGCGGATAATCTACATTCAGTTGCGACAAGAAATATCAGATATTACCCCAAGTGGTGCACTCTGTTATATATGTGGTGACAAAAGTGGTCAAGCTCGAGGCAGCTCCTCAAGATCTACTACCATAAACGAGTACCATTGACGCGTCTAATATCATGCAGCTTGGTATTATTTGCAAGACGAGGAACCATCGATTTTTCTTTGTGACGCGTTGTAGAATATATTTCGTACATACTGCATTAACCTAATCTGTGGGAGGACTGACATTGCCAATCTCCAGCCTTTCTGGTACCCAGATTGCGGGTACTTTCTTGTTTGTGCCGTAGGAGAGTCATATAACGTCGCGTCAAAGGAAACAAAAAGTTGATCGGTTTTGGAGTGCAGCGGCGAGGAACATGATAAGTTGAGAAGGTGTCGACTGGCCTGTCCCCTCGAATCCGGATTAAAAAAGTTAAGATTGTATATTCGGGCACAGCCCTTCATCAGAATAATGCAAGTAATGTCAAAAATTATCAGTCATAGTGTAGCCAGACCTCGAATTGAGCTTCCATTTGAGGTCTGACTACACTATGACCAAAAATTCTGAAGGTTCTTACATGCCCCTCAAGCAATTTTTTAGGTGGCCGGAGAGCCATTCTCCACCGGAAAATGCTACGTTGCGACATTGGAAAGAATTTATAAGCGCGACAATTGAAAAAGGAAAATCAGTTTGTAATTTTTTTACTTATAGGCTTTCAAAGTCAGACCTATATTCTGAGACCATCGCAATCACGTGTCCGTATCAGTTTGCCTGGACTGTAGACCGAGTGGTGACTTCATAACTCCATATAATCAGGTTATATGTCGAGGTCAACCCAAATGAAGGCCTAGTCAAGTTTAAATGTTACAGGTTAATGCCATTGACCCCAGTATTCCGGTCAGATTATATTATTCAATATGACGTATATTATGCTAAAACTGTATTGTTAAGGCTACTCAATGTCAACCTCAAGGTCACAGGTCAAGGCCAAAGGTTTTTTTCAAGTTCAAGCCCTAATGTTCTGCCCAAATGCTGTTAAATTGCCAGTTATGTTGTATATTATTGGGAATATGTCATATTGTTACGTCCTAGACCATCAACCTCATTATTTCAAAGAACATTGTGAGGGACCTTCCCTTTTAAGGCTTAAGTCCGCTTTTGGTGTATTCCCAGCTGTTTCCGCATCATCACAGCATTTCCCAATGGATCTCCAGCAAGGCCCGAATTTGACCTTTACGACCTCGTTTGATCTTGAAAATATGGACCGAGGTAAATCAAACTTTACCATAACGTAAATCACCATCACATCTTCCACGTCCATGCACCCCTTGACGGATGTTTTCTAGCTCTCTTGGTTCCTGGAATCTCAGGAGGGAGGGGGCACTTATGACCCCTCTAATGCTTCACTCGACGTTGACGCTAGGCTATATGTTGACGCAAGGCCCTCCCTTGCGCGTGTTGAAGCGAAAAACTTGTTAAAATGAAACGTTTTCTTCAACATTGTGGCACCCGTCACCTTATGCGTTTCTATTCATCACAATTGGGCATTTTATGGGTTTACACACACCGCTAAAAAAACGTAGAAATAAAACCGAAATACGCTTGCATCAGGTATCTTTAAATCAGAAACTTTGCATATTTGGCCAGTTTTGTGTTGTAAAGCAAACCCAAACCTTGCCTCCCTTTGATATGACGGCTCATAGCATTCTCAAATTTGGTAGCTCTTATTTTTTTGGAGAATCATAAGCTCTGTATCTTAAATTGACTTATGTTGTCAGTGCAGCTTGGTGTGTTTTGCGGAATGTGCAATTAAGGTGTGCTTTTTGGCAATCAAAGTGCTGGTGTTTCAGTATAGTGTAGTTCACCTGTTCTTTTAACAGTACAGTCGAATACCTCATTTGGAAATTGTACAAAAAGCTTCACATTCTGCTGCTTTTTAATTTATCACAATTTATAGTTCAATAGAAAACCATTTGCATAATCTGATTGGGTTGCGCTACATCGCAGTATATTATCGCTTGGAAAATAATTCGTTCCACGAGTAAACCGTCGACGTAACTGATACTATCCAGTCAAACTACCAAATCAACCTTTTGGGTTTTCCCCAGATTCATCCATTTTTGCATTTTGTAAACGTTGCATGAAAACTCGCGAATACTGCTGCTCCGCGTTGTCATTTGAACGGAAACCATATGTGTTGTTAAGAAAATTAGGAAACTTGACCGGTTTATCTTCAGGACACGGTGCCAGCGATAAGTCTATAAAGGTTCTTATACAGGTATTAGCCATCTGTTGGCCGTATTCATGATTAAATGAAACAATAATGACAATTGGACGAAAAATACATCACACATGGAACACACTTAAATATTTAGATAATCCACCGTGTTGTTTTCGTACTCCTGTAAGGGTTTCCCCCTCAAAGACAGCACTTTGGGGAGAGGGGATGGTGTATCGTGTTCTGTTATCTAAGACAGCTAACCTGTTACAATTTTCAAGTGGTTAAAACATTTCTACCCCATTCTTTAAATATTGGAGTCTCATGGTTTCGAACCCGGCTCTTCTACTGACGAGACAATGTCACAACCTTGTTGCCAACTCGCCGCTCCGCCCAAGCGCCCCGACAGGCTGGCGTCAGCCTCGGAGTTTCGCTCAGGCCCACACCCACTCTACCAAGCTGTTACCAACACGTATCTAATCCCCTGCCCCAGGCTAGTTCACATCTGACCGTAGCCCGACCCGCTCGGTTCAAGCATTGACCTTGAAGTATGCAGCACGTAGAATTTACTACGGCCGCGTTATTGTGCCGGGTGCACAGCCATGCGTAAACATAGTAGTCACGTGACCGTGCTCGGCGCAGGGGAGGGTCGTATTTCAGAGGCGTTGTCAAGTCCAGTGAGGCCTGCCCCGCTGGGAAGCGCCCGAAAACGCTTTTTGTAAATAGGATCTTCATTGTGAAGTTACCAAGTTTGCATGGGTATTAAATAGATACCTGCGGCTAAAACGCACACTCCGGTGCTTGAATCACGCCCAAGTAAGCCTTAGTTCGCTAGAAATTAGCTGAAAACTGGTCGAGCCTAGTGTGTACAGATTCAATTGCAGGGAGGTGTACATATCTATGCCGATCGATTTGAAACTTTCTACATCTGATGGCTCATCCAGAGTTCACCAAATCTATTTCTGGGATTTATTTCGATTTGGTGGCCTGATATCAGCTTACGAGGTGACCTCTCCATTGAAAAAACACGGGAAAATATGTCTTATGATCTAAAAGTCACAAAAATGATTGAAAATGTTCAGATTTCTCAGAAAGCGCTGGAATGTACATCATTATGTTTGCAACGTTTTCAGCTTTCAGTTGATATGTTTCAAGAGTTCTTTGCGACCTTCCATAATCTGACACTGGAAGGGTCAAGAGGAGACATCTCCCATTGAAAAAACACGGGGGAAATATGTTATACGCCTAAATTCAAACAAATGATTGCAAAACTCCAGATAACTCAACAAAACTTCCTTGGCTATCATTTCCTTAATTCCAGGGGCAATATTTGCCATTTGACTTATATGAGGTCATCATGGGTCATCAGGGGTCACAAACAGTAATGGGACGATAACTATTTTACCAACTGAAGCTAGAACGCTGAAATAAATGTTAATGTGTTTGTCACGTCATTTACTTTCATTTGAAGAGGCCATGGTGGGATTTCTCTTCTTTGAACAATAGGGGCAATGGTATAATTACGCTGAAAAAATAGACAGCAGTGCTCTAACATGTTTGAAATCTCCAGGACTACGGTCTTCTGACTCTCTCTCGTCCCTTCCAAGACGAAAAAATACATTTCTAATTTCAGAGGGCATTCAAGGCCTACTCAGGGCCATGAAGAAGTACGAGTATATGTCCATAATGTTTCAACGAATTGAACTCAGACCCAGAGCTCAGCATCATCTCTTTATATCGATGGAAAGCTGGGAACGCCCTGAAGACACTCAAAGTTGAAAAGTACGAAATTTGACTATAAGAGCTTGATAGTACTTGTATCTATTAGCGCGTGTAAAGCTTCTAACTTATTCTCAAATACTACACTTCGTCAGGGGCCAAAATGTGTTCAGTATGTCACCATTGAAATTGTCAAGCCCTAAATCTGTCACCAGCCCAGGCTGCAAAATATGGCACGTTTTGCGTTAGTAGGATACCAACGGATACTCCTGGGCGATCCTAGTTGCTGAAAATCATTACGAGTCCAAATTACATGTGCCAATTTCGGCGATTTGTTCCGTTACTGGTCTGGAGGAAATATTTCGTCTAATTTTTGGAACTTTGCCCACCATGGACTGTCACCATTTAGAATCCCAAACTCGAGAAACGAGTTTGGGATTTAAATCTTAGCGTTGAGATGGTTGAGTTCTTATCTTGGCAGACGTAAGCAGAGAGTGGTGCTGAACGGAAAAGTTTCGGATTGGGCTCGTGTGACCTCAGGCACACCAGAGGGAGGGCTCATCTCTCCGTTGTTGTTTTCAGTTTTCGTAAACGACCTGCCACACGTAGTTTCTACCAAGTGTTTGCTTTTCGCGGACGATCTGAAAATATTCCATCAAGTGAAATCCCAAAATGACGTTAACACGTTACAGAAAGACCTGGACGCAGTAACAAGTTGGGCTGCTGCCTGGAAGATGAATCTAAACGCCTCAAAATGCAAGTCTTTCAAAATCTCTTTAAAACGCAATCTCTTTGATTCGGCCTATAAAATCAACGGAACAATTTTGGAGAACGTTTCTTCCATAAAAGATTTGGGAATCATTCTTGACCAAAAGCTTACCTTTTCCGACCATATAAACTCGATGGTTTCCAAAGCAAACAGATCACTCGGTTTATTAATCAGAACCTTCCAGACAGCCTCCCCTAGATGTAAGCTGGATAAGAAGGCCGCTTTGGCGGCTTTTAATGCAAATGTTCGGTCAGTTTTAGAGTATTGTTCAGTGGTTTGGGCTGGAGCCGCAAAATGTCATCTGGATCGTGTAGAAAGAATCCAACACAAGTTTTTGATGTGGCTTGCGAACCATGTTGACCCAGCCTGTCCATCATTAGGGTACGAGGAATTGACGAAGTTTTATGATGTTCGTACTTTATTGGCAAGGCGTGTACAACATGACATTTTATTCACAAGCAAGGTTTTTAGAGGTCTCATCGCATCATCTCATCTTTTGGAATGTTTCTCGCTCCATGTACCATCTAGAACTACCAGGAATGCTAGTGCAACTTTCTTAAATGTGCCTTTAGGTAGAGTGAACACGATACAATCATGTGTGTTTGTGCGGGCTCCTCGCGTTGTTAATAACTTTTTAGCGTTCTCACCAACCTGCGATATTTTGACGGATCCCATTGGACGACTTAAAAAGTGTATCACCTCTTTTACGACTCTACAAACAGCTTTTATAGGTCAGTGACCAGATTGATTATCTGTGTTTGTTGTGTTAGAAATGTTTTTTGCCCGTTTTAGGAGTAGGCTGTTGGTGATTATGCATTTTTATCTTTCATTGACTTCACCTATAATTGGGTATGTGCCTGTTGGTGATTAATACATATACAGAGATACAGAGAATCCCAAATTGATAGGTTTTTCCACCCCTGCACTTCGTTAGACCCGTGAAAAACGCACAGCGAATTTCACTTCGACATGTATATCTAGTGATGCAGTGTTGCGTCCTCTAACCTCTAACCAGCCATGAAAAAACTAGCACCTAATCAATTGTCCCAGGGAAGATATGACACTTTTTGTGCGGCAATGTAGTCCAAGTAGTGCGGTGGGGCCGGCGGCTGCAGCGACCGCCGGCTCATGTTGCGCGGCAATTGGGGTAAGGACGGCTGACAGGGCGCCGTGGTCGATTCGTGACAGGCAGGGTAAGGAGGACATGCGAGAGAGACGCTGGGCAGAGAGTAAATCTTTGCATAAAACGATTTTAACATGCGCACTGAGGATGACGGAGGATCAGAGAAGAGACCTCTATTTCTTCATGGAGAGCTCAAAACTACGACCAGAAGGACGTTGTTAACACGCGCATTGACGGGGGTCTGAGCCACCTTCGCTTTGACGGGGGGCGGGTACCCACCCCCCTCTAAGATCGCGAGAACCACGGTAGGTAGCGAAAAACAGTAAACGGCATTGGGTAGCCCATCCACTTGTACATCGAAAATATTTGAACCATTTTTTGTCAGGTCACATTTAAGGTCACGAGAGGTCAAAACATGTCGTCATAGGGACAACATGTAAATGAAGGTTTTCGACCATTACATCTGTACAAGTAAAGATAGAGTAAAACAACTTGAACCATATGAATCCTCGCAGCAATCCAAATCTAATGGTTTATAATTTGACCTCGCTAGGTCAAATCGAGGATTTTTACCTGACCTGAGGTCAGGTCAAGGTCAAATCATATCAAATGCTTATGATTAGAACCGCAAAGACAAGGCGGTTCTAATGCAGCTAAAATGAACGCTCTATCACCATCCGTTACTGAGTTATTCAGTCAAAACAATTTATCCTATGTATTTCCAATGGCGAGGTCATGGCTCGTACCTGACCTTAAGTCATCGATATAAGAAATACTGGAACATATTTTAGAGCACTCGGTGGGCTCATTATTTGATATGAGTTTCAATCGGATAAGTTCAACCTGTTCCGATTTATGCTATCTTAAACTTTTTAGGTCAAGTCACTTGACCTGTACTTGTAACCTGACCTGAGATGACCTAACCTTAAAATTTTCACAGAAGTTGTAAAAATGATTGAAAAAGGTATGCCAAGTGCGGACGCGCTACGCGCCGCCGTTTTTCTGCTATCTCTGAAAAACCCGAGGGAGGCGGGTACCCGCCCGCCCATCAATGCGCGTGTTAAATATGTGAGAAGTGAAAGAGTGAATTTGTGCCATGCTTTATTGTGTGGTAATATTTAAACCAGAGTGATGGCTCAGCAAGACCTCTGACCTATGATGACCTTGAATATATCGGATCGGTTTTTAAATATTGTTTTTTATTTTAACCGTCACTGGACCCGCCTTATCTGATTTTGTCTCATAGAGTTTCTGGAAAACTGGAAAAAACGAAAAAATTCCGACATTCTTGAAAACTAGCTTATCTAATATGGCCTGGTGTAGACATCCAATGTTTTTGTGGCTGAGAAATGAAGTTCAGAGTAACAGGTTTCATTTGAGCACAAAAAAGTCTATATAATCTAAGCCTTTTTTTAGTTACGAGGTTTTGGCCTATTTGGAAGCCCGGTTGTCCCAGTGTGAAACGTAGCCCCCGTGGGATAGCATCCCAGCTCCAGAGGTCAAGAACATGTCAGGTTGGCTACCCACATCCCTTGACGCGACCAACATGGCTACCTGAAGCGAAATTAACTTTTGCATGAACTGAGGCTTTAAATGGCTCCCAGAATAACTGTCTTAGTGAGTGAAAAAGTATTCTCAAAAAGTGGAATAATGAAAGTAATTAAATTTACAGTGATTTGGAGACTAATGAATTACATATAGCATACTCTTAGTACCAAACAGCAAAAGGTTAAGTACATGTGCAGTGATTACAAGTTGTGTGTGCTGTAATACAAGCATGCGTCCATTAGCTGAGCATATTAATCAGTCAAAAATGTTATCAAGTACCTAATTAAAAAATACATGAAAAATAATATGTGCCGTCAGAGTCTAGTACCCTTACTGCAACTGCTTGCTATGATCAATCATTGCTTAGATCATCATTGCTAAGATAGCAGACAACCACCATTTGACTGTAGCAGTCACCATGCTGAGACGTAAGCTACTTGAAGGATACATTCAATTAACACTCTGTTAAAAGAATACATATAATTTAAATATCTCCAATGCATGCAACCAAATATAGGTACTCAGCCAGAGCACAAGTACCTCTTATACCACAACCATCATCCAGCAAATTCTAGAAATATTGAAGCAGATCAATAAGCAGCACCACATTCACCTGCTGAATGGAAACTTTTGTGGAATCATTACAATTTTGTTAAGTTTGATTTGATAAAATTGACACCAAGACTGCAGGTAGGCACCAAAGAAACCTACCTCCAGTTTACCTGACTTCATGGGCACCAAACAGCATCTAATTTTCTAGGTGCAAAGCCAAAACTTGCAACTCTCATCTCCACAGGTCTACAGTTTTGATATCTCGAATGCACAGGATTAAAATGTGTGCTCTTATTGACACCCTCAAATCACACTACTCTCCTGGGCTTTTGAGATCTGGCAGAGTTCACTTTGCCCTGCGTTTCTCTGGCTGCGGCATAATATATAAGAATTGGTAGTGTGTTTACCACTGGCAACAAAACCTCCTATTTTGATTTAGGTCAAAATCTACATCCCTCATAGTAAGATACCCAAACAGCAGCTTCAACAACACGTATATCTGACTGCTTTCTTCTCGCTACTTCCGCGCCAGAAACGCAGAACTTTGTGGTTACCCAAGTGGCTACCTGGTGCTCCCTAATCGTAATTTTCGTTGGCGGCCTGGCTACCAGACCATCTCTAATTCCGCAAAACGAGTCCTCAAGTACAACGTAAGCAGTGGATTTACTCTCCTATGCAGAATAATTTCACTATAGATCCTGAAATAGATTTTAAATTTTTCTCTTTTTATTCAAAATAAATAGTCAAATTCATATAAAATAATGAATATTACCGTTTTCATGTCATCGCAATTTAGAGTACCTTTTTCTCATGGCTTTATATGGGTCAATTTCGTTGGCGATGTGGTTACCTACCCATCTCTAACTTAGCTGTGAAATAACGCGAGTGGGTAAGGATAAATTATTTGTCACTAATTTGCATCGTCTGTCACTAAAGTTATAATGTTACTTAAAATCAGTCAAGGTAGCATTGTATATTATGGATAGTTCTTTTTACGTGGCGGTAAGATCGTGGAGATACTTGTTTTGTGCTGGTAAGTGCAATTCTTGATCTCTGTCAAATCTCCGTGATTGGCTACCTAAGTTCTGGTCCTTTAACCTCATTTGGCTACCCACGAGCGTGGGCGAGTTGGCGAGATTCTTGACCTCTGCCCAGCTCTGCAGGGGATACCTGGGGTTTGGTGGGAATTTTGAGCATCCGGTACAGCCACTGACATGAGTGCAGTACTCTTGCAAGTACCATGACCGTTTTTTGGAAACTGCCAAAGGAGGAATCGGGGTATTCTTATAGGGAGATACGCGAAAAAATATTAGCTAGATCGCAAGGTCACAAAAAGTTGTTTCAGAAGTCCTATTCTCATTTTTGCGTATTCGGTCTGCAAATGCCTTAAAATTGCTCTCAAAGTCAACATTTCTAGACCAATTTACCGGTACACCTCACATCGATGTATATGACGTACACACGGCTAAGGCTATCAATTTCTCTAAAAATTAGGTCATATCTATCCTAAACAGTGATGTAGAACTTTGGACTACTGCATAAAAAAATTACTTTAGAAAAACAGCATTCCAAAATTATTTTGAAACATAAATATAGGACTTAAAAGAAATAACAATTAACCAATCAGAAGCCTAGGAATTCTCAAACAAGGGTCACGTGACCTAACTGACTCAAAAGTTTTGTCATCCTGGGGCTAAAGCAGAAAATTACCCAAGACCCGAGATACGAAACCGCTGAAGACTTGAGTGTTTATGTTTTTTTTTGTTTCTAGGGCAAACTAATTCATTTTGTTCTTTTTTAAGCTTTTTTAAAATTAATTTAAATACAAACACAGGAGAACAGACATTTGTATAACAAAAAAACATTGTTTTTCAACTTTAAATAGTTTTCGAAAAGTAAGTGATGGTTGAAGGTTTCAGCATTTTATCGGAACTGGTAATCTATTTCGATAATAAGTGAGTGGCCTCCCAAAATTTTTCCGAAGATACAAAAATAGTTGATAGTTTCGTAATCAGCATTTTTCAAATAGCAAGAAACCACAATAATAATTTTTCGCGTATCTCCCTTTAAGGGTGAATATATGTTGTCGTTTCGCTACAATAAGGAACACTCAAAAAAACACCAGTAGAATTCCTACTAGATTATTATTGGCACCAGAAGCATGAGCTGTCGTCTGATGTATGTACCTTAGTTGTAGAAAATTTGATTATTTTCATATTTGGCTAGTGTGCAAGTCGACAGCTCCCTGTATAGTAGAAATGTTTCCAAATGGTTCTAAATATTAACCAAGTTTACTAAATTTGTGACACAAAATGCTTCCATATCTCCTCAGACAATACGGGAAATTGGCTCAGCTAATCCATTATAGAGCAAAATAGAAAGACATAATTTTTTAGCGTCTGTTTTGGCCTAGCTATTGTTCCAATGGTTTTTGCAAATTGCCTTTTTAATGTGTAGCATCCATTTTATGATTTCATTCTATGTTTTTTTAATATGCACTCCTAGGTACCAAACTGTGAAGCTGCGTTCCCACGAACTCAACGTTAACGTCCTGTCCTTTCTCTTCTACTGTGGAAATTTGACTGTAATTTCTGGAAATGTTTAATGTGAAGCGATTCCCCGGAAGGTTATTTGATATTTGAGGAGTGACACCCTGATTGTTTGTTTAACCCGCGCCCCACCGGGGGTCCGGCGCCACCTTCGCCCCACCGGGGGGGGGCCATCGATGGCCCCCCTCTATCTCCGAAAATATGGGCGTTAGCGCAAATCTGCAAAGTGCAATAGAAAGCTCGCGTGAATTCAGTAAGAAATTACTTCGCATGTTTTAGTGCTCAGGTCAATGGTTTGACCTCCAGAGGTCAAATTAGGTCAAGATCGGCTATTTTCACTCAAATATGCAATGATTAAGCCAACTGGGCATAACTCTTATGTCATTAGAGCTATTGAGGCCTGGTAAAGTAAATTTGATAGCAAATTGCCAGTACTTTTTCCGCTATGTGGAACGTAAAGACCTCCCGCCAGTGGTTTCACCGCCAGAGGTCACCTCGTGACCTAATATGACCTGAGGTCACGAAAGGTCCGAAAGTGACCTTGCCGTATATCAAATGAAAGCCAGTGACAAGACAAACACGATGGTGTTTGTTTCACCGCTCTAGCTCAATTAGGTCAAAAGTTATTGTCAAAATACTGTTTTTGACCTCTGGTGACCTTGGATGACCTTGGAAAAGTCAAAGGGCAAATATGACCCCTGGATCCGTGAAAAGGTGTCTAAAAACGTTGTTCTGAGCAGTCTGAGTATTTGCAATCATTTTTGTGGCTTTTATATCATGAAATAGCTTTTCCCCATGCTTTTCCAATGGGAGAGGTCGCCTCGTGACCTGACCTCAGGGCACGAAATCGAAAAATCCCGGATATACACCTTGTAGACCCTGAAGGGGTCATGAAGTGTAGGAAGTTTCAAATCGATCGACTTTGAAATGTAGCTCTTACAGAGCTCTAAAGGTGAAGTGAGGTGACCTTGGTTGACCTCGTCTGGTGACCTGACCTTGGGTGACCTGGGGTAAAAAATTTCAGGGATGATGGGAAAATGATGCAGTGAGAGGTAGAGCCCTCAACCGTGGTGCTGCGCCTCGTCGTTTTTTCTGCTATCCCGGAAAAACCTTAGGGGGGCCATCGATGGCCCCCCGGTGGGGCGAGGGTTAAGGAGTTCGATATTATTCCTAATACTACTCTAAACCACTATTACTTTTCTCTGCAACTGTCTACGATTTACTGTAAATTTGGGTACGGTTTAATAATACCCGATTCGCCAGAAGTCAATCAGATAGTTGAGGAGTAACACCCCTGATGTTTTTGTTTAAGATCCTATTATTCCTAATATTGTTCTGTGCCGATTTTACTTACATGATAGTTGTCAAGACCAAAGGCTTCAGTGTTCAGTTCAGCACGCGAATCGAATAAAAATAGTGGTTCGGCCCTTAAAGTGGTCTGTAGACCTCACATTCCTCCGTCCTAATCGTTTAGATGATCTGACTTGCTTGCTGAAGTGTGATATCTATCTATGGATTCATCCAGTATTACTCAACAACGAGCACATCTTTTCTGAAAAAACCTGAATAGCTCCGATGAAAAATAGCGCAAACTGAAGTGCTGCTATCAACCCAGTCTTGCGATGGCTCTGTACCGCCGCCGCACAACGGGCAAAAAGCTCCTGGCTGTAATATCAGTGTCCTGGGTGGTGCTGCTACTCATGTTCTTGTTAAATCGACAGAAAGTACAACTTTTGCTGCCGGAATTTATGCTGGAGGTCTCCCGCCCAGGAGTGATCAGTGCGCCGCAATACATTAACGCAACTTTAAACAGTGGTCATGCTCGATCAGTGTCAAAGCAGGCACCGCAGGGTCCCAAGCCTTTTCCCATTCCGCATCCCATCACGCTGCCCTCCAGACAAACACCCACAACCAGGTCACAAAGGGGGCCCGGAGGCGGAGACGCGAGAATGTTTCTGCTGCCGCCACAGGAGCCGGATGGCCCCGGTGAGATGGGAAAGCCGGTGATACTACCAGTAAACCTGACCAATGAGCAGCAAACGCTGGTGGATGCCGGCTGGAAGGCCAACGCCTTTAACCAGTATGTAAGCGATATGATATCACTACATAGGAGACTTCCTGAGGTTCGAGACGATAGGTGTCAGGGGCGGAGGGACTGGGACCAACTGCCTGATACCGGGGTTGTCGTCTGCTTCCACAACGAGGCCTGGTCAGTACTGCTCCGGACCATGCATTCGATACTGGATCGGTCCCCTCAGCGCCTGCTTAAGGAGCTCATCCTCGTTGACGACTTTTCTGATCTAGCGCAGCTTAAAGCGCCCCTGGACCAGTACGTGGCTCAGTACCCGCATGTGAAGGTGGTGCGTACCAACAAGAGAGAGGGCCTGATCCGTGCACGCCTGATCGGGGCGCGCCACGTCACCGCCCAGGTCGTCACCTTCCTAGACAGTCACTGCGAGTGCACTGAAGGCTGGCTGGAACCGCTGTTGGAGCGAATTGGTGGCAACAGGACCACGGTGGTGACGCCGGTGATTGACACCATACATGATGATACCTTCGAGTATCAATACCTCAAAACGGGCTACACTAATGTTGGTGGCCTCCTCTGGTCCCTACAGTTCAATTGGCGTGTTATCCCAAACCGCGACAAACCGAAGCATCGGTCTGAACCTGTGCCGACGCCGACGATGGCCGGAGGGCTGTTCGCCATCGACAAGAACTGGTTCGAGAGGCTTGGGACCTACGACGAGGGTTTCGACATCTGGGGCGGCGAGAACCTTGAGCTCAGTTTCAAGACGTGGATGTGCGGTGGTCGATTGGAGACTGTGCCCTGCAGTCACGTGGGCCACGTCTTTCGCCACCGCTCCCCCGTACAAGTGGAGGCCCGGTGAGGATGTCCTGGAGAAGAACAACAGACGTTTGGCAGAGGTATGGCTTGACGACTATAAGAAGTACTACTACGAACGTTTCATCAGGAATATAAATTATGGCGACATCTCCAGCCGGAAGGCGTTACGAAAAAGGCTGAAGTGCAAGACGTTTCAGTGGTACCTGACCGAGATCTATCCAGACCTTTTCATCCCTGGTGATGCTGTCGCCCGTGGTGAGATTCGAAATGTAGCAACCAGCTTATGCCTTGATTCGTCTTTGGTTCATAAAGAATATTACAAGACAATTAGCGTTTATCCATGTCACCTTCTGGGTGGAAACCAGTACTTCCTTCTCAGCAGAGCTGGTGAGATCCGTCGTGACGACACTTGTCTGGACTACTCCGGTGGTGACGTGGTACCCTACCCGTGTCACGGCTCCAGAGGGAATCAGTGGTGGACCTACAACCCAAGCACCCGACTCCTACTCCACGAAGTAGCCGAACTGTGCATGACAATTTCTGACGACAAGAAAAAACCTGTCATGGAAAAGTGCGACGAAAACAACAAGAGACAACACTGGCTCTTCCAGAACTATAACTCAACAAAATTGTTGTAGCTGTTGGGAAAGTGGACGTTTCAAGGAAACTATTTAGGCCATATCAATTCATAACTGGTGTGAATATAAAAGTTCAATTTTTGCTTCAATATTTTGGAAACGGCTGAAAATCTAACATTGAGAAGCATAAAATAAACATTATTGAGGCGGCTCTGAATAGAAGCAAACGCAATCAATAAAGCGGACAATTTGTTGTCCAATTGTGATAAAGAGGGGGCAGGCACAGTATAGAGGAGTGGCCACGCAGCTGACTTCTAGGCAACCGACCCGGGTTCAAAGCCCGGAGGCTTCCCTGAACAAGGAGCAATCTGGTTCCTGAGAACCCCTTCCAATAGGGGTTCGGTAGCTCCGGTATTATATATTATATATTCGCCGCCCCGGTAGCTCAGTTGGTAGAGCGTTGGTCTCCGGCCCGCTGCTCAGACACATGCAGTGGCAGTGCATGTCCAGGCTTGGGATCGGTTCCCCTGAGACGCTCCGGCGCTCAATAGTTTGCCCGACGTAGGTCGGCTGGCAACTGACTGGTGAGAGGGTGACCTGAGCGGGGCGGCCGTCCCTGTGCTTTATGGGACGTTAAACTTTGGCTTCTAAATTAACCCTCCAGTGAGGGAGTTGCTCGTTCGGATGGTGGGGTCGGGGCCTCCGTGACAAGTCCCTTGATGACTTTAGTGAGACTCCGACTCCGGCCACCGTACTAGGAACAACTTGAACAAAAATTCATATTAAAAAATAAAAAGGAGAGTTGGTGACACCATATGGCCCTGGCAGTTGGTGCGTCGGTAGGCCCCAAAAAGTAAAGTAATTGCAACAAAATTATCAGCTGCTACCCCAAGTGATGTTCTATGTAATAAATGCAGCTGCAGGAGTGATCAAGCAGGGACCAACCTCTCAGATGTAATGCCATAAATGAGTACCACCAACGACAACGAGTCCGATACCATGCGGCTTGGTGTTATTTGCAAGACAAGGAGCCATCAAGTTTTCAATGTGACACGTAGAATACATTTCGTACATTCTGCCTTAGCGTACCCTCTGGGAGGAGTGACTTTCCAATTTCCAGCCTTTCTGGCGCCCAGATTGAGGTTTGCTTCCTTATGCTGTAGTAGAAACGGGGCGGGTACCCGCCCCCTCGGGTTTTTCAGGTTGTATAAAAACGGCTGCGCGTAAAGCTGCCGTATTCGTCATACCTTTTCCTTGATCATTGTTACAGCTTATGTCAAAATTTAAAGGTTAGGTGATCTCCGGTCAGGTCACCAGAACAGGTCAAGTGACCTGACCTCAAATATAGTTTATGATATCATTAGTCAGTGCAGAATGAGCTTATCCTATTGAGACTTATATGACATAATGTACCCACCGAGTTCTCTAAAAAAAATTTCCATTATTTTTATATCGATGACCTGAGGTCAGGTACGAGCCATGACGTCTCCATTCGAAATACATGGGGAAAACGGTTTTAACTGAATAACTTATTAATGAATAGATACAGAGACTTTGTTTTAACTGCATTAGATTTGCAGTGTTTTTTTGCGGTTCTGGTGATATTCATTTTGTCTAATTTGCTCTGACCTGACCTCAGGTGAGGTTAAACCTCATATTTGACCTAGCAAGGTCATATTATATATCATTTGATTCGGCGTGCTGCGAGGATTCGAAGGTTTTAAATTGTTTTGCCTTATTTTTACTTGTTCAGATGTAATGACCAGAAACTTTATTTTCAATTTTATCCCTATGACGGCATGTATTGACCTCTAGTGCCCTCAAATGTGATTTGACAAAAAATTGCTTAAATATTTTCGATAGAGAGGTAGATGGACTACCCAACGCCGTTTACTGTTTTACGTTATCTCGCGTGGATTTTGAAATATTAGGGGGGCGGGTACCCACCCCCGTCAAAGCGAAGGTTGCTCAGACCCCCATCAATGCGCGTGATAACTATTTCAGTCCAGCATGTGGCCTTGGCCTGATTAAGGTTATATTATGTTCATCGCTTGACTACGCGTTTGTGCAAGCGTTAGTGATATTATTTATTATTCCATTCTTAATGATTAAAGTATCCCATCTAGCGCTGTTCGATTATAATAAATATATGAAGAGAATGCTTGAAGCGCCCTCACATAGTGCCACGGAACTTTTTTCACAAATGATCTGTGACATATCTAGGGTTTCGATAGGAGAGGGGGAATCCCCAGATGTCGGCTTATGCGACATGGAAGCCACATTTTGTGTAATGGGAGAGGTGCACGGGCGCCCTCCCGACATAGTTTGAGGTTTTTTTAGGCGTTGCATGTTTTAAAGAAATGAACCACTTTATCTAAATTTTGAAGAAAAATTCATATAAGAACAAAATAGGTCTGAAAATCATGAAACACCATTTTGATCCCACTTTCATACGTTAAATCATATATATATATATATATATATATATATATATATATATATATATATATATATATATATATATATATATATATATATATATATATATATATATATATATATATACAGTGGCGCAGCCAGGGGGCACAGGGGGCACGTGCCCCCCCATCGGTGCCGGGGTGCCCTTTTGATTGCCAGGTTGTGTGCCCTTTTTTGGCCGTGCCGCTCGAAATTTAGTGCCCTACGTCGTTGAGCCTAGATGGAACTAGACTGCATTTAGCGATTTGAACTATTGTTTGACAATTAAGTGCCTTTTTGGTCAGTTAGGGCATTCTGTCGCCTTTCCAAGCACCCAGGAAGAGTATAGGCACGTAATCCGTTTCCAAATAATGCCTCATCGTCGCCAATAATCGTATGGGCAGAGCTAAACTGGTGCCCCTTGAGCTCATCTGGTGCCCCCTGAGCGCTGGTCTTGAACCTTGGAGCTGATCATGTGCCTTCTGAGCTGATCTGATGCCCTCGTAGTCAATCTGGTGCCCCCCCTGAGAAAATAATTGTGCCTTCTGAATCTATATAATGCTCTCTGAGTTAGTCTCATGCCTCCGAGCTTGCCTGGTGCCCTATTAGCTGTTTTAGTGCCCCTTGAGCTGATCCGGGCCCCTGAACTTATCTAATGCCTCCCGTAGCTTATCTACTGTCCAGGGCCGCAGCCAGGGGTCACAGGGGGCACGTGCCCCCATCGGTGCCGGGTGCCCTTTTGATTGCCAGGTGGTGTACCCCCTTTGGGCCGTGCCGCTCGGAAATTTAGTGCCCTACGCCGTTGAACCTAGATGGAACTAGGCCACATTTAGCGATTTCAACTATTGTTTAACAATTAAGTGCCTTTTTGGTCAGCTAAAGCATTCTGTCGCCTTTCCAAGCACCCGGGAAGAGTATAGGCACGTAATCCGTTTCCAGATAATGCCTCATCGTCGTCAATAATCGTACGGGTGGAGCTCATCTGGTGCCCCCTGGAGATGATCATGTGCCTTCTGAGCTGATCTGATGCCCTCGTAGTCAATCTGGTGCCCCCCCTCCCCTGAATAAATAATTGTGCCTTCTGAACCTGTAATGCTCTCTAAGTTAGTCTGATGCCTCCGAGCTTGCCTGCTGCCCGATTAGCTGTTTTATTGCCCCTTGAGCTGATCCGGGCCCCTGAACTTATTTAATGCCTCCCGGAGTTTATCTACCGTCCAGGGGGCACAGGGGCATGTGCACCCATCGGTGCCGGGTGCCCTTTTGATTGCCAGGTGGTGTACTCTCTTTGGTCCGTGCCACTCGAAATGTAGTGCCCTGCGCCGTTGAACCTAGATGTAACTAGACTGCATTTAGCGATTTCAACTATTGTTTGACAACTAAGTGCCTTTTTTGTCAGCTAGGGCATTCTGTCGCCTTTCCAAGCACCCGGGAAGAGCATAGGCACGTAATCCGTTTCCAGATAATGCCTCATCGTCGCCAATAATCGTACGGGCGGAGCTCATCTGGTGCCCCCTGGAGCTGATCATGTGCCCTCTGAGCTGATCTGGTGCCCTCGTAGTCAATCTGGTGCCCTCCTGAGAAAATAAGTGTGCCTTCTGAACCTATAAAATACTCTCTGGGTTAGTTTGATGCCTCCGAGCTTGCCTGGTGTACTTTTAGCTGTTTTAGTGCCCCTTGAGCTGATCCGGGCCCCCTGAGCTTATTTAATGCCTCCCGGAGTTGATCTACTGTCCAGGGGTGCAGCCAGGAAGGCACAGGGGGCACGTGCCCCCATCACTGCCAGGGTGCCCTTTGATTGCCAGGTGGTGTACCCAATTTGGGCCGTGCCGCTCGAAATTTAGAGCCCTAGCCGTTGAACCTAGATTTAACTGGACTGCATGTAGCGATTGAAACTATTTTTGGCCAACTTTATACCTTTCTCGGTCAGCTAGGGCATTTTGTCGGCTTTCCAAGCACCCGGGAAGAGTATGGGCACCTAGTATGTGTCTACCTATTGCATCATCGTCGCCAATAATCGTACGGGTGAAACCAATCTGGTGCTCCTTGAGCTCATCCGTGGCCCCTTGAGCTGATTACTTGCCCTCTAAGCTGATCTGGTGCCCCTGAGTCAATTGAGTGCCCCACTGAGCAAATAATTGTGCCTCCTGAACCTATATAATGCTCTCTGAGTTAGTCTAATGCTTCCTGAGCTTGTTTGGTGCCCTGATAGCTGATTTAGTGCCCCTTGAGCTGATTCGGGCCCCCGAGCTGATATCATGCCTCCCCAAGTTGATTCTGTATCCTAAGTCAATATGGTGCCTCTTCAGCTGATTAGGTGCCCCCTCAACTGATTATTGATGTCTCCTTAGATGGTCTGGTTCCCCCCTAAACTGGTTTGGTGGGCCCTGAGTCCACCTTGTGTCCCCTGAGCTGTTATGTTGCTCCCTGAGCTGATTTAGGCTCCTGCCATAGTCTGGGGGGCTGGGAGCTGATCTGGACCCCGAGCGGGATCGATCTGGTGCCACCTGAGCCGCACTAATGCCCCTTAGTCGATCTGGTGCCTCCTGAGCCCATATGATGCCCCCCTGAGAAATCTGGTGCCCTTTCAGCTGATCTGGGCCTCCTTACGTGATTTCATGAGCAGATCTAAAGCCCTGAGCTGAGCTGGGCCCACAGAGGCTGATAAGGGCCCCTGAGATGGTATGGGCTTATGAGCTGATTAAGTGCCTCCTGACTTGATCTGGTATTCCCAAGCTAGTCGGGGACCACTGATCTGATTGTTTGTCGCCGGAGCTGATCTGGTGCCCTATGGGCATCTGTTGTCCCCTGAGCAGCTCTGGGGCTTTTGAACTGATTGGGCCCGGAGCTGGTGAGGGATCCCTGAGCTGATTTAGTGCCCCTGACTTGAACATGCCCCCTGTGCTGATCGATCTGGTGCACCCTGAGCAGATATACTGCCTCCTGAACTTAACTAATGCCCCCTGAGTCGATCTGGAGCCTGCTGAGTCATCAGTGTGTCTCCTGAGCCCATCTTATTCCCTCTGAGCTAGTCTGGTGCCCCATGGATAATATTATGCCCTTTAAGCTGACCCGGGCCTCCTAGGTTAATTACGTGATTTCCTGAGCAGCTCCCAGGCCTTGAGCTGAGCTGGGCCCACAGGGGTTGGTGAGGGTCCCTGAGATGGTATGGGGCTCCTGAGCTGATTAAGTGCCTCCTGACTTGATCTGGTATTCCCGAACTGATCTGGGCCCCGAGCTGGTCGGGGACCACTGATTTGATTGTTTGTCCCCTAGGCTGATCTGGTGCCCTATGGGCCGATCTGGTGTCCCCTGAGCAGCTCTGGGGCTTTTGAACTGCTTGGGCCCCGAGCTGGTGAGGGATTCCTGAGCTGAATTAGTGCCCCTGACTTGATCTTGCCCCTGACCTGACTTGAGGCCCCTGAACTGATCTGGGGCCCCAAGAGCTGATCTGGGGCCCAAGAGCGGATCTAGGTTCTGAGGGTACCCTGAGCTGGTCCGTGCGCTGAGCTTGTGAGAGCCCCTTAAGTTGGCTTGAGGCCCCCTGAAGTGATCTGGCGCCTTAAACTGTTCTGGGGCTTCTTGAACTGGTTTAAGGCCCCATGAGTCTATCTGTGGCCCATTGAGCTAGTCTGATGACCTCATCTCTGGGACCAATGAGCTAGTCTAGTCCCTGGGTGAAGTATGAGCTGCTCTGTGGCCCTGATCTACATCAGGGACCCCTGAGATGATCTTGAATAGATAGATAATAAGAACACAAGGCCAACTCCCATCATCTTGGGGCGGGGTCACTGAGCTAGTCTATTCCCTGGAGGCACATCTGGGGGGATGGGGGAAGTTGCTCTGGAGGCCTCTGATCCACACTTGGGGGCCCCAGAGCTGGTCTTGAATAGATTGGGAATAAGAACCCAATGGAAACTCCCCTTGTAAAACGGAGCTAACGGGGAATGAGGAATCTCTAAAACGGCTTGTGATACCTAGGCACCCCTGGTTATATAAATTGCTTATTATACTGGTGGATTCTGGGAAGGGATGATAAAAAGGCATGTGCCCCTGAGCTCAGAGCACAGTCCCCTAAACCAGGATTTCTACTAATTAATTTAGATGAAGAAATAGTTTTCACAATTTTTAGCCCTGTCACACCATCCCCATCCAAACCACCGGCCTGCTCACCTTTTATTTACTCTTAACTGGGACCGAGCCTTGCGAATATGGAACTTAATAAACGCGTTCAAAATGTATCTCCCAAATTTTTCCGGCAGCAAAAATGTGTTCTTCCAAAGACACTATACTACTCCTCGTCCCACGGCGATTGTGGGAGGCAAGGAACTTAATCCGCATTCAGCTAGGGCTCACTCGTCACGACAAAACCAGTGGGCATAACAGAAAAATTTTCGACTCCAATATGCCTTAACCTGCACATTGTAACAGATATCACATGCTCCGCTGATTTCTCTGATGTTAAGTACTTGCGTGAGTTGGCTGCCCTTAAATCTATCCAAAAAAGTAGTGTTTTGGCTACTTCCATGACATTTTGGTGATATTTCGTTCCTTTTTTTGGTTTTAATCGAGTTTTCAAATGATTTCTTTGCATTTTTATTGAACCAAAGATGCCCAAAAATTATATAAACAAAGATATAGTAAGTTTTTTAGGTTACGTTAAAAAGTGCCCTTTTTTCCCCGGGGTGCCCCTCAAAGTTGGTGTGCCCCCCATACGAAAGCTCTGGCTGCGCCCCTGTATATATGTATATATATATATATATATATATATATATATCCTTTTTAACAATATGTGACGTCATCGAAATGACGTCACTGATTGTTAATCAGTGATTAAATCATGACACTGATTTGATAATCAGTAAAGTCTCAATCCTTCATCATAGCTTCGCTATAAAGGTCTATTCACAGCGTTTCTGCATGACAAAAATCGCATGCAGGTTCCTTTTAAAAACACGTTGAAATAGCGGCAAGACCCGCACCTGATTATTCGCTTAGCTTTTCCCCTCGCATCATCAGTAGGTATCATATTTGTTCATTTGCCGCGGCAATCGTACTTTCGGTCCGCTCGTCCATTCTCGGTCTTGTTAACACGCGCATTGACGGGATCTGAGCCACCTTCTCTTTGACGGGGGGCGGGTACCCGCTCCCCCAAGACCTCGAGAACCACACTAGGTAGAGGAAAACGATAAAAAGATGTTGGGTAGCCCATCTACTTCTCCATCGAAAATATTTGAACCTTTTTTGTCAGGTCATGTTTAGAGTCACTACAAGTCAAAACATGTCGTCAGACGGATAACATGAAAATGGAATTTTTTTGTTTTTTTTTCATTTTATCTGAACAAGTAAGGATAGATAAAAACAATTTATATCATTGTAATCCTTACAGCAGGCTGAATCGAATGATCTACTCTAAAATATAACATTGCTAGGTCAAATCAAGGATTTGACCTTATCTGAGTTCAGGTCAAAGTCAAATTAAGTAAAATGCATATTATTAAAGCCGCAAAGACCAGGCCAATCTAATGCAGTGAACATAAACGCCCTATCACCACCCGTTACTAAGTTATTCAGTTAAAACCATTTTTCCATATATTTCCACTGGAGAGGTCATGGCCGGGCACGTATAGCCTCTGCAGCTGCAGTGCCCTAAAACTTAAACACGTGCATTGACGGGGGCGGGTTCCCGCCCCCTCGGATTTTTCGGGGACAGGAGAAAAACGGCGGCGCGTAGCGCCGCCGTACTTGGTATACGTTTTCCCTCATTATTTTTACAACTTCTGTGAAAATTTTAAGGGTAGGTCATCTCAGGTCAGGTCACCAGTACAGGTCAAGTGACCTGACCTCAAAAAGTTTAAGATAGCATAAGTCGGAGCAGGAAGAACTTATCCTATTGAAACTCATATAACATAATGGGCCCACCGAGTTCTCTAAAATATGTTCCAGTATTTTTGATATCGATGACCTAAGGTCAGGTACGAGGCATGATCTCTCCGTTGGAAATACATGGGAAATGGTTTTTACTGTATAATTTAGTAACGGATAGTGATAGAGCGTTTATTTTAGCTACATTAGACTCGCTTTAGGTTTGCAGTTCTAATGATATGCATTTTATATAATTTGACCCTGACCTGACCTCAGGTCAGGTCAAATCCTTGATTTGACCTAGCAAGGTCAAATCATATATCATTCGATTCGGCTACTGCGAGGATTCATATAGTTCAAATCGCTTAGCTCTATATTTACTTATTCAGATGTAATGACCGAAAAACTTAATTACATGTTTTCCCTATTACGGCATGCTTTGAACTCTCGTGACCTTAACACACGCATTGACGGGGGTCTGAGCCACCTTCGCATTCACGGGAGGGCGGGTACCCGCCCCCCCTAAGACCTCAAGAACCACGGTAGGTAGCAAAAAACGGTAAACGGCGTTGGGCTGCCCATTTACTTCTCCATCGAAAACATTTGAACCATTTTTTTCTCAGGTCACATTCAAGGTCACGAGAGGTCAAAACATGCCGTCATAGGGATAACATGTAAATTCTGTTTTTCGGCCATTACATCTGAACAAGTAAACATAGAGCAAAACGACTTAAACTGTATGAGTTCTCTTAGCAAGCCGAATCGAATGATATATAATTTATCCTTGCTAGGTCAAATCAAGGTTTTGACCTGACCTGAGATCAGGTCAGGGTCAAATTATATACAATGCATATCATTAGAACTGCAAAGCCCAGGCGAGTCGTATGCAGCTAAAATAAATGCTCTATCACCATCCGTCACTGAGTTATTCCGTAAAAACAATTTTTCCCATGTATTTCCAATGGAGAGGTCATGCCTCGTACCTGACCTTAGGTCATCGATACCAAAAACACCGGAACATATTTTAGAGAACGCGGTGGGGCCATTATGTGATATGAGTTTCAATCGGATAAGCTCACCCTGCTCCGACTTATGCTATCTTAAACTTTTTTTGAGGTCGGGTCACTTGACCTGTACTGGTGGCCTGACCTGAGATGACCTAACCTTAAAATTTTCACAGAAGTTGTAAAAATGATGAGGGAAAAGGTACGCCAAGTACGGCGACGCTACGCGCCGCCATTTTGGATTGTCTCTGAAAAACCCAAAGGGGCGGGTACCCATCCCCGTCAATGCGCGTGTTAAGAGGTCATTTGAAAATACTTAGGAAGGTTTTGAGGCTACCAAAATATTGCCAAAAATGGCGACAGAGTTTCAGTTTGATACCAATGTGTTTGGATCGTTATTAGCAGTCAATTGATACGCATGTTCTCTATGTTTAGTCAGCCAACGGCATTGACCTGACCCTAGATCAGGTCATTTCTAATATTTTTCCTAGTATGGTTATGTTATACATCATTCGAATTGCCGTAAGGAGAGGAATTGAATGACTAATTAAATTATATGAATAAGTATAATAAAACAGAAAACTTTACTCAATCAGACGCCAGAATGATACTTCTTTCAACTCTCATGACCTCAATATTATCCTGAAAAATGTTATTGATACAGTAGCAGTATTTTTATGGGAAACGAACTACTTCTCACGTATTTTCGTTACCCCGCTCAGGAGCCTAGTCAGTGCGGCGGTTGACAACAACTCTCCCATCCCCCCCACTGGGGCGAAGGTGGATCTGAGGCCCACTGGAGCGCAGGTTAAAGGCCTACGATACCAATTCCCCCCCACTCCGAGAAAAAATGTTTGGGCCTACCGATACCAACTCTGGGAACCCTGGAGACGACCTATAAAAACTCTCCCAGACGATGATGAAAATGATGACGATGAAAAACTCTCCCAGACTGCAGTTCCCCTGATGATTCCGATGATGTCTGAGCTTACACAATCAACTTTCGGAACATTAATCAGAAATCTACGGGGGCCTGCGGGGGCCTTTGCAGTACTTAAGCTGAGGACAAGGGGGAGGGGTAGTCGCCATAGCCCCCCTCCCCTGATTACGCACCTGCATGCTGTGAAGTTATACTCTACTGCCCAAGTTCTCATACTGCCCGTGAGTATAAGCACTGGGTAGTTTGTGAATTTCCCGGGCACTTGGTATACTACCCGGGCAGTTCGTGAATTGGCCGGAGAGCCGGGCACTATGCAAAATGCCCGGGTAGTTTGCAAACTGACCAAATGACCAGGCAGTTCGCAAACTGCGCAGCTTGCTAGGCAGCTTGTAGAATGACCAGGCAGTTCGCAAAGTGGCTGAATTCCCATACATGAACAAGGCAAAAGAGGGTGGGGTAGGTCCTCCCCGATCTAGCATAGGTTTTCCCTTTCTTCAATATCAAAAGTCCTTCAAAACGCCTGGCTTATCTTTTGATATTGTTTTTCACTTCATCCCCCAGTCGAGGATTCACAAGAAGCAGAGCTTTCGGGACAGAAACAATTGTGAAAAAATAGGAAATATGTATTTCGCAATCATATGCTGCTACGTGGTTATGGGGTCATCATGTCAGCAAATATTGCCGTTGATACAATGCTGATTTCCGTTTGTGACGTCGATCACCTTTAGCGCCAACTGGCGGGCATTTTAGGAAACTAGCAACAGACTACCGTCGAGATCGACGTGGGAAGCTCTCAGTTCGGAAACGGAGCGCGCGGTGTGAGGGGTGGCTGCTGCCGATACTATATTGTGCTGTTCCACAAACTAAATGTGGGAAAAACAAAAACAGAAGAGAGGAGCTCGTTCTGATGATTTTCAGCGTTACTATTCACTTTGCTGTGCTTTCTAGAAAAAGTATCACTTACTACTTTTGAGTTGAAATACTAAAAGAAAATTCTCTCTTTTTTCCGTTGCAACAAAAGCGCCCAACAACATAGCCCTACTTCAGAGTGTTAAGCCATAAATTCCGAACGTTTGACCATCAGATCAAACAATTCCACCGAACCAAAAGCTTCCTCGTACACCTAAGACAGCCCTGCAACAAGTGTCACCAGCTTTGAAAAGAAGATGAGGGTGATGACAGCGTTCTTCGGTGGAGTGTTTCTTCCGAGTTTGTTGGCAATGACAGACGCCATAACCGACCACGGTAAGCGGAAGTCTAAGCCTCCTTAGCTACTTCGCTAAACCAGTTGTGATTGTCACGTCCAACGCGCTTCGGGAGGCGTGGATTAGTTAGATGGTACATGGTGAGCGAGCATGAATCCGGCACAGTTATTTTGTGACATTTTGTGACATCCGGCACGGATATTTTCATGCGTAGATTATGCACAAGCCAACCTTATTTTGTATGTCGGTGATAGCTACAACGTCTGTTAACGCAGCTAGGTCACAATGAAGCTCAAGTGAAGAGCATACACCATTAAACGTTGGCACAAGACAGGCACGTTCAGGGTTGTAGCCAAGGGGGGCGGCAGGAACAGCCCCCCCCTGAGGGCCCGAAGGGCCCCCGTGAGGACACGAGCCGCGCGACGCGCAGCTCGCCTGCACAAAGCTTTGTGGCCAAATTTGAAATTTTATACCAGACAGGGCCCTGTTAAGCCCTCTTCAGCACTATTCTATAACAAACAGGGCCCTTTTGGTGCAGTCACAATGACCCTTTTCAGGGCACCGCCCCCGCCCCTGAGCGAAGTCGTGGCTACGCCCCTGGACATGTTCACCAGCATTCAGAGTCCCCCATCACCAGATTCAAAGCTGAAAAAGTATTATTAAAACAAAATTAGATTATTTGGTTGTTCAATCTCTAATATCATATCTCTTCTACTGCTGCCTCTGTCTATTTGCCCTTGTGTCTTCATTATTCATGTTATTGCATGTATTTATCCTTGTCTTTCCATTTGTCTGTCACTTTGACAAAAGTGGCTATGATGGTGATGGTGAAGATGAAGTGGTTGTAATTTTCAAAAGAAGTATGCAATCAAGGAGAATCTCAGCGCACATTCTGAAGCCCGATATTAATAAAGGACGCTACGTAAAGTAATCAAAGTATAGAAAAGTATTTCAGGACGCCAGAGGACGTGCACTGCAGAGCTTTTGGGGAGATTGAGGGCTTCAGCGCTCCCAAATCCGAGAAACTCGTTGAGTGAGCGAAGTCAGTTCCTCACTGCCTTCTATGAGGAACCTTTACGCCTCTTTCCTTCGGGCTGTTTGGAGGGCCACGTGTACAAACAAACGGAGGACAGGACGACTATCAGGCTCAAGAAATCAAACAGTAGAGATCCGAGCCATTCCTCAATCAGTAAGTCAGGAAGCTTGGCCCCGTTTTGCACATGTAAGGCATACCTGGTGTATAGTACAGAATGAAAAACAACAGGGCTCGATTCCTCAATTTTATAATGCTCACAACATTATAATGTATTTATCACCAAAAGCTGCATATAATTCGGAAGAAAAACAGTGAAGTAATGGCGATCAAACAATTTAACACATTTGTTGTTATCTCTTGTGTACATGTGGGCAATCATAGTAACTTATTCTCAGCAACGCCTCGTGATGGCCCCGAGGGAAATAATTGAATATAATTCAAGGTGCTTTTTCAACTGCACACCATCCAGGTTGAAAATGCATGTGGTGTACAAGAGCATGGATTGCCACTTCATCATACCATGTCACCATGTAATATTGAGCTTATTCAGGGTGAGATCACAGGTAGCGTGTGCCTTAGTACGGCAATGCGCCTATCAAACCATCCCCAAATATCCCAGCCATCGCGATACCATTAATATAAAACCCTATCATTGATAATCCTTGCCAAGTTATTTGAAAACCTATCTTGACCAAAAAATTGCCATGCCTGAAGACAATATCCCTAAAAATGTCGGTTTAGGCAAATTTTCATATGCTGTGTCGTACAAAGATACGTGATACCATCTGTGTCTGCAAGTCTGCAAAGTATGGCAGCAGGCCAGACGAGTCGCACCAGCCATCTAAAATTTTCACACCGCCAGCCACCAAAAATTCGCACCAATCTGCCCCATACCAGGGAGAAAAACGCACCCATTCCTACCCACAAGACGCAATGCTATCTCTCTTATTAGTTAGTTAGTTGAGGACTTTTCATAAAGCCCCCTCCTGTATCTTTATAACCATATAGCCATTATTTGTTTGGTTTTCAGTGTCACCTTACTCGCACCAGTCTCTCAAATTCGCACCAGGTTGGTAAAATTCGCACCACTCGCTCCAGTCTCCAAGGGCACTCGCACCAATGAGTCAAAAATGTCATACTTTGCACACTGGCGTGTCTGGGACAGAATTTCTTTCATATGCACACCTCCCTGTTGAAGTATTCGGAAATAAAACCATATTCTGTCTTTTACACATTGATGACGTTGTGTGACATATAAAACCACGTTCCAGCCGTCACTGGGTAGGTTTCTAAGCCTCACATTTTACTATCGGTTTTATCCGCCTGCCACCCACAGTAACGGCCCATGACCAGGGTCTGGAGCCGGATGCAGGCAAGAGAACCGATGGAGATGAGGCTGGAAGTCGATGAAATCAATATATTAACACGCGCATTGACGGGGGTCTGAGCCACCTTCGCTTTGACGAGGGGGCTGAGTACCCGCCCCCTAAGATCTCGTGAACCGCGCTAGATAGCGAAAAAGAGTAAATGGCGTTGGGTAGCCCATCCACTTCTCCATCGAAAATATTTGAATCATTTTTATGACAGGTCACATTTAAGGTCACTAGAGGCCAAACCTGCCGTAATAGGGATGACATGTATATTAAGTTTTTCAGCAATTGCATCTGCACAAGTAAAGAAAGAGCAAAACGATTTGAATTATATGAATACTCGCAGCAAGCCGAATCGGATGATATATAGCATGATTTTGATAGGTCAAATTAAGGATTTCACCTGACCTGACGTCAGGTCAAGGTCAAATTCGGCAAAATGTATATCATTAGAACTGCAATGCTACGCACTACGCGCCGCCATTTTTATGTTGTCTCCGAAAAACCCGAGGGGGCAGGTACCCGCCCCCCGTCAATGCGTGTCTAAAGAAATGGCAACACTCTCTTTCGAGAATCGTTATTTATTCGATTATTTTGTTTTAATTCCATCTATATGCCTGACACAGCTTTGAAGTTTGCCTCCCGTTCCATGGATAAAGTCGCTTATTGTTTGTGTGACGACAAGTGTTTCCCGCTTACCTACATTCAAAGCCCATATCGGGACTTCTCATGCGAGCGTGCAATGATTGAGACTGTCCCCTCCAATCCATGCTCACACATTTATCATACAGATAGGGCCCGGACATTATACTACCGGCTCAAAAAGGAATACCTTACTTGTCTCTGGTGATGAGTCATGGTATTTCCACACCGATTCTAAGTTGAGCATTCCGCTTGGCATGCCTGAACATGGCCTTTACATTCAAGGCATTCCAGTTTCTGGAAACAGAGTTCTTTGAACATCAAAAAGCAGTGCAGCTTCACACAAAAAATAACTGCTGAGCTTGTCGGTTGTAGGCAGGAGTCTCTCTTTGCCAATCGTACGTACGCAAAAGAAAATAATACCGATCTGGCATACGCACTGATATCAGAATACCGTTTTCACCCTGTATACGCAGCACTGACGTACGCCAGAGATCAGAAACGCAAATCGGCGCACTCGCGCCCGTTCTGAATGGATAATTTTGTCCTTTTCTGATTCCAACTCCTTCCGTAATTCCCATCTTATTTCCTGTCCAATGCAGAATGCTGATGAGGGTACCTGGGAGTTCCGCTTAATCCCCGCGGTGGGACCCTCGGGCCTCACGGCGGTAATCTCAGGGGGCTCAAAACTAGCTCAGACGTTACCATGTTGGAATTTCAAGCAGTTATACAGCCACTGAACTCGAAATTGAGAGGTTGGGCACGCGACCTCCAACCTGTTTACTAGGTTAAGGTGCTGCCCCAACTCGTTGCTTAAAAGGGAAACACCCTTTTGTCTTGATGCTAGTTTTACCGGCACAAAGCATGCGTAAATAATCCTGGTTCTCATGCTCACTGCATTGACAGGCCTCAAGTCACAAAATTACCTATATGATATAGCGCTGTAACTTTGAGCTTTGCATCCAGCCAGAGCTTGATCCCTTCCAGTCATCAGTGGGTTGAACTGTGTTCCCCTTCCAGCAGTGGCAGATCCAGGACATCATTTCGGGGGTGGGGCTAGGGGGCTTGAGCTCCACCCGCCATTGCCTCAGGATAGCCTCCGGCTTTGCATTAACTAACGACGCTCTGAAATTTCGAGGGGCTTAACCCGCGCCCCACCGGGGGTCCGGCACCACCTTCGCCCCACCGTGGGCCATCGATGGCCTCCCTCTAACTCCGAAAATATGGGGGTTAGCACAAATTTGCAAACTGCAATAGAAAGCTCGCTTGAATTCAGTAAGAAATTACTTCGCATGTTTTAAGGCAATGTGGCACCTTCACAACGTAATTTTAACTGAGATAGCCAAGTTGTAAAGCAAGTTGGAAAACACGGTACTACATATTTCATTTGTCTTGGAACTCGATATTTCCGTAGAAAAAAGCTAAAACCTACCCGACACCAGCCCTCCATCAGCCCGTCGCCGGGCGGCCATTGTTGTGAGCTGCTGGTGTGACGACATATACTGACGTCACGATGAGTATCAGCCAATCGAAGCCATTGAAGTATTTCAAGTATGGTAGTGGTTTCCAGAATGTGGCATAATTCACAGGCTGGTATTTATTTTTTTCTAGGTGAGTATTTTTAAAAATAAAATATTGAGCTCATTGTAGATTTTTCAGAGAAATCATGAGCGGTGTCATTATTTTTGGCTCAAAGTACACCTAATTTCACTAAATTCCAGAATTGGACCAGGCTGCCACATTCCCTTTAAGCTCTCAGATCAATGGTTTGACCTCCAGAGGTCAAGTTAGGTCATGATAGGCTATTTTCACTCAAATATGCAATGCTTAAGAAAACTGGGCATAACTCTTATGTCATTAGTGCTATTAAGATCTGGTAAAGTACATTTGGTAGGAAATTTGCAGACGCTTTTTCGCTATGCGGAAAAAATGACCTCCCGCCAGTGGTTTGACCTCCAGAGGTCACCTCATGACCTTATATGACGTGAGGTCGCGAAGTGTCAGAAAGTAACCTTGTTGTATATGAAACGAAAGCCAGTGACAAGACAAACACGATGGTGTTTGATTCAGCGCTCTAGCTTTGTTAGGTCAAAAGGTATTATCAAAACACTTTTTGACCCCTGGTGACCTTCGATGATCTTGGAAAAGTCAAAGGCAAAATATGGCTCCTAGGATTCGTGAAAGGGCATCGAAGAACGCTTTTCTGAGCAATGTGAGCGTTTGCAATCGTTTTTGTGACTTTTAGATCATAAGATAGGTTTTCCCTTGCTTTTTCAATGGGAGAGAGTCACCTCGTGACCTGAACTCAGGTCACGAAATCGAAAAATCCCGGATATATACCTTGTAGATCCTGGAAGGGTCATAAAGTGTAGGAAGTTTCAAATCAATAGACAAAGAAATGTAGCTCTTTTAGAGCTCAAAAGTTGAAGTGAGGTGATCTTGGTTGACCTCGCCTGTTGATCTGACCTTGGGTGACCCGGGAAAAAAATTTCAGGGATGATGGGAAATTGATGGGGGAGAGATAGAGCCCTTAACCGCGGCGCTGCGTCTCGTCGTTTTTCTGCTATCCTGAAAAACCTTAGGGGGGCCATCGATGGCCCCCGGTGGGGTGAGGGTTAAGCCCCCAATCCCCTTGTATCCACCATTGTCTCCCAATACAAAAATCATGGCAACTCCCTGCAGAGAGCATGAAGTGCATTTAACGCAATGTATTGTCGTTTTTCCCTAGGGTTCGGCTGCTTTTGAACGATGATGGTTTCGCGAGATAATGTTTAATTCCAAGGTAGGCATTGTAGACGATGCCTAGCTGGGAATTAAACATTATCTCGCAATACCATAATCGTGCAAAATCAGCAGAACCCATATATTTAATGAAATATTGAACACAATATAAACCTGACCCAGTTTTTAAAAATTTCATAATAAGCATTAAAGCCGTACGTCCAGGCAACGAATTTTCACATCGAGTAATTATTATCGTAATGAAATTGGGGGCTGTTCACGTATAACATCACCGACTGAGAGGAAGGGTCTGGCATCTACAGACTTTTGCTGCCGAAAGAGGGAGGTATAGTTTTTGCTCACAGTTGCTGACGGAGGGGGGACGTCAGCAATGTCGACGGATATCCGTCCCGCGGACATCAGTCGGAGTTGTTATAGCATATCGTTCTTCCTTCAACTACAAAATTTTTGGTTGCCGTATCAATTTTGTTACTAGATAGCATTACATGTTATACGATTATGATTTTATATGCAAAACAAGAGTGCAAAACAAATAAATGTTCTAATCAAGGCTAAAATAAACAATTGAACAGTACCTATTTCTGGGTTGCAGAACAAGTCATCAGCGGACCTGGAGTTGTTTTGTGGAGTGATAAGTGTACAGTGTACAGGGCTGGCTGGGATCAGAGATGTGAGTGGGTCATTTCAATTGGTCAGTTTCGTAGAAACAGTATTTACAATTGATCTATATTAAACTATAAGTACAATCGTTATTTTGTGTACTGAGGATACCTGTGTTCCTGCCGGTGGGCAGATATAAATCAGTTTTGGTTATTGAAGTGCCATCCAGTGCCAACGATTGTGCGGGTGAGAGTCGGCGACTCCTGACAACTTTTGTATTGCACACACATACGTGTCCTCCCGATAAAGGTTCGGTTACTAGATTTGGTCCATCACACAAGGACAAACCGTTTCACGTCTACCGCATCACGCCTTACAAAATACAAACAGATACTTCCAGGGATATCTCTCGCGTACAAACTGGCAGACATATGAATTTGCTCGTGTGGGCGAATATTCACACGATATCAGATCTAGGTCTATGTTTTTAGGAAGGGGATGGGGAGCAACGGGGTCAACATCGTGAAAGCATATGAGTTTTGCAGAAAATCGGTAAAAATGAGGAGAGTTTGAAGAAAACCCTTCTTTCTGACTCCTGGATCTGTGCCTGGATGTATCGCGGAAACTATCACAAAATCTGGAATTGACATGTTCAGGAACTTGTCTACCTTGTCTTACATTTTGATTGTTCACATTAAGCGTCTTTCGCCATTGTTAATGAGGTGGAGGAAAATGTGTTGCTGAAAAGGGGTCTGGCAGCTGCGGACGCTCGCTGGCGATGAGGTCCGGGGGTCAGTCATTTACTGGCAAAGGGGAGTGATTTGGACGCCCTGAGATTTACCTGACGTCATATGTGAACAGCCCTTTATAGGGCTTTTTCCTGACTTAGAGACGTCAAAAGTAGAAAATGGAGCCTAGTAATACAAAATAGGTACCTTTAGTATGTTTGTCATTGATAGGCCTGTGTTATGTCAGTTTCACTCACTGAAAATTCGAACGAAATGTCTGAAAGGATCAGGAGCTGCCAAGTTATTGTTAAATAACGCATATTTAGGCATTTGTATGTTTCCCAGTTTACTGTAGCTTATTTTAACAGCCACATTGACTTTATCATCATGATATTGCGGAACTTAAATTTTCCCCATTGTGTTATTTGAATTTCATCCCTCAGCGTTGCTTTCTGACGATGTAAACTGATTTAGTCTCAACTAACTTTTTGTTAGGTGTAGGCGGGCTGTTGCCGGTGTTTCAGTAATTTATCTCATATATGTCTCAGTCTACCGAATCCACTCGTATATTTCGGTGGTTTATGGTATTCCTTTTTCATATTAATGAAGTCGTATCAACTAAGGATAATGACCACTTGATTGAAAATGTATGGACATATAAGTTCGTTTTTTTAACCTTGCCGGTCATTAAAGTGCAAAAGTAAAAAGAGCACGGTGATAATAGAGAAGGAGTTGAAGAAATCAAGAAGCATTGATAAGTTTTGAAGTGCTGCAGCGAGGAGCATGATGATAAGTTGATAAGGTAATGATAAATTGATAAGGTGGCCTGTCCCCTCGATAAGGTGGCCTGTTCCCTCGAGAAAATGGCTGTACTTGTTGAATTAGTTTAACTAGTCAGTAGTGATGGGCTTAGGTCAAAGGTGCGGCTCAGGTATTGCTTTTTTCTTTTTTAGATAATGATGCTTTTCTGCCGCCAGATGTATACTATTTCGACGCTTAATGCTGGGCCAGAGGTGCAGGCAGGAAAAAAGAGTTTACCAATTACACACCGTATTAAGCAATATTACGTAATGGATTGAGTTTAGGGATAAGTTGACTGGACCACTAAGTACAGTCTTAATCAAATGATTCGAGCGAGGCATTTATAGTAAGATATAGCCTTATGCTGAATTAACCCGCGCCCCACCGGGGGTCCGGCGCCACCTTCGCCCCACCGGAGGGGGGCCATCGATGGCCCCCCCTCTAACTCCGAAAATATGGGCGTTAGCGCAAATCTGCAAAGTGCAATAGAAAGCTCGCGTGAATTCAGTAAGAAATTACTTTGCATGTTTTAGTGCTCAGGTCAATGGTTTGACCTCCAGAGGTCAAATTAGGTCAAGATCGGCTATTTTCACTCAAATATGCAATGATTAAGCAAACTGGGCATAACTCTTATGTCATTAGAGCTATTGAGGCCTGGTAAAGTACATTTGATAGCAAATTGCCAGTACTTTTTCCGCTATGTGGAACGTAAAGACCTCCCGCCAGTGGTTTGACCGCCAGAGGTCACCTCGTGACCTAATATGACCTGAGGTCACGAAAGGTCAAAAAGTGACCTTGCCGTATATCAAATGAAAGCCCGTGACGAGACAAACGCGATGGTGTTTGTTTCACCGCTCTAGCTCAATTAGGTCAAAAGTTATTGTCAAAATACTGTTTTTGACCTCTGGTGACCTTGGATGACCTTGGAAAAGTCAAAGGGCAAATATGACCCCTGGGATCCGTGAAAGGGTGTCCAAAAACGTTGTTCTGAGCAGTCTGAGTATTTGCAATCATTTTTGTGGCTTTTATATCATGAAATAGCTTTTCCCCATGCTTTGTCAATGGGAGAGGGTCGCCTCGTGACCTGACCTCAGGGCACGAAATCGAAAAATCCCGGATGTACACCTTGTAGACCCTGGAGGGGTCATGAAGTGTAGGAAGTTTCAAATCGATCGACTTTGAAATGTAGCTCTTACAGAGCTCTAAAGATGAAGTGAGGTGACCTTGGTTGACCTCGTCTTGTGACCTGACCTTGGGTGACCCGGGGTAAAAAATTTCAGGGATGATGGGAAAATGATGCAGTGAGAGGTAGAGCCCTCAACTGCGGTGCTGCGCCTCGTCGTTTTTCTGCTATCCCGGAAAAACCTTAGGGGGGGCCATCGATGGCCCCCCGGTGGGGCGAGGGTTAAAGGGGAAAGTTTGCAGTCATTACACCGATCTAGTGTCACGTGTACTATTAAGCAATTATTGTTAGCATTTTAGCTGCGGTCAAAGGAAAAAATATAAATGATAAGAACAGAAGCATGCAAATAACCGATTAACATACTTCAGCGAATTTTTCATTGTTTTTGATAAGCTAGTGTTTGGCTGAAATAATAGAAAAGTCTGTCACACAAATACTGGTCTATTGTTGTTGCATTGTCGACTTTACTCTTAGGTTAGAGGTACCAAGATCGTTGTTGTCACGACATCAATTTTTTTCCTTTCTAAAAGGCATTTGTGTGAAGCTCAATTCGAGGTCTGGCTACACTATGTCCGATAATTTTTTATATTTTCTGCACGATTCTGATGAAGGGCTGTAACCGAATAAATAATCTTCAGCGTTTTTTTACATTTCCGGATTCGAGGGGACAGGCCACCTTATCAATTTATCATCACCTTATCAACAAATCAAGAAGCAGTTTTGAAGGGATCCACCGGTAAAGAACACCTCAATATCTGAATCCAGAGCAGGTGAGAAATAAGTGTATATTCACATTTGTTAACAAATCCTTTCGAAAGTGCTAATTTCGTAAAAGAACAGTAGCGTTCCAACGAAAATTATTGACAAAATTAGATACCCAAGGCACGTAGTTACCGACCTAGCAGTAGCTAAATAATATCGATATGAAAACTTCGTCAAAAATCCAAACTTGCCAACACAATTTAATCAGGGTTTTTTAGGAACATGACCGCCCGCATACGCGTCGGAAAAGGGGGGCCAGGGGGGCCTGGCCCCCCACTTTTTGGCCAAAAATTTCCTGATTTCAGTCAAAATTAGACAAAATCGGACATTCTTATATCCAGCCGCTGCGGGAGGCAACAAAGAGCCCAAATTCGAACATTTTTTGGTCCTGACGTTGAAAGTTTTCTGTCAGCATCGGGTTGAAGTTTGGCTGGCCCCTCCTCTCTTCTTTGCCGGTGGCGACACTTATGACCGCCCGAGAAAGGTGGTTGTTGTCTCCTCCCTCATACCCTACCCATTATCCAGGAAACAAACAACGTCCCCGAAATTCCCTCAGATGATTATCCTTTTCCCCCGGCCTGGCATGCAAAAGGAGAGGTCACGACCCACATCTGACCTTAGGTCATCGTTATAAAATTCCGTTACATATGCTGAAGAACTCGAGCCGTTGCGTGATAAGTTGTAAATCGCTAGATTAACCCTCTTTTTACTTAGGGTAAGGGCGGGTAAGAGTACGCAGAAGATAAGAGTACGCAGCAGCTGTTTTGGTTACTTAGCAACCACTGAGATGGTGGATACCCTGGTATAAAAAGCAAGGTCAGTGCCTAGGCTGCACACAAAAATTCAACGGGCTCCTGTTCTTTCCGCGGGAGTACAGAGCAAAATAAGTTTCTGGCTACCCTTGATGTAATATTTCTTAACTAGGTAAACTTGCAGACCATGCTTCCATTATCAAAAGTATTGTATTACGGTCTGTTATCAGTAAGAAAGCTGAGTTAGGACTGTGCTGCAGGACTGGAACTCACGCCAAAACGCCTGCCAACGTGTCTATGAAGACTTTCTTCCCAAAGAAACATGTCTGGCAAGAGTACGCAGTAGACCATTGTGCAAGAATGCGCATGCTTAAGAGATAGGAAAATTTAATTTTCGCTCGGGACAGAGTTCGTAATTCCTATTTGAAAATCCAAGCGATGCAACATATTTCTTGTATATTCAGAACGATATAAAATCACACAATCACCTATTTTGGCGAAAAAAACTTCACGACTGGTCTATGCACCTAAAGCACAGCGGGGCATCAATGCTACAGTACTCCAGCCCCCTCTTTTGCGTACTCTTACCAACCGACTCCGGCAAGAGTACGCACGTGACTTTTATTTTTGATGGGCTCGTGGCGAGTTCCTTTCAAAGACATCGAGTTGAAACATGAACCATACATAGACAATTCTTCAGGCTAAACAACCATATAAAAAGTTTAGCTGTTTGATATATAGGTTAAGAGCGAAAGACTTTAGAAAGTTAAGTGCGTACTCTTGCACGGACTTCCCCTATGCCATTCTAACATTTTTTGAAGTGGTGTCACTTGACCTGGCCTGGTAACCTAACCTGAGATGACACAAGCATACAATTTTCAAGACAGTTGCGAAGTAAATCAAGGATAAGTTTTTCCAAAAACGGTAGCGCTCCCCGCCGCCGTCACTTTCAGGCACCATGGGGAAACCCTGGGGGTTGTTCAAATACCCCCACCCCACCTGGGGAGGGTTAAGTAACAATTAATTTGCAGGGTCGCGATGTACTGCCGCTGGCACTTAATAGGACTTCACGCTTATTGGAAGTTGCAAAATATTTTTTTGGTGTGGCGGTATTACAGGTTCTAACACAAAAGCCTGAATGCAAAGAAACACATTTATTAAAGCTTTAACACCCGCACTGGAGGGGGGTCTGGCACTAACGCGCACTGGAGGGGGCCTGGTAGGCCCCCTAAGATCTTGGAAACTAAGAGGGTTAGAAAAACGCCACTTGGTAGGTGGGTGGGGGCTATAATGATATACATGATGACTAATTTTCGTTGACCTAGGTCAATATCTTTAAGGTCAAACAAGGTCGTAAGGTCAAATATTGGCCATTCTGGGATCGATTGGTAAATGCTGTGATTATGCAGGAAAAAGGCGGGAATAAGCTAAAGGCGGACAAGGTTCATATAGAAGAGGTCTCAAAGAGGCTTCCCCAAAACTTTTGGGTCAAGGTCATTCAAGGTCATTGACCTTAAAGCTCACCATATGGTATACTACTTATTATTTACACTTTGACTAACACTGCAGCCACTGTTTGGCGGGAAATGAGGATTGACCTTTCCCAATGACCTTTGGGGTAACCTACCAATGACGTCATAGCATAATATATGTTAGACGGGGTAACGTTATTTGGCCGGATGCACAGTGGTCAGTGACCTTGAAAGTGCAGATATGACCTTGACCTGTGACCTTTGACCTTGACATTGACTTCCATGTGAAGTGACCTTGACATATAGTCCCGCTTATATGACGTTATGACGTCACCACTCGGTCTTCAATGCAAGCTAACTGGTCCGACCGCGCGTTTACGGCGATCTCAAAATGCAGGTCTGACTTTGAAAGCCTATAAGTCAAAAAATTTTCGGCCGATTTTCAAAAAGTCTTCACCAATCGCCGCGCTATTAAATTTTGTTAAATGTGGCAACGTTTCATTTTTCGGCTACAAGCGGTTCTCCGGCCACCTTGGAAAAACAGGTGGGGGCCTCCGAGGCCCCCCTCCAGTGCGCGTGTTAACAATTCAACGAAACACGCAGTTAACAACCAGTAAAAGAACGTCCTATTCGATCGACTCGCATGTAAGTAAAACACTGTTGAACTCTTTAACCTCCTCAGCTTCACTATCACCATCACCTTTCCATTCTTCACTTTCTTCACTTCAATCACTACTGCTATCCTCGAGTGGTATTATAAACGGCTCTATGCTATCAGAGAGCTTCTCCCTTCCCAGTTTTCCACTTCCTTGGGTGCGACGTGCTCACAGCTCTTGGAGCTCCTTTTCCTCAGTACAAAACGAAATCACATTCTGAACGATTTCCTTACTTTGTTCAGAAAGAGCCACACCAGATCTAAGGTGTGATGTTTTAAGAGTATCGCTCATTTTACTGAAATGTGACGCATATGATTCTGAAACTATATCGAAATTATTGTATTTTCCAAATGGGGGTTGCTTGTCTTCAAGCATGACCAAGCAAAATTTAAGTCATTTGTTTTTGTGTGTCTCCGCGTGCTCTAAGGGCTGAAGCGCTTTAAGTGACCGGCAAAATTTAAAAAATGAACTATGTATAGTGGGGATGATGTTTTACGGATAGTGTAAATATATTCAGTTTTCCGCATTTTGTTCTTAGGTCACTTCGAAGGATGCATTTAATCGCCAATAAACGTACGACCCCTTATATATTATCTGTGGTCACTCATCGTGGCGGATGCAGAGCGGGGGGGGTGGAGGGCTGGTCGCTCAAGTATGTTTTCGCTTTGATCGAGTGTCGACGTTTTGATCGCCATTTAAGAAGGGAATTTATGCAGCGTGCGAGGTGGGTACATGGCGAGACAGGCAATGATCGTTGTTTTGATTTGTTTTTGATTTGATTGTTTCTTAATAGTCGTTGTGTTGATGAGCATTATTCGGTGCAGTGAGTTTTGCTGGGAAACAAATCTCAAAAGGCTATATATGCAGTTATTCCAATAAAGCTGGACCACCGTTGAAAAATGTGCTCCATCTGATTTTCCTCTTTCGTTTTTGGATTGAATTCGTCAAGCTTGCTTTCGATTATTTTTTCAATTAGGCTGGTATCGTTGTGACCGCGCATAACTTACGAGGGTGGCATATGGGCCAGAACGGCCCTCTATTACCATCGAAATGAAATTTTTGGAAGCTCTCATGGTCCAATTGAGATCAATATTGAATTTGGTATGACGCGCCGGGCCGCTATAGGTGCAACATCCACTGCATAAATTGTGGGCGTGCTGGCTCGCGACGCGATATTAGGACTGGGCGCGGACGAACGCTTGATGGAGGGCTGTGCGCTGGCGCTCTCGCTTGTGACAGGATACCAGCTGGGACTGAGATCAGTGGCAGCGTCATGACACCAGTTCAGCGGCATCAGGTAGCATCCATAGCTAAGTAATAAATGTAATCTTAATTCATCCGTGTCTTCCTTTGTTTCCGTTAAGCTTTGCTGCTTTTTGTCCATTCTTTTCCATGTCTTATGTCTTGCAGTCAATAAAGAAAGGATTGATAGTATGCATATAGTAGTGAGCAGGTGTTTGAGCATCGGCGCCATTTTTTTCATGGTACTCATTTCAAACATCAAACAGTCATCCATGGTGTTGAGGGCCCGTCCTTCACCAGAGAAGCTATGTTGCTTTAGAGCTACAAGGTTAAGTATCATGTGATGCTCTATTTGGCGTTTCTGCCGTTCCACGGCCCTTCAGAACTGTGACAAGTTTGTGGTCTTAGTGTGAGGGGAACGCTTGTAGACGCTCTTAACGTATAACGCTTAACCCTATTTCCGGCAGGGGGGCTAATATTGCCCCCCTAAGGTTTTTCAAGAATATCTCCGAAACGGCTTGCGATAGAACTTTGAAACTTCCTGACTTTTCCTAAAACTAGTACAGGCAGGTTTTCTGAAATTGTCAATATTATATATTTACCAGGGGCGGAGCTATGGCTGGGTTTTTGGGGAGGTTCTATCCACAAACCAAGTATTATCGTATGCGATGGGTTCTTTGTAAAAGGAAGCCGTCTCTGCTGATCCTGATACCAGTTATATGGTTTTATTATATCATTTTTTATGTGAGATGATAGTGCATTCACAATTGTCACTATTTGTATTCATCAGGGGCGCTTACAGCAGTTCAAAATGGGGGGAATGTTATCAAGAAGGACTAAACGTTAGTAAGTGAGAAGACTGCTTACAGCCGTGCCAGGGCGAATACAATTGGGTATATGAAAATTCAAAATAGTTATAACCAAATTCTAGATTACCAGAGGCGTGTCCAGTCACTACACATTTTCAAAATGCATATTCCCAGCCAGTATCACCGCCGCGACTCAATATCGTTGTATATTAAAAATGTGTTTCCAATCACCCCCACCCGCCCCCCCCACGACGAGAGTCCTTGATCCGCCTATGTCACCCCCTTTCCCAGAGCTGCCATGGGAGGGTAAAAATTATCAGAAATAAATTTCAACTAGTCGAGGGACTAATATACTCATGCATACCACTCGCATATTGTTGGGATGTATTTTACCCCACTGTTTTACCTTACTGCATCCGCCCCTGATGAGTTTTTCACTTTTTTCATTTATTTATGTGTCAAAGATACCAAGCAGTATATCACGGCTTCTAATCCGCGTAACAAAAACTTTTTAGGTTGTATATATTTCCCCTCATAGTCCTGGTCCTGGAACTGCCATTGAATTACGAATTTTTGCGTAACTCGAGTATATGACAATTTTGGGTCAATTATTTTTAAATCTGAACTAGTTTTGTGAAAATCGTACAACAGAGACAAGGGTTATGGAAAATCTAAAAAATACACAAAAATTGTATATTTTGCACGACTTTCTCCTTAAAAATCAAAATTTTGAAATTTTCTTTTTTCAAAATAAAGTTTAGCGTCAGGGAAATCTATAGCACTTTGAATTTTCAAAATCGGCCGGTTAGATTACGAGATCTTAGGGGGCCGATATTGCCCCCCTGCCGGAAATAGGGGTAGCCGGGAGCCTGACGGAAATAGGGTTAACGTGTAACGATAGACGCTCGTAACGCTCTTAAGATTGGAGAGGCACACACTCATATCTAAGCCCATGAATGAAGAAACGTGGACATGCATTCCTGTAGCATACCCTGTCGTTGTGCCGCGGTATGAACCAACTATTAGCCCTCGCCTCACCGAGGGCCATCGATGCCCCCCTAAGGTTTTTTCGATATAGCAGAAAAACGACGAAACGCAGCACCGCGGTTGAAGGCTCTATCTCTCACCTGATTATTTTCCCATCATCCCTGAAAATTTTTACCCCGGGTCACCTAAGGTCAGGTCACCAGGTGAGGTCAACCAAGGTCACCTTACTTCAACTTTGAAGCTCTATAAGAGCTACATTTCTTAGTCATCGATTTGAAACTTGCTACACTTCATGACCGTTCCAGGGTCTACAACGTGTATATCCGGGATTTTTCGATTTCGTGACTTGAGGTCAGGTCACGAGGCGACCTCTCCCATTGGAAAGGCATCGGGAAAAGCTGTCTCATGATCTAAAAGCCACAAAAATGATTGCAAATACTCAGATTGCTCAGAACAGCGTTTTTGGACACCATTTCACGGATTCTAGGGGTCATATTTGCCATTTGATATTTCCAAAGTCATCCAAGGTCACCAGGGGTCAAAAACAGTATCTTGAAAATAACTTTTGACCTAATTAAACTAGAGCGATGAAACAAACACCATCGTGTTTGTCTCGTCACTGGCTCTCATTTGATATACAGCAAGATCACTTTCTGATCTTTCGTGACCTCAGGTCATATTAGGTCACGGGGTGACCTCTGAAAGTCAAACCACTGGCGGGAGGTATTTACGTTCCACATAGCGGAAAAAGGTCTGGCAATGTCCTATAAAATTTACTTAAACAGATCTAAATAGCTCTAATAGCATAGGAGTTATCCCCAGTTTTCGTAAGCATTACATAATTGAGTCAATATAGCCTATCGTGACATTTCTTGACCTCTGGAGGTCAAACCATTGACCTGAGCGCTTAAACATGCAATGTAATTTCTTACTGAATTCATGCGAGCTTTCTAATGCATTTTGCAGATTTGCGCTAACTCCCATATTTTCGGAGTTAGAGGGGGCCATCGATGGCCCCCGTAGGGCGAAGGTGGCACTGGACCCCCGGTGGGGCGCGGGTTAAGATACACGAACTATATCATGCTGCAGAATCAGCATAACTTGCCTTCTTGGTCCATCACAAAGCAGGGAACTGTACTGAACTAACATGGAAGTGACGATCAGCTTCGAAATTGGCAATTACTATCTAACATCATCGACACTTTAACACTTACGCCTGAGAAATCGATGCACATCAGGAGCCTTGTGACTGGATAGTTTCCCAACTAATGCAATATTTAGCATACTTACCTAACTTTATACTGACATGAAATTATTGACTATGGAGTTCAGAGATTGTATTTCCGTAGTTTTATCTAACTTCGTAAATCATGTGCCGTTTTTAAGAGTAAGAAGTATTTATTGGATGAAAATATATAAGTGAATATCTACCCTGTCTCCTCTACCGAACCGGTGATACATGGGATTTGGTCGAACTCGTGAGCGAGAACATTGTCTGTGTCTTGCTCGCCAAAGTACCGGGCCAGATACCTCTCCCCTCCCCCCGCCCATCAAAATTATACTCTTAACATGTCGGTGATTGTACAAACCAGCCGCGCACAACCGCTTTGGCAATTCCTACCCTAACCCCGCCAACATGGAGACGGTTGCGCCTGAACGCGATACTCTCGCAGTGGGCTGCTTCTGTTCGTCCCATAAAACGGCCAACAACAACACGTCGGCACCCTCGAGGTGCCTCAGTCAATATGGGCCGATGCCGGCCAACTTTGGAACGCCACCGCGCTGTAATATTGGTGTTTGCTTCGTGAATAATGATTGCTAGACACGACGCGATCCTCGACCGGATCCCGATCTCCATGGAGTAATAGTGTAGGGCGTGCTGTGTTCCTGATCGGCTGGCTTCTATCAACAAGTGCGTCACAGTAATCATAAAATGGAATGCGAGAAGTACAATTTCTTATGATACCACAAGCACGCGCATTGACAGGAGTCTGAACCACCTTCGCCATGACTTAGGTAAGAGCTGGCAGTGGGACAGCCCCTCCCACCTGTCTTGAAAACCAAGGTAGGTAGCCAAAAATGGAAAAATGGGGTCAGATAGCATGACATAACATCTAAAGATTTTATTGTATTAGATTGAAGTGTACCACAACAAAACATACAGTTGCGAGGATATATTGCAGCATACATTATCCCTCCCACTGTTTTCGGTAACGGCATATTAAAGTTGCATGCTACAGAACACATAATTTCCTCTTTTATATCGTGCGAAGGGAACCTCGTAAGCCTTTTCTGGGAGGTTGTATTTTCTATTTTGTTTCGGAAAGCATATCAAATGAGGGGAGGGGCTGTAATGTCAGTTTTTTCTCGCCATTGGTCAAGAGGCCCTCTTGATTGAGAGCCCGACAAAACCGCGCCTTACCCAATCTTCTGCTGAGAGATGCAAGTGAGCTTGCCAATTTTCACTCCACATCATCGTTCGTCCACAATACTGACAATACCGACGCGCGGCACAGTACTTGTGTGCATCAATCGGTAAATATGTTTAATGTCTGATGAGCCATTTATTTAAATATGACTTTGGAGGCTTGAATCCGTTTCAGACGTGTTTCTCTTTTTGCCTACGTGCCTTCCAGAATGTCCTAGATCAAATTGCCAGATTCAACAATTAATGGATGCTTTTTTCTTGATAAAATATTGCCAACACTAGTATGTGAGGTGCTCTTTAAAAGTCGTTTATTGTTTAAGTGTTAGGTACCAGTGTTTCGCGAAGCCACACAGTGGCCATCTACGCTCTGGAGAGACGCCGCTGATGATGAAAGAGTGTTTGGTTAATGCAAACTTTATCGTCTTAAAGTAACCCGTGAAACTCCACTGTAAACACCAACATTTGCATAATAGCTGCAAGCTGGGGTAACAAGTTTCGAAAAAGACGTGGTACGGAGTTGCTATAACTAAGGAAAATTTTAGACTAAATGAAATATCCACCCAGGAGGGCGTTATCGGGGACGGACGTCCGGATTGAGGTTCATAGAGAAAACATCGTAAATAAATAGATAAAATAAAACATGTAATAAAGTCTCGTAGGTGTGACCTAAGACCTTAAAAATTATAAAGCAGGAGACTATACGAGCTAGAATACACCCAAAAAGTCACGTGAGAAAAACACCAAGACGCCTATGTCTATGAAATTTATAAATTATTATAAGGCCTAAACATAAAAACAACGTGTCAGTCATGGACTGTCGTTGGGAAAAGGGACTAATGCAGTTTATGGCACCGTACCTTCAGCAGGCTTTTCGAGAACTTAGAATATGCCAATCACACTTTGGCTGAGCATGATTTCTGCTGGGGGACGCAAAAATTGTTTTTTCTGCATACGTGGCGACGGCTACTTTAATAAAGAAAACTGAATATATGTATTTCGCTGAATACCGTGGAACTGGAACACGTGCTTGATCCTTCACCGCCGGAAGAGGGAGGATGACGCACGATCGGACCCCCTCCGTTTTCACGAATGATTCTAAGCCGATTTAAATGAGATGCTTTGTTTTGCATTGCGCCAGGGTAATTAACATGACAATTTATATGCAAAAGTTATTATTAGAACAGATCGTGTCAATGTGTTGTGATGGCATTTCCAAACCCATGGAAAATGGTTTCACTCTTCGAAAAGCAGGTTGACAAACCTAGGGTATATTTAAGATCCTAGTTTAGCCAGACAAAAATGTATACACATGATTGGAAAGGTCTTGGAGGGAAACATCTGGATGCTTGAAAAGGTCTTGGAGGGAAACATCTGTATGCTCCAATCTATTTTGAGACCAGGTAAAAAATGAGGTCACCGAAGGTTACCAAATGACGCACTTTTATTTTTAATTGTGTCTATAAATATTAAACGAAGCTAGAAAGAGTAACGAATTATATATAATAGTAACGAGCCTGATCAGGGAATGTCAATTATATGCAACATGACTGAGAAAAGTTATTTGGGTTAAGGTTAGGGGACCTGGCCTTAACTCAATATTATTATAATTCTATGACATTTTAAAGTCATGCCGCATATCCATTGAATCCTTGGGTCAACGGTAGAAAAAACAAAGGTGCTTCCAGCGCACTTAGGATTTTTACCATATCTCCAACAGTTCCATAGATCGCAAGGGGCACGATCGGAACCATCAGGTGGGGTTGGAAAAAATTGGCCCAGGTGGTGCCGGGTTACAATAGAACATACGTAATTTACCCGACGTTTCAGGGGCATTACAGTGGTCTTCGCTGATATACCTAGTCCTGCAAATGTCTGTGCTACATGTTACAGTGTATATATTTTATGTGTTCTTTTAACCCTCGCCCCACCGGGAAGGGGCCATCGATGGCCCCCCTAAGGTTTTTCCGGGATAGCAGAAAAACGACGAGGCGCAGCACCGCGGTTGAGGGCTCTACCTCTCACTGCATCATTTTCCCATCATCCCTGAAATTTTTTACCCCAGGTCACCCAAGGTCAGGTCACCAGACGAGGTCAACCAAGGTCACCTCACTTCACCTTTAGAGCTCTGTAAGAGCTACATTTCAAAGTCGATCGATTTGAAACTTCCTACACTTCATAACCCCTCCAGGGTCTACAAGGTGTATATCCGGGATTTTTCAATTTCGTGCCCTGAGGTCAGGTCACGAGGCGACCTCTCCCATTGGAAAAGCATGGGGAAAAGCTATTTCATGATATAAAAGCCACAAAAATGATTGCAAATAGTCAGACCGCTCAGAACGACGTTTTTGGACACCCTTTCACGGATCCCAGGGGTCATATTTGCTTTTTGACTTTTCTAAGGTCATCCAAGGTCACCAGAGGTCAAAAACAGTATTTTGACAATAACTTTTGACCTAATTGAGCTAGAGCGGTGAAGCAAACACCATCGTGTTTGTCTTGTCACTGGCTTTCATTTGATATACGGCAAGGTCACTTTTTAACCTTTCGTGACCTCAGGTCATATTAAGTCACGAGGTGACCTCTGGCGGTCAAACCACTGGCGGGAGGTCTTTACGTTCCACATAGCGGAAAAAGTACTGGCAATTTGCTATCAAATGTGCTTTACCAGGCCTCAATAGCTCTAATGACATAAGAGTTATGCCCAGTTTGCTTAATCATTGCATATTTGAGTGAAAATAGCCGATCTTGACATAATTTGACCTCTGGAGGTCAAACAATTGACCTGAGCACTAAAACATGCGAAGTAATTTCTTACTGAATTCATGCGAGCTTTCTATTGCACTTTGCAGATTTGCGCTAACGCCCATATTTTCGGAGTTAGAGGGGGGGCCATCGATGGCCCCCTCGGTGGGGCGAAGGTGGCGCCGGACCCCCGGTGGGGCGCGGGTTAAATTAAAATTGCACAAATAATTATAATTGCAATGCCGTTTCATCGTTCGAGGCAGAAGCATTGTCACCAATTTTTTATGTTGAAGGGAATGCGACATATATGCATATGCATGGGGTTTGAACTGAGATAGCCAGGTGATAGAGAATGCCAGTGCAATTGAGAATGTTTAACACGCGCATTGGGTCGGAACCACCTCCGCATTGACGGGGGGCGGGTATACGCCGCCCTCCGTCAATGCGCGTGTAAAGCAGAATGCAGCCCCGCACAGCCACTATAGAGTTTCAAGCCATTACCAAAGTATTACCGCTTACCATTAGGTCCATGAGGGGAGGGGAGGGCTAAATATACATTCTCTTTAACCCTGTTTCTTTCAGGGGGGGGTGGTTTCTGCCCTCCTTCGTGTCTTTCCGAGATGTATCCCAGAACGGGTTGTATCCAAAACGGATATTGATAGGCCTTTGAAACTTTTTGACATTTCCTCAAAACAAATTGGGCAAATTTTTTCAAAGTCTTGAGATAATATATTTACCAGGGACGGTATTTATTATTCTTTACCATGTATTTCAGTGTTTAGGGAGTAGTGAAAATAGCCAATCGTGACCCAACCTGAACTCTGGAGGCTAATCCATTGACCTGCTCGTTGAAGCATGTGAGATAAGCACATACTAAATTCACACGAGGCTACCAACGCACTTTGCAGGTTTACGCTAGCCCACATATTTTGGAATTAGAGGGGGCATTGATGGCCCCCCGGGTGAGGCGATGGTGGTGGCGGACTCCCAGTGGGGCGCGAGATAAAAATAAGTAACTTGCCTCACTTTTTTGCTTTCCTGCATCCACCTCTGAGGATTCGAAATTTACCATTTTGTTTTATGGGGCAAGTCAAAGCAAAAAAACGTGGCGGGATCATTATATGAATTTGTAAATTTTCTATGAAAATTAAAAACAACAGATACGATGTTTACAGATAATTTAAGAAATGGTTAAGCAAATAATAAGTTTGAGTGCATCTGTTCAAAATATTCAAAATGGTAACATTTAACTTCTTAAAAACGAGTTCAGCGTGAAAAGAATCGATACCAATGTGATGTTTTCATCAGAAGAGTAGATTTTAAGACTTTAGGCGGGGGAGGAAATTTCACCCCTCTGACAGGAATAGAGGTCGACAGTAGCCTGACAGTAAGGGAGTAAACACATCATCGCCTGGGGATCCGATTGGACCCCTGTTTTTTTATTTTGCAGATGATTCCGAGCAAATTAGAATGAGACGCTTCGCTTTGCATAAAACAGGGTGATTAATTTGACAACTTATGGCGAAAACATGTGATCAGATCTGATCAGGTCAACGTGTTATGGCTTCATTTCTAAAGTCATGTAAGGGGATTCTGTTCTTCTAAAATGAGGTTGAGAAACCCAGGGTGTAACTAGGCTTCTAAAAGAGCTCGATCAAGTTCTTACACATATTTGGAAAGCTCTTGAAAAACAAAATTTTTGTATTGTCATTCATTTTGAGTTCAGACCAGCAACAATTTACACAATTTACAAAGTCACAATTTACAAAATTGATCCTGTTCTAGCCCAAACTCGGAGTTGGTACTGCGCTGATGTATTGTTATTTGTATTGGCTACATCATGTACTCATTTTCATTCGTGTCAGGGATTTGTGAAATGAGATAGGGGAAGTCCGTGCAAGAGTACGCACTTAACTTTCTAAAGTATTTCACTTCTCTCCTATAGGTCTAACAGCTAAAATTTGTATGTGGTTGTTTAACCTGAAGAATTGCCTATGTATGGTTTATGTTTCAACTCGATGTCTCAGAAGGAACTCGCCACGAGCCCATCAAAAATAAAAGTCACGTGCGTACTCTTGCCGGAGTGGATCGGTAAGAGTACGCAAGAGACGAGGCTGGAGTGCGTATTGATGCCCTGCTGTGCTTTAGGAGCATTGGCCATGTCGGGAAGTTTTTATGTCGCCAAACTAGGCGATTGTATGATTTTATATCGTTCTGAATATACAAGAACTATGTTGCAACGTTTGGTTTTCCAAAATGAATTACGGACTCTGTCCCGAGCGAAAATTAAATTGTCGTATCTCTTAAGCATGCGCACTCTTGCCCAATGGTCTACTGCGTACTCATACCGGACATGCTCCCTTGGGAAGAAAGTCTTCATAAACATGTTCGCAGGCGTTTTGGCGTGAGCTCCGGTCCTAGAGCACACTCCTGGCTCAGCTTTCTTACTGATTACAGACCGTAATACAATACTTTTGATATTAAAAGCATGGTCTACAAGTTTACCCAGTTAATAAATATTACTTCAAGGGTGGCCAGAAACTTATTTTGTTCTGTACTCCCGCGGAAAGAACAGGAGCACGTTTAATTTTGGTGTGCAGCCCAAGCACTTACCTTGCTTTTTTATACTAGGGTATCCACCATCTCAGTTGTTGCTAAGTAACCAAAACAGCTTCTGCGTACTCTTATATCCTGCGTACTCTTACCCGCGCTTACCCTACAGCAAGATAAAATATGAAATATTTCCTGACTTTTCGTCTTCCAACATATTTAAGCAGCTTAGGTTTTTGATTGATTTTTTCTGCGGCTCACGTGATTTTTTTATGCCGCTTGAGGCGAGAAGTATCCAGATCAGAGAATTTGAAAATGTCTGCTGTCAAGGTTTGCTTAGGATGAAGGCCTTGACCGATTTATATTACTTCGATATTTCAAGAATTCAATATTTAGAGAGTAATACAGAAACAAATGATGGATCACTCCAAGACAATATTTATAAAGAAACAGAGCAATGCCTAAGGATCACATATTGAAACAACTTTAATTTGACAGCACCTATAAGGTATCCATGTGAAGTGACCTAAAAATGTGTATCGATCAAGCTTTCAACATCATCTTTTTAGTTTTTGTTTTGTTTTTTTATTATCGCCAGTGCTCCACTTCTCCAAACATCCTTACCTCACCCGGGGCTGAGAGCATATGCGCCGGTGTGACTGCGCTGCCTCGCCCTGGGTGTTCCTGATTCTAATCCTCATACTCAAACATCCTTATCCTACGCCATCTCCTTCCATAGTATTCTGATTATTATCCTCATAGCGACGACATAGGAAGAGCCACTGTGATTAAATGGAAATGATCGATAAATACAAATACAGATAAGTTCACCAGATATCACAAAAGGTCAGGGCTTTTGAAATTGTTTGTGTCGATAAATTTTGAACGAAAAAAATACTGTCTTAGCCCTCGCTCCCGGTTGGGGGTGTTTGAACACCCCCTCGGGTTTTCTCTGTGCCATGAAAAAATGGCGGCAAAAAACGCCATTGTACTTGACACACCTTATCCTTGATTTATTTGTTTTTATTTATTATATTATTTTATATATTTATTTATTATATTTTATATTATATGTATTTATTTCTTATATTATTTTATTATATTAATATATTTTCTTCAAAATTTTAAGGTTAGGTCATCTCAGGTCAGAGTCACTAGTGCAGCTCAGGTGACCTCACCTTCAAAAATGTTTCAGGTGACATAGTAAGAAATGGGTAAGTCTTAAGGAATGAAACTTATACCACATAATAGGCCCACCGAGGTATACAAAAGGTATTCCAGGGTTTTTCACATCGATGAACAAGGGTCAGGTACAGATCATGAACTCTCCATTCAAAATACATGGGAAAACATGACTTGTACTGCGCCCTTTCCAGGTTCATGTTGACATTTTTTACCTGTGGCTTTTGACAGGCCATCTGGGGCTACTTAAGCAGGGTTCAGACTTGGGTAAATCAATTTGCAGGAAAAGATGATAAAACTTTTTTATACCAATATGTTTGGATTGTTTTGCTAGTCGATTGCTATTCATATAGTTTGCTAGGTTGGATAGGACCTTGGCCTAAGGTCAGATACATTTTATTCTTTGGCTTAGTGTACTAATATAATACATCATATGATTTCTCGTAACGAGAGGAAGCGGATGCTGCCCCAAAAATTGTTATAACTCCACTTTGTCAGACACTCGAGCTCGAAAACTCTTCTCTGTCATGCCACCTTCTTTAACCTGTCATGACCTCAATATTGACCTCAACCAAAAAGTGTTAAATTAAGTTTCTTCATGAATTCGTATGACTCACCCAACAGTTTTCACGTTTTTTTCGCTATCCCGCACAAGAGCTGAGTTCGGGGGGTCTTTGATCACGTCCGCCCCACCAGCGCGAAGGTGACTCTGAGGCCCACCGGGGTGGGTGTTAAATTTAGTACGATAGTTATGAGCATTATCTATGGATTTGAATAATATGCAGTATAGCCTTGAAGAGTCATTATTTTATCACGACCTTGATATGTTTTTTTCATTTGAGTTGAGTTCAAGGTCAAAATGTGATTTTTGAATGAAACAAGATGCGTTCTTAATTTTTTCTCACAGGAATGAGTATGACCTAAGGACAGTATGACCCTAAACGTTATACCGCATATCATTTGAACCTTTGGGTCAAGGTGAACATACTTGTCTTTTTTGTTATGTTGAAGGTCAAATGGTTTTTGAGTTATTCAGGATTTCCTACGTGGGTCTAGATTTGAATCATTTTAGCCCACTGTGACGTTACAGGTCATCGGACATGGTTCAAACTCGGCTCCAAAGTAGAAGACGGTGAGACGCTTCCATCGCCGTTTCATTTTTTCCGTATCACTTCCGGTTCCCGAGATCGTAGGAGGTCCAATCAGACGATTGAGATCTTAAGGGGTGAAATGAAAAGGCACCGAAGTGCCTTAAGTGCCTTACCGTCGTATTCTATGGAGCCGAGTTTGAACCATGTTCGTTGACCCATGACATCACAGTGGGACAAATGGGTAAAATTAGACCCAATTATGAAATCCTTATAACTCCACAACCATTAGACCTAGAACAAAAAAGACAGCAATATTTTTGCCTTGACGCAAGGATTCAAATGATCAGTGTCATGACCTTGTAATATAAAAATCCTAACCTAATCTTAGGCCAACGGACATGGTTCAAACTTGGCTCCAGAGAAGAAGACGCTTAGGCGCTTCCAGCACAGTCTCATTTTTTCCGTATCACTGTCGATTTCCGAAATAATGTACCTTAGTTCAAGATGAAACCTGACCTTTCAAGGTCATGCAGCATATCGTTGGAATTCTTAGGTCATACTCATTCCTGTGATACCAAATTTATGTGATCCCCAAAATCCCTTCCAACAGGGTGAGAGTTGGCGACGCCGTATGACCCTGGCAGTTGGTGCGTCGTTAAACCCCAAAAATTATTAGATACCAAATTTATGACTGTATATTGTTTTGTTGAAAAATTATAGAAATAAACATTGCTGAAATCCGTGACCTTTGATGACCTCTGGTGACCTTGATATTAACCTGGCCCCATAATAGATGACAGACTGCAAATTTTTCGTTCCAAGAACTTTCGAATGATATTTAGCAGCTTGATCTAGAAGCCAAGTTACACCCTGGTTTTGTCAGTCTCATTTTACAAGAGCAGAAACGCCCTACATAGTTTTAGAAATCACGTTACAACTCTTTGACCTGTCCTGACCTGATCCCAACTTTTTGTCATAAGTTTTCAAATTGATTACAGGTGATTTGACAACTTGATTACAGGTATATAAATCGATACGCGTCTCGAATAAATCAGCCGGGAACAATTTGCGAGAAACCGAGGGGGTCCGATCGGACCCCAGTCGGTGAAGGATTGCCATCTTCGCCCTGGTGGGGGTGTTTGAACACCCCGCACGAACTCGTCACCTATGCGGGATAGCAAAAAAGGCGAAAGCTGGTGGATAGCTCATACAAATTCATGAATAAACTATGCCAGTCCCTTTTTGGCTCAGGCCAATATTGAGGTCATGACAGGTCAAAGAAGTTGGCATTTTGAGCAAAATTGTTGGGCTCTAGCATCTGACAGAGTTGAATTAGAATCGTTTAGAATATTTGAATTAGAATCTAGCATTGCCAATTGCATATTAATCGACTTGCAATAGCAATGCAAACGCAATGGTATCAAAATAAAAGCTGTATCATCATTTTATGCAAAGTTATTGATCAAGTCTGAAAACTGCTTAAGTAGCTCCAGATGACCTCTCAGAGGTCACGGGTCAAAAGTTGCAACATGAACCTGGAAAGGGGCCCCATGATACTTCGATTTGAAGAATATGAAGGAATTATCAACTTTATCTACTTTGAGGGACGGTGCGCAACAGGTTTTTCCTCGCCTACTGGCCTGAGGGGGTTATGGAAAGGGGCTCATACATGCGTAGTCATGCTTTTATATCAAGTACCTCTCACCTCATCATCTAAAAGAAGGCTAAATTCACGTTATTAGTACGTAGATTAAGCATGTCTGTGGTTCAGCACCCAAGGTCAGGTGGCTCTGTGGTGTTTCCACGCCTGACACACAAAATATCATGCTCTCATCTTCAGTCACCCGCACCTCATCATCATAAAAGTGTTTCCGCACCCGGTGTCAGTAACGCCTTATAAAAGGCCCTTAACTAACTAACTAACCCGGTGTCAGTCCTCACCCTGGTGTTCCCACGTGGGACACACAAAATCATGCTCAAATCTTTAGTCACTCTCACCTCATCATCAACTAAAAAGACTCAAAACACGTCATCATGTTACGGATATTAAATATGTCTGTGGTCCAGCACCCGGTGTGAATACGCTCCATGGTGTTTCCACGTGGGACAAACATTATAAAAAATATACACAAATAGAGCCCAATTTCTGTTTTTCCATGTATTTCCAATGGCGAGGTAATGGTCTGTGCTTGACCTTAGTTCATCGATATGAAAAATCCCGGAACATATTATGCAGAACTCCGTGGGGTCATTATGTGTTATAAGTTTCAATCCGATAGATTCACCAATTTCTTACTTGTGCCACCTTAAACGCTTATTGATGTGAGGTCACTTAAACCGCACTGGTGACCTGACCTGAGATGATCCAAGCTGAACATTTTGTGGGAAGTTGCGGAATCGATCAAGGATAAGATGTGCCAAGTACGGTGGCGCTTCGTGCCGCCGTTTTTTCGTGCCGCCGGAAAAACTCGAGGGGATGTTCAAACACCCCCACCGGGGCGAGGGTTAAGAAGCTCGCTCATGAAATACAGTTGTTGGGTGAAAGGTGGTAAACCATTCACTTTGCTGAGAGAAATTAAGTATAAAATGAGTGGTTTTGTGGCATGCCCTGCTTAACTGTTGCGTTTTTCATGGCCCTTGAACGTGTCATATTATCATTGAGCTCTCAGCTTGTACCTATGCCATTTTGATTAAAAGCTTTTCATCATTAATATGCCTATCTCAATAGTTCCATGGGGATGAGGTGGCTTAGTGGATAGCACCCTTGTCTTCTAAGCCACCGGTCCCGGGTTCAAGTCCCGGCGGAGCCTCTGAATAAGTCGATCTGATCCCCAAAATCCCTTCCAACAGGGTGAGAGTTGGCGACGCCGTATGACCCTGGCAGTTGGTGCGTCGTTAAAACCCAACAATTATTATTATTATTATTCAATAATTCCATATTTTCCTAGCGTAGCTTGTGTTGAAATCGGCGGAGGAACTTGATCAAGTGATTTTTGCCATTATTATGTGTGAAGTTCAACTGCAGACTATTATCTGGTAATGTGATCAATACATTACCAACGTTGAGTCCACATTGTACTACATACAATTTTTCACAGTGAATTACCGGTGTTTAAGATAATACCAGAAATACCAGTGTAAAAATTACCACAGTGCCGGTCATATGGGTGTGATTTAAATAGTGGGAACGACAGTGTAGCTCCACAGGAAATGAGAGTGGCACTAACGGATGATGGCATCCGCCATGCTCGTTACAAGATGAATCGGAGGGTGATAATGTCGGATTGCAAGATGGATTAGGGCCGGAATGGGACTAATTTTCTAGTCTTGTTCGGCTCCGGATATCGCGATCCCAATGACCCTGAGTGTAATAAATTGGTTGCGTATGTTGCTATGTGCACATACATGCGGATGCTGCAAAGTTACCTGATGTAAAAACTAGACTAGTCACATTGTTTCAGGTATGAAATGTCCTCAGTACAGATGAGATGGTATTATTTGCATCTTTCCAGAAGGAAATGCAACGCGTGTTTCTGTATAAAACCTAAGGACTATCTTTGATTATCTTTGGGACTTAGGTACACGGTACCTCGACACGCCTACCAGCTTTTAAACATTTTTACCCGGCTGAAATATGAGCTAACTCCTTTGCTGTAGATATAGCAAGGAAGATGATCAGTTATTTTCTTTGCATTCCCTCTCGCCCGAGCAAAACAGACCAATGGGGACCGATGGGGATAGGGACTTAGTGAATAGCATCAAAGACTCCTAAGCCACCGGTCCCTGGTTCAAATCCCAGCAGATCCCAAATCATGATTTGATCTGATCCCCCAAATCCCTCCAAACAGGGTAAGAGCTGGCGATGCCGAATAATCTTGGCAATTGGTGTGTCGCTAAACCCGAGCAGTTATTATCAGTATCTAATAAAAGTATGCACATTTGTATTTTCTTTACTTTTTGTCTTCCTTAGCATTATATTTCAATATGTATTCGTTGCGGACGTTCAGCACACGCTGGGGGTCAGTGTGACCTACTGCCGTTTTTTTTTTGTTGTAAAAGTTGCATATTGCAAATGCACTTCGCACATCTAATTTGTATTTGTATTTATCGAGCATTTCCACTTAATCGCAGTGGCTCTTTCAATTTCGCCACTATGAGGATGATAACCAGAATTCGATGGAAGGAGGTGGTGTAGGATAAGGATGGTTGAGTGTGAGGATTGGGATAAGGAACACCCAGGGCGAGGCAGCGCAGCCACACCGGCGTAGGCGCTCTCAGCCTCGGGTGAGGTAAGGATGTTTAGAGAAGGGGAGCACCGTTGACAATAAAACAACATAAAATAAAACGATGATGTTGAAGTCTTGGTCCATGCACATTTTTAAGTCACTAACTTGGACACCTTGTACGTGCTGTTAAATTAGAATTGTTTCAATATGTGATCATTGGGTATTTCTCTGTTTATTTACAAATAGTTTCTTTGAGTGATCCATAATTTGTTTCTGTAGTACTTTCTGAATCTTGTCTCCGAGTTGAATGTATATTGAGTCTTATACCCTTGCAGTCTTGAAGTAATATACATCGATCAAGGCCTTCATTCTAAGCAAAACTCGACAGCAGATATTACGTCTAGCTGCAAAATACGGCTAGACGTAATACCGATTTAACTCTGCTGGAAATGCGTAGTAGTATTGGGAATACATGTATCCATGCCCCGGTCTTTTAGGATTAATTGTTGCCAAGTCTATAGTGATCATACCCAAGTTGTGCAAATATATTCCCAAGCTGTGCATTTGAATGTACCTCCTGGATCAACTGAATGTTTACCTAGCCAAAGTGAAGATCCAAAGTGCCAAAGTGAAGATCCTATAGGCAATGAACGTGAAGGTCAAGACTCGTCTTGCAGAAACTTCAATATGCCACTATGTATCATTTTATTGCGACAGATATTGCATCACTCCGTAAAGTTGACTGAACGCATCTGCACGGTCCACTCAGCACCCTGAAAAATGTGCATGCTTTCAATGCACAGTCAGATTTAGGATGATCTGGTCACACCTGAGGGAGACAAAAATATCACCTAAGCAAAGACACGTGTATGATTATTCTCTCCCCGTTCCTCTCTGATGGAGCACATGTGTACGCTCCTACCTCGAGCCTGCTGGGCGCGTCAGGAGCCGAGTCGATTCCGATTATCTGCTGCTGCCTCGCCCTGTATTGACATGCTCTTATACCGACAACAGCCACCGCGGCACGTGCTGCTCCGAGTGGTTGATGCAGAGATATTGAGGATGTATCACAGAAACTTCCGGTTATCGCTTCATCAGTGTGTTAAGTGTCATATATGTCGGAAACAGGGAAGAGGCAGAGGGAGCTTGCCCCTCCGTATTTTGTCCAAGTTTATTTTAAGTTTACGTGGATTGCATACAACATCCATGAGTTTTGTGTGCATAATAAGCCAAAGGAAAAAACAAACCCGGATACCATATGTATTTGGTTTTAGAGTGGCTAATTATCCGTAATAAGGAATCTGAAGATTCACAGCTTCCGCTTTGCTCCCCTTTATAGCCGGTGGAGACATCAATGATAACTCGGCCTCTTGACATAATTGTTAAACGTTCGTTTTTTTTTGGGCACATGTTTACACGTGCTTTTTCGTAATACGAATTGAACCTATCCTGTCACGTTGCTTCGAATCCATTATATGCATAATGCGTCATAGTTCGTGTTATCGCAACCAAAGCACTTAAAACAGCACCTTTTTTAGAAAAAAAATCGAATGAGCCCGGATTATTTGTATTATCTTACTTCGTAGGCAGGGTTTTAAACTGACTAGAACTTTAAGGTCATGGTATTGCCAGGCGCTTTCATATGGTGTGTAGCGTATTTTCTTGCTTCCTTGGTTCTTTTCCTTCACCCGGGCAGGTGCTATTTTTGTCCCCTTCGATTTTTTCGAGTTGGGCAGAAAACGATCACATGCATCGCCGCCGTACCTGCCATAGCTGTTACTTGACCTTCTTGGCATATGTTTTAACAATGTTGTGTTAGGTCACGCCAGTTCAAGTCACAAGCCCGGATTAAACGTCACCCCCGCAACAGGTAGCTCGGGTCCGTCACCCGAGCAAAGGAGGATATATGTTTTGTTATACATTCCTGGATTCAGTGATAGTAGCTCATGCACAACAAATACAATACCCCTATTGCATTTGCATAAGGCAGGGCTGATTTCAGAGCTGCGGTACCAGAAGTAGCAGCTATTGACTTCATTGTAAGTGAGCTCTTGTTGGGCAAATTTGCGGGCCAGGCACGCCAATTCTGGTGATTTATCCGTGGACTGCCGTCATCCGTCCAGTTCATGCAACAGGTCGGTGGGATCGAGTGCTGGCACGGTGTGCAGCGATTAAAGAGTGGCGTTCCAAGCCCCCAGCAGCCTTCCCGCCTGCCCAGACGTAATACAGCGCTGGGCAGTGGCGGATCTAGTCGGTAGGCTTGAGGGGGCAAGCCAAAGTTGAAAAGCAAAAAAAATGTCACACTGTGAAATATTTTGCCACAATGTAACTAGACGGTAGGTTTTGGGGGTAAACCCAAAGCAAAAAGCAAAAAAACGTTCCGGGTTGAAAGATGTGGCCACAAGATGCTTGTTTGTTCATTGTTTTGTTTCTTTCACTTAGATCGTCAACAGAACATGTTCCAATAACAGGCAAAGTCAATTTAAGCAAAATGAAAACTTTATACACGTATGATTGATAGGCATGTAAAAAGCGGTAAAAACACCAAAAGGTAATCGAAGAGAAGATCCACCTGATGATAAAACTGATGGGAAAAGTGAAGTTAATAAAAGCTAAACAGTGCAGATAAAAGTCAGAACATGTTTCCTAAAAGTGCTAAAAGAGTCATTGAGCTTTTGAGAGGCAAGACCTTTTGCTATTTAAGGCCCAACGCTTGCATTAGGAGTTGAATGGTTCTGTTTGAAATTGAGAGTTGAAGCACCAAAAAGCGTGTTTATAAACTAAAATGAGTCGGGGCAAAAAGGAGGTCGATAGCTGGGAGAGCAAAAACATAGTTTTGATTTTGGCTTTTGCTTAGTTTTGCTAGCTCTTCCGTTTGGTGGGACAAATCTGTCTCCCTAGATCCGCCACTGGCGCTGGGAGCGTGGGGGATGATAATGGGAGTTTTAGGGCAACGCTTATCATGCCTATGTAGGCCACATACAGGTCGTCATACCTATATAGGCCACATACAGGTCATTATACCTATATAGAGGTGGGAAACCAACACCTGTGCTATATGTTTATCCCATGAAAAAATAATGTTGCAGTATCTTCATATTTGTTTAATTCAGGGCTGCAAACATCCTCGTGGCGCTTTAAAAACATATATTTTTTGCACCAGTTTGATGCTACAGTACTTTTATGCATACGCTAATTAGCACACCTCCTATATTCCAGGCCGGTGTAAAAAATAGGTAGATATAAGGTCTGTGCGGTTCTGCAAAGTTTCAGCATGATCACATGGATTACACCGAGCTACGGGCAGTATGACTAGCTGAAAAATTATTTCACTGCAAGTCTACAGCAGGCATTGTTATAGACTACAATCTAGCGCCGCTACTGGTCCAACAAGCACGGTGGCTTGTGCTGACATCGCCAAATACAACGTCACTCACCTACTTGCCATTCTGCTGATGTCTGGGGACGTTGAGTCGTATTCGTTAATAATTCATCTGGCGACAAACGGCCATTTAATGCTGCTAATTAGCCACAACTACCACCGCCGGAGCCCACGGCATTAGCGAATGAGAATTTCATACTTGCTGCTCTCATAAGCAGTGCGTTGTGATACATCAGCGAAGACGTCTCACCTACAGTTATGGACAGTGCCGTATGCTTCCGTAAAGGCCTACTTAGTTGGGCGCAAGGTGATTGCGATGTATATGCTACAGGCTGGATAGAAAATCAGGGTATCTAAAAAGATCCTGGTGTGGCTCAAACGACCATGACGATCCAGGGTGGTTAATCACCCTGATCAGACAGGGCTGTTTTGATTAATACCCCATGGTTGTTTTAACATTTAAGGATGGTTTTAACGCCTTGTTGACGCTACAGCTCAATTGAGTTGTGTCCGTCATACATTAAGAAATATGAATTTGGAGTGGAAAATAGATAAGCCTAGAAGGGGACTAGCTGACCTGGAATTTTGAAACATCCTAATTGGACATGCGTTCTGAAAGTTATATGACTGATTTTTCTCGACCAGGCCATACCCATAATCCTGTTACTCAGTCTTTAGATGCATCACAGGTTCTATCTAGTGGCAGCTTCCCTTCTGGGAGCCGAGTTCACTATGGTTTTGTCAGCCTAATTTCAGAAGACCATTATTGTCCTACAAAGGTTCAGAAATTGCGTCAAAACTCGTTGACCTGACATAACCTGATGACAATTTTTGGTCACACGCTGTTAAATTAATTACCCTAGAGGCGTGCAAAGTGACGCGCCTTGCATTAAATCGGCGTGGAAAAATTCGCGAAAAACCGAGGGGTCCGATAAGACCCTCCGGCGGTGAAGGGTTAAGTCGTCAGATGGGGCCTCCTTGACCTGTTCTGAGACCTCTCTCAGCTACCGAGGGTCCTCCCCGTACTAGCCAAACGGATCCCGGTGTCAAATAAACATATCTATGGTGTACCTATTTGGCATTTGTTGGTAACACACTTAAAGTTCACCGACTCCTGAGGCTTCAGAGGCGTCCGGTGTCAGAAGGAAACCTCGTGAATCCAGCAGAGGGCCATCTAAAATTGTATGGGGGCATAACCCTCATGGACTTGTGCCATGGGTGCTGTAGCTTCATTGTGGCGACGTCTTTGACAAGATGGATCATTTATATCGGTATTAGGGGTTTATTACGAATCTGATATTAACACGCGCACTGACGGGGGCGGGTACCCACCCTCCCCTCGGGTTTTTCGGAGACAGCAGGATAACGGCGACGCGTAGCGCCGCGGTACTTGGCATAACTTTTCCCTCATCATTTTTACCACTTCTGTGAAAAACTTTAAGTTTAGGTCATCTCAAGTCAGGTCACCAGTACAGGTCAAGTTACCTGGCCTCAAAAACGTTTAAGATAGCCTAAGTCGGAGCAGGGTGAACTTATCCAATGGAAACTCATATCACATAATGGCTCCACCGAGTTCTCTAAAATATGTTCCGGTATTTTTGATATCGATGACCTAAGGACAGGTACGAGGCATGATCTATCCATTGGAAATACATGGGAAAATGGTTTTTACTGAATAACTCAGTAACGGATGGTGATAGAGCGTTTATTTCAACTGCATTGGACTCGCCTTGGCTGTGCAGTTCTAATGATATGCATTTTATATAATTTGACCCTGACCTGACCTCAGGTCAGGTCCAATCCTTGATTTGACCTAGCAAGGTCAAATTATATATTATTCGATTCGGCTTGCTGCGAGGGTTCATATAATTCAAGTCGTTTTGCTCTATCTTTACTTGTTCAGATGTAATGGCCGAAAAACTTAATTTACATGTAATCCCTATGACGGCATATTTTGATCTCCGTGGCTTAAATGTGACCTGAAAAAAAATGGTTCAAATGTTTTCGATGGAGAAGTGGATGGGCTACCCAAGCCGTTTACCGTTTTTCGCTACCTACCATGGTTCTCGAGATCCTAGGGGGGTACCCGCCCCCGTCAAAGCGAAGGTGGCTCAGACCCCCGTCAATGCGCGTGTTAACCCATTAACGCCCGCACCTAGTTACAGCTTTCAAATTGGCGAAACAAATGTTTTCCTATGCTTAGAATATGCCCAATAAAATGTTCCTAAAGTTTTAAATCGATACCACTTTTAGATTCTGAGATATGACACCGGACAAAAATGACCCGCTGGCCGTTTGGGACATCGGCTGGCACTGCGCGGCCGGCTCCCGGGCGGCGCTGTCACCGCACTCAGCGGCCCAATGCGCATCGCTTTTACTGCAGTTCTGTGAAGTGTTTTTATTTCCTCTTGCATATAGGCCATAGTAAAATGTTTAGACAGTTCTATGCTCTTAAGGTTTAATGAAAGACAACACTAACAGCATATTTGCAAATAGTATACAAACGTGGTTAACCTAGACTGATGATTTGCAGAGGATAGACTAAAATTGTGAACATCATAGTATTTTAAGAATATTTGTGAATATCGAAGGTTTTGGAAAACCGTGTCTTTTGTCTCTACCCCCTTCCTTCTCCGCCTCCCAGACTTTGTGACTGATGTTCACTGAGCTTTCAACGAGAAATCGTAATATTCAGCATACGGATGAAAAGTTTTGAAAACTCAATCCTTAGCTCCCCCACGCGGTGCACATTAGCTTGATTAACCTCCAAATCTCCAAACGGGTCCATTTCCATCTTTCCAACTTTTCTTTGGAACAAGTAGCGCGCTTCATAGTTGCATAAATGTGAACCTCCACATTTCCAGGCACGCCACTGGTCATTGTAACGCTGGTCAGCTCATCATCTTTCTCATCCTCATGACTAATATATTTTGTGATGGTATGATTATGATATGCACTTGATCCACTCCGCTATCTTGCGCACTTAAAACAACTTATTTTGCTTCTTTTCCTGCAAAACATTTGATCTGTGGTATTTCTAACAACTATGCTTTCGATATTTTTATGTCTCCATGGCTGGAGATTTATTCTCGATCCAGGAGGGGTTCTGGATGGTTTAACGCTGGCACTGCAATCCAAGCCCTAGACAAAGTCTGTGGGAGACAAAAAAATACAGACAGGTCTTGACCCCTCCTCCTAACCCCGGGATGTTCACTCATGGTAGTTTCACTTGACTAGAACCAAGCAAAAATAGTGCTAGTTGCGTTTTAGACAGAAGTTCTAGAACTTCTCAAGCTTTCACCCGTTTTATACTGCTCCAGACATTTGACACTGCACCATCTCGTCAAAACAAACCAGCGCGGCGGCCGCGATAATTTCCAACTCATTTTTGTCAGCTGGTCATTGGCTTTCAATCATTAGTGGACACAAGGGGGCTAGGAAGGCTCAAGCCCCCCCTCTACCGAAATGTCAGTGTGCCTATAGTACCTAAATGCATTACTGAGGGCTGTTCCGAGGCCATGGCGGGGAGGCTCGAGACCCCTAACCCCCCCACACCCAATGAAGTGCTCAATCCGCTACTGTTCCCTATTCTCTCTATCCACTACAAACAATACATCAAGGGGAAAAGACAAGGCTCTGCTAGCTTTTATTCAGTGCTAAAATTTCGATAAGTTTTCAAAACCCCTGAAAATTGTATTTGATAACGCCTTTGCAAAATACTGGAACCATCTTGCATGTTTCCGTTAAAATTATGTGATAATCATTCCCAAAATAAGACAGACCCCGAAAACGGTAGGAAGCATTTCATGAACTTCAAAGTTTCCAAACGTATCGACATTGCACTAAAAATCTTCAAATTTAATGAAAAATATATAAACTGGCAACCCTGCATTCGCAGGGACCCACAATACCTCCCTTCCCTCTAGGTAACATTGTGCACCTAACGCACCAGACGGGAGGACAGGACACATCCTTTTCCTCATTTTCAGCGGCCCGCAGATGTCCGCAACGCCCAGCGGGTCATTTTTGTCCGCTTCATATTTGACGATGTCTCATGGCAAAGCCGTTCAAGAAAATCTTTCTCCTTCTTCACCATCTGACTCCTAGTGGTCTTGGCTTAATGTCAATCATGCAAACCCTTTTCAGCTTTCCATATATTATTGCGAGAAACAAAATTTGCAGAGCTATCTCACGCTGACCAAAACCTCGCCAAAATAAGTTCCACCAAAATCGTCCCATAAAAACCTAGAATTTTCAAATACATTTTTTCCAGCTTGTTCACGCTTTGAAACACACATCCATATCATAAACATGAAGATCACTTCACTGGTACCGATTCTGCAGCCTGTCAAAGTCAGAGGACAAAAATGACCCACTGGGCGTTAATGGGTTAATAAGATTTTGCTAGCTCTAAATATGGCCTTGACTTGCAGTCAATGGTACCTTGCGACCAAAACATTCAAATTATATAAGAATTAACTCTTCAGAGTTAATATCCCAAAACATTGACACCGAATAGCTGTATTCTACGCTCTATGGCTTCCACATAAGAAACATATCCGAAATGGACCCAAATTTTTACTTATTTTGACTCCCTGTGACGTCACACACGTCAACAGGCGTGGCTTACGCTTGGTTCAAGGGTACGTGACAATGACGTTCCAGGGAAAATTTCGATCAGACCCCACAGCCGCAGCTGATTGCGACAAAGCCCCTGGGTTAAAAAGTGAAGTCATCGTTGGGAGCACCAACATCGGAAACACCTGTGTCACAAAATGCTTTGTGATCTACGAAAATTTATTCGGCAATAAACCGTGCTAAATGCATATGTTTATCCGATTCCGTCAGTCCCTCATCTACTTTTTCCCACTTCCTGCGGATTCTATGTCAACGCTTCTGAATAATTTCATCAGATTGCTTGTTCAGCCCAGAATCGCTCGCAACAGTTGCTGTGCCGTTAAATCGAAGAGGATTTCGTTGTGAGATTTATCAGCCAAACAGCTATCCCGCTTGGGCGCCATTGAGAGCTGATGGCTTCGATAGAAGCACATATTCGGCACTCATCGCCGGGCTCCTTTCAGCGCAATCGGGCCTGACGCTTCGCTTTCATGAGGGCGAAAAACAGGGTCTTGAACAGTGTCCGTTCAGAATACGCTCCAATACTTGAATAAGGGTTAACATGTTTCTTTCTGCTAGGCTAGCAATACCGTACACCGTTTGCGTTAATGGCTCGTGTTATCCCCACTTCGTTTAAACCCTGAAAACGGCACTGCATATCGAGGAACTCAAATGGATGCGACGTATTACTGCTTTCGACTGGATGAAATTCAAATCTGTTGAAGGCAGCGGCTGACAGCTGTTCAAGCATTTCGGATTTTCTTTGGCCATTTCCGCGCCAACCGAGTATCATCAGAGCTCGAGCATCCCATCAAGTTGGTCTGTGTGACAACAATGCAAAACAAAATAGGTAACTAATAATGTCGAACTTACTACTAGCATATCCAAGAAATGCCCAATAGGGGGAGAGGTTTATGCTCACAAAACATTGGAAGCATGATAATGATGTCGGCATTACACCAGTCACAGAGTCAGACTTCTATATGTATGTTTATTTTTCATATAATAATTTTAATACTTTGCTGGATTAACCGTAGAATTAGGACTTTACCCATATATTTAAGTCTACTCTCTCGAATATACACATGGTAAACGGGAAAACTGTCTATTTCAGTCGATTCGATGAAAAGAATGCCCACTCACCTGTGTATAATCATTACACATTGTCGAGCGAATATCGTTACTTCAGTCACTCGGAGAAGGTTCCACCATAAGTCAAAATGTTTTGAAATTATTTCCCGTTTAGTGAGGTATTACTCACCCACTGCACCCAACAACGGCAAATGCACAGTCGTTCTCGCACGATGCCCAGAGACGAGCACAGACGCATGTATCATACCAATATCGGGGTCTTCTCAGTGGACAAGAGCATCTCATCAGGGGTAATATCCGCGGCATTTGATGCCATCGGGAAGGGATCAGGACACCGTCCAGGTTTGGTCCCCAAGGACACCAGCGTCGTCGCGTCGCTGGAAAAAGAAGGGTGTAACCGATGCCAATTCCTGAAGAATGGCTTCAGCATGGTCGCTCACATGGGCGACGACGGTTCCAGAGGTAAGCGTGTTCACAAGTGGACCTTTCAGAAGGGAAGCAAAAATCCATGGTATTTAAGTCTAGCATTATTCTGTGTTTTGCCTCCTTCACTTTAAGTGGGATCGCTGTTGCAACCAGGTCCATTCAAGTTGTTTGCCAGGATTACGTTATCACCGACGGACGGACACAAGGGTTACTGTGCAGCGCATCGGAGAAATGACACATTTTTGAAGCTCAACAAACTTATTTAAAACCGGATATACAGAAGTTAGGTGTTTGTAAAATTGAAACATCTGTATCATTGAAACCATAATGTGTTTTGCACAACCTCTAGTGGAGAATACTATGTTTCCAATTTTTTCGATTGTGTAAAAATAATAACAGCCTTATTACTAAAAGCTATTGATGGCCAGTCCTAAACAGAGATTGTCGATTTTGGTTGCCAGGCTGGTCTTAGCAACCAACGCCCAAAAACAACGACAAAGACCCAAGTTAATGGCTAGACCCAAATTAATTAATGGCCAATATTGGAATATTGTTAATTCGACGAACATTTTTTCATTTTTTTTACCTCTTAGCCTATCACCGCCTGGGAGGTCCGATCCGACCCTCCTGGGTTTTTCGTAAATGATTAGAACTGACAAAAATGAGAAACGCGTTGCTTTGCAGGCCTCTAGGGTGATTAATTTGACAACCTATGACCTTATTTAACATCAGGCCAGGTCAGGTCGAGTATTCATGGTGTCACTTCTAAACCCATTTAAAATTAATTGTGTTCTTTTAGAATTAGGCTTACGTGAAAGGGAATAACTTGGCTTTTAACCCTTGCTCCGGTGGCGGGTACGAGCCACCTTCGCCCTGGTGGGGGGCTAAAAAAGACCCCCACGATCTAAAAATTAAGAGGGCTATAAAAAAGCGCAAAAAGGTCAACCGAAAGCTCTTAAAAGATTATATCGAAAATACTTTGCCATTTTTTTCGTCAAGTCAATATTAAGGTCACCAGAGGTTAAAATAGGTCAAAATCGCTAATACAAGGTGTACTAAGACAACCTCATATATCTCAGAAACTATGATAGCTCGGAACATTTTCTGAACTCCATTCGAAAGCTCTTAAGTTGCTCTTTCATTACAGTGCCAATAATTTTCGGATCAGGTCAAAGCTAAGGGAGCTGCCGGTCACTAAACATTGGGAATGTGCTTGGGAATCTCCATATCCACCCATGCATAATGGCGTTTCCTTTTTCGTTAATAACTTCCAAACCAAGCAAGATACAGCCATAGTTGATGCACCACTGCAATCCTCTCGACAATAAAATCGAATGATATATGATATTGCTATTTCAGGTCTAATCTAAAATTTGACCTGACCCAGGTCAACAATTTGGCCCAACTTGACCTGGTATAGTCATGATGTATATAATTTGATTTGCAGTGACCATACAAACACTTTGGTGACAAAATAAAGGTTCTGTATTTGTTTATTCAAAATTTATATAGTAAAACACCAAAAATGTTTATTTGACCTAAAGTGACCTTTCAAAATTCACAGGTCAAAATTTTTAGCATCAACTTCCAAAATGGGCTAAGAAAAAGTCGTAAACAATGCTGGAACTTGATTTCATCCATACTTACTGAGAAAAGCCCATTTCGTGATTTTCCCCATGCATTTGCAATGGGGAGGTCATGCTCTGTACATGCCCTTAGGTCACGAATATCAAAAGTCCCTGAACATATATTGTAGCTCCTGGTGAGCCCAATATGTGGTATGAGTTTCAACTTGATCAATTAACCCGCCTTTTCGTTATGCAGTTCTAAACATTTTTGAGGTGAAGTCACTTCATCTGGCTTGGTGACCTGACTTGGTATGACCTTGAGCTAAGATTTTCAGGAAAGATGTAAAAATAATGAAGACAAAGCTAGATTAAGTTTGGCGGTGCTGCGCGCCGCCGTTTTTTGGCCACTTTGGAAAAACCCGAGGGGGTCTAAAAAGACCCCCACCCGGGAGAAGGTTAAGAGAGCTAGATCGAGTTTCTAAATAAGATTCGAATGCTTTTGAAACTAAAATTTATATATATGTATATATATATATATATATATATATATATATATATATATATATATATATATATATATATATATATATGTTACAGGAAAGGGCAAAATCCGGGAGTTCGCGAACTCCCTAGGATTTCGCGAAATCACTGACCAGCCAGGGATTTCGCGAAATCCCTAGGGAGTTCGCGAAATCACTGGTCGGCCAGTGATTTCGCAAACTCCGTAGGGATTTCGCGAACTCAATGAAGCTTCAGTGATTTTGCGAACTACCTGAATGTCTTTCAGGGATTTCGCGAAATCCGTAACATGCCAATATGTCATATAGTTTAACACGCGCATTGACGGGGGCGGGTACCCGCCCCTTCGGGTTTTTTCGGAGATAATAGAAAAACGGCGGTGCGTAGCGCCGCCGTACTTGGTATACATTTTCCCTCATCATTTTTACAACTTCTGTGAAAATTTTAAGGTTAGGTCATCTCAGGTCAGGTCACCAGTACAGGTCAAGTGACCCGACCTCAAAAAAGTTTAAGATAGCATAAGTCGGAGCAGGGTGAACTTATCCGATTGAAACTCATATCACATAATGGCCCCACCGATTTCTCTAAAATATGTTCCGTTATTTTTGATATCGATGACCTAAGGTCAGGTACGAGGCATGACCTCTCCATTGGAAATACATGGGAAAAAATGTTTTTTTACGGAATAACTCAGTAACGGATGGCGATAGAGCATTTATTTTAGCTGCATTAGACTCGCCTGGGCTTTGAGGTTCTAATGATATGCATTTTATATAATTTGACCCTGACCTGACCTCAGGTCAGGTCAAATCATTGATTTGACCTAGCAAGGTCAAATTATATCTCATTCGATTTGGTTTGCTAAGAGGATTCATAAAGTTCAAGTCGTTTTGCTCTATCTTTACCTGTTCAGATGTAATGGCCGAAAAACTGAATCTACATGTTATCCTGTGACGGGCATGTTTTGACCTCTCGTGACCTCAAATGTGACCTGACAAAAAAATGGTACTAATGTTTTCGATGGAGAAGTGGATGGGCAGCCTAACGCCATTTACCGTTTTTCGCTATCTACCGTGGTTCTCGAGATCTTAGGGGCGGGTACCCGCCCCCGTCAATGCGAAGGTGGCTCAGACCCCCGTCAATGCGCGTGTTAAATCCGAAGAATGATCCTTCAGTGATCTGATTTTACACTCCCCGTCCATGTTTTCTCTTTCTATGATGTATTTTGCTTGATTTTATGTCGGCCTGATATTTATCTTGAAAATTAATTTACATCCTCGGCTCTACCTCACACTAGAGCTCTACCTCACAACTAGAGATGCCACTACTTTTTGTCATTGTCATCTGTAAGGAATATTTTGATTCCTTAACAAAGCAAACTCCTGATGGGAAGTATTGTGCCGTAAGAAACTGACAAAGAATTGGTGTACTTTCACAAAGGTCTATTTCAGCTATGTCTATGTTGGAATGTACTACGGACGTCCAAATTTTTCCGATAATAATATTTTGATACAGGAGGAAATGCCGGCCTCGAAACCGCTATCGGTGTAAGAGGCGGCACGCCTGTCATAGTTTGACCATTGCCAAGGCTTTCAGAAAATTTATTGTCGATTCCGGCGGGCTAGCAAATGCACTTCAAGCTTAAGTGCTCCAGCCACGGTCATGACAATAGGCAATGCGATAGCACATGATAAATATGCGTACCAATTGTATTATTCCGTATCCTGTTAATGCCGACAACTATAGTTGTCGGCCTATGTTCAGCTATAGCTGAAACTGTATAACGCTTCTGACATACTGATAAACTGAAAACAGAAATATGGTCTATGTTAATTTAAGAATAATTATTTCGTTGTTGCAGCTCTGAAAATTTAGCTTTGTATAACCAAGCCGTACCTGCAAAAAGTGGCCAAATTTTTGGAATACATTAATAAATTGAATACAAAAAATAATATAGCATTATTTTATTTTCCTTACCTAGATTGTAATACGAAATGGCCCTCAGATAAGCAGCATTTCTTTTTTGTGTAGTAATGGGGGTTTTGATATAATAATGATCTCTCTGCAGATAAGTGAGTTGGAAAGAAGCGCTTCAGAATTTAGTCTCTAGCGGTACTCACAGTTGGTGCACCTGACCGACTTCGTACCGAGTACGTGCATTACCGGGGCGTGGGTTAGAGGACCATTCCCCTTGGGTTTTTTCGCAAAGTCTTAAAAACGGCTACACGCAGCGCTGCTGTACCCAGTATAGCTTTTTCTGAAGCTTTTTACAGCTCCTGTCAAAATTTTCGGTTCAGGTCATTTCAGGTCAGGACATCAGTGCAGGTCAAGTGACCTCATCTCAAAAAAAAGAAGAAAACAACATGAGCAAGAAACAGCGTAATTTATGGATTTAAGATTCATATTGAATAGGGGGCCCACTGAGTACACAAAATGTCTTTTTTAGAATTTCTGAAGTCGATGACCTAAGGTCAGTTATGAGTCATGATGTGACCCTTGGAAAATTATCGGTAAAATCGTTTAAACATAATAATTTTGTTGGGAACGGAGCTAAATTGTATATTTTGACATCATTGGGGTTTCCTTGTTTCTGCAGTTCTAATGATATGCATTCTGACCCAATTCGATATTGACCTGATCCACGGTCAGGTCAAATCTCAGCTTTGACCTAGAATAATCACAGTATTAATCATTCGACGCCGCTCGCAGACAAGCTTCAGATAGTAAATCTTTATATATCGTATCTCTTCTACGTCAGATGGTAGGACTGAAGAACTGTATTTCAGTTATATCACCATATCCATATTGCGACATTTTTTGGCTTCCAATGCCCTCAGATTTTACCCGACAAAAGAATGTATAGAACACTTCCTTTAAAGCTTAGGTTGCGCTACTTAACGCCATTTACTTTTTCGCTAACTAGCGTAGTTGTTAGATTTTAGAGGGGGGGCGTAATCCACCCCCTTGTCGGGGTGAAGGTGGCTCAGACCCCTGGCATTGCGCGTCTTAAAAATTTCATCCCGCGAAATTACTTTCAGACCCATACCAAACGTTTTTGACGGTGACGATTTTGAGCCATCAAAAGGCATAGTTATAAGAGATTTTGCAAATTATTTCGGTGAGCGGTACCGCATCGGCACCACCAGCCAAAAGACACGTGATGAATCTGCCAAAATGTGAGCGTCGGGCACATCTATTTCGGATGGCGTGGTTTGCTCAAAAGTAAGTGCGTTGTGCCATTGCTGAGCATTTTACCATTTTTCAGTAGCGCAGATATTTCTGCCATTTCTTGAACTGTGCTATATCCAGATTTATTTTAGTGATCAAGCCATGGATTTCGTACAATTTTCTTTATCGCATCCGTAGATAAAATTCCATAATAATGCTACCTACATAAAATACCGTAACGTTATTCTGTGATGTAGATTTGATATAAAATAATCGTAGCGTCACATAATTATGAAACGTGGCGATAGCGTAGACCACCTTTTATTGAATACTTGGGTAGTTATGCTGACTCCATGCACTGCATATGTATAATACTAAATATACAGACCTATCATAGGTGGATCCAGGATTGCCAATCGGGGGGGGCATCTTCCCGGGGAGGGGGCGCCATTCGGACCAGGAGAGAGTCACTTTTGACCGGAAAAACCTATCAGGTTGGCGCAAAATCCTATCGGTGGGCGCCGATTTTCACATCCCTAGTGACGCGGGATGGAAAGCGACATTTCAGAGTGGCGCCGTGACCATTTCAGGGGGCGCCGAGGGTCGATCGGGGGGGAACCTGCCCCCTTTGTCCCCCTATATCAGCGTATAAAATATGTCATGAATATAAAATACCCGAGTACCAAATCACAGTGAAGGCGAAGGTGTATTCTGTGGGTGGTGTGTTCGGGAAACAAAATTTCAGGATTGGACCGGGGCGTTTTGGAACCACCAGGGGCCAGTGTGTAGGCGCCGAGTGCTGGATTGGTTCCGGAGGAAGGACGTGGGGGAGGGTGTACTTACCTTCTTTCTGTCCCGCGATCCACATTTGTAATCAGCAGCAAATGAACTTTTACATTGCAGTACGATATTTATCAGCGAAACTTGATACATTTATCGCTACGGCCTCAACAATAAATTTATGACCTCCCTTATATTTAGTTTAAAAATTTTATTATATTTAGCTTAAAACCTCCCTTATACGTGATTTTTTCGGACAATAACCGTTTACTGTTCAAAATAAATCATGAGAACAATAGTCTGCAATTCTGGCTAGTCATACTTGAACTGACTAAATGTCAGGAAATTCGCGAACTCCCTGAGTGTTTATCCGGGATTTCGCGAACTCCCTGACTTCTAAGGCCAGGGATTTAGCGAACTCCCTGGTCACTCAGGGGTTTTGCAAACTCCCTAGGGATTTCGCAAACTCCCGGATTTCGCACTTTCCCTGTAACATATATACATATATATATATATATATATATATATATATATATATATATATATATATATATACACATACTCTCATATATGTGAGGTCAGGTCAACACCAAAATTACCAGAGGTCACATATTTTGCCATTTTTGTGTCTCTATATTTTTAGCAAAGCAGGATATAAGAAAATAATTGTTGGGGTTTAACGATGCGCTAACTGCAAAGGTTATACGGCATTGCCAACTCTTACCTTGTTGGGAGGGATTTGGGGGATCAGATCAACTTACTCAGAGGCTCCGCCGGGACTTGAAACCAGGACCGGTGGGTTAGAAGACAGGGATGCTATCCACTAAGCCGTCCATTCCCCAAAAAAGATACTGTGTTGAATTTTATGTCATAATAATGAACATGATTTATAGACTCGAATGATATGCAAGCGCCGCTTCAATTTTTCCGCATCACTTCCGGTTCCCGAGATCATTGGGGAACGGGTTCTAATCGAACCCCCCCTCCCGAGGCGATTGTGCATACGAAAAGAGCCCATCCGGTGCCGATTTAATGTAAATGCAGGGGTTGTAGCTAATTTGCTAGTTTTCTATCTCAATACGCGCCCCGCTGGGTTCCCTTGCATGACGCACCCCGCTGGGGGGGCGTTTTTCGCCCCCTCCGTATCTCATTCCCAACGAAAGCTAAAGGAAAATTACGGAGGGTGTTTGAAAGCGCTTGACAAGACGAAGATAATTTATACGAAGAATTTTTATGTCAGGTCAATATTGAGGTCAGCATAGGTCAAAGAACGCTCCATGGGCTTACAACAGAGCATTGTACGTTTCCCTCTCTAGATCTGCCTTCAGGGGAGCTAGAGCAAATATTGATGCATCGTTGGATTCCTCTCATCGCAGCAAATCAAATGATGTATATGACCTTGCTGGGTTAAATAGTCAAAATAACCTGACCTCGACCTACGTCAGGGTCACAGAGTAACCTGGCATGGTCATTTTGCACATCAATCGACTACCCGTGACAATATAAACACAATGCAAGCAAAATGGTAGCTTTATCTCAATTCAGTGAGAAGTTATTGGCAAAACAATCACCCTCTGCTCCCGTCACCTGACATGACCTTTGAGAGGTCAGATGCTCAAAAACTCAACTTTATGGTCAAGATCGTGGTAAGAAAATAGACAGTTTGAGGACTTTCAGCCTAATCTAACCATTATTTCCTGAACACAAGTCCATTCTATTTTTCACCATAGACTTATAATGGGATGACCAAAAAATTGACCCCACCTCAGGTCACCAATATCGAAATTCCGAGATACCAGATTTGAAGACCCTAATGACCTTATCATATTGCGGAAGTTTCAAACTGATCGGTGTGCTAATCTTCTCTGGGCGCTGCTTCAAACTCGTAATTTTAGGTTTTGAGGTCGGGTCACTTGACCCTGAATAGCTCCTTGACGTGACGTGATCTTAACTAAAAAATTTGGTTAGATGTGTAAAACTGATCTTGGATAAGGTACCGTTAGTTTCGTTGTTCTGCGTCTCTTTGTTTTTGAGATATCTGGGAAAAACTAGGAAGGGGCGAATTTCGCCCCCAGCGGGGCGCGTGTTAACACGCGCATTGACGGGGGTCTGAGCCACCTTCGCCTTGACGGGGGCGGGTACACGCCCCCATAAGATCTCGAGAACTGCACTAGGTAGCGAAAAACGGTAAACGGCGTTGGATAGCCCATCCACTTTTCCATCGAAAATATTTGAACTATTTTTTTGTCAGGTCACGTTTAAGGTCACTAGAGGTCAAAACATGCTGTCATAGGGATAACATGTAAATTAAGTTTTTCGGCGATTACATCTGAACAAGTGAAGATAGAGAAAAACAGTTTGAGCTCTATGAATCCTCACAGAAAGCCGAATCCAATGATATATAATATGACCTTGCTAGGTCAAATCAATGATTTGACCTGATATAAGGTAAGGTCAAATTCAAGTTGGATAACATACATAACATTAGAACTGTAATGACGAGAAAAATCTAATGCAGTTAAAATAGATGCTCTATATCTATTCATTACTGAGTTATTCAGTTAAAACCATTTTTCCCGAACATTTCCAATGGAGAGGTCATGGCTCGTACCTGACCTTAAGTCATGGATATAAAAAATACCAGAAAAATTTTTAGAGAACTCGGTGGGCCATTGTGTGATATGAGTTTCTGTCAGAGAAGTTCACCCTGTTCCGACTTATGCTATCTTAAACTTGTTTTGAGGTCAGGTCACCTGACCTGTACTGGTGACCTGACCTGAGATGACCTAACCTTAAAATTTTGACAAAAGTTGTGAAAATGATGTGGAAAAAGGTATGCCAAGTACGGCGGCGCTACGCACCGCCGTTTTTATACTATCTCCGAAAAACCCGAGGGGGCGAGTACCCGCCCCCATCAATGCGCTTGTTAATGGTTATGCTATCATACTTCTCTTAATCTATGTTGGCATGTATGATTGAACATTTCCGTGAGTTTCCGTAACATCCAAGCTTCAGGTATTTGAACCCAACTTCGTCGCACAGCTTTGACCTATTCAATGTTCCCCTTGCCTTTTACACTGCAAATCCATATATCAATATGTAAGTGTTGATACTTTTAATTCATGTGATAGGAGGCATACAAAACTAGGATCCCGAAGCGATAATTGGATTCTCTTTGGTATTTCACGGCTGATTATCTGCCGTCATACGACTGCAAAAATCACCGCTCACGGCTAAGTAAATGCATCTGGGTCTGTGTTTATGAAGTAAATGCAAGTCATTCCATCATACTATTTGGTTTCATTTTTTTCAACTGATACAGTTAAAATGCGACGCTCGCTGTTAAGTTCGAGGCTGCTGTTTTGCAGGTGAAAGGTTCATTTCGATTTACTTTTAGGTGCTAGATTGCTGCTAATACCCGCCCAAACATGATATATTCTGGCTAATACTGCACTAAGCTTTTGTATTCTCCTAGAATTTAGTAGAACACGTTGATTGCGTCACCACGACAGGACTAAATTTGGCAGAAAAATTTAGCTCTACCCACATTTAAAGTACCGTAGAAACAAAGATCCCTGGTTACAACCACCTTTACGATTCGCCTATAGCTGACGTAGACGTTTCCAGAAAAATACAGTTCTTGTTTTTGACGGTATCTCGGGGTGGGTGCGGTGGCTGGTAACTCCAGCTCATGCGGTCGACCTCCATGCGTGTGTAACGTGTACTCCTATCTGCCGCAGGCTGGGTCGTCCACGTCAGCGGCGTGTCCGGACACAGCGTGGATCTGCCCTGCAACATCGCAACGCATAACCGCGGCGACCACGCCGTCCTGGTGCTCTGGTACAAAGGCGACGACGGTACTCCCATGTACAAGTAAGTGAAAGGTTCAGGGCAATGCTGCACTGGTGCTCTGGTACAAAGGCGACGACGGTACTCCCATGTACAAGTACGTACAAGGTTCAGGGCAACGCTGCACTCAGAGGTCAGAAAAAGTAAGTTGGTTCCCCAACGCAGACCAGTTGATGCCCCAAGATGAAAGGAACGTTCCCCAGAGGCAATTACGTGGCAATTATAGCTTGTGGAGCAGAAGCCTGAGCACATGGCCTTTATTTGTAACATTCAGGTAATACAACTTCATTATTTATTAGGGGATATTGTTCAAAATTAGTTTAGATGGTCTTCAGGCTATGAAATTTTCCAGGTGTAAAATAATCAAAAATTGTTTAACACCTGAAAAATCCACAGTACTTACAGCTTATTGTCAGCCATCGCTCAGGCGGCTGGAGAGGTCGCACTGAACTTCAGTCGCGTGACAATGCAGACGGGTTGTAGCATGGCTTGAACACTCTGTTGTGGTATCCGTTACGCACACTGTATTATGAGATCGATTATAATTGGAATGAAGACTCGGTTGAAGACGTCTTAATATTTGCCAATCGCTTTGAGAAAAATAACGTACAACTTGGTGTTAAATTGGTATCTGAACACCGAGATTAACTAGTTGGCGATGTTGTGCCGCCATCACAAAGGCGCAAACTTCAAAAGTACGACGAATTCGATACTCTCTGTGACGGCATCTCAAATAACACACGCCACCCCCACCAAGTCAGGCTCACAACTGGAGAGGTCCGCAGGAATTCATTCAGGTGAGTTTTTTTTTGGTGTCGTCTCGTGCAAACTTTCCGAAAGATACTTGCGATTCTTGGCGCTCCGGCAACACCGGGAGGCGAAGCTTCAGGATTTCAGGTGGGGGAGAGGGAGGAACAAGATGGATTTTGCTGTTAGTGCCCGCATTTGATTTTGTATTACCAAAACTCCCCATTTTCGGGCTGGGGAACCTGGCCCCTTCCCCCGTGGTGCCGGCTTCCACTTGAGCGTGGGTCCATGAATGAATGCTGAGGTCAATGGAAATCCTGGATCCGCCTATGATGGGAAGTGACAGTTAAAGTGCAGTCGGGAATGCTTCTGGGGGTGCACAATAGCGTGGAATGCCCAAACGTCAGGATGCAATTTAAATTCTAATTAGCTATGTTGCAGTGGCGGATCCAAGGGGGGGCAAAAAGGCATTTGCCCCGCCCCCCAATCGGAAAAGCTCGGGGCAAAACTATGTTTTTACCCCCCGAAGTGGTCGACCTCCTTTTTTCCCCTGACTCCTTTTTAGTTTATAAGCGAGATTTTGGTGCTTCAACTCTCAACTCCAAACAGAACCAGTTAAGTTCAGTGTAAATATTAGGCCTTGGACTGGATAAAGGATCTCGAGCCCATATTTTTTCACCCCATGACGTTTTTTTGCCTTTCGCCCCAAATACCCAAAATTCTACCGGCAAGTGGTATTGTATCGCAGCTTTCACGGCGTGACGTTTTTTGCTTTTTTTTGCTTTTGGACCTTTGAATTTGGTTTGCCCCTCCCCCTGGATCCGCATATGAGCCCCGGTCTACTTATAATTGCTTAATCCCCCAGCCCAATATTCCGGCAAGGGACCAGCACAATGATACAACCGCCCATCAAACCTCTAAGACATGTGTATGCAAATTATAAAATATGCTATAGGAAAAGTGCGAAATCTGGGATTTTACGAGCTCCCCAGGGATTTCTTGAACTCCCTGATCAGTTAGTGGGCTTGTGAAATCCCTTGGAGTTTTCAAAATCACTGGCTGACCAGAGAGCTCGCAAAATTGACAGGATTTTGCGAGCTCATTGAAACTTGCATGAGTCTGCAAGCTACCTACACGTTTTACATGATGGGCGAAATTCCTATTACACTCATTTTCAGTTTATATGACTTGTATTGCATGGGCGGTTCCAGGGGAAAAGGGGATTCTGAGGCACCGCATCGCATCGAGGCCTCAGACACCGCAGAATGCAAACAAATTTGCGAAATAAATATCGAACCGACATAAATAGAAGGAAAATGCAAATTAGCAAAATAATTTAAATGAGAAGTGCAGAAAAAGCCTGATATAAGGGTCCAAATTAAGGTCAGTTACATGATGCCCCCCGGTCGGCAATCCTATATCCGCGTATGCTTGAACTGTCACTTCCCATCATAGGCGGATCCAGGATTTCCATTGACCTCAGCATTCATTCATGGACCCACGCTCAAATGGAACCCGGCACCACGGGGGAAGGGGCCAGGTTCGCCAGCCCGAAAATGGGGAGTTTTGGTAATACAAAATCAATTGCGGGCACTAACCGCAAAATCCATCTCGTTCCTCCCTCTCCCCCACCTGAAATCCTGAAGCTTCGCCTCCCGGTGTTGCCTGAGCGCCAAGAATCGCAAGTATCTTTCGGAAAGTTTGCACGAGACGACACCAAAAAACAAACTCACCTGAATGAATTCCTGCGGACCGCTCCAGTTGTGAGCCTGACTTGGTGGCGATGGCGCGTGTTATTTGAGATGCAGTCACAGAGTATCGAATTCGTCGTACTTTTGAAGTTTGCGCTTTTGTGATGGCGGCACAACATCGCCAACTAGTTAATCTCGGTGTTCAGATACCAATTTAACACCAAGTTGTACGTCATTTTTCTCAAAGCGATTGGCAAATATTAAGACGTCTTCAACCGAGTCTTCATTCCAATTATAATCGATCTCATGATACACAGTGTCCGTAACGGATACCACAACAGAGTGTTCAAGCCATGCTTCAACCCGTCTGCATTATCACGCGACTGAAGTTCAGTGCGACCTCTCCAACTGCCTGAGCGATGGCTGACAATAAGCTGTAAGTACTGTGGATTTTTAAGTACATCCCGAGGCTTAGGGTAGCTATGACTACTTTTGCTTTCATTCATTGGTGTTGCCAGTTGCTAGCCGTTCATGACCGTGTCCTAACGTAGTTTCCAAAGCTTCCAGCAGGCGTAGAAAGTAGGTGGCCTTCGCTGTGGACGTAATATTGGACCGAAAATGATTTGAACCATGCACGTTTGGCACGTTAATATGATTACGCCGACAGACAATAGGTCCCATCTCGACCCAGATACCGCTGTCCCCATTAAAACTAGTACGCAGGTAAATTGCTGAACAAAATAGCACTAGGTCGGCACCAGACCCAGCAGTGGTTACGGTTTCCGTTCTCTAATTTGCCGTAACATGAAGCAAGCATAGGCGGATCCAGGGGGGGGCAAAGGGGGCACGTGCCCCCCGATCGACCCTCGGCGCCCCCCCGATCGACCCTCGGCGCCCCCTGAAAGGTCGATGGCGCCCCCTGAAATGTCGCTTCCCACCCCCCAGGATGCGAAAGTCGGCGCCCACCGATAGGATTTGGCGCCCACCTGATAGCTTTTGCCGGTCATAAGTGGCGCCCCCTGGTCCGGATGGCGCCCCCCGGTCCGGATGGCGCCCCCGGGAAGGTGCCCCCCGATCGGCAATCCTGGATCCGCCCATGGAAGCAAGTGACACAAATAGTTGTGCAGAGTGTAACGTTAACATTTTCCTCTCTAAAAAAGTAACCGAGCTTCTTCCCATTGTTTTTTTAGTTCACTTTCCGTGACATAAAGACTGAGATGTGCGTGTCTGGTAATGCCCTCGGAGTAATGGAGTATTTTACTATTTCCATTGTCACACTTCCTGGGCACATGGTTTCTTTGAAGAAAAAAAACATTATCGATGAGCTTGAAGCCAATTTTGAAACTCAGGATAGCCTATTTCCTTAAATTGGCCGCGTTGAAAAAAACACTTATTTTTCCTATCCCTTTAACGCACCGAAATTGTCGCGTCCTTCCAGCGCAACAGCTGACGAAGGCTGTAGTTCTGCCATAGCAACGGAGAGAAAGCCGTTGCTATGTCTACTCTGTATGTAGCTCTGTGATTCACGCGATATTAAATAATCAACTGTTCAAATAGTCCACATTTGAATTCAACCTCAAGAACCTAGAACGTCCCCATGAATAACTATCTAAATGTCCAATGGTCAAATAGTCCACAAAGTCGGAAAATCCACAGCTCAAAAGTACCACATAAGTAAAAGTAAGATATAATGTTCACATGTCAGAAGACCAGAAATACTGCAGTAAAGGAAGAAAGAAAATGTCCTAGGCAGCTGCAGATCTTCCCCAACTATGCTGGCACGTTCGGCCTTTTTCTGACCTCTGGCTGCACTGGTGCACTGTATTTTAAGCAAATTGCTTCGAAGTATTGCTCTGTCAACCTCCACGATTTTGTATATTTGTTATTATGTTTTTATCAATGTACTTGGATTAAGACGTCAGCTAACAAAGGATGTTAATCCACATGCTCCCCACGTAACACTGTGCTGTTTTTGTTTTGTTTTGTTTTTTGATGGGGAAGCTCCAATACATAACGGGTTCCTACCTTTTGAATCTTGGCTGAGCATTCATCAATATATATATATATAATGTATAACATAAATAGGTACATGCAATGGCAGCAACCAGAAAAGGTCAGTGGATGCTCCCGTATCGCACTCTGATGGAAGCCTAGCATCAGGCTGTAAGGCGAAGGATAATTATACGTGGCACAAAAACCTTCAGTGCAGATTTAGGGAGCGTTGGGGGGGGTGGGGCTAGATGCTAGGCCTTCTATAGGGTTTATATAGGTTTTGCATCAAAGGGTCAGTTTGTTTCTTCCAGGTAAGCCCTCTTCTGTCCTCCAGTCAAACACTCTCCCAAAGTAGTCATTTATACTTAATCAATTGTGGAGGACGCATCTCGCACTAAATACTTTTGTTGGCGTTTTTGTTCGTCCTCTAGTAAATGAAAAATTGTGCTTTGTACCTCTTTGAAAATGAGAAATTCATTTATCACACCAGTTTAATCCTGCCGGCTATCGCCTTCGCCTGTCAACGTTTTACTTTTTGCTCGTTGCTATGGGTTTGCCCCGCCCCACCTAGATTAACCGACTGCATCCGCCCCTGAAGTGCATGGTCGTTAGTGTTTTCAATACATCCAAAATGATCGAAACTCGCCTGTAGCCCTCACCCGCGGTCATCGTCAGATCGTGTTCCGTCCACCCCACCCCACCCCCCTCCCAGTAAAAATTTGGTGGTTACATCCTTGACTACTTACATTTTGGAACCTGATGTGATCCCCTAAAACCCCTCCCCACACCCCAGACAAATAGCATTGATTGCCATGGACATATCTACTATCATTTTACGTCCCGCAGTATACGAGTGGATACTTCTGCAAATAATTAAACTAATAAACATTGGACTGCAATGCAAAAAAAAAATCACACAACTAAAAGATTAATGTGCCCTTGGAGCAATTTCTGATATTTCTGAGCTTACCACCTACACTGGGATGTGGACATTTTGTCTACCCTTCAGGAGAAACCACGGATTTGTGGGCATGAGCTTTAATACCAGAGGGGCCTCCAGCTAGAAGGAAGGGTCTGTTCTGGGTATATTAATGCTGGAGAGCTGAATTATCTATAATAGTCAGCGAGTTTGTCGGCGTGACGTTTGTTCATGCCAAAATAGGACCTACTTTAGGCACTCATTACGGCCTTTCAAAAATATTCCTGCCGAGGGCAAGGCCACCAACTGATCCCACGGTTACCAACGCCGACAGACCCGTTCATATCTTATTTCCCGTTTCCTTTCAGAAATATCCAGACTATGTTTCATGTTTGGTGCATGTGGAATGACCCCTCGAATTCCCTGGCAGTTTCGACGCGCGAGGACGGAGAGCGTTCAGTTCCGGAGGGGAGCGAAGGGATTCGACGCATCGTGATACGGCCAGATTTGTCACTGACAGGTAGGTAATGAACAATCATATTAACAAAACTGGATTATAAGGGCGACAGCTACAGATGGAAATACATATTGTCAACAGAACGTGTTGGATAACAATCTCCACTTGAAGGAAACAACAAACATCAGGATCCTATTCGGCACATCTGACTCGGGAACATATTCAGTTGACCTTTGCTTTCTTTTCTGGCAAGGGATGTCATTATACAACAGTTTGTAGCGCCAATTAAGAAGCAACGCTTAAGACCTTCATCCCTCAGTTTTTGTGTCAGCTTTGGGTTGGCTTCCAGATCTAATGCATAAATTCCTTCGACAACGGCTCAAAAGAGGTTTGTAATGGCTTTGTTGAGGCCACGGACCCATTGTGCAGGGGTAGCGAAAGTCTTTTTGAAACCATGTTGCGGTAAATGAACTGTATTGGATTGTGACGGATTGAGGCCGCTGAGTACCTCTTTTCGAGACAGCAATAGGATTTTAGATGTGTTTTCGGAGCTTTCGAACGTCATTCGACTATCTTTGTCAGCAATTAACACGTGCATTGACGGGGGTGGGTACCCGCCCTCTCTCGGGTTTCTTCGGGGATAGCATAAAAATGGTGGCGCTTGGCATACCTTTTTTCTCATAATTTTTCAACTTGTGTCAAAACTTTAAGGTTAGGTCATCTCAGATCAGGTCACCAGTACAAGTCAAGTGACCTAACCTCAAAAACGTTTAAGATAGCATAAGTCGGAACAGGGTAAACTTCTCCGATTGAATCTCATATCGGATAAGTATTGGACCCACAGAGTTCTGTAAAATATGTTCCGATATTTTTGATATCCATGACCTAAGGTCAGGTACGAGCCATGACCTCTCCATTGGAAAAACATGGAAAAATTGTTTAAGCTGAATAACTTAGCAACGGATGGTGATAGCGCGCTTATTCTAACTTCGTTAGATTTGCCTTGTCTTTGCGGTTCTAATGATATGCATTTTTATCTAATTTGAGCTGGACCTGATCTCAGGTCAGGTTAAATCCTTGATTTGACCTAGCAAGGTCATATTGCATATCATTCAATTTTGCATGCTGCGACGATTCATATGGTTCAAGTTGTTTTGGTGTCTGTTTACTTGTTCAGATGTAATGACCGAAAACCTTCATTTACATGTCATCCTTATGACGATATGTTTTGACCTCTACTGACATTAAATCTGACCGTACAAAAAAATGGTCAAAATATTTCCAATAGAGAAGTGAATGGGCTATCCAACGCCGTTTACCGTTTTTCGCTACCTAGCGTGGTTCTCGAGATCTTAGGGGGGGACGGGTACCCGCCCCCCGTGAAAGCAAAGGCGGCTAAGACCCCCGTCAATGCGAGTATTAAGAGAACGGCCAACACTTTCTAAGATAAGTAGACAGGTTTAACATATCTATTAAAATTCGCGTTAAAATTAGAATCCTACTTGTTTTACGAGCAAATCTAAGATCTTACCATGTGTATGTATGTGCTTATGTGTATTCATTTGTGATTTTCATTCTCCTTAATTCAATTGCTGATCCAGTTGTTCTTAACCCTCGCCTCGGTGGGGGTATTTGAACAACCCCCTCTGGCTTTTCTGGCGGCACGATAAAACGGCGGCGCGAAGCGCTGCCGTACTTGCCACACTGTATCCTTGATTGATTTTGAAACTTTCCCCAAAATCTTAAGTTTTGGTCGTCTCAGGTCAGGTCACCAGTTCAGGTCAAGTGACCTCACCTCAAAAAATGTTTAAGGTGGCAAAAGTATGAAATGGGAGAATCTATCCGATTGAAACTTATAACACATAATGGCCCCGCTGAGGTCCAAAAATGTGTCCTGGGATTTTTCATATCGATGACCTAAGGTCAAGTACGGACCATGACCTCACCTTTGGAAATACATGGAAATAACATAAATTGGGCTGTACTTGTGTAGATACAGCTGATACCACCTTCATATTCTCCAAATCGTAGTATCCTGGGCCCCTTTCCAGGTTCATATTGCAATTTTTGACCTGTGATTTTTGAGAGGTCATCTGGAGCTACTTAAGCAGTTTTTAGACTTAGGTTAAGAACTTTGCATGGCATGATGATACAACTTTTATTCGTATACCATTGCGTTTGGATTCCTCTTGCGACTCGATTGATATGCATGTGGACTATGTTAGGTCAAAAGTGACCTTGACCTGACATGAGGTCAGACCATTTCTGTATTTTAACCTAGTGTGGTCATATTATACATCACTCAACTTGCCATGACGAGAGAAAGTGATTGGTGCCTAAACAATTATTCTAACTCAACTTTGCCGGATGCTAAAGCCCAAAAACATCATCAAAATGCCAACTTCTTTGACTTGTCATGACCTCAATATTGACCTGAGCCAAAAAGTGGCTGAATTGTTTCGTCATGAATTTAGATGCACTGGTATGAGCTATATACCAGCCTTTGCGTTTTTTCGCTATTCCGCATAGAGACCGAGTTCGAGGGAGTGTTCAAACACCCCCACCAGGGCGAAGGTGGCTCGGAGGCCCACCGGGGCGCGGTTTAATAATTACTGTTGAAGATAATCACATTGCACACGAAATCCAGCTAGTGCCTCGAAAAAGTTGAGCCATGCATTTTGATCCTTAGAGCTTTGATCCAAATCCATCGATTGGGACCTGCTGATTTATGGCAGCCCACCTTTAGCAGGACACAGGAGAACTGACGTCATTTAAAATGATGAACACGTCAGGGAGGAAACATAATTCCTTGGCTTGTGTGAGGACATGATGCCAAGGACACATTCTACGGAAAACGACTTAGCAATAGTTTGATACACGATTTTGCATGGTTTCCAGTCCTTTCAAGCCGTATATAAAAATTTCTGCTATTTCTGTTCACAATTCTATGTAACGCTGGCTTCCCGCCCTGCGGAGATCGTCAAACAAGGTTGAGGAATCCTGAAACAGAGAACATGATTACTGGTCTGCGAGTTGCAACACTCCACCGGCCTAGAAACACTACTCAACAAAGACAGTGATTCGATATTTTACAATTAACTGACTGTGAAGAAGGCGGACTACTAATGGAAGTGAAGAAAAATTCGATCTTCTTATAAAAAGATATATAACATTTTATCTGCTATGGATGAATGCAAATTCTGCATAACACTTAAAACGCGCCCCGTTCGGGTCTCTTGCATGACGCGCCTCGCTGGGGGCGTTTTTGGCTCCCCCTCTGTATTTCATTTCCCAGGAATGCTAAAGGAAAATTACGGAAGGTGTTCGAAATTTCTTGACGAGACGAAGAGAAATTATGGAAAGCATTTTTATGTCAAGTCAATATTGAGGTAAACATAGGTCAAAGAAGGTTCCATGGGCTTACATCAGGGAAGTGTACTTTTCCCCCTCTAGATATTTACTCAGCAAAGCTAGAACAATTTTTTATGCATCATTGGATTCCTCTCATCGTGGAATATTGAATGATATATAATATGACCTTTCTAGGTCAAATTGTGAAAATGACCTGACCTTGAGCTAGGTTAGGATCACAGGGTGACCTGGTATGGTCATGCTGCATAGCAATCGACTCCCCGTGACAATATAAGCATAATGCAAGCAAAATAAGAGTTTCAACTCAATTCAGTGAGCAGATATTGGCAAAACAATCACTGTATGCTCCTGTGGCCTGGCATTACCTTTGAGAGGTCAAATGGTCAAAAACTCGACTCTATCGTCAAGATCGTGATAAGAATACACAGTGGGAGGGTTTTAGCTTTATCTATCAGGTATTTACTGAAAACGAGCCCTTTCAATTTTTCACCATAGACTTATAATGGGGTGCCCAAAACATTGACCCCACCTTAACCCGCGCCCCACCGGGGGTCCGGCGCCACCTTCGCCCCACCGGGGGCCATCGATGGCCCCCTCTAACTCCGAAAATATGGGGGTTAGCGCAAATCTGCAAAGTGCATTATAAAGGTTGCGTGAATTCAGTAAGAAATTGTTTCACATGTTTAAGCACTCAGGCCAATAGTTTGACCTCCAGAGGTCAAGAAAGGTCACGATAGGCTATTTTCACTCAAATATGCAATGCTTAAGAAAACTAAACATAACTCCTATGCCATTAAAGCTATTGAGATCTGGTTAAGTACATTTGATAGGAAATTGTCCGACCTTTTTCCGCTATCTGGAACGTAAAGACCTCCCGCCAGTGGTTTGACTTCCAGAGGTCACCTCGTGACCTAATATGACCTAAGGTCACGGAAGGTCACAAAGTCACCTTGCCGTATACCAAATGAAAGCCAGTGACGATACAAACACGATGGTGTTTGTTTCAGTTATTGTCAAAATAACTGACAAAAGTTATTGTCAAAATGCTTTTTTTGAACCCTGGTGACCTTGGATGACCTTGGAAAAGTCAAAGGGCAAATATGACCCCTGGGATCCGTGAAAGGGTGTCCAAGAAAACGCTGTTCTGAGCAGTCTGAGTATATGAGTATTTGCGATCATTTTTGTGGCTTTTATATCATGAGACAGCTTTTCCCCATGCTTTTCCAATGGAGAGGTCGCCTCGTGACCTGACCTCAGGTCACGAAATAGAAAAATCACGGATATACAAGTTGTAGACCCTGGAAAGGTCATGAAGTGTAGCAAGTTTCAAATCGATCGACTAAGAAATGTAGCTCTTCTAGAGCTTCAAAGTTGAAGTGAGGTGACCTTGGTTGACCTCGCCTGGTGACCTGACATTGGGTGACCCGGGATAGAAATTGTCAGGGATTGTGGGAAAATGATGAGGTGAGAGATAAAGCCCTCAAAAGCGGTGCTGCATTTCGTCGTTTTTCTGCTATTCCGAAAAAAAACATTAGAGGGAGAGGCCATCGATAGCCTCGGTGGGGCGAGGGTTAAGTCAGCAATATCAAAATTCCGAGATGGCAGATTTGTAGACCCTTATGACGTTATTATATTGTGAAATTTTCAAACTGATAGGTTGGCTGATGTTCCTTAGGCGCCACTTCAAACTCGTGATTTTAGGTTTTGAGGTCGGGTTACTTGACCTTAGATAGCTCCTTGACCTGACATGACCTGACCTAAAAAATTTGGTCAGATGCGTAACAATGATCGGGGATAAGTTACTGTAAGTTTTGTTGCTCTGCATTTCTTCATTTTTGCGTTATCTGGGGAAACCAGGAGGGGCTGAATTCCACCCCCCCCCACCACCGGGGCTTGTGTTAAGGTCACGGTAAGTATCGGCATTTCGAGCGACTCCGGAAACAATCGTTTTACTGAGATGCAAGTGCATATTTTGCTATTTCGGCTCAGTGATAGCCACGAACGATCTGGACTACAACTGTCTCTGTATTCATCATACATACATTAAAATGTCGATTGTGTTACGCCCTAATCGATTGGCCCAAACCTCAATGCCCTACTCTATTGTAACAGATTTGTTGAGTCTGGGTTTGGAGCTGACAAAGGCGCCCTCTTGCAGGGACCCCCCGGCCCTGAGGCTGGTCGCTGTCGGACCTCAGGACGAGGCCCTCTACCGCTGTCGGGTTGACTTCAAGCTCAGCCCGACCCGCAACCAGCGGGTGAACCTCACAGTCATAGGTCAGTGACCTGCACGGGCGGATTCAGTGCGGGGGCTGCCGGGGCACGGGAACACCCCCTGCGCCCGGGAGGTGCAGTTTAGAGTTGGCATAGGCATCATAGCCCGATGACGAACGAAGTAAGCAAAACGGTTTCTATTTTGACAGTTTTTTCCATCCTTGTCTGTTGTTGTTTATCATCGGCAGGTTACCGGGGGAAGAGTTTTGTTTTGTGAAGGGAACAAAGGAAAGCTCGTCATGATGTATATATACCCAGTCTGAACATGTCACGGCGTGCGGACCCTAAACGCCGCCACAAGATTACAACGCTGTTTCAGAGAAACAGAACAGAACAGAGCTTCAGTGCAGAGTGGAACTAATTCAGTACGACCCATTATCAAAAATGAACATTGAGCACAATATATGTTTATTGTAGCACATCAGCATATAACCATAAAATAATATTCGCATTCCACATCACGACACTCTTTGTATCATACCTAAACATAACTATCTCGTACTAAATACTAAAGTAGATTAGGTTAGACAAAATTATTTTGTTTTGACGAAAATCGAATATATTTGCCATTGGTAGGGGAGACCGGGGCATGCATCACGGGTTGAATGCATCAGGGGCTGTAATTAAAAAAATATTTACTAGATAACAGTTTAAGCGGGCCCACTAGAACCGCGCACGCGCAATGTCTTTCAGGTGAAGAAACCGGCGAAGGCGGTCAGCCGATACCAGGTGAGGAGGCAAAAATTCATTTTTAGGGCGAAAGTATTTTTTAGTCTTTTTACATTACGTTTTAGATGAAATACAGGATAGCATACACGCTGGTCATAAGCCTGGCAGGTTAAAGCGTGTTTCTCCAGTCTTCAATCGAGGCAAAGGCTTTTGGCGGGACCTCTTGGCTTGTGCAATATTTGGCGCCACGATTGATTCAGGGCAGGGACGGGGCAAGACGAATCATTTTTCGCGGGGCAGGTTGAAAAATTGTTGCAACCTACCCCGGCGCTTAGTTTTGTTTATGGGAAAATTAAATGGTCATAAGGGTGTATTATTGCAATAATTATTGGCATGGGCGTCGAAAGTGGGGGAGGAGCGCGTTACTTTCGAGAAGCAGGTACTATATCTGTCACCAATGTGACTCTGACTCTGAGTAGGTAGGCTCGGAAGGGTATCCGATGGGAAACGGGCCTACCAAGGAAATGTGCCTCCGCTGAATGGGAAACGTGACTACCAATAAAGCGAATCTGACGTTGTATTGTGTTCTGTGCACTAATTCCTTACGATGCAAGCTGCCCCGGGGACTGGTGCAACTAACCTCGGCATGGGGGCAGTTTGCATCAGGTGCAGAGCTGATTTCAAAAGTGTATTGTGGTAAAATGTGTCTGTTTTTTGGGAAAAGATTAACCGTCGTTTGGTGGGGAAAAGAACTGTAGTTTGAATGGTGGTATCCAATTTTTGATAGATCTTGCGGATTATTAGCTACGGAGGGTAAAGTGAAAAATGATTCAACCAGCCCCGGTCTCCCCTACGTCTTGTACGATGAGCTCATTTGGCCGCCTCCATCCTCTCGATTAGAACTCCCTGAGACAAATGTATTGGTCAGTCTGCCTGCCGGTAGCATTTAACATCCTTTTCATCACACGGAAAAGAAACCCACAGAGGCTCGCGAACAGCTCCCAAGGCCGAATGACCTGCAAATGAAGTTTATCATACCAGATGACCTTCTATTTCCCCGACATTGCACAACTTGCTGGATGAACTACGTTATTATCGTTGGAGGAAATCGACAGTAAGAGTCTCTTCCAACTTCATCCGATACTTTGTATGCAGATGTCGGTTCATGAAGGCCACAACTGGAGCATAAAACGTTTGCGGCTGAGATGCTTCAAGTTTCAGGAATTTTTCTTAATATCAAAGTATTTCAGTGTTGGTAGGAATTTCTAAAGGAACTATTCTAGTTCTGTGCAAGGAAGCCTAGCATCGATGAAAACCGAATATTCCGCCCATATCACTATATTTGTATGCGACCACGATTAAGCAAGATGTGTTCGCATAGGCCATTGGTTAACGCGAGGGTACCTTCAAACGCCAAGTCTAGAATACAGCAGAATACAGCACCAACACAATTACGATGCAGAGTACTTATACTAGCAGGTTATCTCCATTAGTAAAACCACGCAAGGTGGGGTCGATTAAGTTGAGGTTATCTAGCAGGTTATCTCCATCAGTAAAACCACGCAAGGTGGGGGGATTAAGTTGAGGTTACCTAGCATGTTGTCAGCACCAGTAAAACCACGCAAGGTGGGGGGGGGGTGATTAAGTTGAGGTTATCTAGCAGGTTGTCAGCACCAATAAAACCACGCAAGGTGGGGGGGATTAAGTTAAGGTTATCTAGCAGGTTATCTCCATCAGTGAAACCACGCAAGTTTGGGGGGGATTATGTTGAGGCTATCTAGCAGGTTATCTGCACAAGTAAAACCACGCAAGGTGGGGATTCAGTGGCGGATCCAGGGGGACAAAAAGGCAATTCCCCCAAACGGAAAATCTCGGGGCAAAACTATGTTTTTGCCCCCCAAAGCGATTGACCTCCTTTTTCCCCGACTCCTTTTTAGCTTGTAAGCAGGATTTTGGTACTTCAACTCTCAACTTCAAACAGAATTAGTGAAGTTTAGTGCAAATATTGGGGCTTGGATAGGAAAAAGTGTCTTCAGCCCATATTTTTCACCCTGTGCCGTTTTGTTTTTGCTTATCGTCTCCAATTCCCAAAATCCTACCGAAAAGGCATATTGTAGCGCAATTTTTCACTGCGTGACGTTTTTTTGCTTTTCGACTTTGGTTTGCCCCTTCCAAACGAACCGGCTAGATCCGGGATTAAGTTGAGGTTATCTAGCAGGTTATCTCCATCGGGAAAACTACGCAAGGTGGGGGGATTAAGTTGAGGTTATCTAGCAGGTTATCTCCATCAGTAAAACCACGCAAGGTGGGGGGATTAAGTTGAGGTTATCTAGCAGGTTCTCTGCACCAGTAAAACCACGCAAGGGGGGGGGGTTAAGTTGAGCTTGCGTTATGTTTCTTTACTATCAAATACGCTTGATAGTGAATCTACTGCAACACTTTGGCCATTTTAGGACCGCTGACTGTGATGAATTTTAGCCAGTATATATACGCGTTTGCATAAATATTTTTGCACAAAATGTTTCCATCGATTCGTGTATGTTTGTTGGTCACTAGGTTGATGAGTATCTTTGGTCAACAAGTGCCGCATCTGTACTATCTATCGCCAAAAATAGAAGTATATCTAACAGCGTTTATTCGCCAGCAAATCAAATTACCAACAGCACAAAAATCGCAAAACATTGCGTATCATGAGGTAGGCTCAAATTTGTCCTCACGTCCACAGTGCCTCCTGCCAGACCTGAAATTCTTCACAAAGGAGTGCCGGTGACAGGAAGCCTGGGTCCCCTACAGGAGGGGGATCCTCTGGAACTGGCCTGTCAGAGTGTTGGCGGTAAGTGACTGAACTGTGTTCAGTGTGTTCATTTGTTGAACACTCACGTGACTGCCGCATGAACGTGCTAACTCCTAAACTGCCGGGCCAGTGGCAGGTGATTTCCTTGACAGGTGTGTAATTTTTTTCCAGCAGAGGTAGGTCTTCCATCCTTCTCGGTGTTCCACCTGGCATGTATGCATCCTGATAATACACATTACCACCGTATATCACGTATTTCCCGAATTGTGTTTCCCTCCCCGCATCAAACATTCCTTTCAACACGATGACCTTTTGCAGCAGTCAGCTGCGGACGTTGCTGCGCCGCTCCAGTTCTGAACCCCTGCTTGACACGGCAGGTCGTCCCGCCCCGGTCGTCACCTGGCTGCGGGACAAGCGCGTGCTGACCTGGTCACGTGACCCGGCTCTGGAGGGCGGGGCGGTGACAGCTGTCCTGCGAGTGACGTCACTGACACGGGAGGACCAGCGCGCCAAGCTGATTTGTACAGCGTCCAATACGGAGACTGGACGCCCAACCAACAACCACGTCATCCTGCAGATCTACTGTGAGTCTGTGATGAAAAACTGGAGAAAACCCGATTGGAGCCCGGCTGCTTCGCTGCTGGTCTCCAGATTGGGGTGGCTTAGATAAGCGTGGGTTCGATTCCCACGGCGGGAAACCGCCTTCCGTGTCCCGCGTGTCCCAGTGTACAGAATGCTTGAACACCCACGCGAATGGTTTCTCTAATTGGGCAAGTGAGGCTGTCGAGATTGGATCTAGCAAAACGAAATTTAATTAAATGAATCTTAAAACATAAACATTGAAAACAATACTTTAATAAGATAAAAGTCCAGAAATGTGACATCAAAATCAATTTGTCGGCTTGTGCTTGTAGTTCATCGTTAATGCAATTATTCTAACAATAAATTCTTATTTAACGTCAAAATGGAAAGTCTTATTAGGTTTAACTTAACCCGCACCCCACCGGGGCCCGGCGCCACCTTCGCTCCACCGGGGGCCATCGAAGCCCCCCTCTAACTCCGAAAATATGAGGGTTAGCGCAAATCTGCAAAGTGCATTAGAATGCTCGCGTGAATTCAGTGCGATATTATATATATGTTTAAGCGCTCAGGTCAATGGTTGGACTTCCAGAGGTCAAGTTTTGTCACGATAGGCTATTTTCACTCAAATATGCAATGTTAAGAAAAATGGGCATAACTCTTATGCCATTAGAGCTTTTGAGATATGGTAAGGTACATTTGATAGGGAAATGCCAGGCTTTTTTTTGCTATGTGGAACGTAATGAACTCCCACCAGTGGTTTGACCTCCAGAGGTCACATCGTGGCCTTATTTGACCTGAGGTCACTTAAGGTCCGAAAGTGACCTTGCCGTGTACCAATGAAAGCCAATATCAAGGTGTACACGAGGAGGTTTGTTTCAGCGCTCTGGCTTAATTAGGTTAAAAGTTATTGAAAAAGTACTGTTTTTGAACCCTGGTGGCCTTGGATGACCTCGGAGAGGTCAAAAGACAAATATTGCGCCTGGGACTCATAAAAGGGTGTCAAAGAACTCTTTTATCAGGCTGAGCATTTGCAATCGTTTTTCTGACTTTTAGATCATAAGACAGATTTTCCCATGCTCTTTCAATGGGAGAGGTCACCTCGTGACCTGACCTCAGGTCACGAAATCGACAAATACCCGATATACACCTTGTAGACCCTGGAGGGGTCAAAAAGTGTAGGAAGTTTCAAATCGATCGACTTAGAAATCTAGCTTTTATAGAGCTCAAATGTTGAATTGAGGTGACCTTGGTTAACCTCGCCTGGTGACCTGACCTTGGGTGACCGGGGGTAAAACATTTCAGGGATAGTGGAAAAATGATACGGTGAGAGATAGAGCCCTCAACTGCGGTGCTGCGTCTCTCCGTTTTTCTGCTATCCCGAAGTGTAGTTCCGTGTGAGGCGAGGGTTAATGTGCCAGTGAAGGTGATAAGAGTCTCACGGGCGTAAAAAGGACTGCCGATCTGTGGGGAGCATGATTGAGGCTCACCATTCGGAGCAGGAGACAGCTCTTTTCGGTAGTAAAACCTATCAGGTGGGCAAAAATCATATCAGGGGGCGCCGATACTTGCATCCTTTAAGAAAGTAGGGGAGGGGTGTTAGCGACATTTCAAGGGAGGGGGGGCAATGCCTTTTCAGGGCGGTGCCGTTAATATTTCAGGCAGTTTTGTGGTCGATCTGGGGAGTAAGTACCCCTTGCCCGCTGGATCCGCCTATGAAGAGCTTACTTATTTACTATTAGGCTAGGTCTCAATTGAATGTGTAGGCTGTTCAACGTCAGCTTTGCAGAGTTATATATTTTTTACTGACCACATTCCATAATTGCTCTCAAATTTGTTGATTTCCGGAAACATAGAAAGCGACAGTGGTGTAACGCTTGTCACGTTCTAGAGACACCAAAACTCGTTTGAAACGGGACAGATTCCATGCTACCGCCACCCACTATATCTGTTCCACATCACCCACCAACCTATTAAATCGACGTGGCAAACACTGGTTTCCTAGCACCTGCACCGGATCAGCACCCAAGACAAATGTAAAACACTGCAATCGACACCGTTTTGAGGTGCTAGAAGACAGTGGTTTTGTGGTGGTTTTCGGTGTTGACCGTGGCACCATTCTCTGCTGGGTGGTGGTTTCGGATCTGCCATCATCTGAACCATCCGCCGGCAGCAGGTCTGATCCCCGCGTGATACGCTGGGCCGGCCGTATACCCCCGCAATGAGAGTGGATGAGCGCTGGCTGCCGCCGCGACAGCTGCGTTATTACAGGGGATACCGCACGGAAGGGATGATAATTGCGAGGTGTAAACATCCCAATACATTACAACCAGTGGGATTTCTCTTCGGAGAGTGAGTGAGAGTGAGAGGGAGAAGGTACGACAAGAAAACTTGTGTCTGTTTGGTGTTTTCTGTTTTTGTGGGGCTAATGCATAATCGCAGATTTTATAGAAGCATATACGGTGGCCTTCCTAATTCATACCGATGACAAACCCGCAAGTTTATTAAAAAAGAATGAGCTTATCATATTCAGTTTCAATAGACCTCGATTTCTGGTGACTTTCAAACCTGTCATAGTTTATATGACAGTTTTGAGGGTTAGTAAATTTTCAGGAAATGTTATAATCCTGCACAGCATAATCTCTTTCTACGCATAATACATAATAGTATTTAAACATTTGATTTTTGCTTGGAGAACGATGCTACTGGCTGTCCCCTTGGCCAGCCAACAGGCACGGAGCAAGGCTGATTTTTTGGGTGCAAGCTACTCTTTTGGCCCATAACACTAATAGCTGTTGCTTTCTTTCGGGCTCAGAATCCATCTTTACAGAGCTCCAAATCAAGTATCGTCTTCCTATCCCACTTGCCTTGTTGCTTGGTGCGCGCTGGGAAATGACGAAGACGAAGCAAGCTCAGCATCACGATTTGTGGGATTTAAGGACAACACTCGATTTCGCGTTCTATAAATATGACATTTTAGTCAAGACGAAAACAACAGCTATTCGCGCTGTAACCGAATGCTACAGCTTGCCCCCAAACATGCAGCCCTGGCAGGGCGCGTGTCTGTCGGCCGCGCGTCCAGCTAGTACAGCCGTTTCCCGTGTAAACAGACTTTTTACTAGGATTGGTGCGCCATTGCCGCTGTTTTTTCAGCCACTTTGAAATACGACAGGTGACGGGTGCTGTAAAGAGAGTCGTAGGTTTCTATTTCGGAGTAATTTCCTTCCAAAAGTCCACACTTACTTACCTACCCTTCCGACTCAATCCAACTAAGTTTGTGTTATAAACCTCTGACGTAAAACAGGAGGTTGTAGATTCGGTGATACTGGTCTGGTGACAATAAACCTTTTCTCTGTTCCAGTCCGGCCTCTGAGCGTCGATATTCTGGGCTCAGCGCTGAGTTCCATGTCAGCCGGCGTCAGGTACGAGTTTTTCTGTCGTTCGTTTGGCTCCCGGCCGCCGGCCAACATCACCTGGTGGATTGGAGAGGAGCGCCTCACCAACGACACCCAAACGGTGAGCTGGCCGCCTATAGATTCGAACTGTCGCCAGAATATGTTATGTGATAATCTGGTAGGGGTTGTTGGTTCAGCGATTTAAACCCTATACGGCGCTACGCCCGTAGGCTAACGTAGTTTTCGGATATTGAAAAATGTAGTTTAGGATCGAAAAAGTTGACTAGTCTTTGCAGTTAACCAGGGACTTGATACCCAAATCAACTTCAGTCATTGGAGGTAAAACCACAAACGGTTTCTGACCGCCTATATCCAGCCCTAGAATAGAATCCCCACCAGATCTCTAGAACCTGTTCCGACATATGCTAAGGAATTTACACTATCATTGTTATGTTTTAATCTCACCATATACTTCAGAGCAGCTGAAGAACACTTAATTTCCTTTTCATTATATACTTTTGCATCCAGTATAACACACAACAATACCCCCAGCAAGCCGTTTCAACCAGCTCGGTCTCACTAGCCAGTCATCAGTCAGTCACCCGTCCGGGTGTCATGTGACTGAGAAAGGGGTGGCACAGGTTTTACTGACCATCAGGTCTGAAAGAGGTGTAGAGCTTTCAATAGCACTAAGTCTCCGTCAGAGCCACAGAAAGTTCGATGTAAAGGAGGATCAATTATGCTCGTGCCAGCGCTTTCACACCTTATTGCTTCTGCCGGTCGAGAAATGTAGCTGAGCTGGTGCAGGGACAGGGACGCCTGTGGGCTTCGTCCGTGCAGTGTGACAAGTTAATGAATTATCATCCAAAGTAGTATGTTTATAATTGAAACAGTTTGTCCTCAATTTTACTACCGGGGCCAAAAGCCTTAGCGGTGCATATTGACTTTTGAATGTGCGCATCGTCTGCTGCAGGATGCATAATTTACATACTATATATAGCTAAATGCTGTAAAACTATTTAGAATTGCGTGAGCTTTACTGTGGGTGAACCCTTAGCTTCTGATCGGAGGAAGAAAGGAAGGGAGGGAGGGAGAGAGAGGGAGAGAAAGAGAGAGAGAGAGAGAGAGAGAGAGAGAGAGAGAGAGAGAGAGAGAGAGAGAGAGAGAGAGGGAGGGAGGAGGGAGGGAGGGAGGGAGGGAGGAGAGAGAGAGAGAGAGAGAGAGAGAGAGAGAGAGAGAGAGAGAGAGAGAGAGAGAGAGAGAGAGAGAGAGAGAGAGAGAGAGAGAGAGAGAGAGAGAGAGAGAGAGAGAGAGAGAGAGAGAGAGAGAGAGAGAGAGAGAGAGAGAGAGAGAGAGAGAGGAGGGAGGGAGGGAGGGAGGGAGGGAGGGGAGGAGGGAGGGAGGGAGGGAGGGAGGAGAGAGAGAGAGAGAGAGAGAGAGAGAGAGAGAGAGAGAGAGAGAGAGAGAGAGAGAGAGAGAGAGAGAGAGAGAGAGAGAGAGAGAGAGAGAGAGAGAGAGAGAGAGAGAGAGAGAGAGAGAGAGAGAGAGAGAGAGAGAGAGAGAGAGAGAGAGAGAGAGAGAGAGAGAGAGAGAGAGAGAGAGAGAGAGAGAGAGAGAGAGAGAGAGAGAGAGAGAGAGAGAGAGAGAGAGAGAGAGAGAGAGAGGAAGGAAGAGGAGGAAGAGAGGAAGAGAGGAAGAGAGGAAGAGAGGAGAGAGGAGAGAGGAAGAGAGGAAGAGAGGAAGAGAGGAAGAAGGAAGAGAGGAAGAGAGGAAGAGAGGAAGAGAGGAAGAGAGGAAGAGAGAGAGAGAGAGCGAGAGAGCGTTCAATCAAGGGGTACCAAAATTGCTGATGACGTGATAATTCTATCAGGTGTGCCTGTATTTTTATATTTGTTCAGGTCTAATTGTACTTTTTGTAGACGGAAGTTATTGTCAGACAGTAGCATAATTGCGGCAAGAAAGAGAAGTATGTTCCCCAGGAAAGTTTCACTGAATTTAGTCAAATGCTGGTCTGACAGGGAGCTGGGAGGAGCTCGGTATCCCAGATATTGCAAACGGATCAGTCTATAACTCCATGCAATTAAAACTTAATCTATGTTTGACATAACCCTGAACCGCCCGATAATACATACACTTCCGTAATACCGATCAACAAACCTGAACGGTAAATGGGTTTCTTGGAAATCAATTATCTGTCGCTGTTTCTTAACCCGCGCGCGACCGGGGCTTAGCGCCACCTTCGCCCCACCGGGGGCATCGATGGCCCCTCTAACTCCGAAAATATGAGGGTTAGTGCAACTCTGCAAAGTGCGTTATAAAGCTCGTGTGAATTCAGTAAAAGCCTACTGTGCATGTTTAAGCGCTCAGGTGAATATTTGGACCTCCAGAGGTCACGTCAGGTCAAGATCGGCTATTTTCACTCAAATATGCAATGCTGAAGAACAGATAATGGACCATTGCACATTCAGGTTTTCGCTTCGTGACTCTTGTTAAGCCAGTATCTTGGACACGTTACAACAGATGCTTCTTCCGTTCGATATCTGTAAGGTATCCAAAATCAGACAAGATAGTGAGAAGTATTCAACCGGAGGTCGCAAACATGTTGAAAAAATATATATATGCAGTGCAGCGGTAAATAGTGTATCCAGTGCGCTGATAAATAATTTATCCAATGCACAGCTAAAATAGCGTATCTGATGCACCGCCGAATAGCGTATCCAGTGCAGTGCTAAATAGTGTATCCAGTGCGCCGACAAATAACGTATCCAATGCACCGCTAAAATAGCGTATCCCATGCACCGCTGAATAGCGTATCCAGTGCAGCGCTAAATAATGTATCCAGTGCGCCGACAAATAGCGTATCCAGTGCACTGCTAAAATAGCGTATCCCATGCACCGCTGAGTAGCGCGTCCACGGCAGTGCTAAATAGTGTATCCAGTGCGCCGACAAATAGCGTATCCAGTGCACTGCTAAAATAGCGTATCCCATGCACCGCTGAGTAGCGTGTCCAGTGCACCGCTAAATTGCGTATCCGGTACACTTAAGTAAAAACAGGCTCCGCCCAGCAGAAAAGCACACAAAGAGCATTCAGTATCGATTCACCCCGACCGTTCCACAAACCAAAGCAATACTCGACAGTAGCGTGCCAAATGTGTAATGGTATCCGCCTAAGCCGAGTTATTAAAATTACCAAGTAATAATAATAATTATTTTTGGGGTTTAACGACGCACCAACTGCCAGGGTCATACGGCGTCGCCAACTCTCACCCTGTTGGAAGGGATTTTGGGGATCAGATCGACTTATTCAGAGGCTCCGCCGGGACTTGAACCGGGACCGGTAGCTTAGAAGACAAGGGTGCTATCAACTAAGCCACCTCATCCCCTAAAATTACCAAGTGGTATATCTATACATATATATTCTTTATTTTTGTACTTGGAAATCTGTATTCAGAAATGAGTAAAGTCAAATGACGGAGATTATCCCGGCACCACCTGGGCTCTTTTGCTACACGCCACAGGGATCCCATCGGAACCCCACCTACGATCTCGGCAACCGGAAGTGATACCGAAAAAATGGAACGGAGCTAAAAGCTGAAAGCACCTTACCGTCTTCTACTCTGGGGCCGAGTTTGAACTAAATCGGTTGCCCCGTGACGTTTCAGTGAGTCAAAATGGGTCAAATTTAGATAAGTCAAATTTAAGAATTTTACAAATCCCTTAAAATCCCAGAACCATTAGACCTAGATAAAGCAAAACACACACATGTGTCCGCCATAAAACAAAGATTCAAATTATATGCGGCATAACCTTGTAAGGTCAAATCACGACCTTGACCTCAGGTTAATGTCAAATAAGGACATTTTAAGGTCATGCTGGATATCGTTGTAATCCTGGGGTCATGTGATTACTATGATTTCCAAATGTATGGTCATATCTTGTTTCATTGAAAAGTTATAGACAGCAACAGTTCTGAAAACCGTGACTTATCATGACCTCTGGTGACCTAAGTGTTGAACTGGCCTCATAAAGGGTGGCAGCGTGCGAATGTTTCGTTTCAAGAGCGTTCGAATGTTCTGTAAAACATGAATATAGCTATTCCCGAAGTCGAGTTAAACCCTGGATTTGTCAGCGTCATTTTATAAGACCAGAATGACCTGAACCTTACGAGGGTATATCAATGACGCCATAACTGATTGACCTGACCTGACCTGAAAACAATAGTTTTTCATAAGCTATCAAATTGAGTGCCCTACAGGTCTGTGAAAGGTTACGCGTTTCATTCAAATCGGCTTAGAATAATTTGCGAAAAACCGAGGGGGTCCAATCAGAACCCCGAGGCGGTGGAAGGTTATCCCTTCGCGTCCGGTCTGACACAATACTCGCGTTGTTATGACCTGTTGGGCGCTAACAGCTGGGCTGGACAGCTAGTTTTAGTCAGGTCGCTGCTGTTTTCAAACTATGACAGTTATTGTTGGCGCTGTACTGCCAGCGAGAGTAAATGAATCGTTTTTTCCCGCCGTTTGGCTTTACACGGCAAATCATACAGTGCAAAACTGGCACCTACAGCACAACTCTGGAAATAACTGCTTCGCCTTGATTAAAAAGTGTCCGAACCAGTAGTTACAGTGAAAGCCATTAGGGAAGCGACCGGTAGCTGGAGTAATGGAGAGCGATGTATAACGTACGATGGAGGGGAGCCCTCCACTGGATCTGGATCAGCCCATCCTCCACTGGACCCACTTAGGACCCGTCCTAAAAACCAAAAATATTTTCTGAGATGGCCGAAGAACTGTTCGCGGCCGGAAAACGCTACTTGGCTACATTTGATAGAAGTTATCTACACAACGATTGGTGAAATCATTTTGAAAATATATCAATAATTTTTGCATATATAGGATTTCAAAGTCAGACCTATAATCTGCCACAATCGCAGTCGCACCAGTTCGTGACGTCATAGGTCAAAGGATAGGATTTAAACTGGTCTCTCCAAAGTAGAAGACGACAAGGTGCCTTCAGCGCCGTTTCATTTTTTCCGTATCACTTCGGGTTTTCAAGACCGTAGGGGCCCCAATCGGACCCTTCTCCCCTGCTGGTGGTGTGCAGTAAAGAGCCTAGGTGGTCCTGAGTTCAATAACTGATATCATAGTTTGATCCTAGTTCTACCGGATGTATTCTTTACCCTCCCCCTACCGAGCGAGGGTCGAATTGACCCCCGTAGCCGTCTAGAAACTAGGAAAGATAGACGCAGTAAGTTGTAGCGTGGTGATAGTGACCTGAACTTTTCGATTGTGTATAATATTTTTGACCCTTGGTCAACTGAGAGCCTTGAAACATCATATACATGACCTAAACACGTTGAAATATCGTAAAACACAGCCACGACCCCTCTTTGCGCCAAAACATAGCGAAGTAGCATCACAAAAGAACATTTTGAGGCATTTGAAATGCTTTGCAAGTTCAGTGTGATGCCTCAACTATCAAAAGGCGAACAAATGAATTTTGCAACCCAACGTAATGTGGTGGGTTTTAGCGTCTACGAGTATGCGATGAGCTGCAGTGTCAGTAAAACTGCTTCTAAAGCGCTGAAATATTTGTGCATATACTGTTCATTTAAAATTAGGTCATGCTAAATTCCTGAAGTCTATTTACCTTGGAAGGTCAAAGGTGAGGTCAAAGGTCAAAGGCCTTTCGAGGGTTATTCACGTGCTCGTGAACTGATGCCAGTAGTAGTAGCATACGTTAACAGGGCTGTTAGATTATACTGGTGAAGATAATTTCAGTGCAGTGGCCTTGTTTGACCTTTGATGTGGTTGCCGACTGTGGACAGTCATTTTCCAACAAACTGTCAAACGTGTAACAGCTCGGTTGCCAGCTATCAATAACTGTCACTATTTTATGAAACTGGATTACTGTAAGTCAGTGCCATGTCTTACTTCGATAAGGTCAGACATCTTATCGAACCTGTTCAGGTAAGAGGTAGATACTTTGTGTAATGCATCAGTTCTAAAGGCATGACATTTTCTCATTAAAATATCAGATGTTGACCTGAGGTCACGGAGCCAATCGAGGTCATCTGAGGTCACCTGAGGTCACTAGCCCGTGCCATATAATTATGTCCATACAAATTTGGCGGCATTGGGCTAACCCCCAACCGTTTTTCCGAAACGCCCAAAAAAGTCGAGGTAACGGAGGTCGAATAAACCCCATAGGTTCAGATTACAGCCCATTAGAACCTGCCAATTATTTACGTGTCATGTTTTCCCTGACAATGATTGGAGAGATATGTCTAAAATGATACCAAAATTAGATGTCATAGTTCTAATTATTCGTTTTGACCTCAATAAGATTATTCCCTGAAATGGGTGTTAGGGCCTTATTTTGGTGCTGTGTGAAATTTCAGCCTAAAATAATGTGTCATGTACTTAGCAGTAGCTCCATATTTTCCTACATATAAACCTACCTGTAATGCCCAGTAGAAAAAGTAAAAATGATTGTATAAAACAAAAATTGTTGTTGCAGCCGGAGCATGCATTGCAAACTACAGCTGTGATATAGAGCTGCGAAACCTGACCAAAGAAACTAGAAATTATCTGAAAAGTATAGATATCTGGCATCCTCACCCGTCCCTATGTAGACGTGGAAGTAGTGCTCCTGGTGAAAAGAGTGCCTAATTCGGATTTTCTCCAGTGGTGAGACAGCGATTGTCACTTAAGCTAGTTATTTCCGGCTGGTGCACTTTTTCTTTACTGCTTTTCTTGACTTAAGGCCGTCTAAAAACTTAAAATCGCCCCTTATTAATTGTGTCTGAGTTTGTCGGCTCTGCGCCATTTGTTTACGTAGCTGCGCTGTGTGGAGTGGTATTCCAGAGTCCTTCAAAATTTAAAGGTTTCTGTAGTTTTCTATATGTAAGCGTGCCTTTGTCCTATTTTTTGTTTTCTCCCTCTGTGGGCAACTGCGGTGTTTGATAAACACTGTTTTTGCTGTTTCGCTGTTTTGCTGCCGTTGCTGTTCTTTGCTACCGTGTAGGTTCTGTTGGGCCCAGGCTTCTGGTATTGGTGATTTTTGCGCATTGGTAGATACTACAACCTATCCCGGACTAGAGCCAAGCCGTGAGCTTGAAGCCGGGCAGTTTGTTGTCCTCCATATCACTCCATTCGTCATTGGTTCTCCCGCGGGAGAGGTGTGCGGTTCGTGTTCGTGCGAGCTGAACCAAGGTCAGTAGGAGGGGGCCCGTTTCCTCTCGGCCATAGGAGTTATCGATTGGTGCCACCGGTCCTTTGTGAGTGTCATGTTCCGTGAGTAGGTTGTCTCAGTGGGGTGCACTGATGGACTGACACACATTCTTGCCTTGGGGCTTCCCATTGAGTGACAAGGTTTACTCCGGGGCTGCTGACTGACCCAGGTTTCTGTCCAAGCTAACATTTTCAACACAATTGTCGGGCTCAATCCTCAAATTTCTTCTTCACCATCCTCCAAGTATCTTGATCCTCAACATGCCCTCGATTAATCCAAAGTATGTTGATGGGCGACTTGAGAGGCTCTCAGAAGAAAACCAGGAATTGAGAAAAGAGATTGATTCCTTGAGACAATCTCTGTCAGACCTGAAAACTGAAGTTGAAGGGCTTCAGTTCGTAGTGTCGGAAAATATTGAGAGACGGGAGATGGCTGAGACCAACCTGGCCACACTGAACTCTGCATGCTCCTCTATTGATACAAAAGTGTCCATAGTTGATACTCACTGCAAAGACCTCACCAGAGAGCAGGGCAGACTGCGCACGGCTGTCGAACTCCAGGCGCAGTACAGTCGCTTGACCACCCTGTTGCTCTCGGGGATGCAATCCCCAGGTACCATCCAAATGAGAATACCCTCTCTGGAGTCCTTACAACAATCAGGGAGTACCTCGGCATCTCGATCCACCCAGTGGCAATCTCTGCATGCCATAGGCTGCGTAACAGGAACGTCATACTCATACGCTTCCTGAGTTATGCAGAACGAGATGCGGTGTACAGACGGAGGATTCGACCATTGAAGCCAGGTCTGTTTGTACACGAGAGCCTCACAGCTGAGAGGCTAGCTGTTGTGAAACTCCTGAGGTCTCTTCACCATCCAAAGGAGCACAGTCCATTCCAGAGCCACTACACCAGCCAGGGTAAAATATATGTGAAGCCCAGGGGTTCCCAGAGGGCGGTGGAGGTTGGGGTCGGAGCTACCCGCGATGATATTCTTGCCCTTTGCGGTTCGGGGGGCATGGGGGTGGGTCTGGGAGGCGGGGTGTTGGGGTGACTCCTGGTGGGTGTGGTGGGTCGGGTCCGTCTGGGCCACAGGAGCGTCCTCCATCTGTTGGGGATCCTGGACCTGGGGGCCCTGCCCCCATGTGCCTGTTCGGCCTACTCCCGGTGTTGGTTCTGCGGGGGGGTCGGGGGAGGTCTCTGGGTGCCGCTCTGCTGGGTCGGTGGTTTCTGGTGGGGGTGATGGTGCTGGGGGGGATGGTGCATCCGGCGGAGGGTGCGCTGGTGGCGGGGAGGACCAGCGTGCTGGTGCCACTCCGGGGGTGGATGTTTCTGTCTCTGAGCCTGTGCCTGTCCCCTCTCTTGGCCCTGCCCTGGACTCTTCCCCTGCTTCCCTGGGGGTTGGGGGGGCCTGAGTCTGTGACAGCATCTGCTGCTGTTGCTCCTGCGGAGGTTGCTCCGGTGGAGGCTACTCCCCGTGTCAGGGGTTTGGAGGGGTCCCCTGCTGTCTTGGCCCGGATGGGTGGGGGGAGGACAGACCTGTCCGGGGTGGCGCCGGTCGACTCTGCCTCCCGGGCCCCTGTTGATGGGGGTGGTAGCTCTGGAACTCCATTGGGGGAACCTGGATCTTTAAGTGGGGGGACCTCTCTTCTTGCCCAGGGGACCTTTAGGGCTTCACCATGTCGTGTGCGTGAGTCAGGGAGCCCAACATCTGATGATACTTCAGTGAGGAGCAGGAGAGGACGGCCCATCAGACCCCCTGCCTCTAGGTTAAATTAATGGGACAGCTGTTGCTTAAGCTGTGCCTCGCCCTGAGCAATGCCCTGTACAGTGCCTCCTACAAATCTTGAGGCGGTCCTCCAGTGTTCCCGCGCTGAGCATGCCGGTTTACTGTTTTTTGTTTTTTGTCTTTTTTTTTACTCATTGCTACTAATTCTGTGCTAGTGCCTTCTGCAGTAATTTCTAGCAGCCTGCTTTCTGCCCATCTGAAACAGCTTGTTGTGCAACTTGCTGTATTGTCTGTTGCTGTGCCCCTTCGTAAATTAACACTTGCCTGTCCTTACTTTGTACTGAACATCACTCTTTATTCTCTTCCTCACCTGTCTGTCTGGATAGTGCAAACACTTGTATCCGAACCATCAAATATCTGTACCTACAAATTTAACTCAGGTGCCTCTCACCCACTAAAATAGACCGCAAATTTGAGCCCAATTTTTCATGCCTCAATACTGATGAAGATGTAAACCTTGCCCAATTTAAATCAATCTTGAACAATTGCAAACATCTAGATTTGAGAAACCTTGCCTCAAACAACCAGCAGAATCATTCTAACCCTCATTCTGGTATTATAGTGGTTCATATAAACATCCGCTCACTGGCAAAAACTTTGATAGACTTGAATTACTAGTGTGTCAGCTCCCATGCAAACCAGACATTATCTTGATCAGTGAAACCTGGATAGACAATGCTTCAGCACAGTCATTTACTTTACCAAATTTCAGACTAGAAACCTCGTCACCTGATCAAACTAGAGGAAAAGGATCTGCTATCTACATTAGAGACTCTTTGTCATATATAAGAAGGAGCGACCTTGAAACGGATAGATTAGAATTTCAGTCAGTTTTCCTTGAACTAAAACTTCCAAATCAACGAAACATAATAATTGGCTCAACCTACAGATCCCCCTCCTATGCTGTCACTGACTACCTTGAATATATTGAATTAACGCTGGTGCAAATCAATTTACAGCACAAAACAGGTATTATTGGTGGGGACTTTAACATCGACCTGCTAAAACATCAGACTTCGGAATTTTCCGCAATTTTTCTCAACACTCTAGCTGCGTTGGGCTTTTTTCCCTGTGTGTCTCTACCTACAAGAGTCTGTAACCAATCTAGTTCACTCATTGACAATTTTTTCAGTAATGATCCAGCAATAGTCTCCAAATCTAATGTTATTATCTCTGACGTCAGCGATCATTTAGCAATTTCTCTCACTATCAATTCTACCATTCACAAAGAAAAGAAAAGTCAACCTAATTATAAGCTATCGTTTGATTTTCGAAAAATCGAGACACTCAAAACTGTTCTTACAGAAAAACTTGCGACCATCGCTGCCTTTCAGGATCCCAGTTCCGCTGCTACATATCTGATCAATACAATAACAACTGAAATAACTAACCTAAGTAAAAACAAAGTTAGTAGAAGAACGGAACCAGTTCAGCCCTGGATCTCCTACACTCTGTTACAAAGTATAAATACGAAGAATGAATTATATAAACAGTCTTTACGTGAACCAACCATAGTCAACAAGCGTAAATATATTATATACAGAAACAAATTAAACAGCACTATCAGAACAGCCAAAAAACTATATTTCAACCGCAAACTGGATGAATACAAGTCTAACCCAACCAAGCTTTGGCAAACCCTCTACTGTCTTGTTCACAAAAATCGTTCCAAACAAGACCTCCCTACGGAATTTACATGTGATGGTGATAAAATTACCTCGCCCGTGGACATAGCAAATAAATTCAACTCGTTTTTCGTATCTATTGCCTCATCATTGGATAACAACCTCAAACAGTCAACCATAAACCCAATGTCTTATTTTGGAAATAATCCCCCTAATCAAAATAATTTTGTTCTGCAGCCAACAGATGTTCCATCAATTACATCAGTCATACAAGATTTCTGTAACTCCACAGCGACTCCAGACAGCCTCTCCCCTAAGATTCTCAAAGGCATCTCTTCACCACTCGTACCAGCGTTAAATCATGTATTCAACTTATGTTTATCAACCGGTACTTTTCCTGATATATTTAAGAAAGCAGTTGTGGTTCCCATTTATAAATCAGGTGACAAAAACGTATTCAGCAACTATAGACCAATAAGCTTATTAAACCTCCTTTCAAAAATTCTAGAAAAGCTAGTTTGCAACCAGCTAAAAGAGTTCATTTCTACTAACAATATCCTAAATGAAAACCAGTTCGGATTCAGGAAACACCACAGTACTTATATGCCAGTTTCACTTCTTCACGAGCATATCACTTCACTCCTTTCGCAAAAACAAGTAAGTACTGCTATTTACTTGGACTTTTCGAAAGCATTTGATACTGTCAATCACGAAATTCTTCTGGAAAAACTTCAACATTATGGAATTCGAAATACTTCTCTAAAATTCTTCAAGTCATATCTGCACAATCGCAGTCAACTTGTAAAATTTAATTCGACCTATTCCGCGCCACAACGCATCACCTATGGGGTGCCTCAAGGGTCCATTCTGGGCCCGGTTCTCTTCCTCATCTTTATTAACGACATAACCTTTAGTACCCCTAACTGTAAATTTTATCAATTTGCCGATGATGCCGTCCTTACATTCTCAGCCCCCAGTGCTCATGACCTCCAAAATGTCGTAAATCAGAATCTCCCCAAAGTCACGGATTGGCTATCTTGTAACCGTCTCACTGTCAATGCAAAGAAATCTGCTTATCAATTATTTTCAAAATCATGTAATCATATAGATATAAGTATTTCGATCAACAATGAAAGGATAGCAAGACAACCAACTATTAAGTATTTAGGCATTACAATCGATGAAAATTTCAAATGGGAACCACATATCAGGACTGTGGAAAACACTGTCGCTCGCAACATCGGTTTCATTTCTCGTGTAAGTCACATCCTTAAACCCTGTCATCTCCTTCTTCTGTATAATTCCCTTGTCCAGTCGCACCTAACATACGGTCTAGAAATATGGGGGTCAACGTTCTCTTCCAGACTGCATCGATTAAACATCCTCCAGAAAAAAATAGTACGAATTATTGACCGTGCAGATCGTTTGGCCCCATCCACTCCGATCTTTAAAAAATACGATCTAATTAAATTCAATGATCTTTGCAAGTTTGCCCAAATAAAAGTTCTCCACTCCTTCATAAATCAAACCCTTCCAGAACCACTAGCGTCAAAATTTGCCCTCTCTCCCCCTGTAAGGGAGAGAAGGGCAAGGCATACCAGACATTTTGATGTACCGTTCGCTGCATTTATTTACCGGAGGTTTACCCTGTTCCACTCAGCTCCCAGGCTGTGGAACGAAACCGTAGCATCAAACATAAGAGATATTAATGACGTACCTCGCAACAAAGTATTCTTTAAGAAAGTAATCAAGAAAATTTTTCTAAGCCAGTATTGAGGCAAACCTTTGTCACTCAGCAATTCTAGATAACATCAAAATTTCACTCACTAGCCTTGTTCGTAGTGTCTCGACAGGCTACAAGTTTTGTCACTAACTTACCTGTCTTCAGCATCTCTCTCTCTCTCTCTCTCTCTCTCTCTCTCTCTCTCTCTCTCTCCTCCTCCTCCTCCTCCTCCTCCTCCTCCTCCTCCTCCTCCTCCTCCTCCTCCTCCTCCTCCTCCTCCTCCTCCTCCCTCCTCCTCCTCCTCCTCCTCCTCCTCCTCCTCCTCCTCCTCCTCCTCCTCCTCCTCCTCCTCCTCCTCCTCCTCCTCCTCCTCCTCCTCCTCCTCCTCCTCCTCCTCCTCCTCCTCCTCCTCCTCCTCCTCCTCCTCCTCCTCCTCCTCCTCCTCCTCCTCCTCCTCCTCCTCACTTTCCTTCCCATCTGCTTCCCACTTTCCCCGCTCTCTATCACTCTCTCCTTAACCACCTTGGATGCCACAGTCATCGTGTGGTTGTGCGTATTTTGTTTTGCTCTTTGTCTTTTGTCCTGCACTAGTGATCGATATGTCTATGCGTCTTGTTTTAGCACAGGTGGTCCGCATGTCGGTTTTCATCCATGTGTGCTGTGGGAGAGTACCTCATGCGCCATGAACGCTTGGACTTTTGTGTGCACTCACTGGTGTTACTAGTCTTATCAGTGCACATATGTACTGGTGATCACATGAAATGACGTACTCACCATTTCGGGATAAGGGGTGGGAGTCTGTGCACCGGTTGGAATGGCTCGCTGAGTGTCAAATCGTCTCTCACATCCATGGTTAGCAGGGGGCGACGTCAGGTTTCCCAAGCCTTCCCGTTTCATGCCGACCCTTCCAACACCATTGGTTTAAACACTGCCTGCAAAAATATGTCATCTATCTAAGCCTTCCAGCTTCCTGCGGCCTCTCGCCCCTGTCCGGGTGATTCCCGTCGCCCCTCCTTCAGCCCGCCAGATTGTCGGCGCCGGTGTGTTAGGGGAGCGGGGGTGCGCTGGCGGGGACTCGGCCATACCCCGGGAGAGTTCCCCATGGAGCTTCGTTGCCTAACTCTTGTGCGCCGTGGCTGTCTCCCAGATCTGCGTCGGTTGAGCCGAGGGGGAACGACTTCCTGGAGCTTGGTCTCCAGGGAGCGTTGGTGGAGCGGCTGGTGCGGCGCCGGCCTCTTCATGCCGTCTTCGGGCCTTCTCTCGCTTGGACGCGCGACTGAACTGCCGGCGTCCCCCTACCGGCCGCCTGACCGACAAGGCCATATGCAGCAGCACCCGCTGGTCGTACGGCCTACCTTCGAGTCGCGGGTCAAACGGCGCAGCCTCGCCGACAACCTCGGCCGGTTCCCGCGCCTACATCTACAACGGTGCTGGACGCCTCCGTCAGCGGCACCAACACTGAGGCCGGCGCGACCGGGGATATCCCCGGCATCTCTGACGTCGAGGCGGATGGCAAGGTGCCGGACTTTGCCGTGGGCCGGAGGACTGAGGACGGTGAGGGGAGGCTGGCGTCAATGGTGCCGGCGATGAGGCTGACGTCTCTGATCCGGACGGCTGTCCGTCTGCTCATGCCCGGTGAATTGGCCGAGCACGCCGTGTCTGAGGGCACCAAGGCCGTCACCAAGTACACCAGCAGCAAGTAAATCCTCATGGGTGCAGTGTTTGGTCTCGCGTTCGTCGGTGATGCTGCTTCATTTTCATCAATCATTTCTCCTCATGCTCATCGGCGCCGGCGACTGACGGGACACCCGCGTCGCAACCAAAACTGACCGAGGCGTCGCGCGTTCCGCCGGGGGCGGCGTGGTGAATAGATCGTCCGTGACTGTGTTGAGGAAGGGGCGCTGCTCCCCCTGGGCGGTGTTCGCCCACTGTGAGGCCGCTTCTATGTTTATTGGTTTTGCTCCCGTTTTAACTGTGTTTAGTTTGTCCCGTTCATACGTTCATCATCATCCTGATTTATTTTCCACGCACCCGGCCGTTAGACGTCTGCCGGGCTCCGAGCCCGTGCCCGTCTGGGCGTAATTTAGAGCGCTCGCGCCGTCGGCGGTCACGGGTTCGGGGCTCGGCGCCTTCGCTTATAAATTTTATTTGTCCACCTCAGCCGGCCGGGGCGAGTTCTTAGGGTCTCTGTATGCTTCATGTACCGCCGTAGTGTCAATATACGTGTATAGTTGTAAACCACTCATGATTTCTATGAAAAAATGTACAATAAGCTCAATATTTTGTTTTTAAAAATACTCCTCCAGAAAAAGAAATAAATATCAGCCTGTGGATGATGTCACGATCTGGCAACCACTACCATACTTGGAACGCTTCAAGGGCTTCGATTGGCTGATACTCATCGTGACGTCAGCATATGTCGTCACACCAGTAGCTTTTTTCCCTTTTTTCGGTTTTAATCGCGTTTTCCTTCTCCGTAAATGATTTAATTGCATTATTATTGAACCAAAGGTGCCCAAGAAATGATATAAACAGATATAGTACGTTTTTTATGTTACGTTCAAAGTGCCCTTTTTTCCCCGGGGTGCCCCTCAGAGTTGGTGTGCCCCCCATACCAAAGCTCTGGCTGCGCCCCTGTCCAAGGGGCAAAGGAGGGTGTGTACCACCAATTGACCTCAGCACCCCCTGAAATAGTCGCATCGCCCCCTGGGAGCTTGATGGAGCTCCCTGAAATGTCGCTGAATTTGAGCGACATTTGAATTTGATATCTGAATTTCAGCGACTTACGCCTTGAATCTGTTCTTACTTAAATTAATTTTTCACTAATACTATGTTGGCATTGCTGCCTGACTTAACCCTGCTTTCTCCACATACATTTTCTGCATGTATTGCATGTTGCATGTACAGCTGTTCTTGCATGCCTGCATGGTCTTCATGCTTACGTTTTCTTCCTTAGTAGTTGTTTGATGACACACTGTAAATTGGTGTGTATCATTGATCTCTCTTCAACGTTGAATTCTTCCTTTTTGTATGAGGTTAGTGCATTTTCACATCAGTGAGCGCATGCCAATAAGTAAGGACCATGTAATGTAAGGGCCATTCCAGGACAAATCGTCCAGGCAAGTTCACCATGGCCCCTTATATTTAAAGACCATATCCGAACAGCCGAACTCCTTCGCCATCTTATCACTCCTTCTCCATTTCCAGTTCAGCTTCGTGGAGCATCTTGAAAAAATTTTGCCTTCAACTCGCACCGGCGGGCGAAGCTGAGCCCTGGGTGTGATGGGGGGGGGCGTTATACGTGTTTATGCTTCTGATCATGCCCTGCCCTGAAGTCAGCGCTTTTCAACCTAATATTATAATCATATATAAGGGACTATACCGGACGGTTAAAGGTGAAGGGGTCGAGTTATTGGGCGCTCACAGCGAACTGGGGGCTTCCAAGCAGTATGACACTAAGCTTCCGTGTTTTCGTGTGCCGGCTGCAAAAGATAGGACCTTCTCGTCTCACACCTCGCTAATCGACTACTGTGGGATAAGCTGCCAGACAGGCAAGAAATACAGAATGCAGACTGCCTAGCTGTAAAGTAAAATACTAATCGGTCTAATCAGCGTGGGGGATGAGACGCTAAGACTGCATTATGTTGATGTGCATTCTCAGGGTATGGACTGATGTGTATTATGCGTATGCCGGCGGACACGCGCCGCCTATACCACAGACCATCAGCGCCCTCTAAAATGGCGAGGGCGCCACCTGAAACGTGATCGCTGTCTTCCACCCTAGGTGCGGGAACTTCTTTCAAGTTTGGGACAAGGGCAGTGGCTGATCCAGGGGGGGCAAAAAGGCATTTGCCCCCAAACGGAAAAAGCTCGGGCAAAACTATGTTTTTGCCCCCAAAAGCGTTCGACCTCCTTTTTCCACGACTCGTTTTTAGTTTATAAGCAATGCTTTGGTGCTTCAACTCTCAACTTCAAACAGAACCAGTTAAGTTCGGTGGAAATATGGGGCCTTGGATAGAAAAAAGGCATCTTGAACTGATATTTTTCACCCCGTGACGTTTTTTCCTTTTCGCTCCAAATATTCGTACCGGGAAGTCATATTGTAGCGTGATTTGCACTGTGTGACGTTTTTTTATTTTTGCTTTTCGACTTTGGTTTGCCCCTCCTAAACCGACCCTAGATCTGCCACTGGACGAGGGCAGCATTTCGTCACCGTCAGAAAAGTGACTTGTATATCAAATGAAAGCCAAGGATGAGCAATATACGATGCCGTTCAGTTCAGCGCTCGAGCTTGATTAGGTTAAAACATTATCGTAAAAATACTGTCTTTGACACTGGTGACCTGTGATGACTTCCTCCAGGCCAAATGGTAAATGTAACGAAACAAAACGATTGTTTGTTCTGGATCTGTTTGCTCCCGTGCCATGGTTTGGGAAGTGGGGATCTGTAAGTAGCATGCGCGGATCCGGTGAGTGCAGGTGCTCCCCATGACCTTCGGCCATACGCGAATCCGGGCAGGGGCGGACGCAGTCCCGAATTTTGGGGATGCAAACCCATTTCTGCCTCTCCATGGGGGACGTGCAATATGGGTGCTCGACAGCATAGGCGGATCCAGGGGGCAAGGGGGGCACTTGCCCCCGATCGACCCTCGGCGCCCCCCCTGAAAGGTCGATGACGCCCCCTGAAATGTCGCTTCCCATCCCCCCCAGGATACGAAAGTCGGCGCCCACCGATAGGATTTGGCGCCCACCTGATAGGTTTTGCCGGTCATAAGTGGTGCCCCCCCTGGTCCGGGTGGCGCCCCCCGGGAAGGTGCCCCCTCCGATCGACAATCCTGGATCCGCCTATGTTCGACAGACCTATTATAAGCTACCTCTCGATGATCGCCCTACTGAGGGGGGATGGGAGCGAAAATTGTTTGCTCTACAGACCTAGTGTAAACACCTTTCAAATATTTCTCCGGCGTTAGGGGGACCAAAAGCTAGTTTGCCCCGCCCCACCAGCGCTTTGGAGGGAGAGGCCATGGTCAGAATCCCCCTGCGTCTGCCAATGGATCCAGGTGGGGAGAAGGGAGAGGGGGCCAAAGTGTCTTCCAATCGACTCGGCATCTCATGAAATAGTCACGGCGCTCCCCTGAAATTTCGCTTTCCAGCCCTCCCCCTCAGACCATGGTCAAGGGGAAAATATGACCCCTGGGATCGGTAAAAGGGTGTCCAAAAAACACTTTTCTGAGTAAGCCGAGCATTTGCAATCGTTTTTGTGGCTCTTAGATCATAAGACAACTTTTTCCATGCTTTTTCAATGGGAGAGGCCACCTCGTGACCTGACCTTAGGTCACGAAATCAAAAATCCCGGATACCTATGCACCTTGTAGCCCCTGGCGGGGCCATGAACTGTAGGAAGTTTCAAATCGATCGACTGAGAAACGTAGCTCTTTAGAGCTCAAAAGTTAAAGTGAGGTGACCTTGGTGGACCTCGCCTGGTGACCTGACCTTGGGTGACCCGGGGTAAAAAAATTCAGGGATGATGTAAAAATGATAAGGTGAGAGATAGAGCCCTCAACCGCGGTCCTGTGTTTCCTCGTTTTTCTGCTATCCAGAAAAACCGTAGGGGACCATCGGTGCCCCCCCGTGAGGCAAGGGTTAAAAAACGCATTATTTCTCCCGAGTCCTCCTCCCCCAATGGCGTTCCTGCGTCCACCCATGCTTCCCTCCTATTTTGTACAGTTGTCACATTGGTGGAGCCCAGATCAATGTGGGGCCTATGGAAATTAAAAAGTAAGAAAATAGGGTTTAGAGGTGTAATGTCAAAATGCTTACACACCCGATCCCTGGGCTGGGGCGGGGGAAGTGGGTTACCCCGCTAGGACTTCTAAATCCGCCCATGCTCCTCCACTCCTCTCCCCGTCCCTTCTGTTATAGCCACCTACAACCAAAAAATACCAGGTTTATCTTGGAAAAGTTAAAGGACATAATTTAGGTGAATGACAAAATTGGCATTCCTGACTGTTTAAATTGGCATCTTTACAACCTTTGCGGACTTTGAGGAGAGCGCGGTCGGGCAAACTCGACCAGTCAGGCTCTCTAGGGCCTTGAGTCAGGCAATTGCCTGTACACAGGAGCTATATAAATAGTAACTTGGGGGAAAGTAACTGCATGTGTAAAAGAAATATTGCAGGTGTAAAACATTATTATGTGCAAAATATTTGAAGAAAAACAAATGTTTGTTTCATTCCGTTTATTACGAACAAAATAACACATATTTATCAAGAACATAGCCTTCTGACGCAGACGGTCGGCGTCAGAAGTTGGACATTGTTCGACTTTTGCTGCGACGCCGTGGGACGCGTTGCGTCAGTGCGTTTTGTGTCCTGACCGAAAATCCCGGTCGTTGCGGCAGATCGACGGCGTGCAGCCCCTGGCGACGCCTGGCATCTTGGTTAGGACACCGGGTTACTGTTATTCAGATGTATTGAACAATCGTTCGGTGTGCGCTGGTATAGTGGTTAGAGCGTTGGCGTGGCATTCCTGCGGACGTATGTTCGATCCTTGTTAACGGCGCTAATTTTTGTAATGACCGTATCGGCGCTGGATGGCGCAACTGTCGGTGTCACGTGACATGCGCACCAAGCGCGGTGACCTCAGGTCGGTCGCAGCCACGAGTGAGCAATAGTCGTCTGAGACTACTCGGGGTAAGTCCTCCATTCTCTCTCCCTCTCTCTCTGGCTGGCTACCCTGGGATGGTCAAGATCTGTCTTAAATCACCTCATCTCCTAGGTCAATGAAAATAAGATGAAGGTTAGAACATTATGGTCCCCCCCAACGCGATCTTTCCCGAGCATGGTTGCCTAGGTCATAGGGGATGCCTACCACCCCCCCTCCTACAGTGCAGGTGTTACGGGTTGCGTTCCGATTTAACGAAACAATATGCCCGTGACTGTCTTCAGAAACATTAAATTGTCACCATCCTCCTGCTGACCTTTATAAATAGCCACAAAATGATAAGGAAAGGGCGACGTGCGGCTTCTTCCCTATTGCCGGCACTGCGTCGGTGACGCGCTGTCCTATCTGCCACCCGGCCGGCCGCTAGGTGGCAGTGGCGGCGGCGCTGTCGCCGAGAACAATGGGGATTTGAGAGAGTTGCCCGTCCAGTACAGTAGTCCATGTGTCGCCCATGCATGGATTTGAAGGCCAAGCATAAACTGTGAGAAGAAAAGCTAGTAGCAAAAAATGTCTTCTTTGATTCGTGTTAAAACGGCTTTCTATTACTCTAGTCAAATCAAAATTGTTAATTATTAATGCTATTAACAATATTTGCTTGTAAAATGCAAAATATAAAGCAGCCGCAGACGGCGCACTAAAGACAAATAGTAAATTATCTTGTTTAGCAGGAGAATAAAAAATATAATTGATGAATTATCACGTGGCTTCAATACTTTTTTGCCTTGAGGCTACTGAGGCTTGAGCCTCTACTTGGTTGAATTTTTCCTCAAAGACAACAATAGCGCACATTTGTTTTTATCCTTGTTATTCTTTTTGTTTTTGGCTCCAGCAACGCGAAGCGTGGTGCGGTAGTTGAATGTGGTTGAAGAAATTGGAGCCATTTACGTTTTGATCACGACATAACTCGCAGACGTAATTTAAAATATCGTTGAGTATTTTTTTGAGAGAGAGAACTAAGGCAATTGAAACAGTGCGGTTTGTAGGGACAGCCGTTTCCAATCAATTCCAGAATTCTCTTTTCAATCCAGCTTTTGTTTCAATGCCTTCCATGTACCTATATGCAAAACACGTTTTTCTTCAATTCAAAGTGATTTTGACCCCAGTACCCACCATTTTTGGGTTGTATTTTGGTTGTCACTGAGTTGCTTTGTAGTCAAGTGAAGGAATAGGAATTGCATCTAAAAATGTGGTTTCCAAAGAATGAAACTTATTGAGAGCTGAGTTCTGTACTGTGTATGTGCAACCTTATTTTATCTCTTTCATCTAACTGAATTGATACTTTTTATCATATTATAAAGTTGGAAAATTGTATCAAGGAGGCAATGAATCTCTGGAAAGTCACAGTTATGTTTTGTCTCATATTTTAGTTTTGGATGAAATGTAGAAACCATTATCATGAATTTCGCTTGGTCCAGACTGGCTCTGGTCCCGGCACAGTCCCGGCTTCTAGCCTGTGGTCCCGGCTTTAGTCCCGCCGGGACCAAACCTGGTCTCGGCGCCGGGACCGTGGGACCAAAAAGTCCCACCTCTAGTTAGGTTAGGTTAGGTTAGGTTAGGTTAGGTTAGGGTTAGGTTAGGTTAGGTTAGGTTAGGTTAGGTTAGGTTAGGTTAGGTTAGGTTAGGTTAGGTTAGATTAGATTAGATTAGATTAGATTAGATTAGGTCAGGTCAGGTCAGGTCAGGTCAAGTATAGGTTAGGTTAGGCTCAGTTAGTGTAAGTAGGCACATGGCATACCCACAGCAGCTGATGAAGGCAAAAATGCCACCCGACAGGTTAGGTGCCCCACAGCCCAGTTCGCTGAGTCGAGAAAAGGTTAGGTCAGGTTTGGTTATGTTGTGCTACATGTTGAAATATTTTTTTAAAAATTACCAAAAATGCTTGAAAAAGTGTCAATTAGCAATGCCAAAATGCAGTTTGGGCACCAGGAACAATTCAAAGAAAGATGTTTCAGCAACGCCTAAAACAGCTAGACCACTTGGAATATTTCACTGGAGGAAGCTTTGAACAGTGGCACTTATCATATGGATCAACCTGTGGCACTTCTTTTGGAAGGAAGTTTTGATTCATGTGGGCTTTTGAACTGTGGTACTTATGATGTAGATTAGCTTGCTGTGATTCTATCTGGCAACATGTGTGAAGCCAGCTACCTCGTGCAGGGGACTTTTTATAAGGACCCCTCCTGTGTCTTAATAACCATTCAGCCAGTATTTGTTTGGTTTAAATGTCACCTTCCTCGCATCAGTCTCGCAAATTTGCACCACTCGCTCCTGTCTCCAAGGGCACTCGCACTGACGAGATCTCGTTGAAAATGCCATACCTTGCACACTGGCATTCAGGCTCAACCAACACCATTCAGCAATACAATGTTGTTTTATTTTGCCGGAGTGACGCCTGAGTTGATAAATTATCACAGAAAGGTTTTGTTCATGCAAAGCTTACACTCTACCAAAAGGCAACGATAAGTAATGAAAACCCTTTAACCCTTGCCCTCTGGGGGCCATCGATGGCCCCCTTAAGGTTTTTTCAAGATAGCAGTAAAACGACGAGTCACAGCACCGCGGTTGAGGGCTCTATCTCTCGCCTCATCATTTTCTCACCATCCCTGAAAATTTTTACCCCGGGTCTCCCAAGGACAGGACACCAGGCAAGGTCAACCAAGGTCACCTCACTTCAACTTTGGAGCTCTATAAGAGCTACATTTCTTATTCGATCGATTTGAAACTTGCTACACTCCATGACCCCTCCAGGGTCTACAACATTTATATCCGGGATTTTCTGTTATTTCGTGACCTGAGGTCAGGTCATGAAGCGACCTCTCCCATTGGAAAAGCATGGGGAAAAGCTGTCTTATGATTTAAAAGTCACAAAAATGATTGCAAATGCTCAGACTGCTCAGAACAGCGTTTTTGACCACTCTTTCACAGATCCCAGGGGTTATATTTGCCCTTTGACTTTTCCAAGGTCATCCAAGGTCACCAGGGGTCAAAACAGTATTTTGACAATAACTTTTGACATAATTAAGCTAGAGCAATGAAACAAGCACCATCGTGTATGTCTAGTCACTGGCTTTCATTTCATATACTGCAAGGTCACTTTCTGACCTTTCGTGACCTCAGGTCATATTATGTCACAAAGTGACATCTGGAGGTCAAACTACTATCGGGAGGTCTTTACGTTCCACATAGCCGAAAAAGGACAGACAATTTCCTATAAAATGTACTTTACCAGATCTCAATAGCTCTAATGGCATAAGAGTTATGCCCAGTTTTCTTAAGCATTGCATAGTAGAGTGAAAATATCCTACCGTGACCTTTCTTGACCTCTGGAGGTCAAACCATTGACCTGAACGCTTAAACATGTGAAGTAACTTCTTACTGAATTCACGCGAGCTTTCTAATGCACTGTGCAGATTTGCGCTAACCCCCATATTTGCGGAGTTAGAGGGGGCATCGATGGCCCCACGTAGGGGCGAAGATGGCGCCGGACCCCCGGTGGGGTGCGGGTTAAAACTGCCGTCTTTTTAATTTGGACCATCCACCAACCTCAAATTTACCCATCAGTAAGCAAAACTTTAATTCAAGTACTTGTAGTTTGCAGTAAATCTGGTGCACTTAGCTTAATCAGCGCAATTGGATCCATATGCATATATTAACAGTAAAAACACAGTACATGGTAAAACATACACTCCTAACACTAGGCAAAAATACTAGACTGGGGTGCTGCTACGGAATTTAAGCTATCACACATTTCTAAGGTAGGTACTCATCACACTCAGGATAAAAATAAAAGACAATAAAAGCGGAGTCGTTCCCACACCACCAGCGGACACAGGCAGCGACGGACCACTCAGCAGCTGGGCGCCATCAGGCCCCATGGTCCGCGGACGCCGACACCGACACTCATAGCTCAGCGGAAATAAGACCCTGGACAGAGGAGGAGACGGGTTGCTAGGAATGATCATCGAGGAGAAAACCCGACAGACGCCGGGCAGAGACGCGACTGACGCAGGGCACGAAAATGGCGCGGCGACGAGCGCAATCCTGGCGGCGCGCACGACGGAGACGGCGGCGGGCATCGGCCGACGCACCCGAGCACGGCCGAGCACGGCCGACGCAGGCGGCGGCGGGCATCACGAAGCCAGGTCGACGGACACGGTGGCGGCCGAGCGGCATACAGACGGCGACGCAAACGCTGCCAGCGGCGACAGCGCGAGCGCCCCTAGCGGCGGCGGAGAAAGCTCCCCAGCGGCGGCCGAGAAATTGCTTTCAGGCTGCTTGTTTTTATTCATTTTTTCTCCTCCAGCATGATTTTGTTGGTTTTCGGTGTCCCCTCCCTCGCACCAGTCTCGGAAATTCGCACCAGGCTAGTAAAATTCGCACCAACTGCTCCTGTCTCGAAGGCCACTCGCACTGACGAGATCTCATCGAAAATGCCATACTTTGCACACTGGGAAAATATGACAGGAAGTGTTGTGCTAGGTTGATTCCGTTCCGTTCAGTTATTCCATCATTGACTCATTCATCCATTGATTGGTTCATTCATCCATTGATTGATTCATTGACCCATTCATTCATTGAGGTTTGATCCACTCATTCATTGATCCATTCATTCATTGTTAAGGTTTGCCTGGTTTGCAGATGTAACGAGCCAGTACTCGCGTCCAATAAATGAGGCATTAGAGATGTCAACCAAAAAGCACATGTTAAGTTTGCCACGGGGTCAGGCAGATTCAGCGAAATCGCGAAGTGCCTAATCTCACATTTGTTGACGGTAAGAGCTGCAAACGTGGATTCTCAGAGATGCCAATATCGGCTCTTTGATCCAGTCAATCAATCAATGGCTTTTTATTAGGCGTTCTGTGCATAGCACCTTTGCCCGCCTCTAAAGGAGTGCGTGGGAGAATTTTAGAATTTTGTGTGAGGGCAAGCTACGTTAGTCTGTTAAAGCAAAGGGAGTTATTTCAAGTAATGGGTTGCAAGATGTTTTAGCTTGCGAATGGACGGTTGTGGCAATGGCATAGCCATGCCAAGGGAGGTCTTTTAATAAGTTTAGACCCGCAGAGTGCGAGGGTTATTTCTGTGGTTGAAGACCTTAAATTTAGAATTTGGAATTTGGAATTTAGAATTTTGTGTGTCAGCTACTGATGTCCGCTTGTCTACGTTACTCGAAATCCTCCGTTAAATAGATAATTTTCATATTTTAGAAAGTGCGCTAAACACCTGGCGAGGGTGCCGCGAATTTACCCTGCAACCCGGAGGTGAGGTTGCAGCTCCCCTCTCCGGCTGGGCAGCCGCCGCGCAGAGGAAAAGAAGTGTGAGAGGATAGTTAGATTGTTAGTAAGAGTATAAGTGTGGTTAGCATAGACCCGTAGTGAAAGGTATCACTGCGGTGAAGAAATCTAACCTATTTAACCTAACCTGATTTCAAAGCTAGCCTAACATAACCTGTTCTTAGCCTACGATAAACCATTTAAAGGTTAAACAACTTTGACCTAACATAACATAATTTGACCCAGTGATCCGAAAAAGGAATATTCTCTGTAACTTGGTGCCCTGGTGCACAGCACTGGTGCCCGTGCTGTCTGTGGAGGTCTGCGTGGGGGATCCGTTAGTCCCTCGTTACCGCTGATACCAGATGTTGCCCTGAGGTCTCTCGGCCCGATTGGGGCGCGGTCCTCCCTGACGCTGGTGGCGGCCGGGTGGATCGGTTCGTGGAGCCTCGCCGGGAGCCGGGACCTGTCTACCTGCTGGACATTCGTCTGCCGTCCCGCCGCCTCTCGTGTGGCTGCTGGAGATGAGGATGCGGCCCCGGTGAAATACCCATTTAAATGTGGATCGGCGTGGCTTCCCGCTGTTAAACTGTTCGGGATCATCCATACAGGACCGCCATTGGAGTGGCATAGTTAGCTGCGGTGCGGTCCCTGTCCGCCGCTGGTGTGCGATCTTATCGGAACTTGCCGCACGCTGCGGCGTCCCGGTGTCCTCTGGCGGTGTCGTTGACGTGTGCTGATGTCGGAGTGCCTACAAATGAATCCTGCTGATTCGGATGGAATTCTAACCGGATGTAATTCCGATTGGAATCGAAGTGAAATTGTATTCTGCCATCTAGGTTGGCTGGTTGGTGGCTGGTTAGGTCAGGTCAGGTCAGGTCAGGTCAGGTCAGGTCAGGTCAGGTTAGGTCAGGTTAGGTTAGGTTAGGTTTAGTTAGGTTAGGGTTTAGGGGCGCGCCGACGTCAGGGTCATATGACTGGGGCGTCACCTGGTTTTTAGTTTAACCACCTGCCATCAGTGGCCACCTCCTATGTTCTTTCTGTGAATAGTATAACTATGTCAATGCTGACCCGCCGTATTCGTTGGTGGCGGTAGCTGCAGTGACTTGGTGGGTATTATGGTGGATCGTTTTATTATGATCTGTTTTATTATGATCTGTTTGGTGGTGTGTTGTGGTCACGCGATGCCCATGCTGTCTGTGGGTGATCCGTTAGCCCCTTGCGCAGACCACTGGCTGGCGGTGAGGCGCTGCAATTGAAGGGTTGCGGTGTCTGCCCCTGCTGGCGGGCCGACCAGTTGGGGCCGGTTGAATGTGAGCTTTTTTCAATTTGAAATTGTTGAGCGTTTTTTTATCCTGTCTGTCGCCTTTGGTGTTCACTTTCTATCTGTATTATTCTGCTTCACCTGTTTCGTATGGAAAATGATCAAAATGATGATGGTGATGACGATGATCTTTATGTAACATAAACTTTCCAGAATTGAATAAGAAAAATCAGACGATGAATGCATTTCACAAGCTGAAATACCTGTTTTCAATTTTAATTTACAAACCTAATTTTAGTTGCATAAAACGATCTTATAACTCCAAAGAAAGCTTCCCTGTATGTAGTTTTTTTGCATTTCCTCTACCATGTTTTGATCACCACATCAATGCCGCCAAATCATGCCAACCCCGATACCTCAAGCGTAGGGACCGGTCCATGGTGTGGCGTGATATGGGAGTGAAGGGATTTTTCTTCTGTTGTGTCTTTGAAAAATATTCCAAATTTGATGATGCTTTTAAGCAAATTTGGGAGCACACAAAGAATCAAAATATGTTTCAAATCTAGAAGACAAGCATTGCGTTTGAATAAGGTTGTCTTCTTGGAATAGTTTTAATGGTATTAATTGATCCGTCTTGAAGGAAGGGGCAAATGACCCTCATCAACACGAGCAGGAATATATTCAATGTACTTTTGAACAAAGGTAACTTTACTCGTGCATCTTGTGCATGCAAGATATCTGCCTGATGTGAGTTTATATTGTTTTTGTGCGTGGAGAGTCGCACGTGCGTGGTCGTTGACGGTCGGACATAGGGTTTTATTTATCGGCGTCTCGTTCAAAATGGAGTACATAAAAATGTGCATCAGTAAAAATAGTTCCCCTATCTCCCCAGCTGGAGAAAGTCTGTCCTACCAACCAATTTCCTTCCCATTTGGGCCAGGCTTTGTGCAGCCCCAAACGCCTCGCTGAGTTGCCTGCCTCATTCTGCCGACTGGGCTGTAGTGCCAGTTAAATTGTTCTTTGTTGGGAATAAGTCATGTCATGGGTCATTGGCCTTAGATGATCTGGACCTAAAAATTTCGGAGAACATTGTGTGGCACCTTCCCTCTATGACCTAAGTTCGTTTTTGGTGTTTTCCCGCATAATCACGGAGTTTCTTAAAAGGTCTCCAGCACAGCCCAGATTTGACTCTTACGACGTCGTTCGACCATGAAGTAATTGACCTAGGTCAATGAAACTTTGTCTTAATATACATCACCATCGCCCCCACACACCTTCCAACAGGCGTTTTTCTAACCCTCTTGAGTTCCGAGATCTCGAGGGTCATTCTAGGACCCCCTCCACTGCGCGTTGACGCGAGACCCCTCTCCACTGTGTTAAGATAGTCTTTTATAACTTGAATTTGATTCTTGGACATAAATGGTGGTAGATGGTGACGCATCGAGGGTCAAATATATCTAGGGTCATGTCATATCGAGGGTCGGATATATCGAAGGTCAACATATCAAGGGTCGAATGGTGATATCATATCGACCAGCCCAGTGAGCCCACCTCTTCCCCCAGGCAACGGACCAGATCAGTGACACCACCTCTTGCCCCGGGCTGCAGAGAGGAGCTGGCGCGATGATTGCGGGCCTGACTCCGGTCAGGCAGTCGCTGCTGGGCACCCTGTTCACCTGGGCAGTGACGGCCCTGGGGGCTGGCCTGGTCTTCGTGCTCTCGGGAACCCACGTGAGTGCAGCCCCGGCCACCGACTCCTCGCAGGGCCAACAGTGCTCTCCAGAGCGCCTCCTCTGCAGCCACTGCCCGCAGAATACAGTGCAGTGCTTGTAAGGGCAGTGTTCTTCTTCCATAATGGGTTTTGAGCTGAGATAAATTTTCCAGAGTGTGGCTAGAAACCACTTTTCATATTTCATTTCACCCAAAGTTCTATTAACCTAACCTAACCTTCTATTAACTTATTAACCTAACCAAAGTTCTATTAGGTTTTTTCGGGATAGCGGAAAAACGATGGGGCGCAGCGCCGTGGTTGAGGGCTCTATGTCTCACCCCATAATTTTCCCACCATCCTTGGAATGTTTTACCCCGGGTCACCCAAGGTCAGGTCACCAGGCGAGGTCAACCAAGGACACCTCACTTCAACTTTTGAGCTCTATAAGAGCTACATTTCTTAGTCGATCAATTTGAAACTTCCTACACTTCATGAACCCTCCAGGTTCTACATAATGTATATCCGGGATTTTTTTCGATTTCGTGACCTGAGGTCAGGTCACGAGATGACCTCTCCCATTGAAAAAAGCATGGGAAAAGCTGTCTTATAATCTAAAAGTCGCAAAAACGACTTTTAGACTGCAAATGCTCAGTTTGCTAAGAAAAGCGTTCTTGGACAGACTTTCACGGATCCCAGGTGTCATGTTTGCCCTTTGACCTGTCCGAGTTCATCCAAGGTCACCAGGGGTCAAAAACAGTATTTTAACAATAACTTTTGACCTAATTAAGTTAGAGCGCTGAATCAAACAGCATCGTGTATGTCTCATCACTGGCTTTCGTTTGTGCAAGGTTACTTTCTGACCTTTCGTGACCTCAGGTTATATTAGGTCACGAGGTGACCTCCGGGAGTCAAACCATTGGCGGGAGATGATTACGTTCCACATAGCGGAAAAAGGTCAGGCAGTTCCCTATCAAATGCGCTTTACCAGATCTCAATAGCTTTAATGACATAAGAGTTATGCCCAGTTTGCTTAAGCATTGCATATTTGAGGTGAAAATAGCCTATCGTGACCTAACTTGACCTCTGGAGGTCAAACCATTGACCTGAGCGCTTGAAAATGGGAATTGATTTGTTATTGAATTCATGCGAGCTTTCTTGTGCACTTTGCAGATTTGCGCTAACCCCCCATATTTTCGGAGTTAGAGGGGGCCATCGATGCCCCCGGTGGGACGAAGGTGGCGCCGGACCCCGGGTGGGGTGGGGGTTAAGTTTGCGCACAGTTTAAAGTTCAAAATAAGGCGCGTTATGGCCCCAATTCCCAAACCATCGCCCTCCGTTCCCAAACCATGCCGCGATTTGACTCCGAACTACCACGTTATGGACGATGCGTCGTCGTGTTTGGGGATACTGATTAGAAGCAGAAAGGCGAGTGCTTGTAGGAATTTGCTCTATTAACTCTCTGAACTCTATTGATAACTCTATATTTTCAGTGCCTGGACAGTGTATATGTACGTGCATTCGGCTGCTGATATACGTGTACGGTTTCAGTTTTAAACCAGCAGGCACTCCCTTTCGATCTGGTTGCACCAATTTGACTGGTTTAAATTCCGCTGCCACGCACTTCATGAAATGAATGCTAACAATGGCAATGCTCATGTAACTAATCAATGCTTGTAACTACACGCTATGCTGAGGTCAACCCAGAGCAGTAAATAATGCGATATTTATGCTCTGGGCGGTTGAAGGTGGAAACAAGGTTTCCGAAACGCCCTCTAAGGGGAATGTGCCACCTTCGCCGTCAGGTCTGAGCTGAGGTCACCATGTGGTAGACTGCGCCGTAAAATCACAGGCACGATATATGACTCGTGCCAGAACTCACTGTGTGCAGTTCGATCTCGTGTGGTTAGAGCGGGCACCAGCTCCGCAACCGCGCAGTGGGGCCATATGTCAAAAGGTTCACGGATCAAAAGGTCTACCAATCAAAGGGTTCACCTTACAAAATGTCCACTGTTCAAAAGGTCCACCCATCAGAGACATTCCAGGGAGCTGAATGCTTCTATTAAAAAATAGGGAAAATCAATGTAATGGAGATATTCCTCTATTCAAATACCTCAATTTCGTGTGATACATGATTCAAAGTACCTGATGTGGTGATTTCCCTCCCTGAAGAGTTGTCCTCTGCTGTCTGCTATGTGTTTGTATTGTCCCCAAAGCTATCAGTTGTTACTCTATAGTTCCATTTGCCTGCTGCCTGTAACTCTCTTGGTGGGTTGAGTGCTCTGCGGGAGGAGAAAAGCAGGCACCTTCCGAAGGAGTATCCCGCCCCGATTAGCGGGAGTCTAGCCAGTGGCGGATCTGGCCGGTTGGTTTGGGAGGGGCAAACCAAAGTCGAAAAGCAAAAAAAAAACGTGCAGTGAAAAATTGCGCTACAATATGCCTTTTCGGCAGAATTTTGGGAACTGGAGACGAAAAGCAAAAAAACGTCACGGGGTGAAAAATATGGGCTCAAGATACATTTTTTCCTATCCAAGCCCCAATATTTACACTAAACTTCTCTAATTCTGTTTGAAGTTGAGGGTTGAAGCACCAAAATTTTGCTTACAAGCTAAAAAGGAGTCGGGGAAAAAGGAGGGCGATCGCTTTGGGGGGGGCAAAACATAGTTTTGCCCCGAGCTTTTCCGTTTGGGGGCAATTGCCTTTTTTCCCTCCCCCCTGGATCCGCCACTGAGTCTGGCAGAGTTCAACCTAAGGCTTACATTCCTGCCATGGGTGAGGACTTCCATTTCTTTGGAGTGTCACTCCCATTCTGAGACCTTTAGCTCTGAATTTGGTGATCTTATACTGGTGATGGACCCTTTAAACGGCGGCCCTTTCATTATTGGAGATTCTATGGTTGGAGCTTTTGACACGTTTTCTGCAGGGTCGTCGCGGGCTGCTGTCTGCTCTAAACACACGCGGTTGAACTGCGGAGGGGAGTTCTGGCCGGTCGAAATACCAAGCCTGACGTTTTCGGGCACTGTTCGACCCGGGGCTATATCGGCTCAGTCCCCATGAAATGGGCCAGCTTCCCTCCAAGCGCTATGCGTAACTCACGGACAAATTTTTGGGCGTGCCGTGGTGTACTTTGAAAAAATGCACTAGTCGTCCTCTTGTAACCTGGATTGTAACGCCACCTTGGCTTAAGCTCCCATTAAAAAGTGCAGACAGAAATGTTTGCGCCTGCGTGAGGGCGCAGTGGACTCACTGGGTAGAGTTGGATCGAAGGCATGCGGGCGTGCAACTCTCGCATTTTGGCATTGATGTTCACAACAGCATGGCCATTTCACAGTGACGGAAAACGTTGGATGTTTTGCAAATAGTTGGCTGTCAAGGGTTTTTGGATTTGCAATTCAAAACTATCGTAACATTTCGTTCCGGTACTATATAGTTCTACAGCAGTGCACCTGAATAGGTTGAAACTGCCTGGACTTCGTTCCGGTACTATACAGCTCTACAGCAGTGCACCTGAATAGGTTGAAACTGCCTGGACGACAATTTCTCCTCGCTCTGGACCGATTTTGTCGGGAGTAGTTCCGTGCAGACGGATCTTTATCTTTTTACATCTGGTGAGGCCATTGAAGTCTGGCGGCCTGTCGGGGGCGAGGAGCTCAGAGCCTCTCCAAGGCCGCCGTACTTAGCACAATGCAGGGTACGCGGCCTCCGATGGGCTGCCACCTAGACATTCTGGAGAAAGCAGGGCAGTTTACACACAGACGAGTGCCATTTTGGGTGCCAGTCTTTCCATTGGTGCCTAGCCCCTGTTATTTCCCCTCCCTGGGGATTAGTGGCGTCGTTGTCATTCATACCTGCAGACACAACTCTTGTTCGTCCATGGCTAGTAGTGTGCTCTTTTCTGAAGGTCGCTTAATGCCTCCTCAGGCATAATGCCCGAATCAGCAAACGCCAGATTCTTATACAAAACAAGAGCCATGCGAGGGTGCGGGGAGAATTAGATGGAATTGTTGCCGAGCGGGTGTGAAGCTCCCGCCAGGTCTCTCCCTACACATGGATACAGCTGCACATGCCGGTGACAAGGCCCGGCCCGATTGGCACGCTTCCGAAGGCTCATATTGCCGAAAGAGTGCTGTGGCGACTGGGTTGGTGGGTGTCCCCGCCCCGGGACTGTGGCGGGACTGTGGCGACTGGGTTGGTGGGTGTCCCCGCCCCGGGACTGTGGCGGCTGGGTTGGTGGGTGTCCCCCGCCCCAGGACTGTGGCGGCTGGGCTGGTGGGTGTCCCCCGTCCCGGGACTGTGGCGGCTGGGCTGGTGGGTGTCCCCCGTCCCGGGACTGTGGCGACTGGGCTGGTGGGTGTCCCCCGCCCCAGGACTGTGGCGGGACTGTGGCGGCTGGGCTGGTGGGTGTCCCCCGCCCCAGGACTGTGGCGGCTGGGCTGGTGGGTGTCCCCCGTCCCGGGACTGTGGCGGCTGGGCTGGTGGGTGTCCCCCGTCCCGGGACTGTGGCGGCTGGGCTGGTGGGTGTCCCCCACCCCAGGACTGTGGCGGCTGGGCTGGTGGGTGTCCCCCGTCCCGGGACTGTGGCGACTGGGGTGGTGGGTGTCCCCGCCCCAGGACTGTGGCGGCTGGGCTGGTGGGTGTCCCCCACCCCAGGACTGTGGCGGCTGGGCTGGTGGGTGTCCCCCGTCCCGGGACTGTGGCGACTGGGCTGGTGGGTGTCCCCCGCCCCAGGACTGTGGCGGCTGGGCTGGTGGGTGTCCCCGTCCCGGGACTGTGGCGACTGGGCTGGTGGGTGTCCCCCGCGCCGGGACTGTGGCGACTGGGCTGGTGGGTGTCCCCCGCCCCGGACTGTGCCGACTGGGCTGGTGGGTGTCCCCCGCCCCCGGACTGTGCCGACTGGGCTGGTGGATATCCCCCGCCCCCGGACTGTACCGACTGGGCTGGTGGGTGTCCCCCGCCCCCCGGACTGTGCCGACTGGGCTGCAGACGTCAGCAGCTCTTGTTTTGTCTTCGCCTTGGGGTTTGTACAAGGATGCACCGGGGGATGCTGGCAGAGGGGAGGGGCTATAAAAGGTGCTTCCCCTTCTCCACCCACCAATGTCATTCAAATACACTGTCTTCATGACTGTGGGTGTGGAGGCCCCACACCCCCAACAACGGGCGTAGATGCTCCTGCGCGAGGACGCCGTGTTTTCGGCGGCTCCGCGCCTCACCGTTTCTCGCTGTCGGCAGCGCCGGGTGCTGGATGGCAGTCTGGGCTTCGCCGCTGGTGTGATGACGGCGGCGTCATTTTTGGTCCCTGCTTGACCCGGCCATTCAGATGGCAGAGACATCTGGTGACTACGGCGCCAACGGCGAGTTGGCGTTTGCGCCGGTGGCGGCGGGGTTTCTGATGGGTGCTCTGTTTGTCTACGGTGCTGATCTGCTGATGGGGCATTTAGGCATGGACTCGCCGGTTCTACAGTTAGGTGAGTGTTGACTTTTTTATTATCGGATGCTCCTGGCCCTTCTCCCCCAGCGGGGCGGCCCCTCCCCCCCCAGCGGGAAGGCCATTCAAAGTGTATGCACGGTATCTGTAGCTGAAAAAAATCACGTCGTGCAGTTGGTGCCAATCGTAACGACGGAAAGTTAGCTGGGTCATACCATCCCACACCATGAAAAAATGATGTAGTGTGGACAGGTGCGAGAATTTGGAACTTCTTGTGCGAGAATTTGGCAGTATTGTGCAGCTGTGTGAAGTGCCGACAGCTCTGTGACTGTGTGAAGTGCCGAAAGCTCTGTGGCTCTGTGAAGTGCCGACAGCCCTGTGGTCTGTGCAGTGCCGACAGCCCTGTGGCTCTGTGCAGTACCGACAGCCCTGTGGCTCTGTGCAGTGCCGACAGCCCTGTGGCTCTGTGCAGTGCCGACAGCTCTGTGGCTGTGTCAAGTGCCGACAGCTCTGTGGCTCTGTGCAGTGCCGACAGCCCTGTGGCTCTGTGAAGTGCCGACAGCTCTGTGGCTCTGTGCAGTACCGACAGCTTTGTGGCTCTGTGCAGTACCGACAGGTTTGTGGCTCTGTGCAGTACCGACAGCTCTGTGGCTCTGTGCAGTGCCGACAGCCCTGTGGCTCTGTGCAGTGCCGACAGCTCTGTGGCTCTGTGCAGTACCGACAGCTTTGTGGCTCTGTGCAGTACCGACAGGTTTGTGGCTCTGTGCAGTACCGACAGCTCTGTGACTCTGTGAAGTGCCGACAGCCCTGTGGCTCTGTGCAGTACCGACAGCTTTGTGGCTCTGTGCAGTACCGACAGGTTTGTGGCTCTGTGCAGTACCGACAGCTCTGTGACTCTGTGAAGTGCCGACAGCTCTGTGGCTCTGTGCAGTACCGACAGCTCTGTGACTATGTGCAGCTTCGGTGCGTGTTTGCGGCAGCGGTTGCCGGTGACAAGGACAGGCGGCGCCGCGTGGACAGTGAAGAAGGCGCCCTGCACCCCCTGCACGGCGCCCCGCACACCACAGGTGAGCAGTCGCACACACGGCGCATATCCTGCCGCACAGTCGTACACACGGCGCATATCCTGTCGGACAGTCGTACGCGGCACATATCCTGTCGCACAGTCGCACACACGGCGCATATCCTGTCGGACAGTCGTACGCGGCACATATCCTGTCGCACAGTCGCACGCGGCACATATCCTGTCGCACAGTCGCACACACGGCGCATATCCTGCCGCACAGTCGTACACACGGCGCATATCCTGTCGGACAGTCGTACGCGGCACATATCCTGTCGCACAGTCGCACGCGGCACATATCCTGTCGCACAGTCGCACACACGGCACATATCCTGTCGCACAGTCGCACACACGGCGCATATCCTGTCGGACAGTCGCACGCGGCACATATCCCGTCGCACAGTCGCACGCGGCGCATATCCTGTCGGACAGTCGCACGCGGCGCATATCCTGTCGCACAGTCGCACGCGGCGCATATCCTGTCGGACAGTCGCACGCGGCACATATCCTGTCGCACAGTCGCACGCGGCGCATATCCTGTCGGGCGATCGCCTCAAGGAACCGGCTTCCTCAGTCTCTTGTTGACTCTGCCATGGCTGGAGATCCCAGAGGAGTTTTGGTGGATTAGGACCCCTAGATGTTGGGTCTCCGATAGACTTTGTATAGGGCTTGTATTCCCATGCCAACGCTAACCCATCCTGGACCACTTCTGGGCGTAGAGGAGATCTCCTTTCTTGGACTCTGCTGCGTAGAGGAATTTAAACATGGCATTAAACTATGCAAAATTAACAAAAAAATTCAATCTCCAACCAAGTTTGGAGAGGTGCTTTGAAATTGTATAAGCTGCTATCACATATGTCACCATTCATCGAGCGTTGGAAGAACGTGCTTATTCCTCTGTGCGAAAGTGCTCGGAGGCTGACTCAGCAGAGAGAGCCAGTGCGAGTGCGGGTCGGTTAGCACCGGAATAAATTCTGGGATTGGACCGTTTTTAGGGCGTCTTGTAAAGTGTCTTGTTGCGCTATTGCATTGTGGCTGGGTTCTAAAGCTCGCAAGTGGATCGGCTGGCAGAGGTAGGGAAACTGTCCAAGTGTCACCAACGGAATTTCAGACCAAGGTTGTGTAACCAAGAATACTGAGCCTTGGCACCGGGGAGGCCATTTTTGTCCAGACCCTCTGAGTACTGCTAAATCTTAAATAGCGTATTGGCAGACTGATCGTTAAATTTTCTCTCTGAGGGGTGCACAATCTTGCCTATTTAGTCACCGACTTAATCTTTTGTCACCAACAGAGTTGGCGAGTTGGCAGATTTTTTTTTACCTCTGCCTCCTGCGCAGAGAAGTTGTGCATGACATCTGCTGGTTTCCCCGACTCTTCAGCTTTTGGACTTTCGTTTGGATCATGCTTATTACTAGAGCAATATGTGACTTAACACGAGAATGGGTGATCTCTGAAAGTAAATAAGATAAGGTTGAATGGACCAAACTGTTATTTAATAATATGCATAAGATTTTTTGCGATTAGAGAACAAATATTTATATTGACATACCTACATTTATGATGTGGCATTTCACTTGTGGCGTCATCTAAAATGTGTGTACCGGTTCCTAACTAACAATAGAAGCAACGACCTTCATCCATTGTAAAAACCCTTCATATCAGAAAGGTGAGGTCACTTGGGGATCCAGGCAGTCCGTTTGGGGGCGAGGCAAACTGATCGGCAAAAAAACTGATCACTTGGGGCCGGGTGGTCTAGTGGCTTCGTTGCCAGTCTTCGGATCGGATAGCATGGATTAACGTGGGTTCAATCCCCACGGCGGGAAATCGCCTTCCGTGTCCGATCTGACCCGGTGGAGAGGATCCTTAAACACCCACGCCAACACTCCCTGTAATTGGGCAAGTGTTCCTGTTGGGAGTGGCCCGAAATAAATAAATAAAACAACTGATGAACAAAAAAATGGCACACAGCCTAAATGGAAGCCGACTGCCTCTAAGATTTCTTGCTGCCGGCCGGGGGGAGGAAGGGGGGGGTAAAAACACTTTTCGACTTCATAGGGCTGGCCTCATCCCCTCCCCCTGGATCTGCCAATGGATTGTTTCCAGTCATAAAAGACCATTTGTTTTGAACAGATTATTGAAGTTGTGTGATGAAATGGACGAAGAGAGTGCTGAAGACTCCCAATACACAGTAATATATGTTTTCACCCCAGAAGATGCCCTTACATTGATATCCAACGCGAACATCAGTTAATATTTAGTATTTCATAGTTTTTGCTACTTTTTGCCACTGGGTTTATGCCAGCCGGTTTAAACCGGTTTCTGCCGGCTGCTGCCAACCCTGATGTTGGGTGAACAAAGGCCCAGTGTTTAGGTTCAACGTTTGGACATTTTTCGAAACCGAATACGGTTCTGCAAAAAGAATGTTCGGACCCGAACACGGTTCGAACACCGAACACTGGCACTGGCTGTTGCACTGTACGGTAGCAGTGTCACACGGCACTTCCCCAGCGCACGGGCACAGGGCAGGAACTGATCAGAGCAGTTTTTCGTCGATACTTAAAGGCCAAAATATGTGAAAAATATAAATGTCATCAGGTCCAAATCCGTATCTTACTCAGTACTGACCGTTTCGCCTGCATGCCTGACTGGTGATGGATCCGGTTGTCCGCGTTACTAAAGGTTCTCTGTGTGATCGACAGATGGGGTGCGGCTGCGACGGCTGGCGCCCGGGGCCAATGGTGACTACGTGACTGACGTCATGGAGGTGGCGGCGTCAGCGCACAAGGAGCAGTGGCGGCGCATCCTGCTTCTGATCATCGCCATCACCGTCCACAACATCCCCGGTCAGTGTCGGCCGCCCTACACAACTTACCTGGTCAGTGTCGGCCGCCCTACACAACATCCCTGGTCAGTGTCGGCCGCCCTACACAACTTACCTGGTCAGTGTCGGCCGCCCTACACAATTTACCTGGTCAGTGTCGGCCGCCCTACACAACATCCCCGGTCAGTGTCGGCCGCCCTACACAATATACCCGGTCAGTGTCGGCCGCCCTACACAACATCCCTGGTCAGTGTCGGCCGCCCTACACAACATCCCCGGTCAGTGTCGGCCGCCCTACACAACTTACCTGGTCAGTGTCGGCCGCCCTACACAACTTACCTGGTCAGTGTCGGCCGCCCTACACAACATCCCTGGTCAGTGTCGGCCGCCCTACACAACTTACCTGGTCAGTGTCGGCCGCCCTACACAACATCCCCGGTCAGTGTCGGCCGCCCTACACAATTTACCTGGTCAGTGTCGGCCGCCCTACACAACTTACCTGGTCAGTGTCGGCCGCCCTACACAACTTACCTGGTCAGTGTCGGCCGCCCTACACAACTTACCTGGTCAGTGTCGGCCGCCCTACACAACTTCCTGGTCAGTGTCGGCCGCCCTACACAACTTACCTGGTCAGTGTCGGCCGCCCGACACAACTTACCCGGTCAGTGTCGGCCGCCCTACACAATTTACCTGGTCAGTGTCGGCCGCCCTACACAACTTACCTGGTCAGTGTCGGCCGCCCTACACAACATCCCCGGTCAGTGTCGGCCGCCCTACACAACTTACCTGGTCAGTGTCGGCCGCCCTACACAACTTACCTGGTCAGTGTCGGCCGCCCTACACAACTTACCTGGTCAGTGTCGGCCGCCCTACACAACTTACCTGGTCAGTGTCGGCCGCCCTACACAACATCCCTGGTCAGTGTCGGCCGCCCTACACAACATCCCCGGTCAGTGTCGGCCGCCCTACACAACTTACCTGGTCAGTGTCGGCCGCCCTACACAACTTACCTGGTCAGTGTCGGCCGCCCTACACAACATCCCCGGTCAGTGTCGGCCGCCCTACACAACTTACCTGGTCAGTGTCGGCCGCCCTACACAACTTACCTGGTCAGTGTCGGCCGCCCTACACAACATCCCTGGTCAGTGTCGGCCGCCCTACACAACTTACCTGGTCAGTGTCGGCCGCCCTACACAACATCCCTGGTCAGTGTCGGCCGCCCTACACAATTTACCTGGTCAGTGTCGGCCGCCCTACACAACATACCTGGTCAGTGTCGGCCGCCCTACACAACTTACCTGGTCAGTGTCGGCCGCCCGACACAACTTACCCGGTCAGTGTCGGCCGCCCTACACAACTTACCTGGTCAGTGTCGGCCGCCCTACACAACATCCCCGGTCAGTGTCGGCCGCCCTACACAACTTACCTGGTCAGTGTCGGCCGCCCTACACAATTTACCTGGTCAGTGTCGGCCGCCCTACACAACTTACCTGGTCAGTGTCGGCCGCCCTACACAACTTACCTGGTCAGTGTCGGCCGCCCTACACAACATCCCCGGTCAGTGTCGGCCGCCCTACAAAACATCCCCGGTCAGTGTCGGCCGCCCTACACAACATCCCCGGTCAGTGTCGGCCGCCCTACACAACATCCCTGGTCAGTGCCGGCCGCCCTACACAACTTACCTGGTCAGTGTCGGCCGCCCTACACAACATCCCTGGTAAGTGTCGGCCGCCCTACACAACTTACCTGGTCAGTGTCGGCCGCCCTACACAACTTACCTGGTCAGTGTCGGCCGCCCTACACAATTTACCTGGTCAGTGTCGGCCGCCCTACACAACATCCCCGGTCAGTGTCGGCCGCCCTACACAACTTACCTGGTCAGTGTCGGCCGCCCTACACAACTTACCTGGTCAGTGTCGGCCGCCCTACACAACATCCCCGGTCAGTGTCGGCCGCCCTACACAACATCCCCGGTCAGTGTCGGCCGCCCTACACAACATCCCTGGTCAGTGTCGGCCGCCCTACACAATTTACCTGGTCAGTGTCAGCCGCCCTACACAACATCCCCGGTCAGTGTCGGCCGCCCTACACAACATCCCCGGTCAGTGTCGGCCGCCCTACACAACTTACCTGGTCAGTGTCGGCCGCCCTACACAACATCCCCGGTCAGTGTCGGCCGCCCTACACAACATCCCCGGTCAGTGTCGGCCGCCCTACACAACTTACCTGGTCAGTGTCGGCCGCCCTACACAACTTACCTGGTCAGTGTCGGCCGCCCTACACAACTTACCTGGTCAGTGTCGGCCGCCCTACACAATTTACCTGGTCAGTGTCAGCCGCCCTACACAACATCCCTGGTCAGTGTCGGCCGCCCTACACAACTTACCTGGTCAGTGTCGGCCGCCCTACACAACTTACCTGGTCAGTGTCGGCCGCCCTACACAACTTACCTGGTCAGTGTCGGCCGCCCTACACAACTTACCTGGTCAGTGTCGGCCGCCCTACACAACATCCCCGGTCAGTGTCGGCCGCCCTACACAACATCCCTGGTCAGTGTCGGCCGCCCTACACAATTTACCTGGTCAGTGTCGGCCGCCCTACACAACATCCCCGGTCAGTGTCGGCCGCCCTACACAACATCCCTGGTCAGTGTCGGCCACCCTACACAACTTACCTGGTCAGTGTCGGCCGCCCTACACAACTTACCTGGTCAGTGTCGGCCGCCTTACACAACTTACCTGGTCAGTGTCGGCCGCCCTACACAACTTACCTGGTCAGTGTCGGCCGCCCTACACAACATCCCTGGTCAGTGTCGGCCGCCCTACACAACTTACCTGGTCAGTGTCGGCCGCCCTACACAACTTACCTGGTCAGTGTCGGCCGCCCTACACAACATCCCCGGTCAGTGTCGGCCGCCCTACACAACTTACCTGGTCAGTGTCGGCTGCCCTACACAACATCCCTGGTCAGTGTCGGCCGCCCTACACAGCATCCCTGGTCAGTGTCGGCCGCCCTACACAACTTACCTGGTCAGTGTCGGCCGCCCTACACAACTTACCTGGTCAGTGTCGGCCGCCCTACACAACTTACCTGGTCAGTGTCGGCCGCCCTACACAACTTACCTGGTCAGTGTCGGCCGCCCTACACAACATCCCTGGTGAGTGTCGGCCACCCTACACAACATCCCTGGTCAGTGTCGGCCGCCCTACACAACTTACCTGGTCAGTGTCGGCCGCCCTACACAACTTACCTGGTCAGTGTCGGCCACCCCTACCCAACATCCCTGGTCAGTGTCGGCCGCCCTACACAACTTACCTGGTCAGTGTCGGCCGCCCTACACAACTTACCTGGTCAGTGTCGGCCGCCCTACCCAACATCCCTGGTGAGTGTCGGCCACCCTACACAACATCCCTGGTCAGTGTCGGCCGCCCTACACAACTTACCTGGTCAGTGTCGGCCGCCCTACACAACTTACCTGGTCAGTGTCGGCCGCCCTACACAACATCCCTGGTCAGTGTCGGCCGCCCTACACAACTTACCTGGTCAGTGTCGGCCGCCCTACCCAACATCCCTGGTCAGTGTCGGCCGCCCTACCCAACATCCCTGGTCAGTGTCGGCCGCCCTACCCAACATCCCTGGTCAGTGTCGGCCGCCCTACACAGCCTACCCGGTCAGTGTCGGCCGCCCTACCCAACATCCCTGGTCAGTGTCGGCCGCCCTACCCAACATCCCTGGTCAGTGTCGGCCGCCCTACACAACATCCCTGGTCAGTGTCGGCCGCCCTACACAACTTACCTGGTCAGTGTCGGCCGCCCTACACAACATCCCTGGTCAGTGTCGGCCGCCCTACACAACTTACCTGGTCAGTGTCGGCCGCCCTACCCAACATCCCTGGTCAGTGTCGGCCGCCCTACACAACTTACCCGGTCAGTGTCGGCCGCCCTACACAGCCTACCCGGTCAGTGTCTACCCCTGCTTAGTGTTGACGTTCGTGCGTCTTGTTGACGCTGTGTGGTGTCGCCAGGGAGCCTTTCGCTGACGTGTGCTTGTTTTCAGAGGGCCTGGCGGTGGGCGTGGGGTTCGGTGCGGTCGGCAAGACGGCGGGAGCCACCTTCCAAAAGGCCAGGTGAGCGCCTTCGCTCCAGCTACCGGCGCTGGTGTCGGCCGTCTGCCGCCTGGTGTGAATGTGTGGGTGTGGGTGCGGGCGTGCGTGCGCGCGGCGCGCGCGTGTGCGCGTACTGTAGGGGAGAACCTTTCACTAAACGATATCATAGGTAAGAATAATGACGGAACAGGCTTGCTCATTGAAACGGAAAATACTCGAACCAATTGCAATTATATTTCGCCTATAAACATTTCATTGGCGAAGCAAATAAGAGCTGAATTTCGTCTTAATTATGATTAACAGATTTGGAGAACGTATTTTATACTTTCTGTATGTTTGCTATGAGAATACAAGTCTGTCTGTTTCTCGGTGTGTGATTTAATCTCTCCGATCGGTGGTGTGACATCAGTGTCTGATTTTGCCTCTCTGATCCGTTGTGTGACGTCAGTGTGTGATTAAACCTCTCCGATCAGTGGTGTGACATCAGTGTCTGATTTTGCGTATCTGATCCGTTGTGTGACGTCAGTGTGTGATTTCGTCTCCGCTCGGTTGTGTGATATCAGTGTGTGGTTTCTTCACAGGAATCTGGCGGTGGGGATCGGCATTCAAAACTTTCCGGAGGGACTGGCCGTTAGCCTTCCGCTGAGGGGTGCCGGCATGTCCAGCCTCCAGGCCTTCTGGTGAGTCTCCAATATCCAGGTCCACATGTCCAGCCTCCAGGCCTTCTGGTGAGTCTCCACTGGGGCATTCCAGGACAAAACGACCAAAAATATTTCAATTTGACACCACCATGTCTAGAAAAAATCTGAAACTTTGTCTCCGGGGCAGTTTTGGACCAGAAACACGCCTGCGAGAATCTTAGCCCCCTCCGACCAACGGTGACCGAGGCATTTTCGGGAGGTCACCTTGTAGACTCATCTTTGATGCTTCATAACTCAAAAACGCATTGCCGGATTAACAGGTTTTGTATATCGTTGAACTCGTCTTGAATCATAAATTATTTTGAAAAAGGAAATTTTAAAATTTGAAAAATTTTCACTTTTAATTCGTTTGACCTTTTCTTTTGTGACCTAGCTTGACCTGTTGGCAGTTAAAATTGACCTTTTTACACCTCAAAAATTTTACTTCATCAGTTATCTTTCGATGACAAATTAAAAAAATGCGTTCTTGCTATAAATTCCAAATTTTTACCACCTAAGGTAGGCATGCAGACGGTTTTTGACCACTGCAGTAGTACAGCCTTATGTTTAACACCGCAAACAAAGCGATTGCTTTTGGAATCGGTTGCTTGCAATGATGCTGCATTGTCTTTACGAAATTTTCATCTCGCAAGTGTCAAAGTATATGAGAATTAACATGCGCCCACACGAGGGGGTGGGCAACCGGCCTCTTCAGGTTTCCACAGGTAGTAAGAAAACATCATCGCCCAGCGCCCCCGTACTTGATCTACCTCTAACTCGATATTTTCGCAACTTCTAGCAAAATAATTTAGGTAAACTGGCAGGTGTTAGGCACCGTAAATACCGTAGGTCAGCTGGTAACTAGCTGGTGAGAGGGTGACCTAAGGTAGGCAGCCATCCTTATGCTTTGTGGGACGTTCAACTTTGGTTCCTTAATTAGCCCTTCATCGTGAGAGTTGCTCGTTTGGGTGGTGGGGTCAGGGTCTCCGTGAAAAGTTCCTTGATGACTCTAGTGAGATTCTGAGTCCTAAAACTGAACTGGCAACAACTTGGACATGATTTATAATAAAGAAAAATAGCAGCCATTTAAAGTGATGGAAAAAGATACATTGTTTCGAAGGAGACGAGGGCAAAGGAACTTATTAGTAACGGGTTATTTAGCCTTGTACCCTTAAACAAAAATTTACAAAGATGTCGCGAATTTATCAATAATTGAAATAAGTATAACTTATCCTGTAAGCACCACCAACTCACAATTACATCGTTCCCGAAGATGGAAAAATAGTATCGACATGATATTTTTAAAAGGTGATTATTTTATAGCCGACATGGATCCCAGTTCAAACACCACTTCAAAAGGCTTTTTATTTGTTTTTTTAATGATTAGGGGTTAGCAAATTTGAAACAATATCGAGAGCCACTACGTGAGAATAAATAGCAAATTGTATCATGTGTTTTATCCCTCTCCCAGGCCGTTCGAACTGCATTGAACCAAGAAGTAGTGCTTGAAATGAAAAAAAGAAAACATTCAAAGGATGTTTTACCACTTTTACCACTGTTTCCACGTTTTATTTGGAGGTGATCGGGCACCCACAAATATGTATAATTCCACATTCCTGGTGCCTTGTATTATCATTGAAGAATAAGGAAATACATTGAGATGACTTCAACACTTACACTGACTTTGTCCTGCACAAACACGTTCATTCACCTGCAATGATGGCCGTCAGATCACTCGTTACTCGGGCCAAATAATTTATACCAGTATGTTTAATATTACCTTTGCATTGGACATTCACCAGGACTAAATTTTCGACCATTCACGCCCCACCCATAAAAGAAAGTCTTCTTGCACAGCACGACACTGTTTGATTCAAACATAGGTCTACGAAACCCGAACCTCTCTTCCTTTGTTTGTAGAGATTTCATGAACAGTGATGGATGTCTTATTTATCGCTTACATTCTATGATACTTTTGATTCATTTTTCTATAATCGCTTTGGCGAACAGACTTTGGAGCTGCCTGGCAACATTGACTATGCTTAATTGTGGAATGTGCAAGAACTTAATCGTGCTGAAAAATGTATGGGTAAGAAAAGCATATGTGCCTTTGGCATCACGTATTTTATCTTTCACTGAACTTTTTAAACCATCGTGATATGTTGCCGGTTTGGCCGTGCTCTCGATATAGTCGCAGGCGCCCTTGCTGTGAGACGTAGTGAAAACGCTTTATTCACATAATTGTATTTTGTTTCGATATAACTTTTGAACTGGAATTAAACCTTTGCATTGTTTTAAAATCGTGTGCATGGCGGCACAATGTGATTAATTAATATTTGTGTATTGTGCAGCACAGCTCTCCGTCAGGAGATGTACATTCTTCAGTCATTTATTTCGCTTTCATGCTCCAGGCATAAGTTCTGAATAAAAAACACGAGCCATCGCAGGCTCCGTGATATCACACAGGTTCCGTGGCCTAATTGTTGGTTATCTCTGCTGTTCAGTAAACCATGAAAAATGAACAGTGCACTGGGAGCGACGGCGCTAAATAGTCTTTTTAGTCTCTACCGACAATGTCACATACAATCCTTTGGTCGAGTCACCTTTGAGGTCGCTCGAGGTCAAAGTATTCCTCACAGGAACACAGTGGAAAGCTAAATTTTGTGGTATAATAGCTGACAGAGCCGAGCCGTATAACAATTTTCAGCACCATTGAAATGCTCTTGTCGTGCCCAATCGAATTATATATTATGATTTTGTCTAGTCAAATTTCGGAATTAATCTGCTTTGACCTAGAGCTGCGCTTAGGTCTGTATGGTGAAAATGAAATTAATCAAATTGCTGTGGAAAGTCAGACGCGGCAACGTAAAAATAAAACCTCCATCGCAATTCTCGACAATTTTCAATTCTCGCGTTATCAAAATTTACCAATTGCCCCATGCATTTCTAATGGAAAGATCTTGACCTTGTCCCAGGTTATAGATATGGAAATCCTGCTACGAACAATTATATTGCCCGGTGACCTTACTATGTGATGTGAATCTAAGTACGATAGGTTAAATTTGATCTTACTGATGCACCTCCCAAAGTTTTTTTTTCGAGGCTAGGTCTCTTGACCTGGGTTGGAGGTTGGACCTGATATGACCCAAAACTAAAACTTTGCCAGAAGCTGCAAAAATATCGAGTTAGAGGTAGATCAAGTACGGTGGCGCTGGGCGATGATGTTTTTTTACTACCTGTGGAAACCTGAAGAGACCGGTTGCCCACCCCCTCGTGTGAGCACGTGTTAATTCTCATACACTTTGACATTTGCACGATGAAAATTTCGTAAAGACAATGCAGCATCATTGCAAGCAACCGATTCCAAAAGCAATCGCTTTGTTTGCGGTGTTAAACATGAGGCTGTACTACTGCAGTGGTCAAAACCGTCTGAATACCTACCTTATGTGGTAAAAATTTGGAATTTATAGCAAGAACGCATATTTTAATTTTTTATCGAAAGATAACTGATGAAGTAAAATTTTCAGGTGTCAAAAAGGTCAATTTCAACTGCCAACAGGTCAAGCTAGGTTACAAAAGAAAAGGTCAAACGAATTAAGTCAAAATTTTTAACATTTTCTTTTTTCAAAATAATGTATGATTCAAGACGAGTTCTATGATATACAAAACTTGTTAATCAGGCAATGCGTTTTTGAGTTATGAAGCATCAAAGATGAGTCTAAAAGGTGACATCCCGAAAATGCCTCGGGCTATAGCTCCGTCACCGTTGGTCGGAGGGGGCTAAGATTCTCACAGGCGTGTTTCTGGCCCACGGAGACAAAGTTTCAGATTTTTTCTAGACATGGTGGTGTCAAGCCTTGGTCGATCTGCCCTGGAATGCCCCCACTATCCAGTTCCACATGTCCAGTAGGGGGGGCCTTTTGGCAAATTTTTCTCTAATGTTTTGGGACCAGTCGGTTTCTGATGTTCTCGGACCCGCTGATTTCGAATTTGACCTTTAAATTTTGAATTTTGAATTTGTTCAGCCCGCCCGTGCGCCTTCAAATTTTCGAAAAACAGAGAAAATGCAGGTTTTTGCAGCCCCAAACAGCAATCACTGAGAATAAAAAAATAAAATTGAATTCATCAGTTAGAACAGTTTCTTACCTTCAGTTCTGCGCAGACTGCATGTTCATGGGATTTCTTATGGCTAATTTATTGCGCTTCAAATAATGCGATTTTTTGCCTAACGGTGGTATACTATGCCGCACGGCACCGTACGGCGCATTGCTCTCCGGGCAGTCCAGGAAGCATGCTGACTTAAAATGTGGTACTTTAACATTATTTTTCGCATGAATTCAATCAGGAATGCCAGTTTACATGGTTTTCAAGCTCAAGCTGTGACAGGGGCGGATGTAAGCAATTATTTTTCGGGAGAAAATAAGCGAAAATAGTGAAAAATCTTTCATTTAGATTGAAAATGAGGCAAATCGGGAAAGCTTGGCGACCGACAGTTTTTGGTAGGTGGTGCCACTCTTGATTAGGGGATACCACGATATCAGCAAATTAGGCATTGTGACAAGAACTGCAATAAAAGGCATAAAAAACATTGCCAGAGTACCTTTATAACTCGATGAATACAGACGACAGCATTCCACTGTCATGAGCTACAGGGACAAGGACTGAACCGAAAGCAGAATCGACTCCGGGCACCACTCGCGTCTAATTTCCCTGACGACAGCGAAACGTATCTTGTTGAGCGCCTTGCCATCTTGGCGTTCAGCTCCGCACACGCTGGCAACCGACTCGCTTGTCAGTTTTAAGGCCCTCTATTGGCTCAGTGTGGCACGGAATGCCTGTCCGGAGAGGTGACCCGACTAAGCCCTGAGTTGGGTCTGTGTAAAGCCGTTCAGGAAGGGTGGCTCCACATTGAGTGCATGGCAGACCCTTTTTACGTTGCTGTGCAGCTCCATGTAGCTGGTCGCACGCCGCTTGAGCTGCCCCGGCAGCAGCTGCTAGCGCCGGACACAGGCACCATGCGCTCGGCCCTTCAACGTTGGGCCTATGCGCCGACCAGAGGAGCTGTCCGCCGGCTGCGGGGAGGTGCTGGGAGAGCACTGCCTGCTCTCAGAAGCGACGCGCTGCTCACTGCAGGAGGTGTTGGGTGTACGCGCCAGATAGGGACTTGAGTCGCACTTGACTCTGGGGAAGTTGGCGAGTGGCAGCAAGTGCACTGCCCCAGAGATTTCTCGCCCTATTCAGCTGGGACCTGAAGCTAGCGTACCTCTGTGCAAAGACAGGGGACGGGGGATGCTAGTGCTGTCGCCCATAAGGCACACGGCAAACTGTACCAGGCGCGGTGGTACACGGCGCAGAGTCGCCTGCTGCGTCTGTACATGTCCAGGGCTGAGCCATCAACTGAGCTGTAGGTACTGGCGCAGTAGCTGGTCTGTGTCTACGTGCCAATGACAGTCCGAATCAAGCACGAGTGGGACGCTGTCCACGCTGCCCGCCACCTGGCAGAGGAGCTGCGGCTGCAGCGAAAGTGCATAACCGGTGACGCACTGACAGTTGAGCAAGAGAGCGTGGCGAGGAACGCTCTCATGGCGCATTCGGAAAGCATCATTTTGGCGATGCTGGGTGACGACGACCAGAAAATCAGAGCTGCAGCTGTCAGTAAGATCGTCGTGTCCCGGCAGCGCGAGGTTAACACAAGCGCAGATGTAGCCGGTCCCTATCTTGCGCGTATACCCAGCACCTACTGCAGTGAGCAGCGCGTCGCTTCTGAGAGCAGGCAGTGCTCTCCCAGCACCTCCCAGCAGCCGGCGGACAGCTCATCTGGTCGGCGCACAGGCCCAACGTTGAAGGGCCGAGCGCATGTGTGTGTTGGAGTTTAGGGCGCTCCAGCGACTAGGCTATGTCGCGCCCATCGTTATAGTGGCTTCTCAGATGCTAAAAATCAGTTCATTGTTCTAAGTTCACAAATGCGGCCATCTAGAGTTTAAACACCACTACTTTGTCTAGCTCTACTTGGGTTATAGATGACGTCAAAGCCCACCTCGGTCAAATATGCTAAAACTCGTTTGAAATCGACTGCTGCCCTGTCACCGAGAATGTCTGGTATCGATAGTCCGCGGATAAATCTATTTCTGATTTCACGCAGCCCCGCACAGACTTCTGAATCCGACAGGACATGCCTAACGCTTAGTTGTTCATCACAGTGGGGGCATATGCTTAGGTCGGAGCGAGACAGATAGTGCCCATGAGTGATATAGGTGTGACCAATGCGTAGCCGCGTCAAACACACCTCCTCCCTTCTATTCGGCCGGCTGCTGGACTCCCATCTGCCTATTGTTGACCGGAGGCACTTTAACGTACATTCAGGTTCAGCCTCCCATCTTGTCTGCCACTCAGAATGTAGGAAGTCGTTGATGAGGACCTTGATGTCCCCAGGTGGAACCCTGAACCGTCGTGGGGGAGCCAGCGATGATGCTGACTTAGCAGCCTCGTCCGCTGACTCATTCCCGGGTACGCCCACATGGCTTGGCACCCATAGAAACTTAATCTCTACAACTTTGGCAGAAACAGTTGTCAACAGTTTTAGAATAGCGAATACGAGCCATGATGAGTGGTTATGACCAGAGCTAAGAGCTGCAAGTGAACTGGCTGAGTCAGTGATGATAAGATAGCTCCTCTCAGGATGATGGTTGATGTAGCGTAGAACTTGTAAAATTGCGTAGGGTTCGGTGGTAAATACAGAGACGACACTCGGAAGAGCAAAGCATCAACGGACTGCGTCACCAGTAAAAGCACACCCGGCCCCAGCGGCTCCTTTTGAGCCATCGGTGTAGAGCTTCCAATAGTTTGAGTAGGAGCTGATCTTTTCTGCGGCCAGTTGGGCGAATTCTGATGGCAGTGTCACCGACTTTCTGTACTGCATTAATTCTAAGTCATGTTTAGCAGTGACTTGCCGCCAAGGTTCCAGGATCTCCGGTCGTGATTTTGCGATCGTCTCAAAATCGATGCCGGATACCTCCAGCCAGCGTGCAACCCGGGAGCACAGTGCCGCAGCGGAACTTTGCCTACCGGATGAAAGGAGCTCAACCAGCTCATGGTCAAATATCCATTTGTATGTGGGGTGAGTCGGGTGCTGTCGGATCTTACAGGCGTATGTGAGAGACAGCCGTTTTCGCCTTAGATCAAGCGGGGGCTCATCAGCGTCTACCAGCAGGGTCGCTCTCCGAGAGGTGCGAAAAGCACCAGTGGCCGTTCTTACACACGCGTGATGGACTGCATCCAGGGGCTGCTTGGTGCCCGTCAGTGCACCGTCATAAACAACCGATCCGTAATCTAAGACTGATCGCATTAGTGCGCGATAAAGACGTAATAGTGTGTTGCTGTCACCCCCGTAAGATGTGCGTGATGTCATTTTTAAAACGTTTGCACGTTTCATACACTTGTCTCTGACTAGTGACACATGTGGCCCATAGGTGAGTCGCTTGTCAAGTGTGACTCCGAGAAACTTTGCTCGGTCTACAACCGAGATTGTTTTCCCATACATTCACAGGTGGACATCAGGGCAATGGCGGTTTCTTCGGCAGAAGTGAACACACACAGTGTTCTCCGTTGAGAATCTAAAACCGTTTGTGAGGCTCCATTGAGCAAGACGGTCGATACCGAGCTGCAGCTGTCTCTGCGCTGAGACAGACGTAGATGAGCTGATCCACATTGCAAGATCATCAACAAAGAGCGATTTTTCAACAGGAGCATGAATAACGTCACAAATGTCGTTGATTAAGACGCCGAAAAGAGTCACACTGAGCACGCTACACTGGGGGACGCCGCCTTCCTGTTGGAATCTCCGCGAATCTGGAATCTCCGCGGGCCGAGCGCATGGTGCCTGTGCCCGGCGCTAGCAGCTGCTGCCGGGGCAGCTCAAGCGGTGTGCGACCAGCTACATGGAGCTGCACAGCAACGTAAAAAGGGTCTGCCATGCACTCAATGCGGAGCCACCCTTCCTGAACGGCTTTACACAGACCCAACTCAGGGCTTAGTCGGGTCACCTCTCCGGACAGGCATTCCGTGCCACACTCAGTCAATAGAGGGCCTTAAAACTGACAAGCGAGTCAGTTGCCAGCGTGTGCGGAGCTGACCGCCAAGATGGCAAGGCGCTCAACAAGATACGTTTCGCTGTCGTCAGGGAAATTAGACGCGAGTGGTGCCCGGAGTCGATTCTGCTTTCGGTTCAGTCCTTGTCCCTGTAGGTCATGACAGTGGAAGGCTGTCGTCTTTATTCATCGAGCAATACAGGTACTCTGGCAATGTTTTGTTTTTATGCCTTTTATTGCAGTTCTTGTCATAATGCCTAATTTGCTGATATCATGGCATCACCTTATCAAGAATGGCACCACCTACCGAAACCTGTCGGTCACCAAGCTTTGCCGATTTGCCTCATTTTCTTTCTAAATAAAGGATTTTTCACTATTTTTGCTTATTTTCTCCCGAAAAATAATTGCTTACATCCACCCCTGTCACCTTTTGAGCTGGGAAATCATGTAAACTGGCATTCATGATTGAATTCATGCCAAAAATAATGTTAAAGTACCGCATTTTAAGTCAGCATGCTTCCTGGACTGCCCGGATAGCAATGCGCCGTAAGGTGCCGTGCGGCACAGTATACCACCGTTATGCCAAAAATCGCAAAATTTGAGGCGATATAAATTAGGCATTAGAAACCTCATGAGCATGCAGTTTGCGCAGAACTGTAGATAAGAAACTGTTCTAACTGATGAGTTAAATTTTATTTTGCTATTTTCAGTGACTGCTTTTTGGGGCTGCAAAAACCTGCATTTTCTATGTTTTTCGAAAACTTGAAGGCGCAGGGGCGGGCTGAAAAAATCGAAATTCAAAATTTAAAGGTCAAATTCGAAATCAGCGGGTCCGAGAACATCAGAAACCGACTGGTCCCGAAACATTAAAGAAAAAGGTGCCAAAAGGCCCCCTCCTAATGTCCAGCCTCCAGACCTTCTGGTGAGTCTCCACTGTCCAGCTCCACATGTCCAGCCTCCAGGCCTTCTGGTGGAGCCCAGAGAACGGCAGGTAGGCTGCGTGCCGTTAGGTAGCTGGCTTAACGTTGTGTAAACTTAACGTTCTTTCTAAGAAACCCGTGCTGTGGCAGCTCACTGATGAAAACTTGGGGTCGACTCCCTGAGACGCTCCGGTGCTCAATACTTTACCCGACGTAGGTCGGCTGGCAACTGACTGGTGAGATGGTGACCGGAGCGGGGCGGCCGGCTGTGCTTTGTGGGACGTTGGACTTTGGCTTTCGAATTAAGCTGTCATGGGGAGAATTGTTCGTTCGGGTGGTGGAACCCGTTCCTTGATAACTGCATAGAGACTTTAATCGCAAAAATTCCAACTTTTAGTAGCTTAGACAACATTTATAATAAAGAGTTATTGAACTTGTTAATTGGCCTGTCTCCTCGGATCGTAAATGCAAGATTAAGAGTTTATATCTGCTATATCTACGGCTGACCACGGACTCGGAGAAGCCTTCACAGTGCAGTCTCTGGACTTGCATCCAGCGGTACGTCCAGGCCGGCCTCATTTCCAACTGGACATGTTCAGACTGTTTCTCGAAACATACCTCCAAGCAACCTGACATCCGGCAACCACCACCCGTTGTGATTATACACTTCAAGCGGTTTACCTACAGCCGCAGCACATTGTGCAAGGTACACACTCGCGTATCTTTCCCTGACAGCGACTTGGACCTCGGTTGTATGGCCGTTGGGCCTCCTCGGACCACCGATGGTCTCATGTATGACTGTAACGAAAATTTATTAATTACTTCACTTTAATTGCTAAATGACGCGATAATTAATGGTCCTCTAGTATGCATTTTCATTTCTCGTCCCCCTCCCATTATAAGTGCAGTCGCACTCAGACAAAGAGCTCTGCCCGTTACTGCGCAGCAGCCTGTCGGTTCATGACCACGGGTCCATCGTACGATGCACCCCAGCCAACGCCCTATGACGTATCGAACGCTCATTGGCTCACGAGATCTGACGCTGGTGCCACGCCACTGTCTGGCCTTGGATTGCATCAACATTTCATCAGCCTCCAGACCAGTGCATCGAACCATACTCTGTCGCCTATGACGTATTGTGTTGTGATTGGTCGGCGTATGTAACCAAGCTTGCCGACTCGGCGTATATAAGGAGCGCTGAGCCAGCGTCCCTCAGACTCTTCAGACTTCAGAGAGTTGCAGTGTTGCACCGTAGTACTAGGCAGTACTATGCCGAGTCAGCCCAGAGCAGCTGAGAGACTGTAGAGAGACATGCAGAGACAGTGAGAGAGAGAGAGTGTAGTGGTAGAGATACCTGTGTGTGTGTGCAAGGACAGCCACAGATCAGCAGATGTGAGTACAGACTGATGAGCTCAGCTCATAGTGAGGCAGACGCCTACAGTGCTGCAGAAGATAGTATGTCAGTAGCGTGAGGAAGGACTTGTAAGGTCAAGTACAGACAAGAGGGTGTTGGAGCTTTGGCTAAGTTGCATCACCTGTTCACAACGCCAGGTGCAAATAAATCGACAATTAGTAAACAAAGTATCTTCGTCGAAATACGATCAGAGGTCCTACCAACTTGAAAACCATCATTCACAGCCATACCTAAGAGCACTTCTAGGTAACAATGACCTGCACGCAGTGGTTCAACACCATGGCAGCGCGCAGACCGGCCACTGCACTGCCTTCATCAATCCTGAAATCATGAAAAATATCAGTTCAGTTCGATGGTGGCACTTTAAGCCAGCCAATCGGGACATGCACACACTGTGATAAGTGAAATTGTTTGAATTCTTGTTATTTTTTCAGTTGACAAGGTATCGAATCCTGGATGTAAAATACACATAGATTATATATTTGGGTATAGCCCTTCGTCACAATCAGGTAGGTCAAATCTCAAATTATCAGTCAGTGTAGCCAGACCTCGAACTGAGCTTCATAAAAATGCCTTTTAGAATTAATTCTTGAAAATTGGACGTCGTGACAATAATAATCGGTGTACCTCTAACCTAACGATTATGTCTACAATGCAGCAAAACTTGGCCAGTTGTTGTGAGACGCTTCTCATTTATTTCAGCCAAACGCTATCTATGTTTGATAATAACAAATTCTCCTGAGTATTTTTACGTATAGATTATGATAATTGTTATTTATTTTATTTGTCTTGCTGACTGCCGCTAAGATGCTAACAATAACTACTTCTTCAGCACTAGGATATATAATGCTCGACCGGTAAAATGGCTGCATACTTTCCCATTTATTTTAGCCCGATGCTATTTTTGTTAGATATGCTTCGCTCTATTTGATTAAGATTGTACTTAGTGGTCAGGATAAAATTATCCCTAAACTGAATCCATCGTATAAGATTAGTTAATAGGGTTAATGGTTGATACCCCTTTTCCTCGCCTGTACCTCTGGCCCAACGTAAAGCAGCGAATGAGTATGCGTCTGGCTGCAGAAAATCTTCAAAAATTTACTTATTTCAAAAACACAAACTCATAGTACGAACCCCCAAAAAAAACCCCCCCCCCCCCCCCCCCCCCAACCCCCCCCTTTTCCCCCCCCCCCACCCCCCCCCCCCCTTTAAACCCCACCCCCCCCCCCCAAAACAACCAAAACCCTTTTTTTCCTCTTTTTAATTTTTTAGCGCCCCAAAAAAAAAAAAATTAAAAAAAAAAAAATTTTTTGTTTCCGTTTAAACAAAGATGTAAAAAGGTACCAGCACATCCTTTTATTACATCAGTCAGGGGCTGCAGCAAGTGCCCAAATGGGACCCATTTCACCCATCACCCCGTTCGGATAGAAATAAGCCGTTTTCAGCATATAACCTTTTTTATCACTGTACAAGACGTTTTCTTCGAAACCGTTTGGTTATACATCGGACCCAATTGCAAAATCTCACTGTTTTGTTCAATTTGTTGCAAGTTTGGCTTTTGGAGGCGGAGCCTCACTAAAGTTATCAATGGACTTGTCACGGAGACCCCGATCCCATCACCCGAACGAGCAACTCCCGCAATGAAGGGTTAATGTAGAAGCCAAAGTTTAACGTCCCACAAAGCACAGGGACGGACGCCACGCTCAGGTCACCCTCTCACCAGTCAGTTGCCAGCCGACCTACGTCGGGTAAATATTGAGCGCCGGAGCGTCTCAGGGGAACCCATCCCAAGCCTGGACATGCACTGCCACTGCCACTGCATGTTTCTGAGCAGCGGGGCAGAGTACAATGCCCTACCAACTGACCTACCGGGGCGGCAATCTTTGCCTCCCGGTGCGCCTGACTTGATGGTACCACAGTGCCTACAGTCAGCTGAGCCGGGCTGTGTCCGTGTCTGAGCCGGGCTGTGTCCGTGTCTGAGCCGGGCTGCGGTGCGTCAGCTGAGCCGGGCTGTGTCCGTGTCTGAGCTGGGCTGCGGTGCGTCAGCTGAGCCCGACTGTGGTGCGTCAGCTGAGCCGGGCTGCGGTGCGTCAGCTGAGCCGGGCTGTGTCCGTGTCTGAGCTGGGCTGCGGTGCGTCAGCTGAGCCGGGCTGTGTCCGTGTCTGAGCTGGGCGGCGGTGCGTCAGCTGAGCCGGGCTGTGGTGCGTCAGCTGAGCCGGGCTGTGGTGCGTCAGCTGACCCGGGCTGTGTCCGTGCCTGAGCTGGGCTGCGGTGCGTCAGCTGAGCCGGGCTGTGGTGCGTCAGCTGAGCCGGGCTGTGTCCGTGTCTGAGCTGGGCTGCGGTGCGTCAGCTGAGCCGGGCTGTGTCGGTGTCTGAGCTGGGCTGCGGTGCGTCAGCTGAGCCGGGCTGTGTCCGTGTCTGAGCTGGGCTGCGGTGCGTCAGCTGAGCCGGGCTGTGTCCGTGTCTGAGCTGGGCTGCGGTGCGTCAGCTGAGCCGGGCTGTGTCCGTGTCTGAGCTGGGCTGCGGTGCGTCAGCTGAGCCGGGCTGTGTCCGTGTCTGAGCCGGGCTGCGGTGCGTCAGCTGAGCCGGGCTGTGTCCGTGTCTGAGCTGGGCGGCGGTGCGTCAGCTGAGCCGGGCTGTGGTGCGTCAGCTGAGCCGGGCTGTGTCCGTGCCTGAGCTGGGCTGCGGTGCGTCAGCTGAGCCGGGCTGTGGTGCGTCAGCTGAGCCGGGCTGTGTCCGTGTCTGAGCCGGGCTGCGGTGCGTCAGCTGAGCCGGGCTGTGGTGCTGCGCAGGTACGGACAGCTGTCGGGTATGGTGGAGCCAGTGGCCGGCCTGTTGGGCGCGCTGGCTGTGTCTGTGGCTGAGCCGGGCTGCGGTGCTGCGCAGGTACGGACAGCTGTCGGGTATGGTGGAGCCAGTGGCCGGCCTGTTGGGCGCGCTGGCTGTGTCTGTGGCTGAGCCGGGCTGTGGTGCTGCGCAGGTACGGACAGCTGTCGGGTATGGTGGAGCCAGTGGCCGGCCTGTTGGGCGCGCTGGCTGTGTCTGTGGCTGAGCCGGGCTGTGGTGCTGCGCAGGTACGGACAGCTGTCGGGTATGGTGGAGCCAGTGGCCGGCCTGTTGGGCGCGCTGGCTGTGTCTGTGGCTGAGCTGGGCTGCGGTGCGTCAGCTGAGCCGGGCTGCGGTGCTGCGCAGGTACGGACAGCTGTCGGGTATGGTGGAGCCGGTGGCCGGCCTGTTGGGCGCGCTGGCTGTGTCTGTGGCTGAGCCGGGCTGTGGTGCTGCGCAGGTACGGACAGCTGTCGGGTATGGTGGAGCCAGTGGCCGGCCTGTTGGGCGCGCTGGCTGTGTCTGTGGCTGAGCCCCTGCTGCCGTATGCGCTCAGCTTCGCCGCCGGAGCCATGATCTACGTGGTGCTGGACGACATCGTGCCCGAGGCACAGACCAGGTGGGTAGCGCCAGCTGCCAGCCCTCACTGGCCTACAGCTGGCATCAGAGCCACAGACTGGACGATAAAACATGCGGTATTGCCGTTGTCGCGCAGAAGTTTTGTCCCGTTAGTATTTCAGTGTGGGTCAAGGAGCTCCCGGGAAGCGGGAATCTCCCACAGCAGCGGGCGAGGAAGGAGCTCTGGCCCTGGTGCCTGGGCTCTGGGGGCGGCCGGCGCGTTGGACCTGGGCTGTACCTGGCGTTGGTTGGCAAGTCTTGAATGAACGCCCGCTTGATAGTGTTAGCTTACTGATTGCTATTATTTAGCGCGGAGATGCTTACTTAATCAGTCGGTGTGGTGGTGTGTCCCTGAAAGCATTCGTGAACTGAAGGGTACGGGTGCCACGGTCGTTCTAAAGTGAGGCGTACGGGTGCTGCGGTTCTGATCAGAGGGGTATGGGTGCTGCGGTTCTGATCAGAGGGGTACGGGTTCTGCGGTTCTGATCAGAGGGGTACGGGCGCTGCGGTTCTGATCAGAGGGGTACGCGTGCTGCGGTTCTGATCAGAGGGGTACGGGTGCTGCGGTTCTGATCACAGGGGTACGGGTGCTGCGGTCGGCCTGAATTCAGCGCGTCTGCAGGGGTAACGGTGGCTGACTGTATGCAGGAGTACGGTGGATGACTGTCGGCAGGGGTAACGTTAGCTGTGACTGTCAGCAGGGGTACGGTGGCTGACTGTCGGCAGGGGTACGGTGGATGACTGTCGGCAGGGGTAACGGTGGATGACTGTCGGCAGGGGTACGGTGGATGACTGTCGGCAGGGGTACGGTGGCTGACTGTCGGCAGGGGTAACGGTGGATGACTGTCGGCAGGGGTACGGTGGATGACTGTCGGCAGGGGTACGGTGGATGACTGTCGGCAGGGGTACGGTGGATGACTGTCGGCAGGGGTACGGTGGATGACTGTCGGCAGGGGTACGGTGGCTGACTGTCGGCAGGGGTAACGTTAGCTGTGACTCAGCAGGGGTACGGTGGCTGACTGTCGGCAGTGGTACGGTGGCTGACTGTCGGCAGGCGTACGGTGGCTGACTGTCGGCAGGGGTAACGGTGGCTGACTGTCGGCAGGCGTACGGTGGATGACTGTCGGCAGGGGTACGGTGGATGACTGTGTGCAGGGGTACGGTGGATGACTGTCGCAGCAGGGGTACGGTGGATGACTGTCGGCAGGGGTACGGTGGATGACTGTCGGCAGGGGTACGGGGGATGACTGTCGGCAGGGGTACGGGGGATGACTGTCGGCAGGGGTACGGTGGCTGACTGTCGGCAGGGGTAACGTTAGCTGTGACTCAGCAGGGGTACGGTGGCTGACTGTCGGCAGTGGTACGGTGGATGACTGTCGGCAGGGGTACGGCGGATGACTGTCGGCAGGGGTACGGGGGATGACTGTCGGCAGGGGTACGGGGGATGACTGTCGGCAGGGGTACGGTGGATGACTGTCGGCAGGGGTACGGTGGATGACTGTCGGCAGGGGTACGGTGGATGACTGTGTGCAGGGGTACGGTGGCTGACTGTCGGCAGGGGTAACGGTGGCTGACTGTCGGCAGGCGTACGGTGGATGACTGTCGGCAGGGGTACGGTGGATGACTGTGTGCAGGGGTACGGTGGTTTCTGTCGGCAGGGGTACGGTGGATGACTGTCGGCAGGGGTACGGTGGATGACTGTCGGCAGGGGTACGGGGGATGACTGTCGGCAGGGGTACGGTGGATGACTGTCGGCAGGGGTACGGTGGATGACTGTCGGCAGGGGTACGGTGGCTGACTGTCGGCAGGCGTACGGTGGCTGACTGTCGGCAGGGGTAACGGTGGCTGACTGTCGGCAGGGGTACGGTGGATGGCTGTATGCAGGGGTACGGTGGATGACTGTCGGCAGGGGTACGGTGGATGACTGTCGGCAGGGGTACGGGGATGACTGTCGGCAGGGGTACGGTGGATGACTGTCGGCAGGGGTACGGGGGATGACTGTCGGCAGGGGGTACGGTGGCTGACTGTCGGCAGGGGTAACGTTAGCTGTGACTCAGCAGGGGTACGGTGGCTGACTGTCGGCAGGGGTACGGTGGATGACTGTCGGCAGGGGTAACGTTAGCTGTGACTTTCAGCAGGGGTACAGTGGCTGACTGTCGGCAGGGGTACGGTGGCTGACTTTCGGCAGGGGTACGGTGACTGACTTTCGGCAGGGGTACGGTGGCTGACTGTCGGCAGGGGTAACGGTGGATGACTGTCGGCAGGGGTACGGTGGATGACTGTCGGCAGGCGTACGGTGGATGACTGTCGGCAGGGGTACGGTGGATGACTGTGTGCAGGGGTACGGGGGATGACTGTCGGCAGGGGTAACGGTGGCTGACTGTCTGCAGGGGTACGGTGGATGACTGTCTGCAGGGGTACGGTGGCTGACTGTCGGCAGGGGTAACGGTGGCTGACTGTCTGCAGGGGTACGGTGGCTGACTGTCGGCAGGGGTAACGGTGGCTGACTGTCTGCAGGGGTACGGTGGATGACTGTCTGCAGGGGTACGGTGGATGACTGTCGGCAGGGGTAACGGTGGTTGACTGTCGGCAGGGGTACGGTGGATGACTGTCGGCAGGGGTACGGTGGATGACTGTCGGCAGGGGTACGGTGGATGACTGTTGGCAGGGGTACGGTGGCTGACTGTCGGCAGGGGTACGGTGGCTGATTGTCGGCAGGGGTACGGTGGATGACTGTATGCAGGGGTACGGTGGATGACTTTCGGCAGGGGTACGGTGGATGACTGTCGGCAGGGGTACGGTGGATGACTGTCTGCAGGGGTACGGTGGCTGACTGTCGGCAGGGGTAACGGTGGCTGACTGTCTGCAGGGGTACGGTGGATGACTGTCTGCAGGGGTACGGTGGCTGACTGTCGGCAGGGGTAACGGTGGCTGACTGTCTGCAGGGGTACGGTGGCTGACTGTCGGCAGGGGTAACGGTGGCTGACTGTCTGCAGGGGTACGGTGGATGACTGTCTGCAGGGGTACGGTGGATGACTGTCGGCAGGGGTAACGGTGGCTGACTGTCGGCAGGGGTACGGTGGATGACTGTCGGCAGGGGTACGGTGGATGACTGTTGGCAGGGGTACAGTGGCTGACTGTCGGCAGGGGTACGGTGGCTGATTGTCGGCAGGGGTACGGTGGATGACTGTATGCAGGGGTACGGTGGATGACTTTCGGCAGGGGTACGGTGGATGACTGTCGGCAGGGGTACGGTGGATGACTGTCGGCAGGGGTGCGGTGGATGACTGTATGCAGGGGTACGGTGGATGACTTTCGGCAGGGGTACGGTGGATGACTGTATGCAGGGGTACGGTGGATGACTGTCGGCAGGGGTACGGTGGATGACTGTCGGCAGGGGTACGGTGGATGACTGTCGGCAGGGGTACGGTGGATGACTGTCGGCAGGGGTACGGTGGCTGACTGTCGGCAGGGGTACGGTGGCTGACTGTCTGCAGGGTTACGGTGGCTGACTTTCGGCAGGGGTACGGTGGCTGACTGTTGGCAGGGGTGCGGTGGCTGACTTTCGGCAGGGGTACGGTGGATGACTGTCGGCAGGGGTAACTGACTGTGACTGTCGGCAGGGGTAACTGACTGTGACTGTCGGCAGGGGTAACGGCCGGCTGGCGTCCTGGTGCGCGGTGCTGGGCTTCCTGGTGATGATGTGCCTGGACGTGGGACTGGGATGACGCCGCTGGAGCGCCCCTCTGGCGGCGGGCCGCTCCAACTCTGTTTATCGGACTCAAGTGATAGCGAACACTTCAGGAGCGCGCGGTACACTGACGCCCACCCGTGGGCTCAGCACCATGCAACTCATAGAGCTATCAAACGTGAAGCTGAAAACCGACTTCGACTCGGGCGAGTGAGGGGTTGAACCCCTGCCTCCGCCGGGACCCAGGAGCCAGGTGAGGGGTTGAACCCCTGCCTCCGCCGGGACCCAGGGGCCAGGTGGGGGGTTGAACCCCTGCCTCCGCCGGGACCCAGGGGCCAGGTGGGGGGGGTTGAACCCCTGCCTCCGCCGGGACCCAGGGGCCAGGTGGGGGGTTGAACCCCTGCCTCCGCCGGGACCCAAGTGCAGGGCGCTCGGCACAGTACCATTTATCATTCCAGGCCGAAGTCGCCTCCTTGGCTGTTAGTGGGCAATCTTACCCTCACGTTACAGGGTGGAGTTGAAGCGATTGTTGTAGCCGTTGGTGGCCGGTTTAATGGTGAATTGTTGCGTGTGAGATCTGCGGTTCTACGTGGTTGGCTCGTGTCCTGAGTTGTTGGTGGGGGGGGGGCTCTACGTGGTTGGCTCGTGTCCTGAGTTGTTGGTGGGGGGGCTTACGTGGTTGGCTTGTGTCCTGAGTTGTTGGTGGGGGGGGCTTACGTGGTTGGCTTTTGTCCTGAGTTGTTGGTGGGGGGGGCTCTACGTGATTGGCTTTTGTCCTGAGTTGTTGGTGGGGGGGCTCTACGTGGTTGGCTCGTGTCCTGAGTTTTTGGTGGGGGGGGCTCTACGTGGTTGGCTTTTGTCCTGAGTTGTTGGTGGGGGGGCTCTACGTGGTTGGCTTTTGTCCTGAGTTGTTGGTGGGGGGGGCTTCTATGTGGTTGGCTTTTGTCCTGAGTTGTTGGTGGGGGGGGGCTCTACGTGGTTGGCTTTTGTCCTGAGTTGTTGGTGGGGGGGGGCTCTACGTGGTTGGCTTTTGTCCTGAGTTGTTGGTGGGGGGGGCTTACGTGGTTGGCTTTTGTCCTGAGTTGTTGGTGGGGGGGGCTCTACGTGGTTGGCTTTTGTCCTGAGTTGTTGGTGGGGGGGGGCTCTACGTGGTTGGCTTTTGTCCTGAGTTGTTGGTGGGGGGGGGCTTACGTGGTTGGCTTTTGTCCTGAGTTGTTGGTGGGGGGGGGCTTACGTGGTTGGATTTTGTCCTGAGTTGTTGGTGGGGGGGGCTCTACGTGGTTGGCTTTTGTCCTGAGTTGTTGGTGGGGGGGGGACTTACGTGGTTGGCTTTTGTCCTGAGTTGTTGGTGGGGGGCTCTACGTGGTTGGCTTTTGTCCTGAGTTGTTGGTGGGGGGCTCTACGTGGTTGGCTTTTGTCCTGAGTTGTTGATGGGAGGGGGCTCTTCGTGGTTGGCTTTTGTCCTGAGTTGTTGGTGGGGGGGGGCTCTACGTGGTTGGCCTGTGTCCTGAGTTGTTGGTGGGGGGGGCTCTGCGTGGTTGGCTCGTGTCCTGAGGTGTTGGTGGGGGAAGGGGGCTTACGTGGCTGGCTTGTGTCCTGAGTTGTTGGTGGGGGGGGCTCTACGTGGTTGGCTGGTGTCCTGAGTTGTTGGTGGGGGGGGGGCTCACGTGGTTGGCTTTTGTCCTGAGTTGTTGGTGGGGGGGGGCTCTACGTGGTTGGCTTTTGTCCTGAGTTGTTGGTGGGGGGGGCTCTACGTGGTTGGCCTGTGTCCTGAGTTGTTGGTGGGGGGGGCTCTACGTGGTTGGCTCGTGTCCTGAGTTGTTGGTGGGGGGGGCTTACGTGGGTAGTTTTTGCCCTGAGTTGGTGTGGGGGGCTCTACGTGGTTGGCTTTTGTCCTGAGTTAGTGGGGGGCTCTACGTGGTTGGCCTGTGTCCTGAGTTGGTGGAGGGGGCTCTACGTGGTTGGTTCGTGTCCTGAGTTGTTGGTGGGGGGGGGGCTCTACGTGGTTGGCTCGTATCCTGAGTTGTTGGTGAGGGGGGCTCTACGTGGTTGGCTCGTGTCCTGAGTTGTTGGTGGGGGGGCTCTACGTGGTTGGCTCGTGTCCTGAGTTGTTCGTGGGGAGGGGGCGCCACCCATGATATCCAGATACCTGCCCCTTCACCCATGCCAACGCTGTCCAAGACTGCGGCATCAGGCGAGAGAGCCGTCTCATTCCAAAGGCATGTTGCCCCAGGTGCCCTTCTATCTGACCAAACTTGTAACGTGTGCCGAAGGTCGGCCCGGGGTAGGCATGCCATTGTGAGGTGCCCTGATTCGCGCCCTTCTGGTGCTCGGCGTGCTGCCCCGGTTTTGTGTTTGGCAGTTGTTGGTTGCGCTGTTTTTTAACCCACTGTTAAGTGCCAATACTGTTCACATATATATTTCGTGGCACGCATTAAAAGTCTGTTTTGCGGTGGGGCCGAGAGTGGCCGGCCTGCTGTCCTGCCCGACGTGTTGGTCAGACCAGACCAGACCAGACCAGACAGACCAGACCAGACCAGTTCAGACCAGACCAGGCCAAACCAGACCAGACCGCTACCACCTCGTCCAGACGCACACGGGTCACAGCTCAGCCTCCGGGCCCAACTTGGTCACATTACAGCTTATCAGTTGCTGCGATTCCATTATGCAGAAAAATGCGAGACTATAGCATGATTAGAAGATAATGATAGCCTAATTAGTTCATACCCACAAGATCTAATTACTTGTATAAGAACAGGATTAACAAACTCACGAATGCCGATCAAACTGACCACCGAAAAGACTGGGCTGACGGCGAACGTCTATACCTTGGATCACTCAAGCGGGTCAAGGTTAAAATTCGGGTATCCCAGCCCGGGCAATCATCACGAAAACGGTCCCGAAGACCGCTATCCCCGGTCCTAAAAGGGAGCCAGGTGGGACCTGGACGGCGAGAACTGCGTAACGGCGCGGGTCCTCGCCTCAAATCAGCTGTCTCCAAACTGCAATCGTCGGATCTTCCTCCGGCGACTGGGGCGGCTGTAACCAATAACCATGGGTATCCCTATATCCTACCATGGTATCCTACCGTGGGCTGCAATCATTGGTCGGTATCAGAGGACACAGTTTCCATATAAGTCGATGAGAATTAGGGACTGTCTCGTCTCGGTAAAATGTACGTGTCGGAGCGAGTAGGGACCGCAGCGGCCCGTGCTTATGGTAGGGTCCCATTTGGGCCACAGGGGCCCACGATTGTGCCAGGCGCCCGGCTACGGTCACAGAGGGCCCGTGCTTATGGTAGGGTCCCATTTGGGCCACAGGGGCCCACGATTGTGCCAGGCGCCCGGCTACGGTTACAGAGGGCCCGTTTGGGTCGTATGGGGTTCACGGTTATGGTAGACTTGTTTTGTTCAGAAGGGGGCCCAACTGTGATCACATGACACCCGCAACGGTTGCGGGGGTCTCGGTTGTAGCCACAGGGGAGCCGCTATCTCCCAGTGGGAGCCCTTGCTGTGGATACGAGGCCCCGGTGGACCGGAGTGCCCTCTGCGACTGCTCTAGGGCCTTGCTGACTAGGGGCCTGTGATTCTGAGCACTGATTTCGTAGTAAGGGGCGTCCGGGCTGGTGGGACTCGGCGGCTTATTGCTGGGGTGTTTGATGGTAACTCGTGGCAGGCTTAGCAGGCTTCTCTCTTTTATTTCCAGACGCACACCACCTTTTATCAACTCAGCCACACCGACGGACACTGACTCATGCTCTACTTATAGCAGACACATTATACCACACGACATCTCCCCCATTTAGTAGAATTGTGAATACAATTTGATCAATCATAGGGGTCCAGGTTGTCAGAACAAATTTTAGAGTGGTCGGAAGATTAAACGTTTTTGCAATAACAAATACTCTATCTTCAGTAATTTTTTTCACGGAACCATCGGATCTACAAATATTTGATGCATCTTGTAGCATGCCTTGTCATCCACTCAAGTGATATTGGTTATTATGTATACTACAGACGTTTTTCTTTGTTCAGGGGTATCATTTTTGTCAGCATTTCGTATTTTCCCAGTCTCCTATCGTCCTGCTCTTTATGCTTTATTTGTATTCGCTCTACATTTCATTCCCCGTTACGCAAGAGGAGTGAAGTAAAACGAAGGAAGGGTAAACAATGCAGCCTGATTTTAAAGGTAAAAAGGAACGGTGCGCAGTGCCAAGAACGTGGCACTGTTCAGGTAGGTCAGGGCAAGGTGCTAGACTGACTATGATCCAGACAATAACACAGACAGAGGGTAATACAGACTATCATCGGCAAACGTCAAACGTTCGAAAATCATCCTCAAGTTTTTCGCTACTCTAATACTGATTGACTACTAAATCAGGCGCAGACTTGTGTTTGTTTGTACTCTCACGCGCGCAGACAGTGGGCTAGCCGTCAGTGGAGAAACGGAGGACCCAGGCCCAGCGTGAGCGGACCTTCTGCAGCGGCGGCAGCGTCACCTCCCCTGGCTCACCGACAGCACGCCGTCGTACCCCAGCAGCCGGCAGTGCCGCGCCGGCGGCGCCGACGGCAGCCGCAGCCGAGAGGCCGCTGGCCACCTCAGCAGGATGGCGTAGACGCTGCTGCCACGGGATGTGTACCAGACGTCGCCGGCCTCCGTGTCGGCGTCTTTCTGAACCGACCACGGCCGCGAGCCGTACACCGCCTCGCCGTTCACGCCCAGCCACTGGCCCAGCTGGCTCAGCCGCTCCTCGAAGATGGGCGTGATGACGCCGTCCTTGGTGGGGCCGATGTTGATGAGCACGTTGCCGCCGCAGCTGACGGTGCTGGCCAGCTGGGACAGCATGTGCTCCATGGTGTTGAAGCTGAAGATGGTGGCGTCCCGCTTAAACCTGCATAACCCGCATGCGTCACTGCACCCTACACGGTGGCTTGTTGTGGAAATGACCTCTGACATTTTAACGCAATGATGGAAAAAGGGACAGTCCAGTCCCTGGAGATGATACCATTGAACCTTGTAAGACCAATGATACCTACTGCTGTTCACTGAATGCTTCCGCAAGTATATAGCAATTAGCACACAGAAGGAAAAAAGTAGAGAGTTGTTAAAACTCATCCAAGGGGATGGAACATCACCAGCACATACCTATTAAGCTTAATCTAGAAAAAGGCAGTCGCTAGCTCTAGAACCGGGACCAGAACCACATTTTTGTTGGAAACAGATTTCCTCCGAATCACAACCGGAGGACAAAAACATCGCGTTTTCAGGATTTCGACGTGAGGCAAAAAGGGTTTAAAAAACTGTGCTTCTTAAGTGCTGGAGTCGCAGTCTCCTACCAGTCAGCAGTGTACGGTCTCACCCCTGGGCACGGTGAGCTCACTCCTTCCCCTCACACTTGAGCTGCTGGCAAGGCTCACCCCCAGGAGCCGCCCTCGATGGGGAAGCAGTTCTCGAACTTGTGGGTCTGCAGCACGCCGGGGTTGAAGCCGTCCTGGCAGGTGAAGTAGCCTCCGTGGCGGCAGTTGGTGCCGGAGCCCCACCGGTCGTTCACCACCACCGTCTCCTTCACCGGGGAGCTGTTGTACAGCCACACCAGGAACTGCCGACACCGGCCAACTGTACACTTACAGCCACACCAGGAACTGCCGACACCGGCCAACTGTACACTTACAGCCACGCCAGGAACTGCCGACACCGGCCAACTGTACAGCCACGCCAGGAACTGCCGACACCGGCCAACTGAACACTTACAGCCACACCAGGAACTTTCGACACCGGCCAACTGTACACTTACAGCCACGCCAGGAACTGCCGACACCGGCCAACTGTACAGCCACGCCAGGAACTGCCGACACCGGCCAACTGAACACTTACAGCCACACCAGGAACTGCCGACACCGGCCAACTGAACAGCCATGCCAGGAACTGCCGACACCGGCCAACTGAACAGCCACGCCAGGAACTGCCGACACCGGCCAACTGAACAGCCACGCCAGGAACTGCCGACACCGGCCAACTGAACAGCCACGCCAGGAACTGCCGACACCGGCCAACTGTACACTTACAGCCACGCCAGGAACTGCCGACACCGGCCAACTGAACAGCCACGCCAGGAACTGCCGACACCGGCCAACTGAACAGCCACGCCAGGAACTGCCGACACCGGCCAACTGAACACTTACAGCCACGCCAGGAACTACCGACACCGGCCAACTGAACAGCCACGCCAGGAACTGCCGACACCGGCCAACTGTACACTTACAGCCACGCCAGGAACTGCCGACACCGGCCAACTGTACACTTACAGCCACACCAGGAACTGCCGACACCGGCCAACAGTACACTTACAGCCACACCAGGAACTGCCGACACCGGCCAACTGTACAGCCACGCCAAGAACTGCCGACACCGGCAAACTGTACAGCCACGCCAGGAACTGCCGACACCGGCCAACTGAACAGCCACGCCAGGAACTGCCGACACCGGCCAACTGTACACTTACAGCCACACCAGGAACTGCCGACACCGGCCAACAGTACACTTACAGCCACACCAGGAACTGCCGACACCGGCCAACTGTACAGCCACACCAGGAACTACCGACACCGGCCAACTGTACACTTACAGCCATGCCAGGAACTGCCGACACCGGCCAACTGAACACTTACAGCCACGCCAGGAACTGCTGACACCGGCCAACTGTACAGCCACGCCAGGAACTGCCGACACCGGCCAACTGTACACTTACAGCCATGCCAGGAACTGCCGACACCGGCCAACTGAACACTTACAGCCACGCCAGGAACTGCCGACTCCGGTCAACTGTACAGCCACGCCAGGAACTGCCGACACCGGCAAACTGTACAGCCACGCCAGGAACTGCCGACACCGGCCAACTGAACAGCCACGCCAGGAACTGCCGACACCGGCCAACTGAACACTTACAGCCACGCCAGGAACTGCCAACACTGGCCAACTGAACAGCCACGCCAGGAACTGCCGACACCGGCCAACTGAACAGCCACGCCAGGAACTGTCGACACCGGCCAACTGTACACTTACAGCCACACCAGGAACTGCCGACACCGGCCAACTGAACAGCCACGCCAGGAACTGTCGACACCGGCCAACTGAACAGCCACGCCAGGAACTGCCGACACCGGCCAACTGAACAGCCACGCCAGGAACTGCCGACACCGGCCAACTGTACACTTACAGCCACGCCAGGAACTGCCGACACCGGCCAACTATACACTTACAGCCACACCAGGAACTGCCGACACTGGCCAACAGTACACTTACAGCCACACCAGGAACTGCCGACACCGGCCAACTGTACAGCCACGCCAGGAACTGTCGACACCGGCCAACTGTACAGCCACGCCAGGAACTGCCGACACTGGCCAACAGTACACTTACAGCCACACCAGGAACTGCCGACACTGGCCAACAGTACACTTACAGCCACACCAGGCACTGCCGACACCGGCCAACTGTACAGCCACGCCAGGAACTGCCGACACCGGCCGACTATACACTTACAGCCACACCAGGAACTGCCGACACTGGCCAACAGTACACTTACAGCCACGACAGGAACTGCCGACACCGGCCAACTGTACAGCCACGCCAGGAACTGCTGACACCGGCCAACTGTACACTTACAGCCACGACAGGAACTGCCGACACCGGCCAACTGTACAGCCACGCCAGGAACTGCCGACACCGGCCAACTGTACACTTACAGCCACACCAGGAACTGCCGACACCGGCCAACTATACACTTACAGCCACGCCAGGAACTGCCGACACTGGCCAACAGTACACTTACAGCCACACCAGGAACTGCCGACACTGGCCAACAGTACACTTACAGCCACACCAGGCACTGCCGACACCGGCCAACTGTACAGCCACGCCAGGAACTGCTGACACCGGCCAACTGTACACTTACAGCCACGCCAGGAACTGCCGACACCGGCCAACAGTACACTTACAGCCACACCAGGAACTGCCGACACCGGCCAACAGTACACTTACAGCCACACCAGGAACTGCCGACACCGGCCAACTGTACAGCCACGCCAGGAACTGCTGACACCGGCCAACTGTACAGCCACGCCAGGAACTGCCGACACCGGCCAACTGTACACTTACAGCCACGCCAGGAACTGCCGACACCGGCCAACAGTACACTTACAGCCACACCAGGAACTGCCGACACCGGCCAACAGTACACTTACAGCCACGCCAGGAACTGCCGACACCGGCCAACTGTACAGCCACGCCAGGAACTGCCGACACCGGCCAACTGTACACTTACAGCCACGCCAGGAACTGCCGACACCGGCCAACAGTACACTTACAGCCACACCAGGAACTGCCGACACCGGCCAACAGTACACTTACAGCCACACCAGGAACTGCCGACACCGGCCAACTGTACAGCCACGCCAGGAACTCCCGGCACCGGCCAACTGAGCACTTACAGCCACACCAGGAACTGCCGACACCGGCCAACAGTACACTTACAGCCACGCCAGGAACTGCCGACACCGGCCAACTGTACAGCCACGCCAGGAACTGCCGACACCGGCCAACTGTACACTTACAGCCACGCCAGGAACTGCCGACACCGGCCAACAGTACACTTACAGCCACACCAGGAACTGCTGACACCGGCCAACAGTACACTTACAGCCACGCCAGGAACTGCCGACACCGGCCAACTGTACACTTACAGCCACGCCAGGAACTGCCGACACCGGCCAACTATACACTTACAGCCACGCCAGGAACTGCCGACACTGGCCAACAGTACACTTACAGCCACGACAGGAACTGCCGACACCGGCCAACCGTACAGCCACGCCAGGAACTGCCGACACCGGCCAACTGTACACTTACAGCCACGCCAGGAACTGCCGACACCGGCCAACTATACACTTACAGCCACGCCAGGAACTGCCGACACCGGCCAACTGTACAGCCACGCCGGGAACTGCCGACACCGGCCAACTGTACAGCCACGCCAGGAACTGCCGACACCGGCCAACTGTACACTTACAGCCACGCCAGGAACTGCCGACACTGGCCAACAGTACACTTACAGCCACGACAGGAACTGCCGACACCGGCCAACTGTACACTTACAGCCACGCCAGGAACTGCCGACACCGGCCAACTATACACTTACAGCCACGCCAGGAACTGCCGACACCGGCCAACAGTACACTTACAGCCACGCCAGGAACTGCCGGCACCGGCCAACTGTACAGCCACGCCAGGAACTGCCGACACCGGCCAACTGAGCACTTACAGCCACGCCAGGAACTGCCGACACTGGCCAACTGTACAGTCACACCAGGAACTGCCGACACCGGCCAACTGTACACTTACAGCCACGCCAGGAACTGCCGACACCGGCCAACAGTACACTTACAGCCACACCAGGAACTCCCGGCACCGGCCAACAGTACACTTACAGCCACACCAGGAACTGCCGACACCGGCCAACTGTACAGCCACGCCAGGAACTGCCGACACCGGCCAACTGAGCACTTACAGCCACGCCAGGAACTGCCGACACTGGCCAACTGTACAGCCACACCAGGAACTCCCGGCACCGGCCAACAGTACACTTACAGCCACGCCAGGAACTGCCGACACCGGCCAACAGTACACTTACAGCCACGACAGGAACTGCCGACACTGGCCAACTGTACAGCCACGCCAGGAACTGCCGACACCGGCCAACTGTACACTTACAGCCACGCCAGGAACTGCCGACACCGGCCAACAGTACACTTACAGCCACACCAGGAACTGCCGACACCGGCCAACAGTACACTTACAGCCACGCCAGGAACTGCCGACACCGGCCAACAGTACACTTACAGCCACACCAGGAACTGCCGACACCGGCCAACAGTACACTTACAGCCACACCAGGAACTGCCGACACCGGCCAACAGTACACTTACAGCCACGACAGGAACTGCCGACACTGGCCAACTGTACAGCCACGCCAGGAACTGCCGACACCGGCCAACTGTACACTTACAGCCACGCCAGGAACTGCCGACACCGGCCAACTATACACTTACAGCCACGCCAGGAACTGCCGACACCGGCCAACTGTACACTTACAGCCACACCAGGAACTGCCGACACCGGCCAACTATACACTTACAGCCACGCCAGGAACTGCCGACACCGGCCAACTGTACACTTACAGCCACACCAGGAACTGCCGACACCGGCCAACTATACACTTACAGCCACGCCAGGAACTGCCGACACCGGCCAACTGTACACTTACAGCCACACCAGGAACTGCCGACACCGGCCAACTATACACTTACAGCCACGCCAGGAACTGCCGACACCGGCCAACTGTATACTTACAGCCACGCCAGGAACTGCCGACACCGGCCAACAGTACACTTACAGCCACGCCAGGAACTGCCGACACCGGCCAACTGTACAGCCACGCCAGGAACTGCTGACACCGGCCAACTGTACACTTACAGCCACGCCAGGAACTGCCGACACTGGCCAACTGTACAGCCACGCCAGGAACTGCTGACACCGGCCAACTGTACACTTACAGCCACGACAGGAACTGCCGACACCGGCCAACTGTACACTTACAGCCACGCCAGGAACTCCCGGCACCGGCCAACTGAGCACTTAAAGTCACGCCAGGAACTGCCGACACCGGCCAACTGTACACTTACAGCCACGCCAGGAACTGCCGACACCGGCCAATAGTACACTTACAGCCACGCCAGGAACTGCTGACACCGGCCAACTGAGCACTTACAGCCACGCCAGGAACTGCTGACACCGGCCAACTGTACACTTACAGCCACGCCAGGAACTACCGACACCGGCCAACTGAGCACTTAAAGTCACGCCAGGAACTGCCGACACCGGCCAATAGTACACTTACAGCCACGCCAGGAACTGCCGACACCGGCCAACTGTACACTTACAGCCACGCCAGGAACTACCGACACCGGCCAACTGAGCACTTAAAGTCACGCCAGGAACTCCCGGCACCGGCCAACAGTACACTTACAGCCACGCCAGGAACTGCCGACACCGGCCAACAGTACACTTACAGCCACGCCAGGAACTCCCGGCACCGGCCAACTGTACAGCCACGCCAGGAACTGCTGACACCGGCCAACTGAGCACTTACAGCCACGCCAGGAACTGCTGACACCGGCCAACTGTACACTTACAGCCACGCCAGGAACTGCCGACACCGGCCAACTGAACAGCCACGCCAGGAACTGCCGACACCGGCCAACTGTACAGCCACGCCAAGAACTACCGACACCGGCCAACTGAGCACTTACAGCCACGCCAGGAACTGCCAACACTGGCCAACTGTACAGCCACGCCAGGAACTGCCGACACCGGCCAACTGTACAGCCACGCCAGGAACTACCGACACTGGCCAACTGAGCACTTACAGCCCCGCCAGGAACTGTCGACACCGGCCAACTGTACACTTACAGCCATGCCAAGAACTGCCGACACCGGCCAACTGTACAGCCACGCCAGGAACTGCCGACACCGGCCAACTGTACACTTACAGCCATGCCAGGAACTGCCAACACTGGCCAACTGTACAGCCACGCCAGGAACTGCCGACACCGGCCAACTGTACAGCCACGCCAGGAACTACCGACACCGGCCAACTGAGCACTTACAGCCCCGCCAGGAACTGCCAACACTGGCCAACTGTACAGCCACGCCAGGAACTGCCGACACCGGCCAACTGTACAGCCACGCCAGGAACTGCCGACACCGGCCAACTGAGCACTTACAGCCACGCCAGGAACTGCCGACACCGGCCAACTGAGCACTTACAGCCACGCCAGGAACTGCCGACACCGGCCAACTGAGCACTTACAGCCACGCCAGGAACTGCCGACACCGGCCAACTGTACAGCCACACCAGGAACTGCCGACACCGGCCAACTGTACACTTCAAGCCACGCCAGGAACTGCCGACACCGGCCAACTGAGCACTTACAGCCATGCCAGGAACTGCCGACACCGGCCAACTGTACTGACTGTACTATGAGAGAGCAATCGCTCCATGTTCCGGGGGCACGCGTGGAAACAATTAGGCGTGGTTTTTAGCGGGCGGTGCTCTGTTTTAGTAGCCAGGGTCGGATACAGACCGACAGTGGAGGGAGGGGGGACAGAGAAGCTGTCCACACCGGCCCAGGGTCGGATACAGACCGACAGTGGAGGGAGGGGGACAGAGAAGCTGTCCACACCGGCCCAGGGTCGGATACAGACTGACAGTGGAGGGAGGGGGGACGAGAAGCTGTCCACACCGGCCCAGGGTCGGATACAGACCGACAGTGGAGGGGGGACAGAGAAGCTGTCCACACCGGCCCAGGGTCGGATACAGACCGACAGTGGAGGGAGGGGGACAGAGAAGCTGTCCACACCGGCCCAGGGTCGGATACAGACCGACAGTGGAGGGGGGACAGGGCCCAACATCGTGAAAAACACGTTTTTTATCAAAAAAATTGACAAAAGGCAAAAATTGGGAGGTTTAGGAGAGCGATTGCCCGATCCCCCTAGATCCGCCAGTGTACCGGCCAACTGTAAGTCCACGTCGGAAAACCTCGACAAAGGCCAGTGTCCAGTCGTACCTCCCGGGATCGCCAGTACTCGGGGCTGCCCGTCCAGTCTCCGTCGGACCAGATCAACTGCGGCTGGTACCGGCTCACCAGCTCGTACAGCTCTGGCAGCGTTTTGCGGGTCACGAAATCAGAGCGGTTGAACCTACGGAACAGAGTTGGCCATGTGAGAAGCTAGTCACAGGGGTGGAACTAGGTGCATGGAGCCAAATGAAGGCTAAGTGAGAAGCTAGTCACAGGGATGGAACTAGGTGCATGGAGCCAAGTGAAGGCCATGTGAGAAGCTAGTCACAGGGATGGAACTAGGTGCATGGAGCCATGTGAAGGCTAAGTAAGAAGCTAGTCACAGGGATGGAACTGGCTGCATGGAGCCAAGTGAAGGCTAAGTAAGAAGCTAGTCACAGGGATGAAACTAGGTGCATGGAGCCAAATGAAGGCTAAGTGAGAAACTAGTCACAGGGATGAAACTAGGTGCATGGAGCCAAATGAAGGCCATGTGAGAAGCTAGTCACAGGGATGGAACTGGCTGCATGTAGCCAAATGAAGGCTAAGTGAGAAACTAGTCACAGGGGTGAAACTAGGTGCATGGAGCCAAATGAAGGCTAAGTGAGAAGTTAGTCGCAGGGGTGAAACTAGGTGCACGGAGCCAAGTGAAGGCTAAGTGAGAAGCTAGTCACAGGGGTGGAACTGGCTGCATGTAGCCAAGTGAAGGCTAAGTAAGAAGCTAGTCACAGGGGTGGAACTAGGTGCATGGAGCCAAGTGAAGGCCATGTGAGAAGCTAGTCACAGGGATGAACTAGGTGCATGGAGCCAAGTGAAGGCTAAGTGAGAAGCTAGTCACAGGGATGGAACTAGGTGCATGGAGCCAAATGAAGGCTAAGTGAGAAGCTAGTCACAGGGGTGAAACTAGGCGCATGGAGCCAAATGAAGGCTAAGTGAGAAGCTAGTCACAGGGATGGAACTGGCTGCCTGATGCCTCAGGGAAACGGAGAGCCTGGTGCGATCAACCTTTTAAAAAGCAGGTGACGGTGTATGACAGGTAAAATTCTAGTGGAAAGCCTAAGTACAAAAATATGTGGTTAAAGTTATTGAATATCAGTGCACCCGAAGTGAGTGGGCAGAATTGGCTATCGCGGTAATTTTCGATAATGTCTACCTCGCGTCGAAAGTTGAAGCGTTAGGAGTAACTTCATGCTAAAATATATAGACTCTCACGTGAGGAGTATAAAAATTTGTCAATGTTAAATGAAGGTGTGTTCATACGTGTTTGAATCTGGGGTGATTGAAACCTGACATCAGACTCGGTGGGCTAGGGTAGGGTGCAGCCGGATAGCGGTCAGTAGGGTGCCGCAGAAGGAGGCTCCGGCAAGGTTACGTAAGCCGTGCGTAGGATAGCGGCCGGGCCTTCTCCTCCGGCGGGATGGCGGCGGGGCCTCCTCCTTCGGCGGGATGGCGGTGGGGCCTCCTCCTTCGGCGGGATGGCGGCGGGGCCTCCTCCTCCTGCGGGATGGCGGCGGGGCCTCCTTCGGCGGGGTGGCGGCGGGGTCTCCTCCTCCGGCGGGATGGCGTCGGGGCCTCCTCCTCCGGCGGGATGGCGGCGGCGCCTCCTCCTTCGGCGGGATGGCGGCGGCGCCTCCTCCTTCGGCGGGATGGCGGCGGGGCCTAATTCGGCGGGATGGCGTCGGGGCCTAACATATTTTTAAAACTACTGAAATGTATAAATAATTACAAACCTTTTCAATGAGAATAAAATATTTTTGAACTGCCACCGTTGTGTCCATTGGCTTATATCAAACATTTTGATATATAATTTTACACTTTTATTATTATTCTTATTGGATAAAGTAGCTGTAGAAGAAACTGCTACCCCGCCAAAAAGAAAGCTTTTCGGGGGCTATAAGTCCTGTACCGTTGGACCTAGCGAGCTAAAAATGTCCCAGGCGTGTTCTGGGCTGCCGATAACCCCAAGGACAAAGTTTGAAGAAAATCGAAGACATGAGGGTGTAAAATCGACCATCGAGTGTGCTGAAATGTCGTGGTACATTCACAAACAGCTTAGAAACAGTTGAAAATATGGCGGCTTGTCTGATATTGCCGATCACTTTCCCATAATAATAAAGGAAAAATAGAGTAAAAGCAAAAAAGCAATACCAAAGGTAGCCCGAGTTATTATCGCAGAAGATAAGAATTTAATAGTTTTAAGCTCTGAACTGACGTACATCGAAGACGAAACTGACCCGAATTGCATCACTTTGAAATAATACATTGTTACAATACTGGGATTAAAAGGTCCTCCTGCCCAATGTTTAAGGAAACACAACCGAGAAAACCATGGATTACACCCGGGATTTTGATGTCAATTAACGTAAAAAAACTATTCATTAAATCTTTAAATTCTTAAAGGTACCCAGGGTCTTAACCTGGTTTGATAGATCTGTGAACGGAAAATTCAGAATGAGTTTTTTGTGCTAAGGCTGCTTGAACCCCACCCTCGCAAAAATGGGCAAAAAGACCAGAACAGGAAACCGGAGATAAGAACCTGTTCGAATACCAAAGTATGTTTCCTTGACCATCTCCGTCGGAAACAGCCTAAAGCCGCAGTCAGCTGCCTCTCCAAGGTAGTATATTGCGATATTTGCATCATGTAAAGTCACTTAGAAAATCCCTTATAACTCGTAAACCATGGGACCTAGAACAAAACAACAGATTTGACCCAATGATATGCAGTATGATCTTGTAAGGTTACGCTCTGACTTTCACCTTAGGTCAAAGTCAAATGATGACATTTCAAGTTCATATAATTCGAATCAAGGGAATGTCATTACTATGATACCAAGTTTAAGAATATATCTTGACTCGTTCAAAAGCTAAAAACAAAAAAATCCAAAACTGTAACCTTTGGTCACCTTTTGTGACCTAAGTATTGACCTGTCCATAAAAATGGATAACAGCTGGTAGGTTTGTCGTTTCAAAGAGTTTTCGAATGAATGTGTAGAAACGTGATCTATCGCTCCTCTAGAAGCCGAGTTACACCCTGGTTTTGTCAGCATCATTTTGGAAGAACAGAATCGCCTTACGTGGGTCGAGAAATGACGCATTACTCGTTGACCTCACCTGACCTGATGTCAATGTTCAATCATGAGTTGTAAAGCTGATCACCCCATAGGCCTGCACAGTAACACACGTCTTATTTGAATCGGCACAGAATCCGTTGCGAAAAACCGAGGGAGGAGGTCCGATCGAACCCCCAGAGACGGATTTCATAAACGTCAAAACGATGCGATTTTTACAGTTCAGCTGTAAAATGTACGAATCTAATTCCATAAAACAGGCGGATCCTACAATTTACAGGCGTGAATTTACAGCCGAGATTTTACAGTTAACAGTCGTCCACGATTGGACGGCTGAACTGCAAAAATTTTCTTGCGATGCGCTGATTGGTCGATGAATTTCATAAAGCAGAGACGACTGTAAGACTGATTCTAAAATTTTACAACTGTAAAATCTGAATTTAACAATGGGTCATAGCACTGTAACATTCCTCGGTCGCCATCTTGTTGATTTGTGTGTTGAGTTGACTTCGGAATGAAGAATGAAGAATGATGAAAGAATGAGAAGAAGTGTTTTCCGACCATGGATCCATCTCGAATGGGGACTCAGCGACCATTTTTGGTAAGTTACGGAGATGACAGTATTGATATTCGCTATTTGTCAATGCTCAATTCCCTACCAATGCAGCAATACTTAACGGCTTAAGCACGGCATGGGGATTGCCCCCACCCCGTGGGTGGGGGGCAATCCCATTCTCAGATTTACGTAAGGCAGCTAGTTTGCATTGCCTCCCAAATTTAAATGAAGTTTCAACGCGCCAAAAAATGTATATACCTAAGGTATGTTCGATGTTTTCTTCTGGTAGACTTTGGGGAGAGTGCTGTAAGACGCCCAGGGTAAGTAAGACGCCCCAAAGCATTTTTAAAGAAGCCGCTAGTAGCTGACGATTTCCAATGTTCCTGATATAAGCGAGCTCCTTTCAGCAGTTGCTTCCCAGAAGGTGTGCCTCGTGGCCCAAGCGTGAGTGATTTTGTGCTTGTTTTCATTTTTATAGGCGTTTTCTTAAATAAAATTGGCATTTTTAATCATCTATAAGGTGTGTTTAGGGTAAGGTATGGGCAAATTGATCATTTTGTTCAGTTTGTCGGGGTTTTTATAGCCAAAAACTAGTCTCCATTTCCTGCGCCAGCTTTGTCGCATTCCTAAAAAAACATATGCTGCACTCTAGTGATTGTTTTCAAGACGCCCACCCCTCTTAGCATGTAAGATACCCACCCTGAGCGCCTTACATACCCATTGGGGCGTCTTACAAATCAATGGAATGCATGCTTTTAGTGCATGCACCTGAAAGTGCTACCTCGATTCAATGGCGTAGCCAGGATTCGGCCAAGGGGGGTCCGACAGCCTTCGGGGGCCCCCTGAGCGTGAGATCAATCCTCGTTCTTTCTGGTACAAAAGGTCCCCAAGCCGGGGGCCCCCTGACAGTGAGATCAGTCCTCGTTCTTTCTAGTACAAAAGTCAGCCCAAGGGGGGTCCGCAGATCCCAGGCGCCCCCTTCGCTACGCCACTGCTTTGATTAGAAAACAATATGGGATGGAATGGCACGGAATGGGATGAGAATTATCAGGTTTGATCTAAAAGGAAAGTATTTTTATATGTTTGTAAAAACATTGAATCGGGCGAGGAGGAATCACTTATGAGATAAATCTTTAGTGATGAAATATGGTGGGACCGACATCAAATGAACAGAACGAAGAGGAAAAGGTCCAGGAAGGCTGAGAATGCTACCGTTCTCACCTCATCGCCATACAAGAGGCAGATGGAAGCTAAGAAACAGGCAACAAGAAGGCCAGTGCAGGGCAAAGGCAAAAAGGCAGCTAAAGGAAGAATCACCCCTGTGGCTCGGTCAGAAAAGCCAAATGTACAAGACGACAACACACACTGCATCATGTGTGGCATGAAGTACAAGCTGAGCTGCGAGGAGTGGATATGCTGTAACGAGTGTAAAGGCTGGGCTTCCCTGTCGTGCACGGATGCAGGAAGTTGCCAGGTGTCCTATACTTGTGACTACTGCCGTTAGCGGGGTTCGCTCAATTGCAGGTTGTGACATTTTGGTCTTTCAGTTCATTCCTTTTTGTAAGGAAACGCTTGTTTCTCTGTGATTTTAGAGGATGCAAAGTTTTGTCAACTTGCAATTTTTTTTTAATCGACTAGCAGAGCAATGTACTCAGTGCCATAGGCGTAGGACCCGGGGGGGGCCAGGGGGCCACTGGCCCCCCACTTTCTGTGGGGGCCCCCACAGAAAATGGTATTGATATGAAAATACCAGCAACTGTAACATAAAACAAGAAACCCAAACGGACCGTACAGCTTGCTCGGAAAACCTCTTATAAAGCTGGGCTGGACTCCTGAGCTGATCTGAGGTCTTATGAGTCGGCCTGGGCCCCCTGAGCTGTTCAGGGGCCCCTGAATTAACTTCTGATGTCCTATGAGCTAACCTGGGACTCCTTGAGCTAATATAAGGTCCCTCGAGCTGGTTTATGCCCCTCTGAACTGTTGCATGGTCCCTAAGCTGAACTGGGAGCCATCAGCCTGAATGGGCCCCTTGAGCTAGTCAAAGACCCTATACAAGCCGATCTGGGGGCCCCTGAGCTGAGCTGGGCCCCCCAAAGCTAATCTGATGCCCCTGTGCTAAACTGGGGCTCCTGAGCTTATCTGGGGCTCACGCAGAGTTATAGGGCCCCTGAGCTGAGCTTGAAGTGGCCTCCTTGAGCTGTTCTGAGACGCTACATAAGCCGATATGGGACCCCTGAGCTGAGCCGGGCTCCTAAGCTGATCTGGTCATCTGAGCTTATCTGTGACCCACTGTGCAGAACTGTGCAGGGCCCCTGGGAGTCGGTCTCAGGGTCCCTGGGAACTAATCTCGGGATAAGTTATTATCAGATACCCCACCAGTGTTGGTCTAAGGGGGCCTTCTCTCAAGGGCCCCGTAAGCTAATATGAGACCCGAGAATTAGTGTCATGAGTGCCGCCAAGTGCTGGTCTCAGGGCCCCTCATAGTCTCAAGGGTGCCTCTCTCAGGAGACAATATTTACTTTCAGGGGGCCCCGAGTGATCATCTGGAGTCCCGAGAGTTAGTCTCATTTGTGCAGCAGAGTGATGGTCTCAGGGGGCCGCGGAGAGGTGATCTTGGATGCCCTCGAGAATTGACCTCAGGTTGTCCCCCCCGAGTTTTTGTCTAAGGGGCCCCAAGAATCAGCCTCGGGGAGCGCTCAAAAGCTAGTCTCAGAGGCCCCTCCCCTTCCCCCGAAGTCAGTCTCAGGGCATCCGAGAGCTAATTTTGGGGCTCTGATAGTAATCCCAAGAAGTTCTCCCGAGTTTTGGTCTCACGGGCTCCAAGTTGGCCTTAGACCCCTGAGGGCTAATCTGGGGCCTCCTAGAGGAGGTCTCAGAAGCACCAATTGCTCAGTCTCAGGGACATCCCCTGAGTGTTAGTCTCAGGGGGCGCCCCAGTGTTAGTCTCAGATTGCTATCGGGAGTCAGTCCCAGGGTCCCCCGAAAGTCAGTCTTAGGGGACCCCAAGAGCTAACCTGGATGCCCCCCGAGACTCTATGTCTGGGGCCACCTGAGAGCAAATCTGGGGGTCCGGTAGGTAGTCTCAGAGGTGCTGCCGATAATTTGTCTTAGGAGCTCCGAGCTATACTCAGGGGGCCCTCGGTTTTGGTCTAAGAGTCCCCGGTAATAGGGCCTAGGGGCCCCTGACAGCTAATCGGGGAGGGGCCGAAAATTAGCCTCGCGAGTACCGCTAAGTGTTGGTCTTAGGAGGGCCTCAGAGCTAAACTGGGAATCCTGAGCTTATCTGGGGCTCACTTATACGACTCCCGAGCTGAGCTGGGGGCCATGAGCTTAAAGTGGCCTCCTTAAGCTGTTCTGAGACGCTATATAGGCCGACCTGGGGCCCCTTAGCTGAGACGGGCTCCTAAGCTGATCTGGTCATCTGAGCTAATCTGGGGCCCGCTGTGCTGAACTAGGGACCCCGAGATGGTCTGTGATCCCTAAATACTTCAGAGTCACTGAGCTGGAACCGTTGACACCGTACATCAGCCGACTTGGGACCCTGAGCTTATCTAGACCCCTAAAAGCTAATTTGGGCCCTTAGCTAATCTCAGGCGCCCTGTGATGAACTGAATAGCCCCTGAGCTGGTCTGGGGCACCTGCACTGTTATTAAGTCCGCTGATCTGAGCTAGGGGCGATGAGCTTGAATGGGCCTCTTGAGCTGCTTTGAGCTCTACACCTGCCGACCTGGGGTCCCTGAGCTGAACTAGGCCCCCAAATCTAGTTTTCGGCTCTAAATCAATATGAGGCCCTTCTGCTGAACTGAGCAGCCCCTGAGCTAGTCTGGCGCCCCCTGCCCAATTATAGGACCCGCTGAGCTAAGCTGGGGGCCATGAGCTTGAGTTGGTCCATTGAGCTGTTCTGAGACCCTATATCAGCCAATTTGGGGGCCCCTGAGCTGTGCTGGGCCCCACATATAATTCGAGCCCTAAGCTAAGCTGAGGCCCCATGTGCTTATATGAGGCCTCTGAGTTGGTCTGGAGCCCCTGCACAATTCTAGCGTCCCTGAGCTAAGCTGGGGGCCGATACCTTGAATGGCCCATTGAGCTGGTTTGATACCCTATATCAGCCGACCTGAGCCCCTGAGCTGAGCTTGTCTCCCACAGCTAATATGTGGCCCCTGTGCTGAACTGGGGTCCCAGCTGGTCTAGCCCCCTTGAACTCTGCTATGGTCACTGAGCTGGGATCCGTAGGCTTAAACGGGTCCCTTGAGCTGTTCTGAGACCCTATATAAGCCAACCTGGGGGGCCCTTAGCTGAGCCGGGCCCCTAAGCTAGCCTGGCTTCCTGAGACAATCTGGAACGCCCTGTTCGGAGCTTTTAGGGCCCTGTGCTTATGTGGGGATCCTTAATAAGGTGGTCCCATGCGCCGGTCCCTTAGCCCATGAGCAGGTTTGGGGCCCCCAGAGCTGACTGATTTGGTTCCTGAGCCATGGTTTGGGCACTGGGGGGCCTCTATGATGACTTGGCGGCTTCTGAGCGGCATAGGCATAGGAAACGGGAGAGTGGCGGGCCAGGGGAGCCACTGGCCCTCCACTGTTCTGTGGTGGACCGCTGCAACGCATATACAAATATCAGCAACTGCAATATAAAACAAGAAACCCGGGCGGGCACGACAGCTTGTCTGGGAAAGTCCAGTTTTGGCGTATACCCTCTGCAAACCCCTGGACCGAAAGCGCTTCATGAAAAAGGCCAAGGCACCTACTACCCGAGTGCTCCCAGATGGACCCCTAAAACTGGACCCAATCAAACTCTGGCCCAGGCCACTCCCAACACAGAGCGCTAATGCGGTCACGCAACCCGCACCACAAGCCGAGCAGCAGCCGTCCCTCGGTCATCAACGGGCGTGAAGAGCCGTGTGCAGGCCGTCTTCCACTGCGAAGTGAAAAAAATATCACCACAGAGCTATTCGATGCGAGGGAACTGTTGGAAAAGACGTAACTAACACGTTATGTATGGAAATACCTAGTGTAGGCCGGTGTGTATGCGTGTATTATCGACACCAAATGAACAGTTTTAAAACTGCTCATAATTATGGGCCCCTTGGGCGGGGCCCCCTTGAGGTGGGCCCCCTCTGGGATTGGCCCCCCCCACTTTTCAACCGGTTCCTACGCCCCTGCTCAGTGCTGCTAGACTTGAGTCCTTTCTTTGTAGCTGGTTCCATTTACGTTCATCTGCCAGGCATACAATAAAGCCTCCTCTAACGCATGCACTTTTACTAAATGAGTGTACCGGATGTGTACCTGTTCTTTCAGGACTTTTTTCTTCTCATTTGATATGTAACCTTGGCCTAAAACAACTTCATTGCTGCTTAATGGGTTCCAGGGGCCAGACCTCTCATTTTCAGACTATGAATACGAAACACTGGTTAACATGTCCGATTGCTTGAGAAAGCTGAATAATCTAAAACTAAATCAGAGGCAGACGCGGCTCCAGGAGGGACGCAGGAGCCACCCCTCCCCTCTGTCTTTCCTGAGGAAGCCTTGCACAGAGGGCAAGGCTTCCTCAGGGAAGACGTTCCGGGGTGGATGTGGGCGCCCGGAATACACGAGACCGCCTCACTGAATAGAAAGGGCGCCCCTTTGACCCAAAAAGCCACCCCTCGGTCCAAAAAGGCACCCGTCCAGTGGTGCGGTCCCCTTACGAAAAAAACCTGAATCCAACCCTGCCCTGAGAACCCTTACGCCAAACGATGAGACTGACTGAGTCACAGTCAGTCTCATTCATTCAGTGATTAAGGAAGTTTAGTTCAACACAGACTGACGGGCCCCCTGACGTACCATATAGCCATAAAATACATCAAATATCCCCAAGCCCACCCACAGATTCTCACGTGAGCTCACGTGACATCTGGCTCGTTCTGTGTTCCTACACGTCCGCCAGATTCTCAAGAATATGTAGCATGCAGTTAAACGCAGGCCGCCCCCCCGCCCCCACCTACCAGTTACTTTAAATGATGGCGTCTCTGCCTGCGCGCCGGCGACGGGCCGTTGCTACGCGTTGCTAGGCGGGTACTGCCATCTAGTGCCGAAACTATCCGTTTACGAAAAGCGTGGCGCCCTCTATTCTATGTCCTCTACTACCCTGGTGGCGCGAGCAGGCAGTGGGGAATGGTAGTAGATGCGTGCGCGGACCATTGGCTGAAATGGGTAGGACTTGTATTTACGTGCCAGCGTTAACCCATGGAGGACCCTCTGGATCGAGAGGCCATATCCAGCTTTGGCAGCAAGAGATCTCAAAGTCAATAGGGGCTTGCATTTTGTTTTGGGCGCGTAATGGGTGAGCTAGCCGTTTCAAGAAGGAACATCCAGCAGAGGCGGATGTAGGGGGAGGGTCGATGGGGCGACCGCCCCTCCTCCACTTGGGCTGAGTTTAACCACTGCAAAGGGCCTCAAATATGTCTGATGGGCGCTCCAGGGAACCCAAACACCAAACATGAAACTTTGTCTCCAGGGTAGTTTTGGGTCAGGAACACGCCTGTGAGAATCTTAGCTCCCTCCGACCAACGGTGACCGAGATATAGCCCGAGGCATTTTCGGGAGGTCACCTTGTAGACTCATCTTTGATGCTTTATAACTCCAAAACGCATTGCCTGATTAACAAGTTTTGTATATCATTGAACTCGTCTTGAACTATACATTATTTTGAAAAAAGAAAATTGCAAATTAAAAAAAATGACTTAATTCGTTTGACCTTTTCTTTTTTACCTATCCTTTCGCAGTTGAAATTGCCCTTTTAGACACCTCAGAAATGTTTCTTCATAACATATCTTTCGATAAAAAATTAAAATAAAATGCCTTCTTGCTATAAATTTCAAATTTCTAGTACCTAAGGTAGGTATCCAGACGGTTTTTTACCACTGCGGTAGTACAGCCTTATGTTATCACCGCAAACAAAGCGATTGCTTTTGTAATCGGTTGCTTGCAATTTGTACGAAATTTTCATCGTGTAAGTGTCAGAATTTATGAAAACTAACACGCACCCACACGAGGGGGCGGGCAACTGGCCTCCTCAGGTTTCCACAGGTAGTAAAAAAAAGAAAACACCTTCGTGCAGCGCCACTGTACTTCATCTACCTCTAACTCAAAATTTTTACAGCTTCTGGCATAATTTTAGGTCTGGGTCATACCAGGTCAGACTGCCAACCCAGGTCAAGAGACCTAACCTCGAAAAAACTTTGGAGGTGCATCAGTAAGATCAAATTTAAGCTATCGTGCTTAGATTCACATCACATAGTAAGGTCACCGAGCAAGATAATTTTGCCTTGCAGGATTTCTATATCGATAGCCTGGGACATGGTCAGGGTCACGATCTTTCCATTAGAAATGCATGGGGCAATTGGTAAATTTTGATAACTTGGGGAATTGAGAATTGTCGAGAACTGTGGTGGAGGTTTTATTTTTACGTTGTCGTGTCTGGCTTGCCACTGCAGTTTGATTAATATTCTTTTTATAATACAGACCTGAGCCCGACTCTAGGTCAAAGCAGGTTTATTTTGAAATTTGACTAGACAAGATTATAAGATATATAATCCGATTGGGCTCGACAAGAGCATTCCAATGGTGCTGAACATTTGTTTCTACGTCTCTCCTCTGTCAGCTTTATGCCACAAAATTTAGGTTTCCACTTAGTTCCTGTAAGGAATACCTGTAAGGAATCTTTAGGAAATCCTGGATCCGGCCCTGGCATTCAGAGCCCATCCCAACCTTGGCAATCTTCAACTGGCAACCCAGGTGCATCTCAAAACCTCCGGAATCTTTCATCGCCAGAGCATCGCTTCGCTATTCATTTTAAGTACGGAATTTCTTCCAGGCCTCGCGTCACCATGCATATCTGCATCGCGGGAGGAGACAACGGCGGGTGGTTGCTGGAGGAGGCGGCGGTTCAGCAGCGGCTAGTGCTTCCTCGAGAGCTCATCGGAGACGCCTGCGCTGATGAGGCGGCACACAAAGACGTGGTGCTGAGACGTGGTGCAGAGCGCTGAAGTGCGGGGGCCGCCCGGCGCCAGGATCCGGAGCGGCTGTACCGCTAGCGCGCGCCAGTCTGTCATGGTTTCTACAGTTGTTGGTTTTTATCTAATGCTATTATTTTTGTTCCTACAGTTATTATCATTACCACATCTTCTTCGCCGCCAACAAGTTACGACTCCGATTGCTTCACCTGTCTTGTTAATAGAGAATTGAGATTGATTCTGCTTGTTTTACCCTGAGTCGAAAGCTAGAGTGTAGTATACACTTGCGGAAAGTTAGGAACTGAAAATATCAAAATTAGAGCGATGTGCGATGTGTGAATTAGAGCGATATTCAAAACTGATGTAAGCCCAAACATCGCTGAATGAAAACAAAACAGAATTCTCAACACTTTTATGTAGGTCCCTAACGTGGAGCAAAAAAAACAGTAAGGAACGATGACAGTAGCGCATTCAGGATTTCATTTCCGGAGAGGCCATGTTTTGAAAGTGTGCCCCCCATATTCTTGAAGTCTGCCAAAACCATGCACTTATTTTGGAGTGTGCCCCCGAGACCCTCGAGACCAACTCTTGAGGCCCCGAAACCAGCTTCAGGGCACCCGAAACGGACTCTTGAGGGACCTCTGAGACCAGGTTCTGGAGGCCCGAGACCAATTCTTGAGCAAACTCCGACACCAACTCTTAGGACCCCATGGGCCCAACTCTTGGAACCCTCAAAAACAGCTTCAGGGGCCCCGACACCGACTCTGGGGGCCTTTTGAGACGAACTTCTTGAGGTCTGAGAACTTCTTGTGGTGGATCTAGTCGGTCGGTTTGGGAGGGGCAAACCAAAGTCGAAAAGCAAAAAGAAAAAAAACGACACGCAGTAAAAAGCTGCACTACAATACCACTTCCCGGTAGAATTTTGGGTATTAAGGCAAAAAGCAAAAAAAAGACTCGAGATATTTTTTCCTATCCAAGGACCGGTATTTACACTGAACTTAGCTGGTTCTGTTTGAAGTTGAGAGTTGAAGCACCCAAATCTTGCTTATAAACTAAAAATGAGTAGGGGAAAAAGGAGGTCGATCGCTTTGGGGGGGCAAAAACATACTTTTACTCCGAGCTTTTCCGTTTGGGGGCGGGGGAGGCAAATACCTTTTTGCCTCCCCCATGGATCCGCCACTGTGTCTGAGACTACAACCTTGGGCCCCTGAGACGAAGGCTTGTGGGCCTCCCGAGACCACTTAAGACGGAATGTAGAAAAAAAACTCCTAGCTAAACTACCATTTGGGGGTACCCTGTGCAGGGGCCCGGCGGCTGCGGCTGTAGGCCTATCCCGCAAGTTTCCTTCCAAATGCCACCCGAATCTGGGGGCTCCTTATATTGTATCTGAGGGCTCCTGAAATTGACTTCGGAGGCTCCCTGAGTTGACCTCGGGACCCCAAAGAGCTATTTTCGGAGTTCACAATAATTGAACTTCATTGGCTCCCAGAGTTGTTCTTGGGCCCCCTGCCTCGGAGGTCTCACGAGCCTCGCAACCGGGTCCCTAACAATCGTCTCGGGGGCAGTGGCGGATCCAGGGGGGGCAAGAAAGGCAATTGCCCACCAAACGAAAAAGCTCGGGGCAAAACTATGTTTTTGCCCCTCCCCCCAAGCGATCGACCTTCTTTTTCCCCGACTCCTTTTTAGCTTTTAAGTAAGTTTTTGGTGCTTCAACTCTCAACCTCAAAGAGAGTTAGTGACGTTCAGTGTAAATATTGGGGCTTGGATAGGAAAAAAGTATCTTGAGCCTATATTTTTAACCCGTGGGTTTTTTTGCTTTTCGTCTCCAGTTCCCAAAATCCTTCCGAAAAGACATATTGTAACGCAATTTTTCACTTCGTGACGTTTTTTTCTTTTTTTCTTTTCGACTTTGGTTTGCCCCTCCCAAACCAACCGGCTAGATCCGCCACTGCTCGGGGACCCACTGCTGTCCAAGCCAGGCCCTTATTCTAAGGAGTTTAGGTCCTCGGTATTCCAACCAGGCCCTCTGTGACTGCAACATCCGTCCCTACTTGAGAGTAGTAAGTATAATAAAATCTTAATCGCTTCTTTCAAGCAGGCCACAGAATATCGTATGCGATCAGAAATGGTCCCGATCAGTGGTCCTAGCCAAAATTTGGGCAGTCCCTGGATTTGTAGTGTTCAGCGGACATCTACGATTTTAGAGCACAGAAAGAATTTATTACAAGGTACAAGCTTAAAATTGTGTTTCTACAAGTTTTACCATTGCAGAACAATAGTTGCACCATAGTTCAATTACCGAAGTAAAACAACCCTGGTTACGTCACTAGCATAAAGCAATGCAATTACTACAGAATGACAACCTTGCCTTGTGCCACAATAGTGCGCGCCTCGTTCATACCTGGTTCATACCTTGCTTGCGCACTAGCGCTGTACTAACTGAATACTAGGCGTTGTAGTGGCATTGTAAATAGCTGGTAGATAAAGCTAGGGCGTTGTTGCACCCTTGCTCGGCCATTGTCGTTTGACTATGGTTTCAAATACCTGCTCGGGTTACGGTCGCCATCTTGCTTTCTGTTTACCCGTGGCAATACACAGTGGCCTGGCACGCATGCCGTGTAGGTTAGAATAAATGTGACTTATTTTAATCAATCGTGAAACTTTGGAAGCTGTCTGGAATATTTGTCAGTGATCTGCGAGTGGAAAGTATTGTTCTCTGTTCCAATAGTTGAAAAGTGGGGCATTTTGGAATGGTCAATCTAGGGCCAGGTAAGTAGGTCTGTCGTTACTTCAGGCATGTATGCCATATTGGTATTAAGGCTCATATTTTCGTGTCAAACGAGCACAGACTACTTGATCATATGGCTTAGGTACCTGCAGTGGGTAGAACCTAATTGTGTTTGCTTTATGGGCCCGTTTGAAAAATAGGGTGAGTTGAATTCCAATATGATCTTGTTGGTGTCTTCAGATGGATCGGCGCCTGATGCACTGAGAGAAATTTTCACAATGTCTATACGAATGCAGCCCTGATATTGGGGTTCACCAGAGCACAGCCAACGCTAAACAAGGACAAAACCCAGTTCGTGCAAAGCAAACAGTAGTTAAAGCATTGTTTTGAAACGAACATTAGCCGTCCTCTCATAATGATATGAACACGCAACTAAGCCAGTACAAGGGTAGCAACGCTGTCCCGTATGATCAAAGCCGGCAGTAGGACAGCCTTGCTAATACATTGGTAAGATGGTCGTATCCTTACAAATGCCGTACACATTTTGACCTGGTATTACTTGTGTCGCGGAAGCACCGGAAGTGTATGATGCACGTGCGCTACTGCATTTTTCATTCGTGTCGTGATCAAACGCCTCACTCAGTAAGACGCAGGCCACGGGGAGTGTGCGCGGGGCGGTATTAGTGCAGTTAGCGGACTGCGGTGGAAAAGTTTCTTTGGTTAGTGTATAGCCTATTTAGGCATATTCTAAACCAATCTTTTTCAGTGTCAGTGCCCTATGACATTCGGAGCAGGCAGTCGCTAAAGTGGTGTGAACTTGGAAACGGATTGGACTTGCAAGGTAAGCAGCTGCATTGGAATGCGAAGTGTCCAATTAGGTACATATCTATGTGTTTCGAAGCTTCTTCCATTGCATAAAAATTGTTTTATGGGTGCAGCCAGGGATTCTCAGGCATATGGAACCAGTGGCGGATCTGGCCGGTAGGTTTAGGGGGAGCGCAACCAAAGTCAAAAAGAAAAAATAACTCGGTAAAAGATTTGGCCACAAGATGTTTGCTTTTGCTATTCAAGGATCATTCACTCAAAAGCGGTTTTTGATATCAAGATGACCTAGGTCCAATGCTTGCACTGAAGTTGACTGGTTCTGTTTGAAGTTGAATGGTTCAGTTAAAGCACCAAAACCTTGCTTATAGACTTAAGGGTGCGTTATCAATGTTAACCCTATGAGAGCATATTTTGTGAAATATCTCGTAAAGTAAGGTGGCTATCGTTGTGATTTTTTCAACATTAGTAGATGATAAGTGTATCTTTACAGCAGTCTCTATTTTAAGCCTGACATATTTATAGTTTATGTACAATTTAACGTTCTTTTTCAAATTTCTCAAACTTAAAAGTTTGAATAACTTTTTATATAATGTAATCATTGAAGTAGTGTGGGTGGGCCTATGTTCTACGAGTCAGTCTCCAAAACTCTGTTGTTTTACTCTTTTTTAATTTTTGTCTCATAAAAAAGATATAAGAAGCTGAAATTTGAAAGCGTTTTCCGAAAATTCAGGGCAAAAATCGGGTAAACGGAAACAACAGAGTTTTGCGGCTATCTCTTCTATATCATACCCATACAAAATCAAAAACAAAAAAGGCTCGGCGAAAGTTATTTCAAGTTTTATAAAACTTTCTTAATAGATGGCGCTAGCGGTACCGGATTCGAATGAGTGATCGCTGTGACAGGTCTGTTCATTCATGCTTTGGTGAATGGGACGGGAGCAGTGGCATAGCCAGAAATATGTTTAAGTAGTTAAAAGCAGAGAAACTGCAGTTAGAAGAAAACGTGAATATATTCACGAATTTGGATAGGAAATATTGAACAAAATAAGAGCGTGTAGCCTGGTCATCCCTTCGCTACGCCACTGGCATACGGACACCTGTTTACCGGCGTGACCGGTGCCTCTGCGCCTCGGGCGCGCGCCAGTCACGTGGCAGCCGACTGAGGACAGGATCCAGCTGCTGAGGTCCTGCTGAGTGGACAAGGACGTCTCGACGTCTCCATTGAGCAGTGCCGGATCTAGCCGGTCGGTTGGGGGGAGGGCAAACCAAAGTCGCAACAAAAAAAACGTCACGCGGTGAAAAATGTTGCTGCAATATAACTTGACGGCAGGTTTTGGAAATACCCAGGGCGAAAAACAAAAACAAAACGTCACGGGGTGAAAGATGCTTGTTTTGCTTGTTTTGCGCACGAGATGCTTGTTTTGCCATCCATAGCCCAATATTTACACTGAAGTTGACTGGTTCTGTTTGAAATTTATAGATAAATCAGCAAAATCTCGTCTATGAACTCACGGGCCGAAAAATAGGTCGATCGCTTTGGGGGGAGGACAAAACATAGTTTTATCCCGAGCTTTTCCGTTTGGGGAGGGGGGGGCAAATGCCTTGTTTTCCCCTCCCTTCCGGATCCGCCACAGTCATAAAGTTTGCATTGACTTTGACTATCGTGTTGTCAAATCAAATATTTGAAATGGGGGGGGTTGAATATGAAGGCACTGTAACAAAACAAAGGGATTTACCCTAACTGATATTACATGATCCCGGGCATCAAAACCTTATTGGTTTTTACCACTCCAACATTCAGTAATTTCAGCAAGGTGTTCTCTAATTGAATCGATGATCTAAACAAGGAAGGGGTGAACTACAATGCTGTGTCAATGAGCTTTTGTCTTTGAAAAAACTGCCAAGAATCTATAAGGATGCATCGTACCTGCTCCTATCCAGAATTGAAATCTAGGAGCTGATGTTTCATCATTATAAGTCAGCCTAACAATTTGCTGTCCCGCAAAAACCATGATCAGTGCTCCTACAATCCCAAAACTGAGCTCCAAAACGTCAGACTTCACCCGACCGATTATCCAATTATGATTGATGATGTTTTGCTAACTTCTGCATTCCACTGCCGAGAGAAATAGCGACTTGTCTTATTGAGGAATATTGTGATAATAATACGAAAATGGCTAATTCGGGCTTGCAGATCCTGAAAAAATATGCTAGAATTTTAGAATGACTAACCAACTGACGAGAGAGAGAGAGAGAGAGAGAGAGAGAGAGAGAGAGAGAGAGAGAGAGAGAGAGAGAGAGAGAGAGAGAGAGAGAGAGAGAGAGAGAGAGAGAGAGAGAGAGAGAGAGAGAGAGAGAGAGAGAGAGAGAGAGAGAGAGAGAGAGAGAGAGAGAGAGAGAGAGAGAGAGAGAGAGAGAGAGAGAGAGAGAGAGAGAGAGAGAGAGAGAGAGAGAGAGAGAGAGAGAGAGAGAGAGAGAGAGAGAGAGAGAGAGAGAGAGAGAGAGAGAGAGAGAGAGAGAGAGAGAGAGAGAGAGAGAGAGAGAGAGAGAGAGAGAGAGAGAGAGAGAGAGAGAGAGAGAGAGAGAGAGAGAGAGAGAGAGAGAGAGAGAGAGAGAGAGAGAGAGAGAGAGAGAGAGAGAGAGAGAGAGAGAGAGAGAGAGAGAGAGAGAGAGAGAGAGAGAGAGAGAGAGAGAGAGAGAGAGAGAGAGAGAGAGAGAGAGAGAGAGAGAGAGGGGGACACAAGGCCAAAGGGAGCATGTATCTTTACAGGGGAGCTTCACTCAGGAGGTGATTTTACGTCGAAAGCAGCCGAATTGTGGCCCAAGCCAAAATTCGGATTATTTAATGGGGTTGGTGTTTCAAATCAAAACAATTATGTATAAGTTTTCATATAAACGCAGAATGAATAAAATAAATCAATTTTGAACTGGGGCAGGAGGAAGAAATTCGGACAACGCTTTTCAGTTATCACACATTTGCATTAACTAAGAAGTCTCGTTAGAAACATGAATGGAGCAAAAAGTCTCGTTAAAAACATGAGTGGAGTTTTGGGAATCTTACCTAAATTTTTACATTGCGGTTGCTGTAATTTCCCAACTATATGATTGACTAATAAAGCATGCATAACATGATCAGAGGGACTGAGCATCATACTCAGCTGATGGCTGCCACATGGTGTTAGGTTTTTGGACCCCAAAACCGTCAATTATGTGCAGATCCTACACTGTCAGCGTCATGGATGCGGTTTTATGTTCATGAAACAACACCGAAAATCATGGATCTGTCGATGTGACCGTTGTTCCAATTGGTCCCATATATCCAACGGAGTGAAGCTTGTTCTTCATGACATACAAAGAAGATTCAGCACAAAGTCGTAATTTTTCAAATGCATTCCTGCGTTCACTTCCTTGCTTTCGGTCGTAAGCGCACTCCTTCTGATGACCACATTTCAAGCACGTCCTTTCTTTCAATCTTACTCCTCTCTCTCTCTCTCTCTCTCTCTCTCTCTCTCTCTCTCTCTCTCCTCTCTCTCTCTCACTCTCTCTCACTCCTCACCACTCACTCACTCACTCACTCACTCACTCACTCACCACTCACTCACTCACTCACTCACTCACTCACTCACTCACCACTCACTCACTCACTCACTCACTCACTCCTCTCTCTCTCTCTCTCTCTCTCTCTCTCTCTCTCTCTCTCTCTTGTGGACCAGTGAGAGTAACAGACAGGCTGAAATCACAAACAGAGGCTCAGGTCGAGACTAGGCCACTTATGTAACTTCCAGCAAAAGTATGCATTTTGTTTTTAACGGATTTGGGGGCACAGGGAATGTTTTAGTGTACTTAACTGGTAACAAAAATGGACCAGTATCTGGTTAGCTTTCCGTTTTGCTGTTGAAAATGCAGTGTCAGAGTTGAAAGCTGAATGTGTATTGTCCCTCTTAATTTCTGGCCAGTTGCGACCTGCCTGGCTGAAGCTGGATGGCGCACATTGTTCTGCAACCAGACAATATGAGCCTTCATGAGTCTACTAACATATGAAATGCTGCCGAGTTGGTGTTTTGATAGGCAATATGGCTTCGTATTTTGCACACTTTTTTAATGAGTGTCCCCGCAAATTTTCTATTATTTGGCTCATTTTGGACATCCGTTCAAAATTGTGTCGTAATCAGGTTACCGTCTGCGGTCGAAAAATCAGCCTGAAGAAAAATTTGTAATAGTCGCAGATCATCAAAAATCGTACCGGAAAGCTGCGTGGGTGTATTTTCGAAATAATGTTGACATAATCGATCATTCTAAACATATTTAAAGTACAAATGAAGATAGGCTGTGAGTTACATTGCATCTGATATGCGTCAAATAGCCTAGTTGACCCAAAACGGTGTTTTTACCAACGTAAGCTGTGTGCAATGGCAAGGAGAGGCGGATGACAGGGAACGATCTTGAGGGAGGTTTATGCCGAATTAGTCCGCTTGAATCCTATTCGTACTTTTAGGTACACGAATAAGCGATTTTTAAGTACATGTAGAATTTGATTGGCCTATGATCACTAGAAGCAAAAGCCGCCGCAAGAGGTCTGTCTCAACGAGTGAAAGCCCGAAAAATTAGGCCTCGGCGTCAGCTAATATGTATGGAAGCCTTCTTCATTTGCTGCACATCATCCTCCCTCAGCAGAGCAAAACTTCCGAAGGCGCGCGAGGTTCAGGAATACGATCTTACCAACAGCAGGAAATGGAGATACCACTGCTACCAGCACAAGTGTAAATGTGAATACATTTTGAGCCATGATGTTCACGAAATTTACCTAACTACAAAGGGAACTTGCGACGGCTGCTGGATGGGAAAATTTTGCTGACAAGGAACAGAGTGGGAAGGTGACGCTCAGAAAAAATGAAAGACGCGCTCAGTATGCTGGATAATCTTTGGGATGTTGCAGCGCCCCACTCCGCAGTGTCTCAAAACTGGTTTTGCACTGGAGCACTGAGTGTAAAATTCGTGTTGGAAAATATAGTAGGCGAGTGGAAAGTCAAAACGCTATAATAGTGTGGGAGCTAGTTGAAACTCGATTACAGTACTTACTTAAACTTCGCACATTTTCATCAAAATTACACACTAAATGATTTTGTATACACTAGGATTGTTGAATTATGCAAAAAAATCCAGTGAGTAAGAAAAAAGTGAAGGGGAAATTCAGAGCGCCTGTGTGTCACTCTCTACTAAGCATTCTAGGATTTATATCATTATGCCCCCATCGCCATGGTCAAGGATAACACTCTCATTTCACCGGAATACAAACGGAAGAGCATTAGGCTCTACCAATATCAGTAAGACCCATTTCTGGCCGCTATGAGCTGGAGTGACAAGAACTTTCAGTGAAAAAGAAAGCGACGAGCAGAGTGCTTGCGACCACGACAGCAGAGCAGAAATCCACTCAACTAGTGTGGCCCCATAGTACACTCCTCGTAAAGAAAGGCAAACAATTGTGTGAGTCAGATTTCTGTGTCATATATGCCAGCACCTGTTATCGCCGACGCTGCTGACTAGAGTCACTTTTGGGTAGTCATATGAGGACTCGTGTTTCCCGTTCCTTAGTCCATCAGCTATATCGCATTCAATGTTCCAAATTTTCGACCGGTAAACTCTCTTCACCCTCGGTGCTTGAAGCTCATATCGGATGCATTTTTTTGCTGCTGATGTTGCCACTTTGCTGTTTTTTTAGCAAAATATCCGTGTATTTTGCTTGTGACTTATACACATATTTTATCCTCTGGCACATTACGGTGTTTTCTGTGTCTTTAGACTCCATGAAAGTCATCCTTGAACCTGTAAATTTCCAGAAAGAAATTTTTCGCCCAATTGAACTATAGCTATCCCTGAAATGGTCACAACACGCCTTGAAAGGTGCAGGGGGCGGTGTTGCATCACCTCCTAATGCTTGCCGAATATTTTTGAAACGTCGTTCAGGTCATTATAATATGTACGGACTATAGAATACGTATTGTGCGTGTTTTCCACCAACTTACCTTTAACTCTTAACACCAGGGAACTATGGTCTGATGACTGGAGGCATGTCATGGTAATTTGGACGTCAGGACAAGTTTTCACTCGAATCTCTCACGGTTCCTCTCCTCATAAAAGGAAATACACAAAATTCCAAAATCCCGCAGTAATGATGTGTGTGACTCCATTGAACAATACAAACTACGGTTACAATAGAAACTATCCTATAATCAGAACCACCTATCGATCACAGTGAGGACAACTCCGCACATGATCGAGGGTTACAACGCCCCCCCCTCTCCAAGCACCAGAAAATGTTCCACAATAAATACATGGAGCTGGGCGCCTCAGGGTTTGGTGGGTGAGCGAGTCAGTGGGCCCTGCGCGAACGCACGCCCGTTTCTGTGACTGCCACGAGGCGGGGGATCCCTAAGATACACCAAGGCGGTCACAAATGAGAGACATGCGGCCCATACGTCATGTGTATGTGCGTGTGTGTGTACGCACGGAAAATGACGAACCACCGACGCAAGGCGAGCCGAGAACATAATGCTAAAAAGCGATAGCGTTCAAAAGTAGACACTATAAATTTACAAAGTCAGGATACTCCGTATGGAGAGGGAATGTAATGTGACGGGGTAGGACGACGTTTTATAGATTTTCTTTCGGGATGGAAGAAGGTGGTCCCTTTTTCCCCATTTCCCTGAGATTGTCACGGAAAAAAGTAAACAAGGATGTTATGGGAATATTCATGATATATTTTCCAGGACGGAAAAGGACTAGCCGAGTTTGGGAAGACGAAAGTGGGTCCACAAAGTTTGGTCACAAAAGCTAACGAAGTGAGAAATTTGCGCGTATCCAACAGCTGACTAGCTGCTAACTGACGCAAATAGCGCAGCCAATACACAGCCATGCTTGAACTACCATTTGGCTAGCTTTGGTTCATCCCAGGTGACAGTCGTGCAACCTGCAACGGCTTTCTCATTTAGAGAAATCAAGACATTTGCCCAATAGCAGTCTACCCTCTGAAAAATACTGGACCCGCCCCTGCTAGAACACCTGTTACTGCGACCCGTCTGACCTTGCCCGCAGCGGTTCTTGGTCACCTGAAGGGTCGTAATGCGTGGAATGCGCAGCGTACTACGGTTTATAACCAACGTGTCACGTGGGCGATCTGTGTATCAAGATGAATGAGCGAATGACCTGACATCTGTTGTTGGGGTAACAGGGTATTAGTTCTGACGGGTCATGTCGTGTGGTGCATGTGTCGAGGGTAACGCACCCTTAAGGAGCAAGAGCCGGGGAAAATGACTAAAAGTCGACAGCTTTTTGGGGGAATATGGTTCTTTACTGAACTTTTTCGTTTGGGGGATCAACTGCCTTTTCGCCCCCTCCCCCTGATTCGGCCACTGTTTGAAACCTTCTTTGAGTTCTGGTGACCTCAATATTGACTTAACCAAAAAAGTTTACATAATGGTTATTCGTCTCGTCAAGAGCTTTCGAACGCAAACAAAGAATACATCTGCACTCCGGTTTTCCGATGACCGTGTCCTAACCGCCTCACGTCTCATTTTCAGCCCAAGCTCTCAAGGCCCTGGTGTGAGTTTTCGGCGAGTATATGATAACATCCAGGCTGTGGGTGCGACACTGCGAGCGCACACAGTATGTGGAATGACGTGGAGGTGGTGGTGGTGGATGGGCCAATTGAAGCCCTCCTTATGTGGATCATATGCCAGTTCGTCTTCAGTCTGGAAAATAAAGGGACCAAAACAACAGTTCGCTTCTTGGCCTTCAATGTCCTCGCTGCAAAGGACGTGAACGTCCTCTGAATCATCAAAGAATTTCGGGATGCGATGGTGATGGGAGATGGCTGAGCTGGAGAGGCTCAGGTGATTGAGCTGGAGTAGCTCAGATGGTCAAGATGATTGCGGTATGATGTTCGTGTATTATTTTCATTCGTGCAAAGATTTTGCAACTACTACGATCTGTGATAGTCATGTGTTTGATTTCTCTTAATAAATTGATCGCTCTTAATGAAAGAAAAACAAGGGAAACATGTTTTAAGGGAGTTACCTCAGATGCGATCAGTGTTTTTCAGCAGGAACGAAGAGTAGTTTTATTGGGGTTCAAATAGTGATCAATGATATACTTCGAACTTTTTGTAGACCTATTCACTGGTTTATAATTCACCCATACTGAAGCTAAAAAAATCGTACTTTCCTAATTCAGGCATTAGAATGAGGCCGACTGAAGACTTTGTCTAGACCTGGTCTCTTCATTCTAAGCATGGTAATCACCTAGTTACGATAGGATGGTGACTGATTTAACACCAACTAAACCATGGTCAAAGCCTCGTTCTTGCGATAAGTTACTGGAGTAAGAAATGCTAGCACATTTGTAGGCCATTGTAAAGACTTCGTACAAACTTGGTTATTGCATTTTAAGCATTGTAGGTACTTCGTTGCAATACGATGGTCGATGATTAAAACCAGCTCAACCCTGGTCAAAGCCTTGTTCTGGTGCTAACTTTTGGGCCCGCAATGTTAGTTTTTGGAGTAAAAAACTGGTAAATGCTTGCTAATGATGCAGACATTTAGAACACCAACTTTAGGGTTCTGCAGCCCTCGTTACTAGGTTGTAACTTAGTGAAAATTTCTCTCAGTGTGAGTGATGCTGTGTTTTACCGATATGCATATCGGGGTCTTACCCATGAGTAAGACAACGTGCGGGTTTTTTTCTTGGTTGAGAGGTGGCTCAATGCTTACCCTTTTCTACCGATGGTCTTCCGGTTGCATTTGGGGCCAGAAAACTTTTTAGCTTCCGCATAGAGACTGAAAAGTTCCTTTTGAAGCACACAGAAAGAAATTTTTACAAGGGCAAACCTTGTCAGACCCTTGTTTACATGGAAAATTACTAGGGTAAAACCCAAAGCTTGTACGTTCAAAATCCGTGCCACGAAAACAAGGGAAATACAAGGAAAAACCATGTAGAACAATGGTAGAACGATAGTACGACAAGGGTTGCTAGAAGACGTTGTACAAACCTTGTAACTTAACTATGGTTAACCTACATGGCAAAGACAATGGCTGACAACGTCCCCACAAGCCCTCTACTAGGTCATGATTACCCCATAACAAGGGTAGAACAAACCCTTGTGTCCGCCTTGTACGCAACCGCAGCCTTCCTACAAAAGCGTGACGAGATAAGAACCTTGCTTACACAACCGCTTTACCAGTGCGTAACGGGGAGGGAACAAGGGTGTTGCAAGGCTTCTTACAAGGGTAAAACGAGACTCGGATTACGTCTTTACAACAGCGGCAGATCCAGGGCTTCATTTCGGAGGGGAAGCTTGGGCGCTCGCGCCTCCCCGCCATAGTGTCTGGACAGCATCCGACTACGCATTTACTTTAGGCACTCTAACATTTCATGGTGTGGAAGGGGGCTTGAGCCCTCTTAGCCCCTCCCCTTGTACCTATCTCTGCTTCAAAAGGAACTTTTCAGTCTCTATGCGAAAGCTAAAGAGTTTTCTGGCCCCAAATGCAACCGGAAGACCATCGGTAGAAAAAGGGTAAGCATCGAGCCACCTCTCAATCAAGAAAATAACCCGCAAGTTGTCTTGCCCATATCGGTAAAACACAGCATCACTCATCAGGCGCCGATCCATCTGAAGACACCAACAAGATCATATTGGAACTCAACTCACCCTATTTTTCAAACGGGCCCATAAGGCAAACACAATTAGGTTCTACCCGCTGCAGGTACCTAAGCCATATGATCAAATAGTCTGACACGAAAATATGAGCCTTAATACCAATATGGCATGCATGCCTGAAGTATCCACATACCTACTTACCTGGACCTGGATTGACCATTCCAAAATGCCTCACTTTTCAACTATTGGAACAGAGAACAATACTTTCCACTCGCAGATCACTGACAAATATTCCAGACAGCTTCCAAAGTTCCACGATTGATTAAAATAAGTCACATTTATTCTAACCTACACTGCGTGCGTGCCAGGCCACTGTGTATTGCCACGGGTAAACAGAAATCAAGATGGCGACCGTAGCCAGAGCAGGTATTTGAAACCATAGTCAAACGACAATGGCCCAGCAAGGGTGCAACAACGCCCTGGCTTTACCTACCAGCTATGTACAATGCCACTACAACGCCTAGTATTCAGTTAGTTCAGAGCTGGTGCGCAAGCAAGGTATGAACGAGGTATGAACGAGGCGCGCACTATTGTGGCACAAGGCAAGGTTGTCATTCCGAGGTAATTGCATTGCTTTATGCTAGTGACGTAACCAGGGTTGTTTTACTTCGGTAATTGAACTACGGTGCAACTATTGTTCTGCAATGGTAAAACTTGTAGAAACACAGTTTTAAGCTTGTACCTTGTAATAAATTCTTTCTGTGGAGAGGTAGATACAAGGGGAGGGGCTAAGAGAGCTCAAGCCCCCTTCCACACCATGAAATGTCAGAGTGCCTAAAGTAGATGCGTAGTCGGATGCTTTCCAGACACTATGACGGGGAGGCACGAGCGCCCAAGCTCCCCCCCGAAATGAAGTCCTGGATCTGACGCTGTTGTAAAGACGTAATCCGAGTCTCGTTTTACCCTTGTAAGAAGCCTTGCAACACCCTTGTTCCCTCCCCGTTACGCACTGGTAAAGCGGTTGTGTAAGCAAGGTTCTAATCTCGTCACGCTTTTGTAGGAAGGCTGCGGTTGCGTACAAGTCGGACACAATGCTTTGTTCTACCTTTGTTATGGGGTAATCATGACCTAGTAGAGGGCTTGTGGGGACGTTATCAGCCATTGTCTTTGCCATGTAGGTTAACCATAGTTAAGTTACAAGGTTTGTACAACGTCTTCTAGCAACCCTTGTCGTACTATGGTTCTACCATTGTTCTACATGGTTTTTCCTTGTATTTCCCTTGTTTTCGTAGCACGGATTTTGAACGTACAAGCTTTGCGTTTTACCCTAGTAATTTTCCATGTAAACAAGGGTCTGACAAGGTTTGCCCTTGTAAAAATTTCTTTCTGTGCAATCCAGGATCCTCCTTATGAATGGCATGGTCTTAGCAAGCTGACAGTCGCAAGCAGCCAGCTCGGCTGAGCTCCGTGATTACACACCTTGTCTGAGGCCCAGAGAATTAAGAAAATAAGCGATGTTTTGTTTTAAGCGATTGAAGGTGGAAACAAAAACTGTTTTCCTCATTTTGGGCATATTTTGTCCAAGAATGGTCTTAGGATTTCGAAAAGTGGTTACTTCCTTCCAATGCCCATTATTTTGAGGTTTCAAATATGCAGAAGTTTCATCATTTATAACTTTAGTACTAGTATAATACTTAATACTTCAAATAACTTGATCATCTAGTTTTGTATGAAACACAATATGTAAATCATGGTTTCTTGACATACTCTACAAAACTGCCATTTCAGTTGGAGACCCATTGTGAGCGTGGAACCCTGGCTTTAAGGGCCGGTAGCCTCACCTGTCACTGTCGTAGAGCGGGCTGTACCACTCGTGCCAGCTGTGCCTCACCTCCTGTCACTGTCGTTGAGCGGGCTATACCACTCGTGCCACCTGTGCCTCACCTCCTGTCACTGTCGTTGAGCGGGTTGTACCACTCGTGCCACCTGTGCCTCACCTCCTGTCACTGTCGTTGAGCGGGTTGTACCACTCGTGCCACCTGTGCCTCACCTCCTGTCACTGTCGTTGAGCGGGTTGTACCACTCGTGCCACCTGTGCCTCACCTCCTGTCACTGTCGTTGAGCGGGTTGTACCACTCGTGCCACCTGTGCCTCACCTCCTGTCACTGTCGTTGAGCGGGCTGTACCACTCGTGCCACCTGTGCCTCAACTCCTGTCACTGTCGTTGAGCGGGTTGTACCACTCGTGCCACCTGTGCCTCACCTCCTGTCACTGTCGTTGAGCGGGCTGTACCACTCGTGCCACCTGTGCCTCACCTCCTGTCACTGTCGTTGAGCGGGCTGTACCACTCGTGCCACCTGTGCCTCACCTCCTGTCACTATCGTAGAGCGGGTTGTACCACTCGTGCCAGCTGTGGTAGAGGCCAAACTTGAGGTCGGTTTTGTTGCGTATGGCGTCGGCCAGCTCCCCCACCAGGTCCCGGCCCGGGCCCACGTCCATGCTGTTCCAGTTCCAGCAGTACCGGCTGGGCCACAGGCAGAAGCCCTCGTGGTGTTTGGCGGTGAGCACCACGTACCTAGCGCCTGACCTCTGCAACACGTCCGCCCAGTGGTCCGCATCAAACAGACTGGCCCTGAACTGGCTGGCGAAGTCGGCGTAGGTAAAGCTGGCCCGGTAGTTGTCTTTCATGAAGTCGGCAAACTTTTTGTGGTCGGGGTCGAACGGATCCCTCCAGCGCGCCCAGAACCACTCACTGCCGAAGGCCGGCACCGAGAACACGCCCCAGTGGATGAAGATACCGACCTTGGCCTGGTCGTACCAGGAGGGCAGGGGGCGGCTGTCCAGCGAGGCCCAGGTAGGCGCGTACTGGACAGATGCCGAGCTCACTGGCCGTGAAGCTGCCCAGGTGAGCAGAAGACAGATGGCCAGCATGCTGCAGCCTAGCTACCTACAGTGAGCCGAAGGTGGTGTGTTGACTTGTCATCAGCTGAGCCGGCTGGACCGGGCTCCAATTGGACGGCACTAGTCTCACCAGAGCGATGACAAACGGAGTCTCAACGGCTGTCACGGGCTCTTAACAAAAACACTTCGTACAACTATCACCCAGCAGTACACTGAACTGCTATGGGCTGGCCGGCCGCCCAGGCCCGGGCTGGGCTGCAGATCAGAGGGCCGGTGTGGCGTGGTCAGCCGAGCACAGTCGGCGCTATCGTACAGGCCGGCGTGGCTCTGTTTACAGCGCTGTGGCAGAGGTGGCGCCAGGTACCATACCAGTCCCGCAGCGGCGGAACCAGAACAGAGAGAAAGAGAGAGAGAGAGAGAGAGAGAGAGAGAGAGAGGGAGAGAGAGAGAGAGGGAGGGAGGGAGAGTTATGTGTGTGTGTGTGTGTGTGTGTGTGCGTGCGAGCATGCGTGCGTGCGTATGTGTGTGTGTGTGTGTGTGTGTGTGTGTGTGTGTGTGTGTGTGTGTGTGTGTGTGTGTGTGTGTGTGTGTGTGTGTGTGTGTGTGTGTGTGTGTGTGTGTGTGTGTGTGTGTGTGTGTGTGTGTGTGTGTGTGTGTGTGTGTGTGTGTGTGTGTGTGTGTGTGTGTGTGTGTGTGTGTGTGTGTGTGTGTGTGTGTGTGTGTGTGTGTGTGTGTGTGTGTGTGTGTGTGTGTGTGTGTGTGTGTGTGTGTGTGTGTGTGTGTGTGTGTGTGTGTGTGTGTGTGTGTGTGTGTGTGTGTGTGTGTGTGTGTGTGTGTGTGTGTGTGTGTGTGTGTGTGTGTGTGTGTGTGTGTGTGTGTGTGTGTGTGTGTGTGTGTGTGTGTGTGTGTGTGTGTGTGTGTGTGTGTGTGTGTGTGTGTGTGTGTGTGTGTGTGTGTGTGTGTGTGTGTGTGTGTGTGTGTGTGTGTGTGTGTGTGTGTGTGTGTGTGTGTGTGTGTGTGTGTGTGTGTGTGTGTGTGTGTGTGTGTGTGTGTGTGTGTGTGTGTGTGTGTGTGTGTGTGTGTGTGTGTGTGTGTGTGTGTGTGTGTGTGTGTGTGTGTGTGTGTGTGTGTGTGTGTGTGTGTGTGTGTGTGTGTGTGTGTGTGTGTGTGTGTGTGTGTGTGTGTGTGTGTGTGTGTGTGTGTGTGTGTGTGTGTGTGTGTGTGTGTGTGTGTGTGTGTGTGTGTGTGTGTGTGTGTGTGTGTGTGTGTGTGTGTGTGTGTGTGTGTGTGTGTGTGTGTGTGTGTGTGTGTGTGTGTGTGTGTGTGTGTGTGTGTGTGTGTGTGTGTGTGTGTGTGTGTGTGTGTGTGTGTGTGTGTGTGTGTGTGGCTTGGCATGGTCCCGGAACAGGTATGTTAACAAGCGCACTGGAGGGTAGGGCTCAGTGAAAAAATTTAAGTTATTATTTTTGTCCAGGACACATGTTTTCTGATGTAAAACTGTATTTTATTGTCGGTTTACCCTTTTGCATTTTCTGATCTGGACACTCCTTCCTTTGCAAAAAATGAACTTGAAGAAAGCAATTTTCTCGATTTCCGGGTCATTTTGGTGAGACATTTGAATTTTGTGGCTGTGGATCCCGAAAAATGTTACCTAAAACCATACGCGTCGGAAAAGGGGGCCCAGGGGGGCCTGGCCCCCCCCACTTTTTTGGCCAAAAATTTCCTGATCTCAGTCAAAATGAGAGAAAACCGGACATTCTTATATCCAGCCGCTGCGGGAGGCAACAAAGAGCCCAAATTCGAACAGTTTTTGGTCCTGACGTTGAAAGTTTTGTGTCAGCATCAGGTTGAAGTTTGGCTGGCCCCCCCACTTTTTTGTCGGTGGCGACACTTATGCCTAAAACAGCCGCCTTGTTGGTTACCTTTCCCCTGATACGATCTACCTGGCATGCGATCCCAGAAAAATAGTCAGGGTGAGAAAGAGCGTCGTGACAAGGTCAAAGGAAAAGGATAGGGAGAAGAACTAAGATAGTTGGCATGGGATAATATTGCCGCCCTGGTAGCTCAGTTGGTAGAGCGTTGGGCTTCAGCCCGCTGCTCAGGAACATGCAGCGGCAGTGCATGTGAAGGCTTCGGATCGGTTTCCCTGAGACGCCCCAGTGCTCAATATTTGCCTGACGTAGGTCGGCTGGCATTTCACTGGCGATAGGGTGACCTGAGTGGGGCCGCCGTCCCTGTGTTCTGTGGGACGTTACACTTTTACATCTTAGTCAAGCCCTTCATTGTGGGAGTTGCTCGGGTGGTCGGATCGGGGTCTCCGTGACAAGTCCCTTGATGACGGGGGACGAGAGAAGCACACCAGAGCTATAAAACCGGATATCTTTGGTAAGCTGGAGATGGGGATGATTACTGAGGAACACGATGCATTGACAGATGAGCCAAGTGCTAGATATTTGACGCACTTTGTGTCTGAGACGTAAGTCCATCGTGAGAAGCCTGCTTTGAATGTTGCCCAGGCCCTGCACGACATCCTGGACCAACACGAGTCCACCGAGTCCCTTCAGATCTTTATTTTGGACTCCACCAACATGAACACTAGATGGAAGGGAGGCAGCCACGCTTTTCTGGAAAAACTTATAGGGAGGAGGCTCTTCTGGGCCTATATCCAAACGAATGGGCTGCCTCTAAGGCACTTAATTGCTGACATTGTTGGTTCTACTAGCTCAGCCATGGACTTCACAGGCCCAGTGTCCTGCTTCCTCTCAGAGGTCAATGACATGGCCTACAATCCCGGTTTTAGGGGGTGTGTGGAGGTGAGGACCTTATCTGCATACCGGATAGTGTAGTGGATACCATGAGCACAGACATCAATACTACTTATACATTAATACTTCTTATATATCAAAAGTTCCATGGAGGCAGTCCACATCCGGGACCGAGACTCCCTCATCAACAAGCAGCAGAGCATGTGAGGGACTCAATACTTTTGTGATGGTCGATCACTGGCAGCTTGAGTATAGTGTGGAAATATTGTGTATAATGTGTGTGGTGTAGGAATTTTACTTGTTGATAAGGTGTTCGCTGGCCTGTCCCCTCGAATCCCGATGTAAAAACACTGAAGATTGTATATTCAGGCACAGCCCTTCATCAGAATCATGTAGTAAATATAAAAAAATTATCAGTCATAGTGTAGCCAGACCTTGAATTCGAGGTCTGGCTACACTATGACTGAGAATTTTTATATTTACTACATGATTCTGATGAAGGGCTGTGCCCGAATGTACAAAACCTATCAACGTAGGAATTTGACTTGTTCGTATTTAACCGAGGATACTGGGAAAATCCCAAGAGTATAAACAAATCACAAGATGAGTGAATTACTTTAAAAAATGCAAGCTTGTTATTTATACAAAAGTACCATGTTATTCAAAACGCCACGGAGGAACCTTCTGTGCCACGGTAGCGCGTTTTCCATACTAAAATGGTTCTACTCCTTCTACTCTGGTCTACTCTGGCACAGTCCGGCTGACGAAAATCAGCTCCGCACCCAAATTTGGCGTGGAAATCGTGAAGTCACCTTTTGTCGTTTTTCGCTCCCGCCAAGAAGGACCGCGGTGGTCACACCAAAATGCGGTCGAAAAAACGTTTCGTGCAATATCCACGTCTATATGCTCTGGCACAGGCCGGCTGACAGCGACAGGTTTCGGGAAGAAGTTTGGCTATTGTGACGTCACATTCTGTCGTTTTCTTGTTGCCGCCGAGAAGGGCCGGGGTAGCGCCGCTAAAAGAAGGTCGAAATCATTTTGTGCAATATCCACATCTATAGGCTTTGGCACAGTCCGGCTAACGAAACTAAGGTTCGGGGCTATGTTTGGTGTCGATATCGTGACGTCACATTCCGTAGTTTTTGCTCCCGCCGTGAAAGGGAGCCACTAAAATGCGGGGTAAAAATATTTTGTGCAATATCCACGTCTATATGCTCTGGAGAGTTCGGCTGGCAAATATAAGTTTTGGGACGAAGTTTGATTGCGATATCGTGACGGCACATTCCGTAGTGTTTGCTGCCGCCGAGAAGGGCTGTGCCGCTAAAACGAAGAAAAATTGTGTGCAATATCCACATGCATATGTTCTAGCACAGTCCAGCTGACGAAGATAACTTTTGCAGCCAGTTTTGCATGAAAAAGCGTGACGCTACCTTTCGTCGTAGTTTCTCTCCCGCCGAAAAGGACCGGGGTGGTGCTGCTAAAATAAGGTGGAACACATTTTGTGCAGTATCTTCATGTATCTAGTCGTTTGCAGTGTGGCTGACAAGGATAAAATTCACAACCAAATTTGGGGTCAAAATCGTGAAGTCATATTTCGTCGTTTTTTTTTGCTGCCGTCGAGAAGGGCCGTGGTGCCGCTAGAACAGGGTCGAAAACATTGGGTACAATAGCAAGGTATGTATGCTCTGGCACAGTCCGGCCGACAAAGATAAGTTTCGGAACGAAGTTTGATGTCCATATCGTGGTTCTACTCCCGCGTCGGAATTCCCCCGTTTTCCTCGTTGGTCAGACTGATTTGAGCTCTACCCGGCGGGACCGTCCACGGGCGATCAACTCTGGGCCTCATGAGACCCAGAGTTTGGTCCCAGGGGCCCCCAGGCCTGGGTTCAGGACCCCTGAGCATCGGCATCGAGGGGCTCCAGAGTACCAAGCATTAGTCTCGGGGGGGGCGGCTCGAAATATTGATCTTGAGGGCCCTGGAACATCGGTGTCGAGTTACTCCTGAGAAAAGCGCGAGCATGGATCTAAGGGTGCCCCTGAGCCTGAACTAAGTGGGACCCCGAGCTAGGTCTTAGGACCCCCGGGCGTTAGTATTAAGGGGCTCCGAAGTATTAATCTAAGGGGAGCAATTATTTTAGGGGCCTCCAAATGGTGATTTCGGAGGGCCCCCGAAAGTGTGGATGCAGTGGTGTAGTCAAGGGGTCCCTAGGCGTCCGCAGACCCCCACCCCTTGGGCCAATCTGAACCACTGCAAAGGATTCTCTGATCACGGGGCCCCAGAGTCAGTCTCAGGGGCCCCTGAAGATTCGTTCTCAGGGAGTCCCGAGTCGGCCTCAAGGCCCCCGCCCTGAGAGTCGGTCTCAAGGCCCCCGAAAGTAGATTTCGGGGGCCGGAGAGGGTTGGTATCAGGGGCCCAAAAGCTGGTATCAGGGGCCCCGAGAGTCTGTTTCAGGGGAGGGGGCCGAGCTAGTCTCAGCCCCCCCCCCAGAGAGTGGTTCTCAGGGCCCTGCAACAGTCTATTTCAGGGGGGCCCCTGAGAGTCAGTCTCAGAGAACCCCAAGGGTCGGTCAAGGGGACCCCAAGAGTCTGTCTTAGGGGACCCCGAGATTCGGTCTCGGGGTCCCCCTGAGAGTCTGTCTCAGAGAACCCCAAGAGTCAGTCTCAGAGCACCCCAAGAGTCGGTCTCAGAGGGCCCTCATAGTCTCACGGGTTTCTCTCTCAGGAGTCAATATTTAGTTTCAGGTGGCCCCGAGAGTTAATCCGGGGGTCCGAGAGTTAGTCTAATTTGATCCGCAGAGTGCTGGTATCAGAGGGCCCCAGAGGGGTAATTTTGGGAGCCCTCGAGATTTAGCCTCAGGCTGTGCCCCCCCCGACTTTTGGTATAAGCGGCCCCAAGAGTCAATCTCAGGGAGCACCCAAAAGTTAGTCTCAGAGGGCTCCCGGTTGTCAGTCTCAGAGACATCCGAGAGTTAATCTCGGGGTTCTGAGAGTAATTTCCAGAGGTGCTCCGATTTTTGATCTCACAGGCCCGGAGTTAGCCTTAGGCCCGCGAGAGCTAATCTGGAGCCTCCAAGAGTCAGTTTCAGGAACGCCAAAGACTCAATCTCAGAGGTGATTCTACCCCCCCCGGGTGTTTGTCTCAGGGGCGCCCTAGAGTAAGTCTCAGACGGCTGTCGGAAGTCATTCCCAGCCCCCCCTCCCCCCACCCCAAAGACAGCCTCAGGGGACCCCAATAGCTAATCTGGATGGCCACGATAGTCAGTCTCAGCCCCCCCCTCTCCAGAGCAAATCTAGGGGGCCCAATAATTAGTCTCAGAGGTGCTGCCTATAACTAATCTCAGGAGCCCCGAGAGATTCTCAGGGGCCCCCAGTTTTGATCAAGAGGCGCCGTGAATCGGTCTCAGAGACCCCCTGAGATCTAATCGGGAGAGAGGCCGAAAAGGGCTTGTGAGTGCCGGCTAGTGTTGGTCTTAGGTGGCTCCAGAGCTCAAATAAAAAATTTCAAAAACATATGCCTCGGAAAAAAATGTACACATCCCTATTGTGTACTAAAAAGGACAAATTGAAACATGTCGATCAGGCACCATTATCGAAGGAAAGGTAACAATTGATCTAATTTTACTATAAGAGCAAATCGAACAGGGAATTTGGCACTTTAGTCAATTTTTAACACGCGCATTGACGGGGGCCTGAGCCACCTTCGCATTGACGGGGGCGGGTACCCGCCCCCTAAGATCTCGAGAACCACGGTAGGTAGCGAAAAACGTAAACGGCGTTGGGCTGCCCATCCACTTCTCCATCGAAAACAATTGAACCATCTTTTTGTCAGGTCACATTTAAAGTCACTAGAGGTCAAAACATGCCGTCGTAGGGATAACATGTAAATTCAGTTTTTTTCAGCCATTACATCTGTACAAGTAAAGATAGAGCAAAACGACTTGAACTGTATGAATCCTCTCAGCAAGCCGAATCGAATGATATATAATTTGACCTTGCTAGGTCAAATCAAGGATTTGACCTGACCTGAGGTCAGGTCAGGGTCAAATTATATAAAATGCATATCATAAGAAATGAAAAGCCCAGGCTAGTCTAATGCAGCTAAAATAAATGCTCTATCACCATCCGTTACTGAGTTATTCCGTAAAAACCATTTTTCCCATGTATTTCCAATGGAGAGGTCATACCTCGTACCTGGCCTTAGGTTATCGATATAAAAATACCGGAACATATTTTAGAGAACTCGGTGGGGTCATTATGTGATATGAGTTTCAATCGGATAAGTTCACCCTGCTCCGACTTATGCTATCTTAAACTTTTTTTGAGGTTGGTCACTTGACCTGTACTGGTGACCTGACCTGAGATGACCTAACCTTAAGATTTCCACAGAAGTTGTAAAAATGATGAAGGGAAAGGTATGCCAAGTACGGTGGCGCTACGCGCCACCGTTTTTCTGCTATCTTCGAAAGACCCGAGGGGGGCGGGTACCCGCCCCCGTCAATGTGCGTGTTAATCTAGTAGCTTAACACCAATAACTACATTCCTAAATATTCTGAAATAAAAAACTTTCCAATGTTTTCGTAGGAAACCAGACAAACAAGGGTAATGACAGAAATTGATGAGCATAATCCCAAAAAGAAAATAGGTATGAAAGGTTGAAAATAACAATAACAGAGTGAGCCAAGGCGATAGATATATTGGGCGCACTTTGTCTTGGTAATTTGCTCGTTTACAATATAGCAAGGGTAAGAAAGTAACTGGATCTCAACAGGATCTGTCGACGGAATAGATGCTATGTAACGTTCAGGACACACTCCCATATCCCTTGTATCTTTATTCGTTTTTCCCGTTTCTTTGGAAATTTCCTGATTAAAGAGTTCATGGATTCGACACCGGGAAAAAATTGCTTATCATTTCCCGTAGATCATTTCTTCGTACTCAAAACGACTGACCTCCAATAACTTCATGTCTGATTACTCGAGTGAATTGAGGTAGACTCAGGTTTAACATCATGCGCGCATCAACATTTAACTTCCCGAAATATGGCTCAAAGTTGTTATAGCCACGCTACCATATAAGTTATGGGCCATCCTTAATATTTGGTGACCTTAGTTTACCAACACTTGTACGGATCGAAAAAACCAAGCTATAAACAAAATAAGAATGAATGCTTAAAAGCCATAACAAAATTTCCTTCGTGTAAATGTTATTATGTTAGAATACTATACAAAAGATATAGGAGATGGGCACGGTTACTAAGGGGACCCCCGGCCTGGGGCCCCCGACGGTAGTCGGACCCCTCCTTGGCCGAATCCTGGCTACGCTACTGTGTTCTGAGACTCTATATCAGCCACCCTGGGACCCCCTAAACCTAGCTGGGGCCCTGAGCTAATCTGGGTACTGCTGTGCTTAACACGCGCACTGGAGGGGGCCTCGGAGGCCCCCACCTGTTTTTCCAAGGTGGCCGGGGAACCGCTTGTAGCCGAAAAACGAAACGTGGCCACATTTAACAGAATTTAATAGCGCGTCGATTGGTGAAGACTTTTTGAAAATCGTTCGAAAATTTTTTGACTTATAGGCTTTCAAAAACAGACCTGCATTTTGAGATCGCCGTAAACGCGCGGTCGGACCAGTTAGCTTGCATTGAAGACCGAGTGGTGACGTCATAACGTCATATAAGCGGGACTATATGTCAAGGTCACTTCACATGAAAGTCAAGGTCAAGGTCAAAGGTCACAGGTCTAGGTCATATCTGCACTTTCAAGGTCACTGACCACTGTGCGTCTGGCCAAATGACGTTACGCCGTCTGACATATATTATGCTACGACGTCATCGGTTGGGTACCCCAATACAAAGGTCAAAGTCAAAGGTCAAGGTCAAAGGTCATTGGGAAAGGTCAATCCTCATTTCTCGCCAAACAGTGGCTACGGTGTTGGTCAAAGTGTAAATAATAAGTAGTATACCATATGGTGACCTTAAAGGTCAATGACCTTGAATGACCTTGACCCAAAAGTTGTGGGGAAGCCTCTTTGAGACCTCTTCTCTATGAACCTTGTCCGCCTTTAGCTTATTCCCGCCATTTTCCTGCATAATCACAGCATTTACCAATCGATCCCAGCATGGCAAATATTTGACCTTTATGACCTCGTTTGACCTTGAAGATATTGACCTAGGTCAATGAAAATGGGTCATCATGTAGATTACTATAGCCCCCACCCATCTACCAAGTGGAGTTTTTCTAACCCTCTTAGTTTCCGAGATCTTAGGGGGGCCTACCAGGCCCCCTCCAGTGCGCGTTAGTGCCAGACCCCCCTCCAGTGCGGGTGTTAACTTGGGCCTCTGATCTGGTATGGGGGCCCTGAACTCATCTAGGGTCCCTGGGCTAAGCTGGGGCCGTGAGCTTGAATGGAGCCCCTGAGCTGGTATGAGAGGGGACCCTATATCAGCCGATCTGGGCCCCTGAGCTGAGCTGGCTTGTACTGAACAAGAGCCCTGAGCTGGTCTGGGGCCTCTGAACTGTTCTAACATCATTGAGCTAAGCTGGGATCCGTGAGCTTGAACAAGTCCCTTGAGCTGTTTTGAGACCCTACATAAGTCGACCTCGGGACCTCCGAGCTGAACTGGGCCCCTAAGCTAATCTGGCACCCTGTGCGAATCTGGAGCTCCTCTGTGATGAGATTCTAGGGTGCTTATGCCCTGTGCTTATGTAGGGTCCCTTGATAAGCTGGTCCCGAGGCTAATGCACTGGTCTGGGCCCTTGAGCTGACTGATCTGGGTTCCTGAGCCATGGTCTGGACTTTGGGGCCCTCCGAGATAATTTGGCAGCCCCTGGGCGGCATTGGCATCGGAACCGGGGGGTCAGGGGGATACTGCTCCCGACCCTTTTGAGGTGGCCCCCGCAACGAATATAAAAATATCAGCAACTGTAATATAGAACAAGAAACCCAAACGGCCCCGATAGCTTGTCTGGGAACGTTCAAGTTCAGTAGTACGCTGCCTGCAAGCCCCTGGAGGAGGAGCGCTTCGTAAAAAAGCCAAGGCACCTAATACCCGAGAGTTTCCAAATGAGTCCCGAGAACTGGGCCCAATCAAACTCCATTCCATATCAATCCCAACACAAAATATGAATCGGACACGGACCCCGCACTAAATTCCGAGCAACAGTCGTCCCTGAGCCATCGAAAGGCGCGACGTCTTTCGATGCCAGGGTTATATGGCGTCGCCACCTCTTTCCCTGTTGGAGGGGTTTCTTGGGAGTCAAATTGCTCCTTGCACAAGGAATCTGCCGTGCCTTAAACCCGAGTTGGTCGCGTGGAAAGCAAGGTTGCTAACCACTATAACACCATGCCCACACCTCCTCGGCATCACAAAGCTGGCCATCAAGTACCTACATTGCACTTGCAGTCATGCTGGAACTCTGCATTTTAGGCATCGAAATATACCTATGCGTATTTATTGTGATCAGCCTTTACTTAAATCAATCTCTAATGATGGAAGGAATAGATCCGTAATAACCTACATAAATGTTTCCATTTTCGTCATTAAATAAGCAAATACAAGTTGATTAGGCAAAGCGAAGTGAGGCTATTTGGTATCAAAGCATTTTCTGTAGTTTTCTAAACAGTTCTTAATTTTTTAAATGTGATGAAAAGGGTCTAAACATCTGTAAATATAAAAAAACGCGCTCGTGGTAAAAAATGATTGAAGTCCTGCAAAAAAGCTTAAAAATGTATTTTGTATTTAAAAAGGGTCCAGGTAAAAAACCAAAAAATGTTTTTTGTCGTTTTATTATGATTTATTACATCATAATAGGTACAACTCGAAATAATGGGGCAAAATTTAATTTCTCAATTTTCCATATATTGACATCCTTGTGTGCATGCGTGCCTTATTGACACTAAGCGAGCTAACTAAAATTTTAAAATTATGGACTCCGTGGATTGGGGCCCCCCTTGAGGTGGGCCCCCTCTAAGGTTGGCCCCTCCACTTTTCAAACCGTTCCTACGCCCCTGATTTCACACATGATGACACTACAGTTACCTCTCTATTCCCCTTCTGAGTTCCATAGCGTCTGTGTCTGGCGTGTGTTTACTTGCGTGTTTAGCGAGGGTTTGTGTTCCTGTACGTACACTGACAGTGATTCCAGGGTGGTGAGTTTCCCTGCGTTATCGGTGGCTGTGGTGATGCATATGTTGCTGACGAGCATCTGGCGTGCTAGGTCCATGTTGTGTTTGTCATTCATGTGCTGTTGGATTGAGCATCTATATTATATAAACACGCAATCATATGGTTCTTCTTTATACGTCTGGAAAGATATTCAAAATCGGTGACGTATAGTGAAAAGGTAGAAACACTGGGCGTATATTAATGTCCCATAACACATATCTTCAACGGGCATCATACAGACGCAAAATCACTCTCTTTGACAAGAGAAAATAGTCATGGACAAATAAGTTCCCCAAAACAAGAGCCAGTGGGGTGTGCCGGTGTTGGGCTGCCCGTGCCCCCCCCACCCCAACCCCGCCGCCGGCGCCACCGCTCTGCCGGGTAGCAGCAGACGGCCCACGCGCGCTGCCAACCCGGCTCTCAAGGTCTTTAAATGCCGCACCGACGTCACACCAGCTGGCTCAAAATGGCGGCGGTGGTCAGGAGCTGCGCAGGGCACGCCTCGGAGGTCAGTACAACCCGGCCCTGGGCCCTTTTGCAATATATTCAGTCATATTTTGTGTGCTGGCAGTGTGAGCGCGTGTGTTTTTGTTTCGGGGGGGGCTGTCTGTGTGACCCGTGTTCCGGTTGAATGGCAGTCTGAGCGCCTGTGTTGTTATGTCCGTGGCCGCTGTCTGTGTGACCCGTGTTCCGGTTGAATGGCAGTCTGAGCGCCTGTGTTGTTATGTCCGTGGCCGCTGTCTGTGTGAACCGTGTTCCGGTTGAATGGCAGTCTGAGCGCGTGTGTTGTTGTGTCTGGGGCCCCTGTCTGTGTGACCCGTGTTCCGGTTGAATGGCAGTGTGAGCGCGTGTGTTCTTGTTCCGGGGGGCTGTCTGTGAATTGTGGGCCCCTGTCTGTGTGACCCGTGTTCCGGTTAAATGGCAGTGTGACTGCGTGTGTTGTTGTGTCCGGGGCCCCTGTCTGTGTGACCCGTGTTCCGGTTGAATGGCAGTCTGAGCATGTGTGTTGTGTCCGGGGCCGCTGTCTGTGTGACCCGTGTTCCGGTTGAATGGCAGTCTGAGCGCGTGTGTTGTTATGTCCGTGGCCGCTGTCTGTGTGACCTGTGTTCCGGTTGAATGGTAGTCTGAGCATGTGTGTTGTTGTGTCCGGGGCCGCTGTCTGTGTGACCCGTGTTCCGGTTGAATGGCAGTCTGAGCATGTGTGTTGTGTCCGGGGCCGCTGTCTGTGTGACCCGTGTTCCGGTTGAATGGCAGTCTGAGCGCGTGTGTTGTTATGTCCGTGGCCGCTGTCTGTGTGACCTGTGTTCCGGTTGAATGGTAGTCTGAGCATGTGTGTTGTTGTGTCCGGGGCCGCTGTCTGTGTGACCCGTGTTCCGGTTGAATGACAGTCTGAGCATGTGTGTTGTGTCCGAGGCCGCTGTCTGTGTGACCTGTGTTCCGGTTGAATGGCAGTCTGAGCATGTGTGTTGTTGTGTCCGGGGCCGCTGTCTGTGTGACCCGTGTTCCGGTTGAATGGCAGTCTGAGCGCGTGTGTTGTTGTGTCCGGGGCCGCTGTCTGTGTGACCCGTGTTCCGGTTGAATGGCAGTCTGAGCGCGTGTGTTGTTGTGTCCGGGGCCGCTGTCTGTGTGACCCGTGTTCCGGTTGAATGGCAGTCTGAGCGCGTGTGTTGTTGTGTCCGGGGCCGCTGTCTGTGTGACCCGTGTTCCGGTTGAATGGCAGTGTGAGCGCGTGTGTTGTTGTGTCCGGGGCCGCTGTCTGTGTGATCCGTGTTCCGGTTGAATGGCAGTCTGAGCGCGTGTGTTGTTGTGTCCGGGGGCGCTGTCTGTGTGACCCGTGTTCCGGTTGAATGGCAGTCTGAGCGCGTGTGTTGTTGTGTCCGGGGCCGCTGTCTGTGTGACCCGTGTTCCGGTTGAATGGGAGTGTGAGCGTGTGTGTTGTTGTGTCCGGGGCCGCTGTCTGTGTGACCCGTGTTCCGGTTGAATGGGAGTGTGAGCGCGTGTGTTGTTGTGTCCGGGGCCGCTGTCTGTGTGACCCGTGTTCCGGTTGAATGGCAGTCTGAGCGCGTGTGTTGTTGTGTCCGGGGCCGCTGTCTGTGTGACCCGTGTTCCGGTTGAATGGCAGTGTGAGCGTGTGTGTTGTTGTGTCCGGGGCCGCTGTCTGTGTGACCCGTGTTCCGGTTGAATGGCAGTCTGAGCGCGTGTGTTGTTGTGTCCGGGGCCGCTGTCTGTGTGACCCGTGTTCCGGTTGAATGGCAGTCTGAGCATGTGTGTTGTTGTGTCCGGGGTCGCTGTCTGTGTGACCCGTGTTCCGGTTGAATGGGAGTGTGAGCGTGTGTGTTGTTGTGTCCGGGGCCGCTGTCTGTGTGACCCGTGTTCCGGTTGAATGGCAGTCTGAGCGTGTGTGTTGTTGTGTCCGGGGCCGCTGTCTGTGTGACCCGTGTTCCGGTTGAATGGCAGTCTGAGCATGTGTGTTGTTGTGTCCGGGGCCGCTGTCTGTGTGACCCGTGTTCCGGTTGAATGGCAGTCTGAGCGCGTGTGTTGTTGTGTCCGGGGCCGCTGTCTGTGTGACCCGTGTTCCAGTTGAATGGCAGTCTGAGCATGTGTGTTGTGTCCGGGGCCGCTGTCTGTGTGACCCGTGTTCCGGTTGAATGGCAGTCTGAGCGCGTGTGTTGTTGTGTCCGGGGCCGCTGTCTGTGTGACCCGTGTTCCGGTTGAATGGCAGTCTGAGCATGTGTGTTGTTGTGTCCGGGGCCGCTGTCTGTGTGACCCGTGTTCCGGTTGAATGGCAGTCTGAGCGTGTGTGTTGTTGTGTCCGGGGCCGCTGTCTGTGTGACCCGTGTTCCGGTTGAATGACAGTCTGAGCAAGTATGTTGTTGTGTCCGGGGCCGCTGTCTGTGTGACCTGTGTTCCGGTTGAATGGCAGTGTGAGCGCGTGTGTTGTTGTGTCCGGGGCCGCTGTCTGTGTGACCCGTGTTCCAGTTGAATGGCAGTCTGAGCGCGTGTGTTGTTGTGTCCGGGGCCGCTGTCTGTGTGACCCGTGTTCCGGTTGAATGGCAGTCTGAGCGCGTGTGTTGTTGTGTCCGGGGCCGCTGTCTGTGTGACCCGTGTTCCGGTTGAATGGCAGTGTGAGCGCGTGTGTTGTTGTGTCCGGGGCCGCTGTCTGTGTGACCCGTGTTCCGGTTGAATGGCAGTCTGAGCGCGTGTGTTGTTGTGTCCGGGGCCGCTGTCTGTGTGACCCGTGTTCCGGTTGAATGGGAGTGTGAGCGTGTGTGTTGTTGTGTCCGGGGCCGCTGTCTGTGTGACCCGTGTTCCGGTTGAATGGCAGTCTGAGCGCGTATGTTGTTGTGTCCGGGGCCGCTGTCTGTGTGACCCGTGTTCCGGTTGAATGGCAGTCTGAGCGCGTGTGTTGTTGTGTCCGGGGCCGCTGTCTGTGTGACCCGTGTTCCGGTTGAATGGCAGTCTGAGCGCGTGTGTTGTTGTGTCCGGGGCCGCTGTCTGTGTGACCCGTGTTCCGGTTTAATGGCAGTCTGAGCGTGTGTGTTGTTGTGTCCGGGGCCGCTGTCTGTGTGACCTGTGTTCCGGTTTAATGGCAGTCTGAGCAAGTATGTTGTTGTGTCCGGGGCCGCTGTCTGTGTGACCCGTGTTCCGGTTGAATGGCAGTCTGAGCGCGTGTGTTGTTGTGTCCGGGGCCGCTGTCTGTGTGACCCGTGTTCCGGTTGAATGGGAGTGTGAGCGTGTGTGTTGTTGTGTCCGGGGCCGCTGTCTGTGTGACCCGTGTTCCGGTTGAATGGCAGTCTGAGCGCGTGTGTTGTTGTGTCCGGGGCCGCTGTCTGTGTGACCCGTGTTCCGGTTGAATGGCAGTCTGAGCGTGTGTGTTGTTGTGTCCGGGGCCGCTGTCTGTGTGACCCGTGTTCCGGTTGAATGGCAGTCTGAGCATGTGTGTTGTTGTGTCCGGGGCCGCTGTCTGTGTGACCCGTGTTCCAGTTGAATGGCAGTCTGAGCATGTGTGTTGTTGTGTCCGGGGCCGCTGTCTGTGTGATCCGTGTTCCAGTTGAATGGCAGTCTGAGCGCGTGTGTTGTTGTGTCCGGGGCCGCTGTCTGTGTGACCCGTGTTCCGGTTGAATGGCAGTCTGAGCATGTGTGTTGTTGTGTCCGGGGCCGCTGTCTGTGTGACCCGTGTTCCAGTTGAATGGCAGTCTGAGCGTGTGTGTTGTTGTGTCCGGGGCCGCTGTCTGTGTGACCTGTGTTCCGGTTTAATGGCAGTCTGAGCAAGTATGTTGTTGTGTCCGGGGCCGCTGTCTGTGTGACCCGTGTTCCGGTTGAATGGCAGTCTGAGCGTGTGTGTTGTTGTGTCCGGGGCCGCTGTCTGTGTGACCTGTGTTCCGGTTTAATGGCAGTCTGAGCAAGTATGTTGTTGTGTCCGGGGCCGCTGTCTGTGTGACCCGTGTTCCGGTTGAATGGCAGTCTGAGCGCGTGTGTTGTTGTGTCCGGGGCCGCTGTCTGTGTGACCTGTGTTCCGGTTGAATGGCAGTCTGAGCAAGTATGTTGTTGTGTCCGGGGCCGCTGTCTGTGTGACCCGTGTTCCGGTTTAATGGCAGTGTGAGCGCGTGTGTTGTTGTGTCCGGGGCCGCTGTCTGTGTGACCCGTGTTCCGGTTGAAGGCCACTCCGCCGCCGTGCCGCTCTGCCATTAGGTGGTGTAACGTGCCACTTCCTAACCGTCAGTGCCGCTTAACCGAACATTAGCTCAGCGCTTAACACGTCTGCACTAATCGGTTGGAGGTGATGAGCTGTAGATGAACTTCTGGACTGAGAGGTGTGCGGCCGCCGGACCTCGGGCGGGCCCTGGGCGCTGTCCAGTGCTTCTGTACCCCCTCCCCCTCCAGGGCTGGAGAATGTCCATGGTTGGGGACGTGATAACGTTAGAAGACAAATTGTTGCGCTTAAAAAACCGTAACATTTTTATCCGATACATAAAGGTAAGAATACTCCCAGAAGGATACAATTTACAAAAAAGTTTCAGAGCGCTCCCAGCTTTTCGCTAAAGTTTCTGAAACATAGGTGCGAAGGAGCCGTTTGAAAAGTGGGGGGGGTGGCACCCTTAGAGGGGATGCAGCCCAAGGGGGCTTATAACTATTATACCTTTTAGAACCGCTCATTGGGTATCAATAAGGGAAGCATGCACACCGGCCTGCGATAGGTATTTCCCAACATTACTTCTTACGTTCTTTCTTGCCGTTTCCTATCATTGAATAGCTTTTTAGTTTTTTTCCCACTTCGTAGTGGGAGACGGCCGATCTCGTCACGCCTGTCGATGTCTGAGGGACGGGTGTTGCTCGGCATTTGGTGAGGGACGCGTGCCCGAGTTTGTGCTCTGTGTTGAGAGTGGTCTGGGCTGGAGTTTGATGGTTCCGGCTTTTAGAGCCCATCTGAAAATACTCAGATACTCTGAAAAAATATTTGACCACTCATTACCCTCGGACAAGCTGTGCTACCACATTTTTACGTCGTAAAACCAGCACTATGCGAGTTTGGAACCAACCAAACGCCAGTGTTACGGTCGTAGTCTCGAACACCTGCGGCCGGCACCACGTTGAAGGTCTTTCAAACTAATGGAGATGTGGTAAATGATGGTATTATGTCGTCCGGAGGTAGTTAAGCAGAACTACTCAGTTACTACTGCCGTATTTTGCAGCGTGGGTTTCTCTGAACAAGGAGCAAGCCGGCTCCAAAGAAACCCTTCCGACAGGAAAAAGTTGGCAACGCCATATGACCCTGGTATTTGGTGCGTCGATAAGCCCCACAAATTATTATTATCTGTGACCTAGGGTCAGGCAATAAGATTTGCTAACGATGGCACAACAAAAGTACAGTTCTTGGTACAAATTCGTTGGGGATACAATGTTTCTATAACACAAAATTGGAGAAAGTTTTTCTTGAATTAGTTTGATTTCAATTAAAAATTACTACACCCGTAACATTACAGCCGAGCATTGCATACTTTCCATCACCACGGCTTTTGATATGCATAAAATGCACGATTTTCTTACAGGCAAACGATACCGTTTTGAAAGAAACCAGATGTATAGTTTGTGTGAATTTGATATAGTATATTATAAGGATACTAGTATATTTACACTCTGTTCTACACCAGTCGTGTACTATGCTGTCCCATCAGGTCTGCGAAATCCAGCCCTGCTCCATGTCAGCGGCATCACTGTTCTGCTCACATACCTTAATTCAAAACATTTGGTATGCCCCGGGCATAGAAATAACCGATAAAGGCCACACAATCGCGCACGTGTCCTAGCATCTTTGTTCACCCGAGGAGAGGCAGAGGTACTACCACAGCGCGCGAACGTCACAAGGGCCCGAGACGACTGGCGGTGGTACGATTTTTGTGTGGAAAATACCTGTTGCATACTTCATGATGATGCTAAAAAAACTTTGAATTATTATTCAATCATACACTGGCAGGGGTGTAACTTTCCCAGAATCTTTGGGGGTGCTCAGCCGGTGGAGGGCAGCGGCGTTGCAGGGGCGGCACCCCTTCATTGCACAAAATATGCTATTCATAGCCTTTTTGAACCTTTTATAGCTCACGGGACATTCTATTTTAATGTTAAGCAGGTATTCTACTGCTTTTGCCAAACATGTTTGTTTTTTAGGCGACATCTCAAAGCTACATACACATCTTAAAAGCATCCAATCTGAGTTGCAAATATATCCACGATTGAAGTATATCAGTTTTGCGGAGTTGGATTTATCTTCGGAATGGCAGAGTGGGAGGAAAGTGAAATGAAAGCAAAGGACATAACCTTCGCCCGGTTGGAAGTCTTTTAGATCCCCCCTCGGGTTTTTTCCAAGGTGACGGGAACACGATGGCGTGCAGCGCCGCCAAACTTAATCGAGCTGTTCCTTTATCATTTTTACATCTTTCCTGAACATTTTACCTAAAGGTCATATTAGGTCAGGTCACCAAGTCAGGTGAAGTGGCCTCACCAAAAAAATGTTTAAGACTGCATAATTAAAAAGAGGGTTAATCGATCAAGTTAAAACTCATACCACATAGCGGGCCCACCAGGAGCTACAACATGTGTTCCGGGATTTTCGATATTGGTGGCCTAAGGTCATGTACTGGACATGGCCTTACCATTGCAAATGCATGGGGGAAATCACGAAATGAGCATTTTCAGAAGTATGGATTCAATAAACTTTAAATATTGGTTAGGACTTGCTCTTAGCGCATTTCTAAAGCTGATACCAAAAATGTTGACCTGTGACCTTTGAAAGGCTGCCTAAGGTCAAGTAAGAATTTTTCGGTGTTTTTCTCTATAAATATTGAATAAACAAAGATGAAACTTTTATTTTATCACCGAAGTCTTTGTATGGTCACTGCAAGGCAAATGATATATATCATGACTATACCAGGTCAAGCTGGGTCAAACAGTTTGCCTGAGTCAGGTCAATTTGGAATTGGACCTAGCATAGCAATTTTATATATAATTTGATTTGTATTGACGAGAAAATCGCAATGGTGCATCAACTATTACTGTATCTTGATTGGTTTGGAAGTTATTAGCGGAAAAACGCCCTAATGCATGGACGGCTATGGACATTCCCAACAATATTCCCAACGTTCAGTGACCTGCAGCCCCTAGACTTTGACCTGACACGAAAATGAATGGGATTGCAATGAAAGAGCAGTGCAAGACCTTTCAAATGGTGTTCAAAAATGTTTCTAGCTATCTTAGTTTCTGAGGTAAAGACTTAGTACACCTCATATTGGCAATTGTTTGCCTATTTTGACTTCTGGTGACTGTGATGTTGATCTGACGAGGAAATTGACCGAATTATCTTCGATATAATTCTTTGAAGAGCTTTCGATTCCTGTTTTACGTTTTTTCTAACACTCTTCGTTTTTAGGAAGTGGGGTCTTTTTTTACTTCCACCCCAGGGCGAGCGAAGGTGGCTCGTACCCGCCACCGGGGCAAGGGTCTTTTTACGTGAAAGAGACAAAAAGGTGAAAGGGTTTTCTCTACGTGAAAAAGATAAAAACACCGATAACTATCCAAACAACGCGTGTATTGTTCTGTAAATCTTAACAAATATGGCCACTTCACTGCACCCATGCATGTCCTTTATTTTTGGCCACACGCCCTTTATTTTTATTTTAACACACGGGGGCGGTAATAACACTGGTCAGCAGCCAAAATGGATCCGGCACGTGAGCACCTGTATCTACTTATTTCGATACCGCTCATTTCAAATTTAGTAACCGTTTTTTTGCCATAGGACCCGGTTTCTTCCCCAGAACATGCCTGGTGTATAGCCCCTACGCTTTCCTTACACAGTCATGAGCCTAGCCTTTTGTGGAAAAATCTAGATCAATGATGTCGAGAACCCGGATTATCTCTACCCAGACAATGCAGTATGCATGAGAAGTTATTGCAACGGAAGACTACCTCGCATTAAAGTTCATGAACATTGAACAAGGCTTACGCTCGGTCACACAAGCTCGCCGGTATTGTAGACCGAGTGGTGATGTCGCAACATTATATGATGAGGATTTTATGTCAGAGTCACATGATATCACAGGCTAGGTCACTCGATCTTGAGCTCAATGTCGCAGGCTCAAGTCAAAAGTCATAGGTCAAGGTCAAACCTGACTTCTGTCCCGACGGTTGCCAGATCAGGGCCTCGTCTAATATACAAACTAGGTGGGACTCGTCCCACCTAGTTTGGCCAGATCCCACCCAGTTAGTAAAAAATCCCACCTACACTGGTTTGGGTGGAAACTGTGTGTAATTAAAAATCATTTAAGTTCAAGAACATTCTAGAAGGTATATACATCACATGAGACCTGCTCACGGTCTGCATTTCTTAAGTTCTATCTGATGCATGTTTTATTTTGGACCATCATAAGCTGAGCTTAATCGGCGCCCCAATGACCCCGTCTAAATCCGAAAATACGGGGGTTAGCGCAAATGTGAAAAGCGCATTTGAACGCTCGTGTGAATTCAGGAAGACTTCAGTTCGCATGTTTAAGCGCTCAGGTCAATGGTTTGACCTCCAGAGGTCAAGTTAGGTCACGATAGTCTAGTTTCACCAAAATCTGCAATGCTTAAGAAACCTGGGCAGGGCCAGGAGCTATTAGATCTAACCATTGGAGCTATTGAGATCTGGTAAAAATCTAATACCAGGGCTTTCTCCGCTATATGGAATATAATGACCTTCAGCCAGTGATTTGATCTCCAGAGGTCAATTAACTTCATTGACCCGAGGTCACGAAAGGTCAGAGTGACTTTGTCGTATATTAAATGAAAGTAAGTGACTAGACATACACGATGACGTTTGATTCAGCGAATAAGCTTGGCTAGGTCAAAAGTTATCGTCAAAATACTTTTTATACCTGGTGACCTGTGATGACCGCAGATATGTCAAAGGGCAAATATCGCTCCTGGGACCCTTGAAAGGGTGTTCAAGAACGAATTTCTGAGTAATATGAGCATTTTCAACTATTGTTTTGCCTTTTAGCTCATAGAACAGCATTTTCCTTTTTCTATCGGAGACGTCACCTCGTGACCTGACCTCAGGACAACAAATCGAAAAATCCTGGATATATGTTTTTTAGACCCTGAAAGGGTCGAGAAGTGTAGAAAGTTTGAACTCGATCGGCTAAGGAATGTAGCTATGATATAGCTCAAAATTTGAAGTGAGGTGACCTTGGTTGACCTCGCCTGGTGACCTGACCTAGCGTGACCCGTAGTAAAATATTTCAGGGATGATGGGAAAATGATAGGGTGAGAGGTAGACCTATCACCCACGGTGCTGCACCTCGTAGTTTTCTGTTATTTTGGAGAAAAAAAACCTTAGGGGCCATCGATGCCTCTCGGTGGGCAAGGGTGAAGACTGCTCGATTATGTCGGCCTACCCCAATGTGTGCGAAGAAAGCCCCGCGAATTCGCCGAATAATCACAAAGCCGGATACAGTCTGCAGCAAATAAATATGCTCGTCTCATCCAACAGATTGCCATAAGAAATCCTCACGTCACCTGTCAACCTGGGAGCCCGCCTATCATACCTGAGGCGGGGTAGGGTGACGCCAGTGTGAATTTTTATTCGTAATGCTCTTTTGATTGGTAGCTAAAGGTTATATTTCATATATTTCTGTGAAGAACGAAGAAAATATCAGTTCAGATGAATGAAGGCTTGTTCTTTTTTCCGAAAATGTGGGTAAATATTTTAAGATTTTTGTTGGTTTTTTAATAGCAATTTAATCTGGACAGGAGTATAGCTGCAATGAAATAAAACATGAGGGGTATTTTATAGAAGTATCAAGGGCGTCACTACAAATCATTCCTGTGACGACGGACTCCCTGTTGGGGCTCTGGGGAGGTGATAGCATGGAAAAGGCACCTTGTATGAACTGAATTTTGTGCAGTTTCACAAAACTGATATAGTTTCTCAGCGTAAAATTTTTCTTAACCATCGTGTCGCTGCCTCCATTGACATCTTGGTGCGTTGTGTTACATACGGTGTATATGGGGTAGATAAAGATTATCATGAACAAAAAAGAACAGTTTTAACGTGAAAATAAATTCGAATTTTCCTTGCATCCGTCACGCACCGATTGCACCGCACAGCTTTTTTTACTGGGCCTGTCTCCCAACTGAAGCTTATTTCTACATTGGTATCGGGTAGGGTTGGTTGAGTTATATGAAATCCCACCTAGTGAAAATTCCTTAAACGATGCACTGTGCCATAGTGCTAGTTGCAGTATACGTTATAGGTAAAATGTAATATTTTAACGTCAAATATGAATTGCCTTGAGCGACCTTGACCTAAAAGTGTCAGAGAACATCGCCTCAGAACTATCCGCCGTTACTTTAGGTCACTTTCTCTCCATATCCGGCTTCTCATCCCATAATCACGGCATTTCCCGATGGCTACCCTGCACAGACAGAATTTGACTTATATGGCCTCGTTTAACCTTGACTATATTGACCTAGATCTATGAAAATTTGGTTTAGGGTAGAATACCCTAACCTCCACAAACACCCAAGCGTTCATTTTCCTAGAACTCTTGGGTTTTGCACTGTCAATGTCACGGATGCCAGGTAGGCTTGCGCAAAGACGACATACAAACATACTGTACCTAAAAATTATGACCTGATACAGAACTTCTGCCGCCAGATTCGTGTTCAGCGCCACAAATTACCCCCGAAACGAACTATTTTGTATTGGATCCATGACAAAAGTTAAATTTTGTTGACCAGTGTAATCAGTGCTGCAGTGATGAGCCCATGGCGACATTTATGGACTAAGAACGGCCCAAATTGGGTTGGAAGTGGTAAGCTGGGGGCGACAGTGATTGGCCGGCGCGGCAAAAAAACAGAACAGTCATAAGTCAAGGGCGGCAGTGATGAACCAGGGGCAATAGCTATGAATTAGGAGCGGGGCGAATCAGAGTGGAAGTGATAAGACGAGGGTGGCAGTGAGGACTAGGGGTGGCAAGAACCAGGGCGAAAGTAAAAACTTGGGGATGGGGCGGCATTGATTAGCCGGGGGCGGCACGAATCAAGGCAAAGGTGAAAAGCCGAGGACGGAAATGGTGAGCCATATGTAGTAGTTATAAATAATGGGTGGCACGAATAATGGTGGAAGAGATAAGCTGGGGCAAGGACGGTTGATTCCAGGAGGCAGGGTGTGCAGTTGCACACCCTGAAGAAATGAGCATGCGTAAAGGTATCTTTTTGCACGCCCGGTTTTGGCCTGGTCCGGGTGGCGATCCCCAGCCGCCCCTCTGAGGAAAATATAAATAGTTTCACATATGAATGGTGCCCCCTGCCATCAAAGCCGTCCCATGGTGAGCAAAAAGTCCAATTTATCTAATAAGCGCTGGGAAATTATGTCAGCGCCCCCCCTGAGTGGGCGCCCCTTGGGAGCCAAAGGTACCCTCTGGGGATGGAGACGCCCCCTCTGGGAAGGAAGGCGCCTCCTCCCGAAAATCTTGCACACCGCTCCGAAAATTGAATCTGCTGTACCTGAGCTGGGAGCGGTAGTCCTGAGCCCGGGCGGCACGAATTAGGGCGAAAGTGATAAGCCAGGGGCGGCATTCATAAGCCGAGGTGGTAGCGATGAGCTGGAGGCGGCATGAAACAAGGTGACAGTGATAATTCGAGGATATTACTGGAGGGCCACTGTTAACAGTGATGAGCCAGGTGCTGTTTGAATCAGGGCGGCAGTGGTAAGTCAGGGCTGACACAAATCAGGGTGGCAGTGATAGACAGGAGGCGGCAGTGATGAACCAAGGCGGTATAAATCAGGGTGCTAGTAATGAACCGGGGTCGGTATGAATCAGGGCAGCAATGCTGAGTCGGGGAGCGACGTGTGTATTAGGGATACTCAAATTATGATTGGGTGGTCTCGCTCACGCCAAAGAGATAGAACATTTCACCCCTGACTGACGCTACAACAGTGAAAGCACGGCAGCAGCAGTCTACCATTTACTCGGTTTGGAGAATTTCTCCAATAGGCAAACAGATAACGATTAGACGATATTGGGCTGCTGTTTGCTTTCTGGAGGGGTGTTACAGATTCCTGCTGACAAAACTGTGCTGACAGCACGACTTAAGTTTGACTGGTTTTGGGGGGCCATGGCCGGATTGGTCTCCTCGGCAGTGACAAACCAGGGACGGCAGTAATCAGCCGGGGGGAGCAGCGAGGATTCGAGGGAGGAAGTGTTTTACCAGGGGCGGCTCATAATACATGGGTTGATTAAAAAACAGGGGCTGTATTGATTAGCCAGGGGCGGCGTCAATCAGGGCAGTAGTGATTAATCAGGACGGCGGTGATGAACCAGGGCAGACACTGATCAGCCAGTGGGTGGCAATGATGAACCAGGGGCGGCAGCGATGAGTCGGGGCGGCACGCGTTTAGGTCAAAATATGCCGGAGACAGCATTGGTGAGCCAGAGGCGGCATGAATTAGGGCGGCAGTGATGAACCAGGGGCGGCAGTGATCGGCCGGGAGAAGGTCCATCTTCATATTGGTGTTTTAGGGCGCGCCGATATCTAGGGTCCTACGGCGCCCATAACACTAAATTAAATACGTAAATAGGACATTTCCACACGCGCTTTTTTACAAGTCAGGTGGTAGAAAAGGGCCGATTGTGAACGTTGTATCAGAAGATTATATAAAAGCAAATAAAGCAAATAAATAAAATAAAATAAAATATGACACTAAAAATGACATAACATTTTGTACAAAACATACTAAGGTCACAAACTCAGTGAAATAAAATTTGACGGTATGTAAAACTTAAAATACTACTAAAAAGAATATATGACATTAAAACTAACGCTCCTCAGATATGACATGATGCTAGTGATATTCACAGAAGCATGCTCCCCACAACGCTCACTACCCAGATATCCCCAGGATGCTCATTGGCCCAGGAGATGGCATTGATGAACCAGGGGCGGCAGTGATCAGTCAGGGGGGCAGTTATCAGCCAGGGGGTGAAAGTTATCAGTCAGGGGGCGGCAGTTATCAGTCAGGGGGCGGCAGTTATCAGCCAGGGGACGGCAGCGATCAACCAGGGGGCGGCAGTGATCAGCCAGGGAACGGCAGTTATCGGTCAGGGGCGGCAGTGATCTGCCAGGGGGCGGCAGTGATAAGCTAGGGGCGGCATTTATCAGTAAGGGGGCGGCACTTATCCGTCAGGGGCGGCAGTGATGAGCCAGGGGCGGTATTTATGAGTCAGGGAGCGGAAGTTATCCGTCAGGGGGCTGCAGTGATCCACCAGGGGTCGGCAGTGATCAGCAATGGACGGAAGTTATTCGTCGGGGGCGGTAGTGATCAGCCATAGGGCGACAATGGTCAGCAAGGACCGGAATTTATCAGCCAGGGGGCGGCAGTGATCAGCCAAGGGCGGCAGTGTTTAGGCACGGGTGGCAGTTATCCGCCAGGGGCGGCAGTTATCAGCCAAGGGTCGGCAGTGATCAGTCAGGGGCGGCGGTTATCAGTCATGGGGCGGCAGTTACCAACCAGGGGGCGGCAGTGATCAGCCAGGGGGCGGCAGTTATCAGTCAGAGGGCGGCAGTGATAAGCTAGGGGCGGCATTTATTAGTCAGAGGGCGGCACTTATCCGTCAGAGGCGTCAGTGATCAGCCAGTAGCGGCAGTGTTCAGGCAGGGTCGGCAGTTATCAGCCAGGGGCCGGCAGTTATCAGTCAGGGGGCGGCAGTTATAAGTCAGATGATGGCGGTGATCAGCCAGGGGGCGGAAGTTAATGAACCTCGGGTGACAGCGATAAGCCAGGGGGCGGCTGTGACGAACCACGGCCGGCAGAGATCAGCCGGGGGCGGCAATGGTGACCAGGGGCGGCAGTGCTCAGCCAGCTGATCAGTGATGATCCAAAAGCGGCAGTAATCATCCGGGGGGGCGCAGTGAGTAACTGTTGGTGGTGGTGGCGGCACGAATCAGAGCGGTAGTGATGAGATAGGGATGGCACTGTTCAGAGCAGCGGTGATAACCCAGGGGCGGCACATGTATTGGGGGTGCTCAATGCATGATTGGGGGTGCTCAAATTCGGATTGGGGGTGCTCGGGCACCAGAACATTACACCCCGTACACTGGTATAGAAACATTTTTAACAAGGCTGAAGTGGTAAACATCAGGCCACCCGCTGACCATCCACCGCCAGGCCTGCTGGTGAAGCCACTGCTAACGGGAGAGATTTGAAACGGGAGATCGGATCTCAGTCGGCCGGCGACCAAAACAAGGGTACGGATATTTGTAACTCCGTCTTCATTTACCCGGGATACATGAGCATCCTTGATACCAAGGCCCTCGGTAGATAAAATGACCTACACGAGCCAGATGAAATGTGGCTTGACCCATACGAAATATTACCGTGTAGAACAACAAATCGTAAAAAACAAAGAACGAATTATTATGAATTGTATGTGAATGAAGGATTTATGTAAGCTCTTTGAAGTCCTTCTCTCTTTTCTGAATATGTTTACTGTCAGACAGCCGATAAGAGCTTTTGCTCCGTTGCAGGGAAACACGGCGCCGCACCAGTCAGACGTTTTTGCGGCGCTTAGGCCCGACTTTGCTTGTTGTCCCGTATTCCCCGACTGTTCAGGGTATGCAAATTATTTTTCATGAGGATATGCAGGCCTGTATACAAACTGGTCCAACTTTTGGCATTGATGGGTAGCGGAGTTTGTTGCCCCATTCCACGGCGGCAAGCGCTTGTGATAGCGTGGGTGGGAAGGTGAAGCCAGAAGCGATGTCGTGAAGTGACGCCCCACGTCTGTGGACGTATATTTTCGGCGTAGACAATGTGCACATTTCTGGTCAAAAAATTATTTCGAACATTCAGATCATTATTATGGGCAAAAATAAATTCATCGCTGCCGAAGAAGCCCTTCAGAAATAGTTTCATAGGGCACTAACTGTGAAAGGAATATAGCAATTCCACAGGCCTGCTCACATGGATGAATGTCATGCTATGAAGTTCTTTGCATTTAGATATTTCATGAAGCGAGGAGCGCCGCCAGAAACCATACAGAACCACGCACAATTGTTAGCTGCATCCAACCATGCCGGTTTGGCATCGTTACGACGTATATTGGGGAGTAATGTCCGAAAAACTTTATTTTGGTGCCCATCCACGTTCAGGAGAAGGTGTCCCCTGATTGCCAGGCGGCATGTGTGCAACTGATTCGGCATCTATTGGATAGCCTCCTCATGTAGCAAGGCGTGGTACTCAGTGTTGTTAGCAGGGCTCTGCTGTGGACATTGCGTTGTGACTTTCAATTTTTACTTCACGTCACAAGTATCGTTGCTAAAACTGATTGTCCTCATGTTAAGTCACTAGGACAATGCCACGCGTGTCACGCGAAAACAGTGAGAACCAGCGGTATGAAGCCCGACCTATATCCATCGTCCGACATTCAACGACAGGCTGCCAAAAGGCCCAGGCGAGTGAGGTAAGAAGTTTGAGCGCGCACCTTCACAAAGAAATATGCGTCCAAATCATAGAGCTATAGGTGCAAATAGATAAGCACCAGAATGGTTTTATCTCCCATTTTGCTGACACCATAAATGGTAATAAAAATGCATTTTTGTTCTGGGCGACCTAAGGGGAAAATGAATGTAATTTCCAAACTGTTAGACTTATTCTATCCTTAAAAAATTATTTTCAGAGTTTCGACAAGGTGGAACATTCCCTTTGACGTCTCATAAAGCAAAGGTACGGCCGCCCCGTTCAGGTCATTCTCTCACCAGTCAATTGCCAGACGACCTACCTCGGTGAAATCTTGAACGCCGGAGTGTCTCAAGGGAAACAACCCCAGAACTTTCACCAATGCACTGCCACTGAGCGGTTTTCCGAGCAGTGGGCCGGAGTCCAACCCTGTACCAGCTGAGCCACTGGAGCCACTTCCTTAAAACTCTATTGTATAAAGCAGAGTGAGAGAAGTTGAAGTTGAATCCTCGCATCAAGCGGAATCGAACGATATATAAGATAAAGATAAGATATATAAGATATATAAGATGACTTTGTTAGGTCATATCAGGTCAAGCATGGCATTTAAGCTGACCTGAGATCAGGTCAAGGTAAAATTAGGTCAAAATACATATTATTAGATCCGCAAAGATGAGGCCAATCTATTGAAGTTTAACATAAACGCTGTATCTCTATCCATTACTACGTTATTCAGCTAAAGCTATTTTTCCATGTATTTCTAATGGAGAGGTCATGGCTCGTACCTGAACTTAATTCATCGATATAAAAAATATCGGAACATATTATAGAGAACTTGGTGGGTCCATTATGTGATATGAGTTTCAATAGAATAAGTTCACCCTGTTCTGACTTATGCTATCTTAAACTTTTCTTGATGTCAGCCACTTGACCTGTACTGGTGACCTGACCTAGGATGACCTAACCTTAAAATTCCAACAAAAGTTGTAAAAATGATCATGAAAAATGTGTACCAAGTACAGCGGCACCACGCACCGCCGTTCTTCTGGTATTTCCAAAAAAACCGAAGGGGCCGGTACTCGCCTCCGGTCAATGCACGTGTTGAGTACGTGATGTGTTGGTTGATTGGCCTTAAATCATTCCAAAAATAGTCGTGTTTTGGCTACTTTCATGAGATTTTGGTGACACTTTTTTCGGTTTTAATAGAGTTTTCCTGTTCCGTCAATGCTTGATTTGCATTTTTCTTGAAACAAAGGTACCCAACAATTGATTTAAACTAAGATATAGTCAGTTTTTTAGATTACGGTAAAAAGTGCCCTTTTTCTCACTGGGTGCCCCTCAATGGTGGTGTTTTCCTATACCAAAGCTTTGGCTGCGCTCCCGTGTGGCACCTCGGTAGAATCCCGGAGTTTAGTGCAATTAGGGATATTTTTAGCCGAAAATGATGAAAACGTCGATTATTTCTCTGAAAAATGTACAATAAGCTCAATATTTTAATTTGTAAAATGCTCCCCTAAAGTAAGAAATAAATATTTGCTTGTGGATGACGTCATGATCTGGCAATTACTGCCATATTCAATAGGCTTCAAGGGCTTCAATTGACTGACTACTCACCATGACGTCAGCATGGCGCCGCGCCAACAGATGACAACTGTGGTCGGCTGCTTGGGTACATTTGGGGTAGGTTTTTAGCTTTTCTCTACAAAGATTTCGAGTTCCAAGACAAATCATATGTTGAGTACCGGGTTTTCTGGCATACTTCACAACTTGGCTATCTCAGTTAAAATCACGTTGTAAAGGTGCCACATTCCCTTTAACACGTGAATTGACGGAGGGTGGGTACCCGCCCCTCGGGTTTTTGGAGACAGCATAAACATGAGGACGCGTAGCGATGCTGTACTTGGCATACCTTTTCTATGATAATTTTTACAAATTTTGTTAAAATTTTAAGGTTAGGTCATCTCAGGTCAGGTCTCTAGTGCAGGTCAAGTGAGCTGACCTAAAAAAGTTTAAGATAAAATAAACTGGAACAGGGTGAACTTATCCAATTGAAACTCATACCACATAATGGGCCCACTGAGTTCTTTAAAATATTTTTCGGTATTTTTCATATCAATGACCTAAGGTCAGGTACAATCAATGACCTCTCCATTGGAAATACATGGGAAAAGTGGTTTTTACTAAATAACTTGGTAATGGATAGTGATAGAGTGTTTATTTTAGTTTCATTAGATTGGGCTTGTCTTTGCAGTTCTAATGATATGTATTATTATGCAGTTATAATTAACCTTGATCTGACCTCAGGTCAGGTCGAATGACATGCTTGACCTGGATTTGACCTAGTAAGGTCATATTAAACATCACCGGATTCGGCTTGCTGCGAGGATTCCAATGGGTTAATTTTTTCTCTATCTTCACTTGTTCAGATGTAATGGCCGAAAACCTTCATTTACATGTTATCCCATGACGGCATGTTTACATCTAGTGACCTTAAATGTGACCCAACAAAATATAGTTCAAATATTTTCGATGGAGAAACAGATGGCCTACCCAACACCGTTTACCGTTTTCCGCTCCTAACGTGGTTCTTGAGATCTTAGGGGGGTGGATACCCACCCCCTGTCAAAGCGAAGGTGGCTCAGACCCCCGTCAACGTGCGTGTCAATTGTGCTGCTGAAAATAACGTCAAATGCAGAGAAGAAGTCATTACACTTATGATAAAGCCTGACTTGCAAGATACATGGCGGGTATTAAATACCATACAAAGTTTGTTTACGTGGACTAAGCCAAACCCCCGAAGAGAGCACGCTTGGACCTCATTCTAATCAAAATAGTGATGTTAGGTTAGTTAAGCGCAGTGAAATACGTCTTGGGCACCGTAGCGATCATGATAAGGTTTTCCTGAGCATTTTGACCCTTACGTACACCCGAGGACTCGGTTTGTGGAATTTCAATGTTTCCCTAATGCGCGAAGAAAGGTACGTGCAACTTAGCAAAGAACTGATTGAGACTGAAGTACAGAAATACCCAATTCCCTGTATATAGTAAAAGTTTTTCAACAGAATGATTGTGCTGAAGATCTCCAATTTATCATAAGCGACGCACTTTTCCTTGAAAACTTTCCGGTGATGATAAGAGGCGCGGCAGTACCATTTTCTAAGCACAAAGCCAGAACGAAACGTATACAACAGGACGATATATTGAAGGAAATAGTGACATTAATTCGGATATTAATGGCAGCCATTCCTAGATAAAGCGAAGAGGTTAGCACAGTTACAACTGGAATTAGAACAGCTGGGTCATTCCACCATAAATCGACCAAAAATTTCGTAAAATAAAGCCCTTCTATTTTTGATTCTCTCCGAAATTGGTGTCAAGGTGGTTTCTAAGGTGTAGAATCTAAGGTAGCAATCTAAGGTGAATTCTAAGGTGTCATGGCGCCCAAAAAATTATTTGAAAATTTGGTATGGCAGATATAGCCTCCGGCATTTTTCGGGGGTCACCATGTAGGCATTGTTTTGAAACCCTATAGTTCTGCCATTTTTTAATGATTGAAACGATATTTTACATTTTTTCACCATTTAGCATATTTCAATTTGGCTATCTTCGATTTTTATATTTCTGCAAAATTGACGTCAAGACCTCGCGACCTAGTTTTTGAACGGTGACCTTGACCCGCAGTACAGTGAAATTTATAAATTCGTGTAGAAACATTTTTACCTTTGGAAATACTCTTTTAGGTAAAGTAATAACAAATGTGGCTTTCGCACTAAATATACTACTTTTTACTTCCAAAACATGACACTAGGTGTCACTATGGAGCTGTACCATCGTAACTCACGGTATGATTAATGCCAGTGACGACGGAACGTCCGAATTTAAGAGGGGCGCCATGGACTTTTCAACCAATATCTTTCCCGTCAACGCCATAGGGGGTGTTAACCCTTACACGTACAGGGGGAGAGGGTGTTGCAATCCCCTCAGGTTTTTCAAGAATTGAAAACGAGCTTCTTAAGTAAGAGTCTTGCAATGTTGTATAGCCTCTGACGCTTTCATTGCGGGCATCTTGCAAATTCTCGAAATGACATGATAAGTGGATGAGAATGAATTACATAAATATAGAGGACTTCTCCACTAGTGAAAATGACAAACGTTCGGAGCTTTCGGCTATATTTTATCAGCCTTCTTCAGCGAGTGGTCGGATCGATCGGTGGACATCGGAAGACCATCGGAAGACTCACCTGGTCCAGTCTTCCGATGTCCACCGATCGTCCGACCACTCGCTGACGAAGGCTGATAAAATATAGCCGAAAGCTCCGAACGTTTTTCATTTTCACTAGTGGAGAAGTCCTCTATATTTATGTAATCTTGCAAATTATTGTTCCCACCCTTCAAGGTCACGGAGTTATGACCTCAAGAGTGGAGGCATGTTGGGGTCCTTTGGGCGCCTGTACCCGTTTTCACGTGAATGCTCCAGACTCCTATCGTTCTTTTGCATCATTTGCTCATGAACTGTCCCAGAATATTTTCTTCCAGCCTTCGAGGCTCATTTTTATCAGTTTAGACCTTTTATGACCTTTTTGACATTCAATGACCTTTATTTGACCTTGCGTGACCTCATTGATAACTCTGTGTCGAATAACGACTACAGATGCCTGTTTCAATTCGGTATTTCTAAATGAGATGAACACCGAATTATTTGACTTGCGTCCGATACGGGCTTAACCTTTTTCGACCTGTGACATTTTTTACCTTGAAAGGGGTGAGCAATAACAATCGAAGAAGCAAACTTACTTGGAGTAAATGATGCAGAATGGTTTATGAATAGTCAATTTGAATGATATGGGCAGTAAACTAGTTGGTTTGCATATTACATGGACTTGACCTTTTTAGAAATTTGGCTTTACTTGACCTTGAAGGGGGTGTAAGCAATGACAGATGATTAGAAACTCACTAAATTGGCGTAAATGATTCAGAATGGCTTGTGAATAGTCCATTTAAATGATGTGAACTCTGAACTAGTTACTTCCACTTCTAACGAGTACTTTTCAGCTCTGAACCGTGCCCATGCAATGCTATGCACCACTAAAAGTCACCAATGATTTGTTTTTAGTGCCTAAAACTTCTTGATTATAAAAGAGCTAAAATAATGAGTATGCTGAGCAAAATTCACTACGAGATTACCATAGGTCAAGTTTAAACCTGTTTGAAAATGCCACAAGAGATTACCAAAGGCTATAAAAGCCGAACTGAGGTCATAACATGTTTTAAATTCAAGCTACGTCCGGGGGAACGCGACACAAAGTCTCAAAATCCAAAAATCTTCTTTGACCCTGGCCCCACCCAGAATAATGAAATCGATGGTCCCCCTAAGGTTTTTTCGGAACAACAGAAAAATAATGAGGGGAAGCACCGCGGTTGAGGGTTCTACTTCTTACCCCATTATTTTCCCATCATCCCTGAAATTTATTATCCCGGGTCACCCTAGGTCAGGTCACCAGGCGATGTCAACCAAGGTCACCTCACTTTGACTTTTGAGCTCTGCCATAGCTACATTTCTAAGCCGATCGATTAAAAACTTTCGACACTTCATGACCCCTCCGGAGTCTACAAAATTCATCTTCGGGATTTTTCGATTTGGTGACCTAAGGTCAGGTCACCAGGTAACCTCTTCCATACAAAAAGCATGGGAAAAGTTGTCTTATGAGCTAAAAGTCACAAAATAATCGTAAATGCTCAATTTGCTCAGACCAGCGTTCTTGGACATCCTTTCATGGATCCTAGGGGCGATATTGCGGGGGCATTGATGGCCCCCAGTGGGGCGAAGGTGGCGCCGGACCCTGGTGGGGCGCGGGTTAAATGCTTCTGGAAATGACATCATAGTTCGGTGATTCAATGTGACGGGAACACATTTATTTTCAAAAGATGTACAATGATCCAAACAACCATACATGACATTTACAACAGCTAAGTTCATTCCCAAAGGGACAATAATTTGAATTCAAAATAGAGGAGGGTAACCCCTATTCCTGTGCTTGTGTCAAAATGCTTCAACTCTAGGTTGACTGCTTGATTTTGATTCTTCAAATGCTTTTATTTTAAAGTTGCAAATCAATTAGAACATGAGTTACGATATCATAGCTCCACAGTGACACCTAGTGTCATATATATGAAGCTAAAAGTAGTATATGCATTTCGAAAGCCATTTTTTTCTTTATTTGATATGAAAGACTACTACCATATGTCAAAACGCTTTCAAGAGAATTTGTGAATTTCACTGTACTACGGGTCAAGGTCAGCGTTATAAAACTAGGTCATGAGGTCACTAAACATTTTTTGTTTAAATTTCAAAATTGAAGACAGCCAAAATTTTGCCTGTAAAATTTACATCTTAAAATTATAAGATTTTCAGAAATCACTTGAAAAATTTTGGAGCTATAGGCATTCTAATCAATGCCTGTATAATGACCTTCAGAAATTACCGGAGGCCGTTTCTCTCAAACAAATTTTTAGATAATTTTTGGGTGCCATGAGTGAATTCTACGCCTTTGTGAGTTCCCATTACCAATTTTTGAGGAAATTAAAAATAGTAGGGTTTTATGCCTTGGTCGATTTATGGTGGAATGACCCAGCTCCGAAAACTGATGATAGATGGATTGCTGATACGATCCAAATCCGCCTGGCATGGAACATCCGCCTGGAACCAAAGAAGTACTGAACCGTTTCTCTTCACAATTGAAGGAAAGGTACTCCAATTGCAGAGAAACCAGAGTAGATACGGTACTATTAGAGAGTCGCGACCTTCCTCGGCTACCGCCAACTGGTCGTAGTGTATTGGAGCAATCCAATACAATACTAGAGCTAGATGAAAGTGTGAAGCTCATGAAAGGTGGAAAATTCCCTGGCACTAACGGATATACAGTTGGATTTTTCAGTTTTTTTAGAACGATCTACGACATTATTTACATAGATGCATCTTACACATACAACGCACAAATGAAATGTCACCAGTGTTTCTCAAGCGGATCATCACTTTAATCCCCAAATCTCCTGAACACGCCAGGAAGCTGAAAGGCTGGCGGCCAATCTCTTAACTAAACGTGGATTTCAAAATTGTCTCCGCTGTTGTCGCAAGAAAGCGAAAGTCCGTGACAGATAGTACCTATCATAAGCAGAGTTGTGCGTTTCAGAATTTTCTTGAGTCGACGCAACTCAACTCATGAGCTGAGGGTGGTCGACTCAACTCTGACTCAAGGTTAAATCCTCCCGACTCAACCCCGACTCAACTCACGGCTCAACTCAACTCAAACTTTGACTCGCTTTCAAAAGATATAAATAAATGATACATAATATAAATAAATATTAATAACAAATAAATAAACCAATAAACCACTAAACGACAAGCTAAACAACAGAAAGTCATACAGGAAACTGAAGATTAATAGATGGAAGATTAATTAATTGAAAAATTAAAAATCAATTAATTATAGCCAGGAGTTATGGATATATGTTTTATTCTTCCAGACTGTCACTGCCAGATAAAGCTGCCACACCACGTCGCAATGATTTCTAAAACAAGCCTTGCATGTTTAACCAGCTACATGGCATGGAAAGGGACTTAGATGGGTTAAGGTTACAACAACATAGGGAAATAATTGCACCTGCATACTATCAGAAAAGGTCCAAGCTAAAAAACATGATCTCAACTGTATTTTCAGGAATGATAGGGGATTGCTTTTTTGTTTCTGTTAAAGAACGATGCCAGATAATTTTGCTAAATGAAACATTCCTATACCATGAACTGAACCAAAATCTAAGCTATAATTACTAGAGTAGGTTAGGTTAGGTTAGGTTAAGGGAGAGGGTGGTAAGACGGGCATGGTAGGTAAGACGGGCACATGCTCTGTGGAGCAGACCAGTTATGGTATAAATGTATCATTACCAGTGACGGATCTAGGATTTCGTTAAGGGGGGGGCCAGGCTCGGAGGGCGCCGAACCTGGGGGGGCGCCGAACCTGAGGGGCGCCAATTTCAGTGGCGGATCTAGCCGGTCGGTTTGGGAGGGGCAAACCAAAGTCGCAAAGCAAAAAAAAACGTCACGCAGTAAAAAGCTGCGCTACCAATATCACTTCCCCGTAGAATTTTGGGTATTTGAGGCGAAAAGCCAAAAAAACTTCACGGGGTGAAAAATATGAGCTCGAGATAGGGGAGAGTGGGGTAAGATGCTCAGGGTTTAGGGAAATCCGGATTATATAATACCTGCGGTACCAACAGCGCTGCTTTAGATGCCAAGTCGTGGTATGATCATTTATCTTCCTTATAGAGTCGTTGAAATTGCTGACAATTATCATATGTTCTATTATGATTTTACTAGAGGCTTGCAAAGGGGCGTCATACCCCATCGGGTGGGTAAGACGCCCCTGGGGCTTGGTAAGATGCCCCACCCCTGGGCATCTTACCCCATTTTGGTATATCGTTAATGAAGTAGCTTTTTTGTAGTTCTTAGCTTCATTGGTAATCATTTAAGCATTATTCAGAAGTCGTAATGTATTTAGAAGCATCCACACACATTGATAAAACGTGTATCTAGGTGGTTTTTCATGTTTCCACGTCAATTGATGAAACAAAGTTACGTAAAACTAGCAATAAAAACCAAGGATAAAAGCATACAATAAAAGTAATATAAAATCATACACACTCACAAACAACCAAGTACGAAACGAAGTAGGTAAACTGGTACGAGGGGGATGAGGTGGCTTAGTGGATAGCACCCATGTCTTCTAAGCCACCGGTCCCGGGTTCACGTCCCGGCGGAGCCTCTGAATAAGTCGATCTGATCCCCAAAATCCCTTCCAACAGGGTGAGAGTTGGCGACGCCGTATGACCCTGGCAGTTGGTGCGTCGTTAAACCCCAACAATTATTATTATTATTATTAAAATGGTACGAGGTTTATGAGAACCTCCTCTAAATCGCCTACCTTGTCTTTTCTGTGTTCTCTTTGTTTCAAGTCCCCATTTTATAAGAAATATGGGCCAGGTGTTGTTAAGTACAAAAGCATTCACTTCAGAGAGTCAAAGTGGCTTGCGGTGACTCGAAGCTTCCTCCCACTAACCGTTACAGGCTCCCAGTCTATCATTTATGGCGCACAGCCACCTTAGCATTCTCGTCAAGGCACACAGGCCCAGCCTTCCCAGGCAGTACAATCGATCTATTCTTTGCACGAGAGAACAAAACTCAATCCGCAGATGAGGTATCTGGTATCGTCATGCCCACTGTCTTTATTTCCTTATACCGCTTTTGCCTGCCTCGCCCATGTCTTTTTAGATACATTTGCTTTCGCAACCCCTTTAACTAGTCTATCTTCCAGAGCCTTTTTTATATGCATGTTGTTGCAAGTTCGGCTTTTGGAGTCGGAGTCTCGCTTAGGGGGCATTCCAGGACAAAACGACCAAAAATATTTCAATTTGACACCACCATGTCTAGAAAAAATCTGAAACTTTGTCTCCGGGGTAGGTTTGGGCCAGAAACACGCCTGTGAGAATCGTAGCCCCCTCCGACCAACGGTGACCGAGTTATAGCCCGAGGCATTTTCGGGAGGTCACCTTATAGACTCATTTTTGATGCTTCATAACTCAAAAACGCATAGCCTGATTAACAAGTTTTGTATATCATTGAACTCGTCTTGAACTATACTTTATTTTGAAAAAGAAAATTTCAAAATTTAAAAATTTTTTACTTTTAATTTGTTTGACCTTTTCTTTTTTTGACCTAGCTTGACCTTTTCCCAGTTGAAATTGCCATTTTAGACACCTCAAAAATTTTGATTAATAAAATATCTTTCGATAGGAAAAATAAAAAAAATGCGTTCATGCTATAAGTTCCAAATATTTAGCACCTAAGGTAGGTATGTAGACGGTTTTTGACCACTGCAGTAGTACAGCCTTATGTTTAACGCCGCAAACATAGTGCTTGTTTTTGTAATCGGTTGCTGGCAATCATATTGCTTTGTCTTTACGAAATTTTATCGTGCAAGTGTCAGAATTTATGACAATTAACACGCGCCCACCCGAGGGGGTGGGCAACCGGCCTCCTCAGGTCTCTACAGGTAGTAAAAAAACACCTTAGCGCAGCGCCACCGTACGCCATCTATCTCTAACACAACATATTACAACTTCTGGAAAAATAATTTAGGTCAACTGGGAGGTGGTAGGTACCGTAAATACTGAAGGCCAGCTGGCAACTGACTGGTGAGGGTGTGACCTGAGGTAGACGGTCGTCGCTACGCCTTGTGGGACTTTCAAATTTGGTTCATTGATTAACACTTCATCGTGGGAGTTGCTCGTTTGGGTGGTGGGGTCGGGATCTCCGTAAAAAGTCCCGTGATGACTCTAGTGAGACACCTACTCCTAAAACTGAACTGGAAACAACTTGGACAATATTTATAAAAATAAAATTGCAGCCATTAAAAGTGATAGAAAGGGATCCATTGTTTCGAGGGAGACGAGGGCAAATGAACTTATTAATAAATGATCTTTCAGCTTTAAACGAAAATTTACAAAGATGTCGCGAGTTTATCCATAATTGAAACAAATATAACTTATCCTATGAGCACCACTAACTCACACAATTACATCGTCCCCGAGATGGAAAAATAGTATCGATACAAGGTGACCCAGTGCAGCACAGCATACAATTGAGAGGATTCATGCAATGTAAACAAACGTGTCTGAAAGAATTTCATTCCCAAAAAGTAATTTGAATCTGCTCATATATATTTGCGAAAAAGTGTCCTGAAATTGTAACGCATTCGACTTGGTCACTTCAACAGATTGCCTCATGATATTTTTACAAGGTGATCATTTCATAGCTGACACGGATCCCAGAATCCCAGATGAATAATTACACTGTGCACTGGTAGTGTTGCCGCTAAACAGCCAGTTTTAATCACTACCGAATATGTTACACACAATCGTTTGGTCGTGTCATCTTTGAGGTTGCTCGAGGTCACAGTATTTCTTACAGGAACAAAGTGGAAACCTAAATTTTGTGGCATAATAGGTGACAGAGGAGAGCCGTTGAAAGAAATGTTCAGCGCCATTGGAACACTCTTGTTGAGCCCAAACGGATTATGTATCTTATAATATTGCCTAGTCAAATGCCAAAATTAACCTGCTTTGACCTAGAGCCAGGCTTAGGTCTGTATGGTAAAAAGAATATTAATTAAACTGCAGTGGCAAGCCAGACACGACAACGTAAAAACAAAACCTCCATCGCAATTCTCGACAATTCTCAATTTTCTCAAGTTATCAAAATTTACCAATTGCCCCATGCATTTCTAATGGAAAGACCATGACCTTGACCCTGCTCCCGGTTATCGACATAGAAATCCTGCTGCGAAAAATTATCTTGCTGGGCGACCTTACTATGTAATGTGAATCAAACCACGATAGGCTAAATTTGATATTATTGATGCACTTCCCAAAGTTTTTTCGAGGTAAGGTCTCTTGACCTGGTTTGGCGGTTTGACCTGGTATGACCCAGCCCTTAAATTTTTCCAGAAGTTGTAATATGTTGTGTTAGAGATAGATGGCGTACGATGGCGCTGCGCTAAGGTGTTTTTTTACTACCTGTAGAGACCTGAGGAGGCCGGTTGCCCACCCCCTCGGGTGGGCGCGTGTTAATTGTCATAAATTCTGACACTTGCACGATGAAAATTTCGTAAAGACAAAGCAATATGATTGCCAGCAACCGATTACAAAAAAATCACTATGTTTGCGGCGTTAAACATACGGCTGTACTACTGCAGTGGTCAAAAACCGTCTACATACCTACCTTAGGTGCTAAATATTTGGAACTTATAGCATGAACGCATTTTTTTATTTTTCCTATCGAAAGATATTTTATTAATCAAAATTTTTGAGGTGTCTAAAATGGTAATTTCAACTGGGAAAAGGTCAAGCTAGGTCAAAAAACAAAAGGTCAAACAAATTAAAAGTCAAAAATTTTCAAATTTTGAAATTTTCTTTTTCAAAATAAAGTATAGTTCAAGACGAGTTCAATGATATACAAAACTTGTTAATCAGGCTATGCGTTTTTGAGTTATGAAGCATCAAAGATGAGTCTACAGGGTGACCTCCCGAAAATGCCTCGGGCTATAACTCGGTCACCGTTGATCGGAGGGAACTAAGATTCTCACAGGCGTGTTTCTGGCCCAAAACTACCCCGGAGACAAAGTTTCAGATTTTTTCTAGATATGGTGGTGTCAAGCCTTGGTCGATCTGTCCTGGAATGCCCCTTAGGTCATCAATGGTCCTGTGGCGGAGACCCTAGCCCTACCATTGGAGCGAGCAACTCCTGTAATGAAGATTTAATTTAAGTCAAAGTTAAACATCCAACAAACCACAGGTATGGCCACCCCGCTCAGGTCACCCTCTCACCAGTCGGTTGCCAGCTGACCTACGTCGGGTTAACTATTGAGCGCCGGAGCGTGTCAGGGGAACCGATCCCAAGCCTGGACATGCACTGCCACTGCACGTTCCTGAGCAGCGGGCCGGAGCCCAAAGCTCTACCAACTGGGCTACCGGGATGGCAAATACGCTAGGCAAATGCGCGAGACAAAGCTTACAACATGTATCTGTGTATATACTCTAGCATCTGCCAGAGTTGAGCTAGAATCATTTTTTGGCACACTTCGCTTCCTCTCGTTACGGCGAATCATCAAATAATGCATAATATGACTATACTAGGTCAAAACATAAAAATGACCTGACCTAAGGCTAGGTCAAGGTCACCATCTAGCCTAGCATAGTCAGTATGCATATGAATCAACTCACAATAGCAATAAAAAATGGTATCAAAATACGGGGTTTATCAATATTTCCTGCAAAGCAATTAACCCAAGTCTTAAAACCTGCTTAGGAAGCCCCAGATGAACTCTCAGAGGTAACATGTCTAAACTTGCAACATGAACCGATAAAGAGGCCTAGGATACCATGATTTGGGGAATCCGAAGGTATTCCAAGCGGCGTCTGCAGACATAGAGCAATTTTTGGCAAATTTCCGTTTTACCCCATGCATTTTCAATGGAGAGGTCATGATTCGTACCTGTCCCTAGGTCATCGATGGGAAAAATCCCGCAATAAATTTATTAGTACTTTTTGGGCCCATTATATGGTACAAGTTTGAATTCGATAGATTCACCCTTTTCTTACTTACGCCAACTTAAATATTTTGTGGGGTGATGTCACTTGACTTGCACTGGTGACCTGACCTGAGATGACGCAACCTTAAATTTTGAGGGAAAGTTGCGGAATTGATCAATGATAAGGTGTGACAAGCACTGTGTCGCTTCGCGCCGACGTTTTTTCGTGCCACTGGGAGACCTCGAGGGGTGTTCAAGCACCCCCAACGGGCCGGAACGGGGCGCGAATACTCTAGAACAGGGCTGAGGCCAAAAGGGAAGGCTGTAAACAATGCCTGCAATTTTTAGAGTCAAGGTCCTTCAAGGTCATTGACCTATTACGGCACAACCCAACATATTATGCCTAATTTACGCTATAACTAGCGCTGTGCCCAAGCTTACCAATGACCTTTGATCAAGCCTTGACCATCAAGGCCAGTGACCTTTAAAATTGACCTGTAACCTTGATCTAAACACTGAATAACCTTTAATTTGATATAATAGCATACGTCATAATAGGAATCGTAACATTATGCAACGTCATTTAGGGGCTGTCCAGGAGTACCTGTGCTCATCAGGGACACCTATGCTCTCTGGGGGGGGACCTTTGCTTCGATGAGGCACCTGTGCCACCCAGGGGCGCCTTCGCTCTCCAATGGACGCAACCTAGCTATCCAGGGGCATCTTTGCTGTTCCGGGGGTGCCTTTGGTGCCCAGTGCCCAAGGGGAGCTTTTTCTTATCCAGGTTCACCTTGGTATTGAGGGGCGTATTTTTATTCAAAGTAACCTATACTACCCAGTGGCGCCTACCCTATGCAAGGGGCGCTTAGGCTATCCAGGGGGCGGCACTTTGCTATGCATAGGGCGCCCTTATGCTCTCCATGGGCACCTCATTCAGAGGGTGCCTCTGATATTCAGGGGCGCTTTTCCTATCAACAGGGTACCTGTGCCATCTTGGGGCTATTCTTATCAAGGGACGCTGCTGTTATTCAGGAATACCTACACCACTGTCGACGGTCGCCTTTGCTACCCAGAGGCGCCTTTACTTCTTAGGAAATTTGGCGCCCGTGCTTTAAGGAGTGCTTCGGCATCGATTGATTGCTCTATTACTGGGCTTAGGTGCACGTGAACCTTGCGCTCATATAGCGCCCATATTGTTGCTAAGGAACACTTATGCTATCAAAGGGCGCCTTTACTATCCAGGGCCGCTGTTTTATTCAAGGCAGTCTGTTCTATCCACGGGCATCTGATATTTCGGGGGCGGTGCCTAGGTTATTCAGGAGGCGGTTTTTTTCTCTACAGGGGCGCACTATTGCTTTCCAGGGGCGCCGTTACTGCCCAGGGGTGTCTTTCTATCCAGGGGCGCATATGCTGTCTAGGTGTATTTTTCATTCACAGACATGATTGAAATACATGCCTCTACGTTATCCTGGAGTGCTTTTTGTCTCCGGTGAGGCGCTATTTTTCTCTTCCGGGCACCAGTTTATCCAAGGGCACCTATGCTGTCTAGAGAACCTTTGTTATCTAGGGCTGCCTTCGCTGTTAAGGGGCACCTTTGCTACCCAAAGGGAGCATTTTACTTTCCTGGAGTGCCTATTTCCATCTAAGGGGAACATATGCTATCTTGCAGCGCCTTTGCAAACATGGAGCGCACTTTTCTATCCAGGTGCGCCTTTGCACTCTGAGGGGGCGCCTCTGCAATCCAGGAGGAGCCCAAAATAGATGGAGAATAAGAATTCGGAAATAAGGCGCTCGAACACTGAAATAAAGTGCCTAGTTATCAGAAAGAGGCGCTCATCTGCTGAGCGGGGAGGACTGCTGGTTGGTGAGGGCAGCGTTCTCGGAAACGGGGCGCACATACTGAAAAAGGCACCCGGTTGCAGCGATGGAGCACTAAGCCTTCAGTTATGGGTTAATGAAATGTGGTTAATAAAGGCAGTCCATGCTCAAATTGAGCGCTCGAGCCCTGTAACAGAGCGCGCAACTGTCGGACAGGTGTGCCAAACCATAGACAGAAGGGCAGCTGAAGATGGAAAGGGACACCTGTGATATCCTGGGGGCGCCTGTACTCTCAGGTGAGGCGCTTGTTTTCTTTCTCAGGCGCCTAGTTTATCCATGGCCGCCTATGCTGTCCAGATCATCTATTTCAAGAAGGGTTATTTTTGCTGTCCAGGGGCACCTTTGCTATCCAAGGGCGCATATGATATCTGTAGGGCGCTTTATGCAGAGGGCGCCTAGGCTGTCCAAGGGCGCCGTCCTAACCAAAGGCCGCCTTTCACTTCCCTGAAGTGCCTATTTCTATGTAAGGAGTGCATATATTATCTAGGAGTGCCCTTGATATACGGAGACGCCTTTTGTCCAGCGGTGCCTTTGCTCTTGAGGGGCGCTGCTCCAATCCAGGGTAGCTGAAGATGGATAAGGGACATCTATGTTATACAGGGGGAGCCTGTACTTTCCAATGGGGTGCTCATTTTCCTTCTCAGGCACCTAGTTTATCTAGGGAGCGCATAGGCTATCCAAAGGCGCCTTTGCTTTCGAAGGGGTGCCTTCCTAGGGGCGTCTTTGCTATCCAGGGGTGCCTTTGCTGTCCAAAGCTCTTGTGTTATCCAGGGTTGTCTTTGCTGTTCAGTGGCGCCTTTGCTATCTAAAAGTGCATATGATATCCGTCGGCGCTTTATCCAGTGGGCACCTGGACTATCAATGGGCACTTTTTCTATCCAAGGGTTGCATTTATTTTCCTGAAGTGCCTATTTCTATCTAAGGGGCTCCTATTCTTTCCAGGGCACCTATGTTTCCCAGATTTGCCTTTGCTGTCCAGGGACGCCTTTGCTATCCAAGGGCACCTTTCTTAACCAAGGGGCACATTTTGCTTTCCTGGAGCGCCTATTCCTATCTAAGGGGCGCGTATGTTATCTAGGAGCGCCTTTGATACCAGGAGGCGTCTTTTTGTCCAGGGGCGCCTTTGCTCTTAGGGGGCGCTGTTCCAATGCAGAGCAGCTGAAGGTGGATAGGGGACATCTATGTTATACAGAGGGTGCCTGTACTTCCCAGTGGGGCGCTCGTTTTCCTTCTCGGGCTCCTAGTTTATCCAGGGGGCGTTTAGGCTATCCAAAGGCGGCTTTTCTATCGAAGGGGTGCCTTCCTAGGGGCGCCTTTTCTACCCAGGGGCGCCTTTGCTGTCCACGGCACTTGTGTTATCCAGGGTTGTATTTGCTGTCCAGGGGCGCCTTTGCTATCCAAGGGTGCATATGACATCCGTAGGCGCTTTTTCTAGTGGGCGCCTAGGCTATCAAAGGGCGTCTTTTCTACCCAAGGTGAGCATTTTATTTTCCTAAAGGGCCTATTTCTATCTAAGGGGCGCTTATGCTGCCCAGGGCACCTATGTTACCAAGATTTGCCTTTACTGCCCAGGGGCGCCTTTCCTAGCCAAGGGCGCATATGATATCCGTAGAGCGCTTCATCCAGGGGGCGCCTAGGCTATCCAAAGGCGGATTTTCTATCGAAGGGGTGCCTTCCTAGGGGCGCCTTTGCTACCCAGGGGTGCCTTTGCTGTCCACAGCACTTGTGTTATCTAGGGTTTTCTTTGCTATCCAGGGGCGCCTTTGCTATACAAGGGTGCATATGGCATCCGTAGGGCGCCTTTTCCAGTAGGTGCCTAGGATATCAAAGGGCGCCTTTTTCTACCCAAGGTGAGCATTTTATTTTCTATAGCGCCTATTTCTATCTAAGGGGCGCTTATGCTGTCCAGGGCACCTATGTTACCAAGATTTGCCTTTGCAGCCCAGGGACGCCTTTCCTAGCCAAGGACGCATATGATATCCGTAGGGTGCTTCATCCAGGGGCGCCTAGGCTATACAAAGGCGGCTTTTCTATCGAAGGGCTGCCGTCCTAGGGGCGCCTTTGCTGTCCACAGCACTTGTGTTATCCAGGGTTGTCTTTGCTGTCCAGGGGCGCCTTTGCTATCCAAGGGTGCATATGACACCCATAGGGCGCTTTTTCCAGTGGGCGCCTAGGCTATCAAAGGGCGTCTTTTTCTACCCAAGGTGAGCAATTTATTTTCCTAAAGCGCCTACTTCTATCTAAGGGGCGCTGATGCTGTCCGGGGTACCTATGTTACCAAGATTTGCCTTTGCTGCCCAGGGGCGCCTTTCCCAGCCAAGGGCGCATATGATATCCGTAGTTCGCTTCATCCAGGGGGCGCCTAGGCTATCCAAAGGCGGGTTTCTATCGAAGGGGTGCCTTCCTAGGGGCGCCTTTGCTACCCAGGGGCGCCTTTGCTCTCCAGGGGCGCCTTTGCTATCCAAGGGTGCATATGACAAATGACATCCGAAGGGTGCTTTTTCTAGTGGGCGCCTAGGCTATCAAAGGGCGTCTTTTTCTACCGAAGGTGAGCATTTTATTTTCCTAAAGCTTCTATTTCTATCTAAGGGGCGCTTATGCTGTCCAGTTCACCTATGTTACCAAGATTTGCCTTTACTGCCCAGGGGCGCCTTTCATAGCCAAGGGCGCATATGGTATCCCTAGGGCGCTTCATCCAGGGGGCGCCTAGGCTACCCAGGGGCGCTTCATCCAGGGGGCGCCTAGGCTACTCAGGGGTGCATTAGTTCCCCATGGCGCAATTTTGCTATCTCGTGGCGCCTTTTCTTTGCCGGGGCGCTTTTGTTAGCTTTCTAAATTTCATCTTCAACATTTTACTGGGGCGCAAAAGACCAGTAAAGGCGTCTAGTGTTTGGACAGGGGCGCTTTGCCATGGTTTTAAGGAGTATGTGTTCATTCAAGTGGAATAAGTGGTATCTACCACCTTGGCGCACGAAATGGGTACAGGCGCGCCGCTCATATCGGGCGCCTTCGGCGCCCAATATGAGCTGAGCTTTACTGGGGCGCTTCGGAGCTAAGGGGGCCCGGGCCCCCTGGGCCCCCCTTGGATCCGTCACTGATCATTACTTGCATTAATGCGTCTTGGAAGGCCCTATCATGAGCCAAAAACACAAAGTTCTAACCTTTATTGTTTTGTCAAAATTGTAGAAAAACGAAATTAGTGGTTCACCCTACCATTGTTAGTAGTTTTGAGTACAACATTCTGGCAGTGTCTGGTCCTATTTGGAAGGCCAAATATGCAAAACCTGTCTCGGGAGAGCGTTAACATACATTACGTGATTTAAGTTTTCGAGTCGATCGCTCACAGAGGGTGGACGTGTTTTTGGTGCTCAAGAAATGGCCGTAATTCATCCTGTTCTTTGTTTAATCCGGGGTTAATATTGCAATGACATATTGCTATTTTCATCGGCTACGTCATGGACTGATTTGCATTTTCCCCAGTGATCTGTGGGACAAGATAAAACAAGATGAAATATGAAATATTTCAGGTGTTATCGTCCGCCATCGCATTTTCGCAGCTTATGTCCCTGCTTGATTTTTTTGCTGTGACTCACGTGATTTTGGAGGCCGCTTGGGACAAGAAGTATCTGAATCACAGCTTTTAAAACTGTCAGCCAGCTTCAAAGTTCGTTAGTGATGACAGCCTTGACTAAGTTATATTATTTCAAAGCAACGCTAAGGAGACAAGATTCAAATCAAAACGCGAAGACAAAATGCATACAAGAACAACGAAGTCACTTATTTTGGGTCATCCGTACGAAAATGAAACAAACACGAAGCCGAGCATCACCTATTTCACATTCATCTTCTTCAGTTTTTAAGTTCATTTGTGTGCCTATGTGTATGTGTGTGTAGCAGCCGGAAATCCTTATCCTATTCTCCTCCTCATCCTTAAACTACCTGGAGGTAGCGAGCGCATGCGCCTTGGGCAGCAGCGACCCCTCCAGGTAGTATTCCACCGTTCTTGCCCTCACCCATCCTTATCCTTCCCGTCTCCTGCCATAGTTTCTATTGTTTCATGTTCATTGCGACGGCACTTGAAAAGCCACTAACTGTGTGGAAGTGTGTGCAGCTAATACAATGATACAATATTACCCCAGCACGGTGACCCCCAAGAATGAAATTTTCTAACATATCAACACGGGGCAAGACGGGCACGGAGTGAAATACTACATCACCATACAAATTATAATCTTTATCCCTGCGTTTTTCCTTGGTTGAAAGGAGTCAGTGTGAGAGTCTGCTGCAAACCGGCTGAGCAGCTTTTAATGATTGTTGTTAGATTCCAATGAACAATTTTGATTTTATGGAAATTCAGCAAAATACTTTTCTCTCGATTATTTAATCGAAACAATGCATTGCAAATTGTTTCAGAACTAATTTTTCCTCAACGTGGTAAGGTTTTTGTCAAAAAGTTCTTGCATATGATAAACTCCGTTCATAAAACCCGTCTTATCCCGCCTGTTGGGGTAAGACGGGCTTTTGCAGCATTCTACGTTAAACGTTACTGCTCCTAAGAATATGCACAGATCCTAGTATGTTTAAGCACAGGGAGAAATAAATGTTTACTGAAGCTTAAAACAAAATTTCATCACTGTCAAATGAAAAGCGAGTGAGGCACACAGTCTCAAACACAACTATGCTCGTCTTACCACCCTCTCCTCTACCTAGTTTCAATTGCAAATTCTAAGAACTACAGCAAAACCTAGGAAATAGTATACCATATAAATATATGACACACGACAATAGAAATGGAAATTTTATCATCGTGTTGCATTTCATACATTCATATTTTTAAACCCAACACAATTTTCAGCTTGAAAACCTTCAATACAGCACCTAGGTACCTATCACACTTCAAAATGGGAGCAGTTTGATAGATAATTGCCAATGTATACGGCTTTCCAAATAAAATATGGACGACGATCAGACACAACCAGTAACAAGAAATAATTCGTCTGATTCGTGCAATAATGGCATTTCAATATTTTGTCAAATCAGAGTTCAAACTTTTCTATGCTAACAGTAAGAACTGCTTTTAATTGGTAAAATTAAAGTAGTTGCTGCAGACGGCGCAGTTAAGACAAAAGAAACAATTTCATATGTAGCTTAGAAATATTCACATCACTTTATTAATTATCACGTGACTTCTACGATGTTTTGCCCTGAAGTCACTTTACCTTGAGCCTATCCTTGACTAAATTTGTTCTTCAAAGACAGCAATGGCGCACTCTCTTGCCTGTGCTTATTCTTTTTAGCTATTTCAGTATGTTGCTGGTGTTTCTATCTAGATTTTAGAAGATGAACTACTGCTTTAGACAATGGAAGTCAGAATATAGCGTGTATATCGTCAGTTAGCGATACCATTTCGATGCGGGCTGGCTGGAGAGTATTTTCCTGTAAGTATTACGATATTTACCAGTTAAATCTTCGTTTTTCGAGTGACAAACTGAGTTCAGTTCTGATTGTGATATGTCTGAATAAGTGGCAGTGTAGGCTTAGAGTAAGGGTAATTTCAAATAAAAAACCTGCTATTTTTCCGACGCACAAAAACTTGAATCGGAGTAGCTGTTGGGCAAAACGGAAGGGGCAAAATGCACCAATGGTGTAAAATGGTCTGATGGTCTGGTTTACCCAAATCACTTAGAATAATTTGCTATGTAATTTGTTATTGTGGTAAGGTCAAAGAAACAGAGAAAAAACAAGGCAGGGGCGAGTCCAGGGTGGGCGGCAGTCTTGTGCCAAAATGAAAGCAGGTTAATATTTTAACTGAGTTAAAGGGAGATACGCGAAAAAATTTTATTGGCTATATCAAAAGGTTACAAAAAGTTGTTTCAGAAGTCCTTTTCTCATTTTTGCGAATTCACCCAGCAAATGCCTTAAAATTGCTTTCAAAGTCAACATTTCTAGACGACTTTACCGGTACACCTCATATCGATGTATATGACGTACCCACGGGTAAGGTTATCAATTTCTCTAAGAATTAGGTCATATCTATCCTAAAAACTGATGTAAAACTTTGGAATACTATAGAAAAAATTACTATAGAAAAACAACATTCCAAAACTCTTTTCAAACAGAAATATAGGGCTTAAAAGAAATCACAATTAACCAATCAGAAGCCTAGGAATTCTCAAACCGGGGTCACGTGACCTATCTGACGCAAAAGTTTTGTCATCCTGGGGTGGAAGCAGAAAATGGCTCAAGACCTGAGGTACGAAACCGATGAAGACTTGACTAATTATGTTTTTTTCCGTTTCTAGGTCAAACTAATTAAATTTGTAATTTTTAAAAGCTTTTTAAAACTAATCAAATACAAATACAGAAAAACAAACATTTGTATTACTTTTCAGCTTAAAATAGTTTTCGAAAAGTAAGTGATGGGTATGGGCATGGGTAAGTGATGAGCATTTTATCGAAACTGTTAACTTATTTCGATAATAAGTGAGTGACCTCCCAAAATTTTGCCGAAGATACAAAAATAATTGATAGTTTTGTTATCAGGATTTTTCAAATAGCAAGAAACCACAATAATAATTTTTTCGCATATATCCCTTTAAAAGATGTTGACGCTTTAACGAAAACATGATGTTTTTTCGCCATGTTACCCAGGCTGCCAGGGATATGAGTTTATATATCTTTGGGGGTGCTTGGACAAAGTCCAATGACAGCAGTCATACTGTCCGTTTTGCCCCTTCCTGAAAACCATTATGCCCCAGGGCTGGGGCAAAACGGCCAAAAAACATTTGGTAATATATTTTGCTGCCATGTTTTTCCAAATTAATTTTTCAAGTCGATACCTCTTACATAAAGACACAATTCATTAGGCTACGTCAGGGTGTATAGCTAAAACTTTTCGGCCCGCTATTGAGCTTGCTATGTTAGAAAAACACTTGGGTGTCCGTTTTGCCCTGGTCTCCCCCTACATACTGAGTCAACTTTTGTCGTCAACTCATTTGACTCGCTGTCTTTACAACTCAACTCATTGACGTGGTGTGAACCGACTCAACTCAACTCTTCTCACCTGTCTAATTTTTTAGACTCAATTCAACTCAACTCAGAGTTTAACGAGTCGGAATTTGAGTTAAACTTCTACTCTGACTCGCGAGTCGCACAGCGGTGATCATTAGCCCTGAACAGACAAGCACTGGATCTTCTGAAGCAGTGGATCTGAAGCAGTGGATCTGGAGCCACTGCTGCTTAGGGCTCTGTGATGGGTCTCTATGGGTTTGTTTCAGCGCCTCCTTACAAAAAAAGATGAGAGTAGCTTGGAGTAAGTCGGAGCAGGTGCAAAACCCGGTGTCCGCTGGAACGATTTGAGATGAGATGGGATGAGATATCAGCTGATTGCGCCTGATCAGCGCCAATATGGCGGGCGTGGCAAAGATAAGAAACTAATCAAATTTGAAGGCCTCTGATGCTCATTTAATGTATTTTAGTAAAAGTGGCATGCAGAAAAACAACGGAATCAAAACCTTTAGCTGCCCACAAAGGTCGTTTTTCTCTGTAAAACAACTTATTTTAGTTTCTCAGTTGAAATTCGTGCGCCACAATTGGGCCTCCTCCAACCTCCTCTGAAAAACCACCTTTTGTTTGAGAGGAGATTGGATTAGATTTGAGATGAGCTTTGGCGAGCTTGGAGGGAGTTTAAGGAGGCGCTGGACCGGGCGAGAGGAAGTTGGAGAAGCTTTGAGGAGGTTAGATCAGGTTTGAGGAGGCGCTGGAACAGGCCCTATGTATGTGTGGGTGCGTGGGGGTCCTGAAGATTGGAGTTCTTATTTTGGGTCAAAATAACCTGGCAGCACAATTTTTAATTTCAAATTACAAACATTATCTTCCAAAGAGCAGACATATTGTGTTTGCTGAGACTCCAAGCTATTACATAAGCCGTGTTTGATCAGTGACTGGTCCCGGCATGGGTGTGACCTATTAACCCTAGCCCTTTCCTGAGTCCCGTGGGAACAGGTTGGGTCCCTGCGTCGAGATCGCGGAACCAAAGGACTCCCCTCTAGCGGTGATAGCGGTCTGAGCGAAGGTAGTAGAAATTCCGGTGGAAGTTTCAAAATTCGGTAACGCCGTCCCCTCTGGTATTACGCAATCCTGGCTTATTACGCTTCCTTCTAGCGCCAAGTTAAGGACCTTACGATATTTTGACATACGTCAAACCATTTGCCGTGGCCCCGCCTTTCCGCACTCTGAAGGTCTAGTGTCTCCTCTGTATGACGTCATAACCGTGAGGCTCCGCCCCATGCCGGCTTTGAGGCCCGAACCATGCCAAAAGTTGTATGAATCCCGCCTGGCGCAGACGGTGAGTTGGCTGAATCTGCACCGTCGGTATGCCTCGTACAATGACCCACATCGAAAACTTCTCTGTTGGCGGCGGCGGCGGCGGCGGCGGCGGCGCGGCCCCGACAGTCGGCTGGAGAGCAGCGCGATGTTTTGTGACAGCCCCAATCTCCCCGCGCAGAATCGCGTATCCGGCGGCATTCCCAGACAACTTCGGAACGGGTCGTCAGAAAACGTACCCTCGGGAATCCCAACTCTCGGTGAGTAGGTACAATTAAAGTGGTCGCAATTAACCTACCTGAATATTTCATATTTGTCGTTGCCATGTTTAACAGTTGAAAATTGTAAAGCTGCTGGTGTGCTGGGCACTATGGGGCTGAGTTGAGCTGCGGCGCTGTGATGTTGGTGCGTTGGGAGTGGCCGCGCGCTGGCGTCTGGAGGGGCGTTTCTAGAGGTTGCCACGTGGGCGGACCGCCTGAAACCAGCCGGAAGTGACGTGGTCGGGGTCCTCTCGGCTGCATGGCATCTTCATGCCGTCCTCGGGGTGCACGGTTTCTCAAGGAGAGGTGCCACAACCATGCTGAGAGGTGCCGCAGCCGTGCTGAGAGGTGCCGCAGCCGTGCTGAGAGGTGCCGCAGCCGTGCTGAGAGGTGCCGCAGCCGTGCTGAGAGGTGCCGCAGCCGTGCTGAGAGGTGCCGCAGCCGTGCTGAGAGGGTGCCGCAGCCGTGCTGAGAGGTGCCGCAGCCGTGCTGAGAGGTGCCGCAGCCGTGCTGAGAGGTGCCGCAGCCGTGCTGAGAGGTGCCGCAGCCGTGCTGAGAGGTGCCGCAGCCGTGCTGAGAGGTGCCGCAGCCGTGCTGAGAGGTGCCGCAGCCGTGCTGAGAGGTGCCGCAGCCGTGCTGAGAGGTGCCGCAGCCGTGCTGAGAGGTGCCGCAGCCGTGCTGAGAGGTGCCGCAGCCGTGCTGAGAGGTGCCGCAGCCGTGCTGAGAGGTGCCGCAGCCGTGCTGAGAGGTGCCGCAGCCGTGCTGAGAGGTGCCGCAGCCGTGCTGAGAGGTGCCGCAGCCGTGCTGAGAGGTGCCGCAGCCGTGCTGAGAGGTGCCGCAGCCGTGCTGAGAGGTGCCGCAGCCGTGCTGAGAGGTGCCGCAGCTGTGCTGAGAAGTGCCGCAGCCACAGGCGGATCCAGGATTGCGGATTAGGGGGGGCGCCACCCGGACTAGGGGACGCCAGCTTGGACCGGCAAAACCATCAGGCGGGCGCCAAATTCTAGCGGTGGGCGCAGATTTTCGCATCCTGGGGAAGCGACATTTCAGGGGGTGCCATCGACCTCTCAGGGGGGCGCCGTGACCATTTCAGGGGGCGCGCTGCAGTCTGGTAACCAGTGCTCCGCTGCAGCCTGGTAACCAGTGCCCCGCTGCAGTCTGGTAACCAGTGCTCCGCTGCAGTCTGGTAACCAGTGCCCCGCTGCAGTCTGGTATTATCCCGCTGCAGTCTGGTAACCAGAGCTCCGCTGCAGTCTGGTAACCAGAGCTCCGCTGCAGTCTGGTAACCAGTGCCATGCTGCAGTCTGGTATTATCCCACTACAGTCTGGTAACCAGTGCTCCGCTGCAGTCTGGTAACCAGAGCTCCGCTGCAGTCTGGTAACCAGTGCCCTGCTGCAGTCTGGTAACCAGTGCCCCGCTGCAGTCTGGTAACCAGTGCCCCGCTGCAGTCTGGTAACCAGAACTCCGCTGCAGTCTGGTAACCAGTGCCCTGCTGCAGTCTGGTAACCAGAGCTTCGCTGTAGTCTCGTAACCAGTGCCCCGCTGCAGGCTGGTAACCAGTGCCCCGCTGCAGTCTGGTATTATCCCGCTGCAGTCTGGTAACCAGACCTCCGCTGCAGTCTGGTAACCAGTGCCCTGCTGCAGTCTGGTATTATCCCGCTGCGGTCTGGTAACCAGAGCTCCACTGCAGTCTGGTAACCAGTGCCCTGCTGCAGCGTGGTATTATCCCGCTGCAGTCTGGTATTATCCCGCTACAGTTTGATAACCAGTGCCCTGCTGCAGTCTGGTATTATCCCGCTGCAGTCTGGGACCAGAGCTCCGCTGCAGTCTGGTAACCAGTGCCCTGCTGCAGTCTGGTATTATCCCACTGCAGTCTGGTAACCAGTGCCCTGCTGCAGTTTGGTAACCAGTGTCCCCGATGGCTCACTATAGCAGATGCACCGGATTCAATTTTTCAAGACTGGACCATGACTAAATTGGCTAGAATAAGGCTAAAAATGTGAGCGGATTTCGCTGTATTGTGAGTTTGCAAGGCTAGTGCAGGGTGCAGTATGAAAAGCTGGCAGCTGCAGGGCTGGGGAAGGGTGCGGTATGAACAGTTGGCAGCTGGAGGGGGTGGGGAAGGGTGCAGTATGAACAGTTGGGGGCTGCAGGGTTGGGAAGGGGTGCAGTATGAACAGTTGGCAGCTGGAGGGTTGGGGAGGGGTGCGGTATGAACAGTTGGTGGCTGGAGGGGTGGGGAAGGGTGCAGTATGAACAGTGGGCAGCTGGAGGGGTGGGGAAGAAGGCGGTATGAACAGTTGGCAGCTGGAGGGGTGGGGAAGGGTGCAGTATGAACATTTGGTGACTGCAGGGTTGGGAAGGGGTGCAGTATGAACAGTTGGCAGCTGGAGGGTTGGGGAGGGGTGCGGTATGAACAGTTGGTGGCTGGAGGGGTGGGGAAGGGTGCAGTATGAACAGTTGGCAGCTGGAGGGGTGGGGAAGGGTGCGGTATGAACAGTTGGCAGCTGGAGGGTTGGGAAGGGTGCAGTATGAACATTTGGGGGCTGCAGGAGTGAAGAAGGGTGCAGTATGAACAACTGGCAGCTGCAGGGTTGGGGAGGGGTGCAGTATGAACAGTTGGCAGCTGGAGGTGTGGGGAAGGATGCGGTATGAATAGTGGGCAGCTGGAGGGGTGGGGAAGAAGGCGGTATGAACAGTTGGTTGCTGGAGGGGTGGGGAAGGGTGCAGTATGAACAGTTGGCAGCTGGAGGGTTGGGGAGGGGTGCAGTATGAACAGTTGGCAGCTGGAGGGTTTGGGAGGGGTGCGGTATGAACAGTTGGGGGCTGCAGGGGTGGGAAAGGGTGCAGTATGAACAGTTGGCAGCTGGAGGGTTGGGAAGGGTGCAGTATGAACATTTGGGGGGCTGCAGGAGTGAAGAAGGGTGCAGTATGAACAGTTGGTAGCTGGAGGGTTGGGGAAGGGTGCGGTATGAACAGTTGGCAGCTGGAGGGTTGGGGGAGGGGTACGGTATGAACAGTTGGCAGCTGGAGGGTTGGGGAGGGGTGCAGTATGAACAGTTGGCAGCTGGAGGGTTTGGGAGGGGTGCGGTATGAACAGTTGGGGGCTGCAGGGGTGGGAAAGGGTGCAGTATGAACAGTTGGCAGCTGGAGGGTTGGGAAGGGTGCAGTATGAACATTTGGGGGCTGCAGGAGTGAAGAAGGGTGCGGTATGAACAGTTGGTAGCTGGAGGGTTGGGGAGGGGTGCGGTATGAACAGTTGGCAGCTGGAGGGTTGGGGAGGGGTGCGGTATGAACAGCTGGCAGCTGCAGTGTTGGAGAGGGGTGCAGTATGAACAGTTGGTAGCTGGAGGGTTGGATAGGGGTGCAGTATGAACATTTGGGGGCTGCAGGGGTGGGGAAGGGTGCACTATGAACAGTTGGCAGCTGGAGGGTTGGGGAAGGGTGCACTATGAACAGTTGGCAGCTGGAGGGTTGGGGAAGGGTGCGGTATGAACAGTTGGCAGCTGGAGGGGTGGGGAGGGGTGCGGTATGAACAGTGAGCTGCTCCTATCCCGATGTGGGGGCTCGGCGGAAAAGCGCTAAAGCTCTGCAGCCGGGTGGGTCCGGGTTGGGCTCACAGCCTGGGACAACGTGCGCACTGAGGACCTCTTGGACCAGTCGCTCCTAGGAACACGTCTCCAGTACTACAGACATATTTGCTCTTTTCCGTTCACCGTCTCGTGCTGAACGAAGTGTTGACCGGTCGGTTCGGAAACACCCCTAAACCTGTTCGCAATTGCCACCACCCGTGGCACGGTTGACGAAGCTGCGATTCTCTCGAGTGTGGAAGGCCCTGGATCAAGGCTGACCTGTGGCTGCCTGTTCCGCGGCTGCCTCCTACCCAGGAAACAGCGGTACACTGGGGAGTGCGCGCCACAGCAGTGGAATCAACGTCTTGCCATCCGGTGTCCCTGTTTGCGGGTGCACGGGCCTGATCGGCCTTTAAAGTCATCCACCAGTCCGGTCTCCCGTCCGCGGCCCTCATGTAAGGGCTCGGCTTCTGCCGAGCGGCTTGGGGAGACCAGAGCAGCCTATACGACACATAGTGCGGTGGTGGTGGATAGATGCTTCCGCCTTGGATGCACAAAACGTGAGTGCGCTGTATGAATGAAAATTACGAACGCAAATAATGCTGCCCAGTAAAGGGAACGGAAATTATGACTTGAGATTTCTACGGGCCTGTACCCGTATACTTCCACTGCCTGGCAGCGCCGCTGCGGCGGCGGTGGATTTGGAAGCACTTTTGGTCCCGCTTCCGACTTGTCCCGTGCTATTCCGAGTCTGCGTCTGCTTCCGACTGGACCCGTGCTATTCCGAGTCCGCGTCTGCTTCCGACTGGTCCCGTGCTATTCCGAGTCCGCGTCTGCTTCCGACTGGACCCGTGCTATTCCGAGTCCGCGTCTGCTTCCGACTGGACCCGTGCTATTCCGAGTCCGCGTCTGCTTCCGACTGGACCCGTGCTATTCCGAGTCCGCGTCTGCTTCCGACTGGACCCGTGCTATTCCGAGTCCGCGTCTGCTTCCGACTGGTCCCGTGCTATTCCGAGTCCGCGTCTGCTTCCGACTGGACCCGTGCTATTCCGAGTCCGCGTCTGCTTCCGACTGGTCCCGTGCTATTCCGAGTCCGCGTCTGCTTCCGACTGGACCCGTGCTATTCTGAGTCCGCGTCTGCTTTCGACTGGACCCGTGCTATTCCGAGTCCGCGTCTGCTTCCGACTGGTCCCGTGCTATTCCGAGTCCGCGTCTGCTTCTGACTGGTCCCGTGCTATTCCGAGTCCGCGTCTGCTTCCGACTGGACCCGTGCTATTCCCAGTTCTCGTCTGCTTCCGACTGGACCCGTGCTATTCCCAGTCCGCGTCTGCTTCCGACTGGGCCCGTGCTATTCCGAGTCCGCGTCTGCTTCCGACTGGACCCGTGCTATTCCGAGTCCGCGTCTGCTTCCGACTGGTCCCGTGCTATTCCGAGTCCGCGTCTGCTTCCGACTGGACCCGTGCTATTCCGAGTCCGCGTCTGCTTCCGACTGGTCCCGTGCTATTCCGAGTCCGCGTCTGCTTCCGACTGGTCCGGTGCTATTCCGAGTCCGCGTCTGCTTCCGACTGGACCCGTGCTATTCTGAGTCCGCGTCTGCTTTCGACTGGACCCGTGCTATTCCGAGTCCGCGTCTGCTTCCGACTGGACCCGTGCTATTCCGAGTCCGCGTCTGCTTCCGACTGGACCCGTGCTATTCCCAGTTCTCGTCTGCTTCCGACTGGACCCGTGCTATTCCCAGTCCGCGTCTGCTTCCGACTGGTCCCGTGCTATTCCCAGTCCGCGTCTGCCTCCGACTGGGCCCGTGCTATTCCGAGTCCGCGTCTGCTTCCGACTGGTCCCGTGCTATTCCGAGTCTGCGTCTGCTTCCGACTGGTCCCGTGCTATTCCGAGTCCGCGTCTGCTTCCGACTGGTCCCGTGCTATTCCCAGTCCGCGTCTGCTTCCGACTGCACTGAGACAATTCTCTACTCCCTAAAGGAGTAAAGTGGTCGTAGGTCTATTTGTCCCCCACCACAACACTTACCCTACCCACCGATTACTCTAACATTATTCCTTAGTTTCACCTGAGTTACCTCTCAAGTATGCTTAAATGACACACTAATTACCCCTTATGGACACCAAAAATACGCTGGACTAACCCTTATGATATCCCTTCACTGAGCAAGTTTTTACTGCCTGCAGGAGTAACCTCCTTTACACCTAGTTTACCCCCTGTTTACGCTCACCTTAGCTTAAAAATCCCAAAGTTACGCCAGCTCCACCTGTCAGTTATCCCCAAATGACACCATCAATACCCCATCGTTACACCTAATATACACGCGTTGCGGGATCTAGGGGGGCGGAAAATTGCCCCTCCCCTCAAATCCCCGATTTCTAAAAAACACATTTCTTCACGAGTTTCGGTCTCTTACCCCCTCCCCAAACGTTGATCTAGCTCCACCCTTGGATACACATGACTTAGCCCCATGATGTCCTCCTTATTACTGCTTAAAATGCGGCACTTCCTCCTGAAATCCAAAAAAGAGAAATACAACGAAATTTATTTATTCCACACCAACCAAGCATCGCCGGAGCCTACAGCTGCGCAGGATCTCGTCCAATGACGACCAAAAACGAAATGAGGACGAATATCACCGTTCTGTATGATTGGGCAAAATAATATACAAAACCTTCAAAGACAATACTCCGACCCTCTTCACGACATCTCCCTTTATGACATCCCCTTTATGCAAAAACATCCCTTTTCATGACATCTCCCTTTATGACAACCCCTTCATGACATCTCCCTTTATGACATCCCCTTCATACAAAAATACCATCCATCTATCTCATCCTCATCTCTCCGATTTTATTGCAACTGCGGTCATGGGGTTATCGACAGCCTAAGACACGGCTGAGGCATTTCTAGGTCTCCAAGTCCAATCGTTCAGGAGCAGTGGCGGTTTCAAGGAGGGGGGGCAAAAAGGCATTTCCCCCAAACGGAAAAGCTCGGGGCAAAACTGTGTTTTTGGCCCCCCCAAAGTCATCGACCTCCTTTTTCCCCAACTCCTTTTTTGTTTATAAGCAAGATTCTGGTGCTTTAACTCTCAACTTCAAACAGAACCAGTTAAGTTCAGTGTAAGTATTGGACCTCGCGCCGGAAAAAGTATCTCAAGCCCATATTATTCAACCCGTGACGTTTTTTTTACTTTTCGCCTCAAATACCCAAAATTCAAAAATTTTACCGGGAAGTGATGTTGTAGCGCAGCTTTCACGGCGCGACGTTTTTTTTTTTGCTTTTCGACTTTTGACTTCGGTTTGCCCCTCCCAAACCGACCGGGTAGATCCGCCACTGTTCAGGAGTTACAGCCTTTGGCAAATTTACACTACGCCCGTACAATATTTTTCGGCAACCATTTTCTTCTGTCAAAATATACATAACCCGGTAAAATTTTATATAGATGTATAGACATGTTGAAAATGAACCAATGAACATATTGGTCGTGGTTTTGAATTTTTCATTGATATGAAAATAGTTGTAGTTTTGAATGGATTTCAAAATGTGTTCTTAAGTATTAATTTCAAATATGATACCACCACATGAAAGAGCTCATCAGAAACCATGAAAATCAACAATAAAAATCTGAATATTTTTTACAAGCATGTCAAACCAAGCTGAACACGGGGCTCGTATACATGCCGTCGGCGTATTTTGACCCCTCCCCTCCATATCTCATTCCCTGGGAAAGCTGAAGAAAACTTTAGGACGACATTACAAAGCTCTTGACGAGACGAAGATAATTTATTCGGACAATGTTTAGGTCAGGTCAATATAGAGGTCACCCGAGGTCAAAGAAGGTTGCATAGGATTAGCAGGGGGCAGTGCAGATTTACCCCTATGGATTTACCCCTATGGATTTACCCCTGTGGATTTACCCCTATGGATTTACCCCTGTGGATTTACCCCTATGGATTTACCCCTGTGGATTTACCCCTGTGGATTTACCCCTGTGGATTTACCCCTGTGGATTTACCCCTGTGGATTTACCCTGTGGATTTACCGCTATGGATTTACCCCTGTGGATTCTTACCGGGCTGAGCTGGAACCAAATCTTATGCATGTTTATACATTGAATTTGTCTCATCTTGACAAATCGAATGATCTATGATCTGACTATGCTAGGTCAAATTTGGAAATTGACCTGACCTCGAGCCAGGTCAGGTTTACATGTTGACCTGACAACGTCATGTCGTACATCAATCGACTGCTTGAGACAAGCCTAGCACAATAAAAGAAAATGGAAGCTCCGGCTATCAGTTTGGGAATTCGAGCATCTGACCTAGAGGTAATCTTAGGTCACATACCGATTGATGTACGGCATGAACATGCCAGGTTAACTGCTGGCCTGGCTCGAGGTCAGGTCAATTTCCAAATTTGACCTAGCATAGTCAGATCATATATCATAGCCCAGGGGTATATTCCGGCGGACCGCTGCCAACAGCGGATGCAAGATGTCTATGGGGCTGAAACTCCGCAATATTTCTGGATACCGATAGAAAGGGGTTGTTCGGAGAAGGTGTGCAGAGGGTTGAACACCCCTAGCCCCCTCTCCGAAACAAAAGTATACAAAGCCGTCACTGAACGTTACCTCCCCTCCCCGATCAAGACCAGGTGAACCCGGAAACGTCTATTGCTACCCCCATCCCAAGGGTGCGAGCATGGGGATCTCGGTGGCTGCGCTGCCCGGATTCGAAAACTACATTCGCCTAAAACAACATTCGCGTTTTGTTCCTTCCCATACACTACAACTCTGTAGCAAAACCCTGGCCACTCTCGGCACCCTCATAGATTCTGGTATAAATGCCACCTTCTTCCCCTACAAAGAGAAAACCTGGATCTGACATTGCAAGTTCCTGTTAATAACACCAGGGGCGCAGCCAGAGCTTTGGTATTGGGGGGCACACCAACTTTAAAGGGCACCCCGGGAAAAAGGGCACTTTTTAACTGAACCTAAAAAAGCTTACTATATCTTTGTTGATATCATTTTTGGGGCATCTTTGGTTCAATAAAAATGCAAATAAATCATTGACGGAGAAGGAAAACTCTATTAAAACCGAAACAATAAAAAAATCACCAAAATGTCATGGAAGTAGCCAAAACACGACTGTTTTGGTTAGATTTAAGGGGAAATCAGCCAACTCATGCAAGTACTTACCATCAGAGAAATCAGCGGAACATGTGATATCTGTTACCATGTGCAAGGTAAGGCATATTGGAGTCGAAAATTCATTTGTTATGCCCACTGGTTTTGTCGTGATGAGGGAGCCCTAGCTGAACGCGGATAAAGTTCCTTGCCTCCCACAATCATCGTGGGACGAGGAGTGGCATAGTAGTGCCTTTGGAAGAACACAATTTTTGCTGCCGGAATAATTTGGGAGATACCTTTTGAACGCGTTTATTAAGTTCCATATTATTTAGGATCGGTCACAGTTAAGAGTAAAGAAAAGATGAACAGCCCAGTGGTTTGGATGGGGATGGTGAGAGAGGGATAGAAATTGTGAAAACTTGTTCTTCCTTTAAATTAATTAGTAGAAATCCTGGTTAAGGGGACTGTGCTCTGAGCTCAGGGGCACATGCCTTTTTATCATCCCTTCCCAGAATCCACTAGTATAATAAACAATTTATATAACCAGGGATCCCTAGGGATCACAAGCCATTTTAGAGATTCTTCATTCCTCGTTAGCTCCGTTTTACAAGGGAGTTTCCATCGTGTTCTTATCCCCCATCTATTCAAGACCAGCTCTTGGGCCCCCAAGTGTGGATCAGAGGCCTCCAGAGCAGCTTCCCCCCATCCCCCCAGTTGTGCCTTCAGGGACTAGAATAGCTCAGTGACCCCGCCCCGAGATGATGGAGTTGGCCCTGTGTTCTTATTATCTGTCTATTCAAGACCACCTCAGGGCCTCCTGATGTAGATCAGGGCCCCAGAGCAGCTCATGGGACTAGACTAGCTCATTGGCCCCAGAGATGAGGTCATCAAACTAGCTCAATGGGCCACAGATAGGCTCATAGGGCCTTTAACTAGTTCAAGAAGCCCCAGAACAGTTTAAGGTGCCAGATCACCTCAGGGGGCCCCAAGCCAACATTAGGGGCTCTCACAAGCTCAGCGCCCAGACCAGCTCAGGGTACCCTCAGAACCCAGATCCGCTCTTGGGCCCGAAATCAGCTCTTGGGGCCCCAGATCAGTTCAGGGGCCTCAAGTCAGGTCAAGGGGCAAGATCAAGTCAGGGGCACTCAATCAGCTCAGTGATCCCTAACCAGCTCGGGGCCCAACCAGTTCAGGAGCCCCAGAGCTGCTCAGGGGACACCAGATCTGCCCATAGGGCACCAGATCAGCTTCGGGGACAAAGGGATCAGATCAATTGTCCCCGACTAGCTCGGGGCCCAGATCAGCTCGGGGTTACCAGATCAAGTTAGGAGCACCATACCAGTTCAGGGGCCCTCATCAGCCTCTATGGGCCCAGCTCAGCTCAGGGCCCCAGTGCTGCTCAGGAAGTCACGTAATGAACTCCAGGAGGCCCAGATCAGCTTAAAGGGCATCATATTGGCCCAGGGAGCACCAAATTAGCTCAGGGGTACCAGGCTAGCTCAGAGGGCATAAGATGGGCTCCGGAGGCACATTGATGGCTCAGGAGGCACCAGAACGACTCAGAGGGCATTAGTTTAGCTCAGTGGGTAACATATCTGATCAGGGGGCACCAGAGGGATCAGCCCGGAGGCCAGATCAAGTCAGGAGGCACTTAATCAGCTCAGGAGCCCCATACCATCTCAGGGGCCCTCGTCAGCCTCTGTGGGCCCAGCTCATCTCAGGGCTTTAGAGCTGCTCATGAAATCACGTAAGGAGGCCCAGGTCAGCTTAAAGGGCACCAGACTAGCTCAGGGGTACCAGACTAACTCAGAGGGCATCAGATGGACTAAAAAGGCACCAGATCGACTCAGGGGCATTAGTGCAGCTCAGGTGGCACCAGATTGATCCGCTCGGGGGGCCAGATCAGCTCCCAGCCCCCCCCATCTATGGCAGGGGCCTAAATCAGCTCAGGAGCAACATAACAGCTCAGGGGACACAAGATGGACTCAGGGCCCACCAAACCAGCTCAGAGGGCACCAGACCATCTAAGGAGATATTAATAATCAGCTGAGGGGGCACCTAATCAGCTGAAGAGGCACCATATTGAGTTAGGAGACAGTAGATCAACTTGGGGAGGCATGAGATCAGCTCGGGGGCCCGAATTAGCCCCAGGGGCACTAAACCAGCTATTAGGGCACCAAGCAAGCTCGGAGGCATTAGACTAACTCTGAGGGCATTATATATGTTCAGGAGGCACAATTATTTGCTCAGTGGGGCACTCGATTGACTCAGGGGCACCAGATCAGCTCAGAGGGTAAATAATCAGCTCAAGAGGCCAAGACCAGCTGAGAGGCCACGAGATGAGCTCAAGGGGCACCAGATTAGCTTCACCCGTACGATTATTGGCGACGATGAGGCATTATGTGGACACATACTAGGTGCCCATACTCTTCCCGGGTGCTTGGAAAGGCGACATAATTTCCTTCTGATCGAAAAAGGTATTAAATTGTCCAACAATAGTTTCAATCGCTACATGTGGTCCAGTTAAATCTAGGTTCAACGGCGTAAGGCACTAAATTTCGAGCGGCACGGCCCAAATTGGGTACACCACCTGAAAATCAAAAGGGCACCCCGGCAGTGATGGGGGCACATGCCCCCTGTGCCCCCTGGCTGCACCCATGGACAGTAGATCAACTCCGGGAGGCATTAAATAAGCTCAGGGGGCCCGGATCAGCTCAAGGGGCACTAAAACAGCTAATAGGGCACCAGACAAGCTCGGAGGCATCATACTAACTCAGAGAGTATTATATAGGCTCAGGAGGCACAATTATTTTCTCAGGGGGCACCAGATTGACTACGAGGGCACCAGATCAGCCCAGAGGGCACATGATCAGCTCCAGGGGGCACCAGATGAGCTCCGCCCGAACGATTATTGGCGACGATGAGGCATAATCTGGAAACGGATTACGTGCTCATACTCTTCCCGGGTGCTTGGAAAGACGACAGAATGCCCTAGCTGACCAAAAGAGGCACTTAATTTTCAAACAATAGTTGAAATCGCTAAATGTAGTCTAGTTCCATCTAGGTTCAACGGCGTATGTTACAAAATTTTGAGCGGCATGGACCAAAGAGGGTGCACCACCTGGCAATCAAAAGGGCACCCGGCACCGATGGAGGCACGTGCCCCCTGTGCCCCCTGGCTGCACCCCTAGACAGTAAACTCCGGGAGGCATTAAATAAGCTCAGGGGGCGACGATGAGCTCAAGGGACACTAAAACAGCTAATAGGACACCAGGCAAGCACGGAGGCATTAGACTAACTCAGAGAGCATTATATAGGTTCAGAAGGCACAATTATTTTCTCCGGGGGGCACCAGATTGACTACGAGGGCATCAGATCAGCTCAGGGGGCACATGATCAGCTCCAGGGGCCAAGACCAGCGCTCAGGGGGCACCAGATGAGCTCAAGGGGCACCAGATTAGCTCCGCCCGTACAATAATTGGCGACGTTGAGGCATTATCTGGAAACGGATCACGTGTCTATACTCTTCCCGGGTGCTTGGAAAGGCGACAGAATGCCCTAACCGACCAAAAAAGGCACTTAATCGTCAAACAATAGTTTAAATCGCTAAATCCAGTCTCGTTCCATCTAGGCTCAACGGCGTAGGGCACTAAATTTCGAGCGGCACGGCCCAAAGAGGGTACACCACCTGGCAATCAAAAGAGCACCCCGGCACCGATGGGGGGGTACGTGCCCCCTGCGCCCACCCTGGCTGCGCCCTGAATAACACCATGGTCTCCACACTTGAAATACTAAAACCGGATCTTCACCGCCCTTTATTTACCAAACCGAGCCCATTACGGTCTTCGGGGTAAGGCCAGATAGATTTTCATCCCTAGTTGGGTTTTGAAGTGAGCCAACAGCAATTTGCATCAATCGGTATCAGCTGACTGCGCCTGCCCAGCTTCGCCAGCTGATTGCGCCTGCCCAGCTTCGCAACCGACGGTGCGTCTTGGACGGTGCCGGCCTGGTTGAAGTGAAGAAGTTGGAGCTAGGGTGTAATTTTCTATCTCTTTGGGGTGCCCGAGCACCCCCAATCGGAATTTGAGCACCCCCAATCATGCATTGAGCACCCCCAATACATGTGCCGCCCCTGGGTTATCACCGCTGCTCTGATCAGTGCCATCCCTATCTCATCACTACCGCTCTGATTCGTGCCGCCACCACCACCAACAGTTACTCACTGCGCTCCCCCCGGATGATTACTGCCGCTTTTGGCTCGTCACTGATCAGCTGGCTGAGCACTGCCGCCCCTGGTCACCATTGCCGCCCCCGGCTGATCTCTGCCGGCCGTGGTTCGTCACAGTCGCCCCCTGGCTTATCGCTGTCACCCGTGGTTCATTAACTTCCGCCCCCTGGCTGATCACCGCCATCATCTGACTTATAACTGCCGCCCCCTGACTGATAACTGCCGGCCCCTGGCTGATAACTGCCGACCCTGCCTGATCACTGCCGCTACTGGCTGATCACTGACGCCTCTGACGGATAAGTGCCGCCCTCTGACTAATAAATACCGCCCCTAGCTTATCACTGCCGCCCTCTGACTGATAACTGCCGCCCCCTGGCTGATCACTGCCGCCCCCTGGTTGGTAACTGCCGCCCCATGACTGATAACCGCCGCCCCTGACTGATCACTGCCGACCCTTGGCTGATAACTGCCGCCCCTGGCGGATAACTGCCGCCCGTGCCTAAACACTGCCGCCCTTGGCTGATCACTGCCGCCCCCTGGCTGATAAATTCCGGTCCTTGCTGACCATTGTCGCCCCATGGCTGATCACTACCGCCCCCGACGAATAACTTCCGTCCATTGCTGATCACTGCCGACCCCTGGTGGATCACTGCAGCCCCCTGACGGATAACTTCCGCTCCCTGACGGATAAGTGCCGCCCCCTTACTGATAAATGCCGCCCCTAGCTTATCACTGCCTCCCCCTGACCGATAACTGCCGATCCCTGGCTGATCACTGCCGCCCCCTGGTTGATCGCTGCCGTCCCCTGGCTGATAACTGCCGCCCCCTGACTGATAACTGCCGCCCCCTGACCGATAACTTCCACCCCCTGGCTGATAACTGCCCCCTGACTGATCACTGCCGCCCCTGGTTCATCAATGCCGTCTCCTGGGGCAGTGAGCATCCTGGAGATATCTGGGTAGTGAGCGTTGTGGGGGAGCATGCTTCTGTGAATATCACTAGCATCATGTCATATCTGAGGAGCGTTAGTTTTAATGCCATATATTCTTTTCTGTAGTATTTTAAGTTTTACATAACGTCAAATTTCGTTTCACCGGGTGGGTGACCTTAGTATGTCTAGTACAAAATGTTATGTCATTTTTTAGTGTTAATATTTTAATTTATTTTATTTATTTACTTTAATTGTTTTTATATAATCTTCTGATACAATGTTCACAACCTGACCTGTTCTACCACCTGACTTGTGAAAAAGTGCGTGTGGAAATGTCCTATTTACGTATTTAATTTAGTGTTATGGGCGCCGTAGGACCCTAGATATGGGCGCGCCCTAAAACACCAATATGAAGATGGACCTTCTCCCGGCCGATCACTGCCGCCCCTGGTTCATCACTGCCGCCCTAATTCATGCCGCTTCTGGCTCACCAATGCTGTCTCCGGTATATTTTGACCTAAACGCGTGCCGCCCCGACTCATCGCTGCCGCCCCTGGTTCATCACTGCCACCCACTGACTGATCAGTGTCTGCCCTGGTTCATCACCGCCGTCCTGATTAATCACTACTGCCCTGATTTACGCCGCCCCTGGCTAATCAATACAGCCCCCGGTTTTTAATCAACCCATGTATTATGAGCCGCCCCTGGTAAAACACTTCCTCCCTCGAATCCTCGCTGCTCCCCCCCGGCTGATCACCGCCGTCCCCTGCTTCACTGCCTCCCCTGGTTTGTCACTGCCGAGGAGAATCCGGCCATGGCCCCCAAAACCAGTCAAACTTAAGTCGTGCTTTCAGCTTAGTTTTGTCAGCAGGAATCTGTAACACCCCTCCAGAAAGCAAACAGCAGCCCAATATCGTCTAATCGTTATCTGTTTGCCTATTGGAGAAATTCTCCAAACCGAGTAAATGGTAGACTGCTGCTGCCGTGCTTTCACTGTTGTAGCGTCAGTCAGGGGTGAAATGTTCTATCTCTTTGGCGTGAGCGAGCACACCCAATCATAACTTGGGTATCCCTAATACACACGTCGCTTCCCGACTCAGCATTACTGCCCTGATTCATGCCGACCCCGGTTCATTACTAGCGCCCTGATTTATACCGCCTTGGTTCATCACTGCCGCCTCCTGTCTATCACTGCCACCCTGATTCCTGTCAGCCCTGACTTACCACTGCCGCCCTGATTCAAACAGCACCTGGCTCATCACTGCTAACAGTGGCCCTCCAGTAATATCCTCGAATTATCACTGTCACTGTCTGCTTCCGACTGGGCCCGTGCTATTCCGAGTCGGCGTCTGCTTCCGGGGCTGACGGTGGTGGCATACGCGCATCCAGACGGGAGGCAAAGGGGGCAGGTGCCCCCTCCCCGATCGGCCGTCGGCGCCCCCTGAAATGGTCAAGGCGCCTCTCCTGAAAGGTCGATGGTGTCCCCCCCCTAAAATGTCGCTTCCCAACTCACCCTCCTCAGGATGCGACAATCGGTGCCCACGTGTAGGATTTTGCACCCACCTGATAGGTTTTGCCGGTCAAAAGTGGTGCGGTATTCGCATCCTGACCCCTGGTCCGAACGGCGCCCCCTCCCCTGCCCCGGGAAGGTGCCCTCCCCGATGGGCAATCTTGGATCCGCCTGTGGGTGGTGGAGCTGCTGGTGTGTGCAACCTCCACATACCACCGGGCTTATGTAGTTATTATTGCTCTTTCATTATCGTCGTGATAAAACTTGGACTGAACTTGAATGGCGTTGGGACTCGTAAGCGAAAATCACTGAGACGTTCAAGCACCATTTTCATCAAATCTAACGCGCACTGGAGGGGGCGTCGGAGGCCCTCACCTATTTTTGAGGTGGTCGGAGAATTGCTCTTAGACGAAAACTGATAGTCGGCCACATTTGAGAAAATTCAACGGCGCGTCCAATAGTGAAAGCATTTTGAAAAAATCGGCCGAAAATGTCTGGATTTATAGGCTTTCAAAGTCAGACCTTCATTTTGGTATCGGCACAATCGCGCGGTCGGACCAGTTTGCTTGCATTGGAGATTGAGTGGTGACGTCATAACGTCATATAAACGAGAAAATATGTCAAGATCCCCTCCCATGAAAGTCAAGGTCAAGTTCAAAGGTCACAGGTCAAGGTAAAACCCGAATTTTCAAGGTCATTGGCCCCAGTGCTTCCGGTCAAATGTCTTTACCCATTCTGACGTATATTATACTATGACATCATAGTTATTGTAATTCACTGTAAAAGTCAAGGTCAAAGGCTATGGGTGAAGGGCAATCCTTATTCCCCCCAACAGCTGGTATAGTGTTGTTATAGTGTACATTATAAGGAGCATACCATTTTGTGACCTCAAGTCAATGAAGTTGAATGACCTTGACCCCAAAAAGTTTAGAAAGGATTCTTTGTAACTTTCATATAGGACCCTGCTCCGCCTCTAGCATATTCAAAATTTTTTTACAAGAGTCCGTATTAATGCCTTTGCTATGTCTTCACGACAGTTCCAAGGCTTTTGTACGTCTTCCCAATCTATTATTGTTAATCTGCTTGGTTTTGCCATTTTTGCCAGTTTTTGCTGCTTTTTAGTGGTAAATATCGATATTTACCGGCTCATGCCACTGACTGGCTCAAAGGGAATGTGATACCTTTATAACGTGATGTTAACTGAGATAGCCAAGTTGTAAAGCATGCCAGAAAACCCGGTACTCAATATATCATTTGTTTTGAAACTACAAATTTCCGTGGAGAAAAGCTAAACACGTACATGAAATGTACCCCAAATGTACCCCAGCCAGGCGGCCACAGTTGTCAGCTGTTGGTACGACGACAGCGCTGACGTCACGGTGAGTAATCAGCCAATTAAAATCCTTGAAGCCTATTGAATATGGTTGCGGCTGCCAGATCATGACGTCATCCACTGGCAGTGGCTTATTTTTCACCCTAGAGCAGCATTTTAAAAAATCAAAATATTGAGCTCATTGTACATTTTTCAGAGAAATAATAGACGTTTTCATGATTCTCGGCTAGAAATAGCCCTAATTACACTAGATTCTTGCATTTGACCGAGGTGCCACATTCCCTTTAAGCCCAGTTTTTATAGGTATTTTGTCATCCCTGTTTCCGAAGAGGACTGAAGATGCAAACATTCTTCTGCCGTTACTGCCAAACAGTTCTCTGGGGAGGAGTGCGACTTTGTGTCATATCGATTTCTTTTTACAAGCACCCATAAGTTAGAAGGTGATATTCAGCATGTATCAAGGATAACCTGCAGCCTCAGGGATGCTCTGCCGGGCGGTGTCGCGCGCTACACGTATCAAGGATAACCTGCAGCCTCAGGGATGCTCTGCCGGACGGTGTCGCGCGCTACACGTATCAAGGATAACCTGCAGCCTCAGGGATGCTCTGCCGGACGGTGTCGCGCGCTACACGTATCAAGGATAACCTGCAGCCTCAGGGATGCTCTGCCGGACGGTGTCGCGCGCTACACGTATCAAGGATAACCTGCAGCCTCAGGGATGCTCTGCCGGACGGTGTCGCGCGCTACACGTATCAAGGATAACCTGCAGCCTCAGGGATGCTCTGCCGGACGGTGTCGCGCGCTACACGTATCAAGGATAACCTGCAGCCTCAGGGATGCTCTGCCGGACGTTGTCGCGCGCTACACGTATCAAGAATAACCTGCAGCCTCAGGGATGCTCTGCCGGACGGTGTCGCGCGCTACACGTATCAAGGATAACCTGCAGTCTCAGGGATGCTCTGCCGGACGGTGTCGCGCGCTACACGTATCAAGGATAACCTGCAGTCTCAGGGATGCTCTGCCGGACGGTGTCGCGCGCTACACGTATCAAGGATAACCTGCAGCCTCAGGGATGCTCTGCCGGACGGTGTCGCGCGCTACACGTATCAAGGATAACCTGCAGTCTCAGGGATGCTCTGCCGGACGGTGTCGCGCGCTACACGTATCAAGGATAACCTGCAGCCTCAGGGATGCTCTGCCGGACGGTGTCGCGCGCTACACGTATCAAGGATAACCTGCAGCCTCAGGGATGCTCTGCCGGACGGTGTCGCGCGCTACACGTATCAAGGATAACCTGCAGCCTCAGGGATGCTCTGCCGGACGGTGTCGCGCGCTACACCGTCCAGCATATTCTGAGCCAAGGTTATCGACCTCCTGCAGGAAGGAGACTTCCTGATGGCCACAGCCCTGCACCCGAGCCGTGGGATGAACGTCGCGGGAGCTCTGAACCCCAATGTGTGACACACCATCAGCAGCCCTACTGCCTGCTTCCCAGGTCCTTGATCATTTCACATCCATCTAGACAACACTTGAAAGCCATCGCATTTGTGTTGAAGTCTTTAAGACAGATATCAGTATGAGGAGGCGAGGGGAAGCTGGGTGTGATGCCGAGGAGTGCGCGGGCGCGGGGATGATGGTCCAAGCGGGGAGAACCTAGGGAAGAGAAGCTGGACATGTTTGCCTAGTTTAGGTATAGTTCCGTTTGTTGTGAATGATTAAACTTACCATATGCAAATATTTTTCAGTGTTTAGCCAAGAGTTCCCTACTGTCACCCAGGGGGCACCGAAGTGTTTCCAGTGGGTGCTGGTGCGCCGGATTGGTCGATGAGGGGGGAGGCTGCCTTACTTTGGCCCTTGTTCCCTGGGACTGTGAATGGTTGGCGGTGAATGTTTCAGATATGTACTTAGTCAGATCCAGGATTGTCCACCCGTGGGAAGCCTTCGGCCAGGCAGTGTCATTTGGGCTAAAGGGGACATCGTTCGGACCAGGCGGCGGCCATTTTTTTAGACGTGCGGCCTGCCATGGTGGTGCCAGATCGCAGCGAAGAGGCGCCACTATTTGGACTCTGCAGGGGGTCGGGGCTCTGGAAGCGACGCTGTAGGAAGCACGAGGGCGGGTTGTGGGAGCGGCGAGTGGTCGGTCGGGGAACTCCTCCCTCCTTGGCCCGCTGGGTCCGCCTATGACCCGTGCCAGCTGTCGTCGGTACGCTAATGGCTATAAACCGGGCCGTCTGCTCTCATGATTCCCGATTACATAAGTCGATCAGTCCGTTCCCGCAGCCGGCACGTAAAAGAGCGTACTGAACCTGTCCATGTATCCGGGGTAAGATGGCTTTAGAGACACCGGCATACTCGCCGTCATTATCCGGCACTGGAGCGCCGCAATACCGACCGGAATTTACCGTACTGCGGCGGCGATTTACAGGCTGACATAAGCCGTAGTTGAGGCGACAGTGACGTCAGCGGTGGCGCCGCGCGCCGCCGCCGCCCCCATTGTGGGGCGACTTCCGGCGGAAGTGGCGGCTGGTGCCGATTGGCCACCAGAGCACGTGGTGGCGACGCGGGGTGTGTGCGCCGCTGCGGCCTCCGGCGGCACAAAGTCCACTGCTGCGGCTCAGGGTAATAGAGAACGGGTAGTCCGAAGTTTCGTGCTGCCATATGATAACTTCTCCAAAAGACGGACACTAAAAAAAAGTTGTGCGCGGCATTTTTTTCCATTGCATGGCTCTCGCTTCTTTTGCTGGCGCCCTCTCCTCGCCTGTGCTTGCTCGATTGATGATTGTTGTTGTTGCTTCGGAGGGAGAGAGGTGGTTCCAGTATGTATTTGTCGTTATTAAATTTCTTCCAGAAATTTCGCTTGGGTTCTCTCTGTTACACTGCTTTTCTATTGAGAGCCCCTCCATTGGCAGATGTGTTATATGTAACCTGAGAAACGTGTATTCTGCAGCTAAGGTAATAAGCATTCGCCAACGAAAGGTGTGCTTCAAAATAGCCCAGTTTGTGAAATCTGCTGGATTTCTACTATATATCATTTCGATTTGGTCAGCCCTTAGGTATGTTCAGAAGACTGACTGTGCTGGAGGTTGTGGTAGACACATAAACTTTGGGTATATTTAAATTTAAAGTAAATGAATTCTGCTACCACTTATGCTTCTGAGCATTTCATTAGAAGCTGGGTAAAATGTGCTTATCTCTGGCTCTATAACAAATGCATTTTTCAGCATAGAAAGTGGGTTTATTAAGTTGCATGGCATGCAATGCTTCCCGAGAAATGTCACTTGCGCTCACGTGTTTTTCCAGGTCTGCTTGCATTTTTTCTTTCCATCTTATTTCTGGTGGGTTTGCCTGGATGCATAGAATCTGGCAATCATGTGGTAGAAGTCTCCTCTCTCTGGCCTTGTTTCTCAATATTTCCTAAGATCCAGGAATCGCAAGAAATAACTCAATCTTCCCCTGAAACAATGCTAAAGGTATAAAAGTATGTGATATCTTAACAGTTGATTTTCTTCCTAGCATGTTACCTGCCTGCTTCCTTCTCTATTGAGCTACATCAATCTGATCTTGATATCTTCTTTTGGGAACGCACAAACACCTGTTCAACACACAGAGACTGCTTAATCCCATGCTGAGGAAAACACAATGGCACAGCATGATAAATCCAATGCATACAATCTACAGTACAAGAGGGAGCCACAATGACATGCTGGTACAAATGTTAAGCTTGTGTAAGGATTACATTTGCGCCGGTAGGGAGATAACACATTTTTTTATCGGCGGGGCATCCAGTTTCTATTCCCAGAGAATCCTTCCATACTTCATTCCCTTTTCACGATAGCAACAGATTAAACCACCTAACGCCGTGGCAAACCTAAGGTGTGCTTTTTGATTGAAATATCTAATACCTCATTCATTCGGACGCGAGTACTGGCTCGTAAAATCAGCAACCTAGGCTTGCCTTTAATGCTAGCACATGCGATGCCGCGTCTTAGGACCTTGATTACAGCGGATTCATTGATTGACTTTCTTGTATTCGTGGATTTCTAGCCTTCTCTAGTGCGGGAGAGTTGTTTGGCAATTATTAGCAAGATATTTAATTTTGGAAACCCTTATGAAGAACGTGAGTCATGGCACAAAATCTGGTGGATGAAATTTTAAGAATCCGTCCGATCGTACAGCGAGAAATTGGCCGTCATAACAATGAAGTGCCGAAGCCGTCCTTGAAATGGGAAGCTCTCGTGAGTACTTTGTCCTTCCCTGCTTACTTACCTACCTACCTATCCTTCTTGAATATTGCCTTGTACCTTCATATACTGTCGCATAACCGTTTCCACAATCACCGACATATACTTTAATATATATATATATATATATATATATATATATATATATATATGATATTGAACATTTAAACATAACTATTATTTTTGCTTACCGACTTGAGCTTGCTCCCCTCTCCAGGCGACCTGCTGCATCCGCCCCTGTCCACTATCAAGTAAAAAGCCTAGGCGACATCCTTACCTCTAAACCAATCGTGCCTAGACTGTCATAATGTTCAAGCGCCGCCACTGCTAGCTGACCAAAAATAGTTCTGAATTGTCTAATAATAGTTGCAACCGCTACTTGAGGTCTACTTGCATCTAGGTTCAACGGCGTATAACACTAAATTTCGAGCGGCACAGCCTAAACGGTGCACCCCCTAGCGATTAATGGGGCACTCTGGCACCGATGAGGTCATGTGCTCCCTGTTCCCCTTTTGGCTGCGCGACCCCAAGTCTTTGGGCTTCTGACCCCCACCTCCTCCCGCCATCTCCATCCGTTCCCGGAAGGCACTGCTTGGCGAGTTTGCGGTTCTGCTCTGCGCTAGAATCTGCCCAGTAAACACGAAAAGGAAATATTCTGAAGAATCAAAGTTTCTATTGATATCGGCTTACAATAGCATGTAAAAATAATCAAGTTTAAAGACATCTCTGAAAATAACTTGTTAAAGTGCTCCCACGCAGTTTCGAACTCGCGACCCATTGCGTGGCGAGCTAGCGCTCTACAAGTTGCGCTACGGTGACGCGTGATCAGTCGCCCGCTCGGGGAGGGAGGGGTCGATGGTGGCGCGACATCGTGTCAGTTTTTGCTGTCCTGTGGGAAGGTTTTTGTGGGCATTGTAAAACCGATTTCGGACCCAAAAGGAAATTGATGACGTTTTCAGATGGTATATAATTTGTTTCTGGGACCACCCAAATTTGCAATCTGGAGACGTTCCAAAATGAATATTTTAACATGCGATGTCAATGGGACAGAGGAATTAGCACGCCCGTGCTGCCAACTAACTTGGATGGGGGCTGGGTGCGGCCCTCATCGGGCCGGACAGGGTGCCAGCCCCGCCAGCAGCGGCGCCGCCGGCGTCTCGGGGTGGGGTGGGGGAGGAGACGTTTTCACGGTGCGCCGGCACAGGCGCTCACCCGCCCACCGGATGGCCGGTTTGAATGGGAGGGCATGGCTGGCGGTGCCGCACAGGCGGAGGCGTCTCCACCCGACTACCGGAACACACGCCCCTCCCCTCCCCCTCCCCCGGCAGCAGGGCAGGAGAGACAACTATTGAGCATTTTGGCAGTCTCTGAAAACACTGGCGTTACACTTCACAAAGACTACATTTGGACAGAGGTGTGCATTTATAACCGGGGTTGCCACGGGCACCCCAGTGAAACGTCGACGTGGTGTTAAAATATCCTTTAAACTTGTTTTTTCATTTAGATAATTTTAACTTGTTTATACGCCTCAATAGGGCTGTGAAAAAGACTGATATACGTTATGTATATTATCATGTTTTATTAACGTGGCTATTGACATTTTAAATATGACATTTTGATACAATTTTAAAAACCTAACCTGTCTTACACCTGACTTGTCGAAACTCGTGCGGAGATGTTATTTATGTATTTTATTTAGTGTTTTGGGCACCGTATAACCCTAGATGTCGGGGCGCCCTAAAACGCCAAATATGATGATTGATGACTATTGACATTTCAATTTTGGGCACCCCCAACCATTTTCAAAAAGCTTTCCCCTGCATGTGGAGCATTTGCGTAGGTCCACGCTGATGCTAGGGACAAAATGCCAGAAACATGTCACTTAAACAGTGCACCCTGTCATAGAGGCCGTGCACCTTGACCCGCGCTCCGGTGGGCTTCCGAGCCACCTCCGCCCTGATGGGGGGGGTGTTTAAACACCCCCTCGAACTCGGCCCCTGTGCAGGATAGCGAAAAAACGCGAACGCTGGTGGATAGCTCATACAAATTCATGGAGAAACTTTATCAGTCGCCTTTTGCTTCAGGTCAATATTGAGGTCATTGCAGGTCCAAGAAAGTGGTATTTTGAGTAAAGTTGTTGGGCTCCAGCGTCTGACAGAGTTAGTTAGAATCATTTTTAGGCACCATTCGTTTTCTCTCGTCACGGAAAATCGAATGATTATAATATGACCATACTAGGTCAAAACTAAAAAATGATCTGACCTCAGGTTACATCATAAGTGTCGCCACCGGCAAAAAGTGGGGGGGGGCCAGCCAAACTTCAACCTGATGCTGACAAAAAACTTTCAACATCAGGACCAAAAACTGTTCGAATTTGGGCTCCTCGCTGCATTCCGCAGCGGCTGGATATAAGAATGTCCGGTTGTCTCTCATTTTGACTGAGATCAGAAAATGTTTGGCCAAAAAGTGGGGGGGCCAGGCCCCCCTGGCCCCCCTTTTCCGACGCGTATGGGTTACATCAAGTTCACTTTTTAACCTAGCATAGTCATATGCACATCAATCGACTCGTAATAGCAATCTGAACACAATAATATCAAAATAAAAGCTGTATCATCATTTCCTGCAAAGTTATTGACCAATGTAAGTCTGAAAACTGCTAAGTAGCCCCATATGACATCTCAGAGTTCACAGGTCAAAAATTGCAACATGAACCCGGAAAAGGGCCCAGCATACTATGATTTGTAGAATATGAAGGCATTATCAGCGGTATCTACACATGTACAGTCCAATTTCTGTTTTTTCCCGTGTAGGGGAGACCGGGGCTCGTTGAACATGATTTTTGTTTTGGTCGCATATCTCAGAGATTGCTTAAGGCAAAGACTTCGCTCTGCCATTGCTGGAAAGCCTATCCTTTTGGCTTTCAAGTGATGCGTGTACCAATGCTTTAATGTTGTCGCCGTGTGAAATATTTGATCATGAATAGGTCAAAGTCAGATGGCTCCACTCGCCCCGTGTCGGGGTAAGTTGAGCCGCGCTCCGGGGTACGTTGAGCCGCTTAACGATTTGAAACTTCTTACACTTAATGACCTATCCAGGGTCTAAAAGGTGTATATTCGGGATTTTTCGATTTCGTGACCTGAGGTCAGGTCACGAGATGACCTCTCCCATTGAAAAAGCATGGGAAAAGCTATCTGATGATCTAAAAGTCACAAAAACGATTGCAAATGCTCAGCTTGCTCAGAAAAGCGTTCTTGGACACCCTTTCACGGATTTCAGGGGCCATATTTGCCCTTTGACCTCTCCGAGGTTATCTAAGGTCACCAGGGGTCAAAGGCAGTATTTTGGCAATAACTTGACCTAATTAAGCTAGAGCGCTGAATCAAACATCATCGTGTATGTCCGTCACGGGCTTTCATTTCATATACGGCAAGGTCACTCTCTGGCCTTTCGTGACCTCAGATAATATTAGGTCATGAGGTGACCTCTGGAGGTCAAAATACTGGCGAGAGGTCATTACGTTTTACATAGCGGAAAAGGTCTGGTATTTTCCTAACAAACGTACTTACCAGATCTCAATAGCTCTAATGGCATATGAGCTATAACCAGGTTTCTTAAGCACTGCATATTTTAGTGAAAATAGCCTATTGTGACCCTAACTTGACCCCTGGAGGTCAAACCATTAACCTGAGCGCTTACACATTCAATGTAATTTCTTACTGACTTCACGTGAGCTTTCTAATACACTTTGTAGATTTGTGCTAACCCCCATATATTCGAAGTTAGAGGGGGCTACCGATGGCCCCCGGTGGGGCGAAGGTGGCGCCGGACCCCCAGTGCACAGTGGTCGGAAACGGCCTCACGGATGGCCACCGAGGTTTTTGTTCATGTTAATTTTGCTACAGCGCTGAAACGGCCAAACCCATTCACCCCAAATTTTCAGCAGACCATGCTAAATCAATTGCAATCAGAGAAGTATACTTAAGTTGATTCACTTAACACCCGCACTGGAGAGGGTCTGGCACTAACGCGCACTGTAGGGGGCCTGGTAGGCCCCCTTCTAAGATCTCAGAAACCAAGAGACGCAGAAAAACTCTGTTCGGAGGGTGGGTGGGGGCTATGGTGATCTACATTATGACCAATTTTCATTGACCTAGGTCAATATCTTCAAGGTCAGACGATGTCATAAACGTCAAATATTGGCCATGCTGGGGACCTATTGGGAAATAACGTTATTAAGCGGGAAAATGACGGGAATAAGCTAAAGACAGACCAGGGTCATAGAGGGAAGGTCGCAAAGAAGCTTTTCTACAATTTTGGCGTCAAGGACATCCAAGGTCATTGACCTATGAGGTCACAATATGGTATACTACCGATAATATACACTTTGACTAACACTATTGCCAGTTTTTGGTGGGAAATGATTATTGACCTTTAAAAATGACCTTTAACCTTGACTTTTGACCTTGATCTTTATATTCAGGTACTTTAACTATAACTTTATAGCATAATACGCGTCCGACTGGGTAACGCTATTTGACCGGGAGCTCTGGGGTCAATGACCTTGAAAATTCTGATATGACCTTGACCTGTGACCTTTGAACTGAACCTAGACCTTTATGTGAGGTGACCTGGACACATTATCCCGGTTATACGACGTTATGACGTCACCTCTCGGTATCCAGTGCAAGCGAACTGTTCCTACCGCGCGATTGTGGCTATCTCAAAATGCAGGTCTGACTTTGAAAGCCAATACGTCACAATATTTTCGGCCGATTTTTGTAATATCTTCACCAATCGATGCGCCGTTAAATTCTCTCGAATGTGGCCAAATATCGTTTTTTGGCTCTTCGAGCTGTTCTTACGCCACCTTGGAAACATAGGTGAGGGAGCCTCCGAGGCCCCCTCCAGTGCGCGTGTTAAGCGAATGAATTGACCTAACCCCACCCCTAACGACCTGGTCAAGTGTGCTGGCTCTGCATGCAGAAGGGCATACCCAGCCTCTTCTCAAATTAATCGTCTAATCGGGCTAAAAATAAATACATATTGCCATTCGGAGCCCCTGAGTGAAATGAGTTTGTGAGCTGCTTACCATTTGCTACCCTCGTTAAAATTGATGTCCCCAGAAATCACAAAAGGTCACGTTGAATGTTGCATGATAATATGGTTTTTTCATATATTCAGACGGCAGGAAGATCAAGACAGTAGTTTGTATTAGTGTACCCCTCTCATCATAGCATGTCGAATCATGTGCAATATGAGCATGGATTTTGCATGGGTGACCTTGACCAAGGGTGATTCTGGGTAAGATTAGGAAAACCTATGAGCTTACAATGAAGATAATGTGCATAAAGGCGAACAACACGACATGAGAAGCACCTGATAAGCGTCCTCCGCACCTCGCGGGCGGCCGGCGGGCCGTGGCGAGCCGCGGAGGCGCCGGGTGGCGGGCGGGCGGACGGCTCCGGGCAGCGGGCGGCCCGGTACAATTTACACTGTGGACAATTTTGCGCACATTTACGCACTTAGCTCTCTTCAAGCCATGACGGAGAATTACTTGACCTATATTTCCACAAAAAGCTAATGGGTAGAAACATAACTTTTTTTGTTTGTTTGTTCAAAGTTAGCAACAGGTTTTTTAAGGTGGATTTATGAAAGGGGTAATTAAAACGCAGATTATATACCTTTATCAAAATTCAAATATACATATAACGCAAAACGTCTTAAAGCTGACATCATGAGGAACATGTTGATACTAATTATTTTTATCTTGACTCAGTTTTGACGTTTATTATTCAAAGTTAAAAACTCGGATCTAGCAGACGCATCGAGTGCCTTACTTCTGGATTTCATCATCGCCTTACTTTGATGAGTAATAAGTGCATCTTTCAACTAAATTCGCTTGATAATAGTGGTCATTCAGAACACTCTGAACAATTTTCTTAACATCGGCAGCCATAAACCCATAAATTCCAAAATTCGAAAAATGGCCCCGTGGCCACCCACGACAACGTTTCCAACCACAGTGCAGTGGGGCGCGGGTTAATGGAAGATGAGGGCCCAAGCCCAGCACTGAAAGCTCTTCTCCATAATTGGTCGGCCTAGCAGCAGGTCAGGGGCAGGTAATGGGACATTAAATCGCTTAAGTGTTTTGAAAATAAACGGGAAAATCAGAATCTGGTGGTAAATGTCTTTCCCCCTTCGCCAATGAGTCGACCCGATAGCAGAAATTTTAAGAGACAATTGTCAATTGACAATAGCATCGCCAACTATTTCCCTGTTGGAGGGTTTCTCGGGAGCCAGCTTGCTCTTTGATCAGAGAAGCTGCCTGGTCTTGTACACGGGTCAGCCGCATGAAAAGTGTGCGTGCTATCCACTACACCACCGTGCCCCATTAGTTTCCGGGGAAATTGAGGTATTCCATGTTTTTTCCTCCGGGGCGCGTTGATCATGGCTCAACATACCCTAACACCCTGGTGGCTCGACTTACCCCGAGACCCCGCCGCCATTTCGGAGGCAGCTGACGTAGAAAGTGGGTGATCAGTTCTCATAGTTTTCAGCCCAAATAAGGCGTAAATACCTGCATTCAACTCCTTTAGTAGGGCTACTATTTATCTCCAATATCAACAGTGCTATGACAAAATGTTTGACAAAAGTAAAATTCACTTTTAGTATGAAAAAAACAGATTTTTCTGTCTCCAAACCGCTACCGACCAAATACCACGACGGTTTCCAGCTGAAAGATGGAAAGCGGTTGCTCGCATGCACTGTTATTACAGCGCAATCTCTTCAGAAACAGCGGAGTTATCGCGAGTGTCTCAACATAGCCCTGGCTGCAACTAGTCCCGGTCTCCCCTATTTCCGATGGAGAGGGCATGATCCGTACTTCACCTTAGGTCATCGATATTAAAAATCCTGGAATATATTTTGTAGAACTCGGTGGCCCATTATCGGGAGGACCCACCCATATCTTACGTATGCCACCTTAAACATTTTTTTGGGTGAGGTCACTTGACCTGCATTGGTGACCTGACCTGAGATGACCCAACTTTAAAATTTTGGGGAAAGTTGTGGGATTGATCAAGGATAAGTTGTGCCAAGTACGGCAGCGCTTCGCGCCGCCGTGTTGTTTCGTGTCGCCGAAAAAGTCCGCAGGGGGGTGTTCAAACTCCCCTCCACCGGGGCGAAGGTTAACACACGTGATTTTAACTGAGATAGCCAAGTTGTAAAGGTTGCCGGAAAACCCGGTACTCAATATATCATTTGTCTCAAAATTTCCGTGGATAAAAGCTAAAATGTACCCCACGTGGACCCCAGCCAGGCGGCCACAGTTGTCATTTGTTGGTGTGACGACAGCGCTGACGTCACGATGAATAATCAGCCAATTGAAGCCTTTGAAGCCTATTGAATATGGTAATAATTGCCAGATCATTACGTCATCCACAGGCAGAGGTTTATTTTTCACCGTAGAGGGGCATTCTAAAAATCAGAATGTTGAGCTCATTGTACATTTTCAGAGAAATTGTGGATGTTTTCATGATTTTCTACTGAAAATGCCCATAATTCCACTAAATTCCTGGTTTCGACCAAGGCGCCACATTCCCTTTAGAGGAATGTGATGGCCCAGCCCGCCACCACCATCAGCTGCCCAGCCCGCCACCACCGTCAGCTGCCCAGCCCGCCACCACCGTCAGCTGCCCAGCCCGCCACCACCACCAGCTGCCCAGCCCGCCACCACTGTCAGCTGGCCAGCCCGCCACCACCATCAGCTGCCCAGCCCGCCACCACCGTCAGCTGCCCAGCCCGCCACCACCGTCAGCTGCCCAGCCCGCCACCACCACCAGCTGCCCAGCCCGCCACCACCGTCAGCTGGCCAGCCCGCCACCACCATCAGCTGCCCAGCCCGCCACCACCGTCAGCTGCCCAGCCCGCCACCACCGTCAGCTGCCCAGCCCGCCACCACCACCAGCTGCCCAGCCCGCCACCACTGTCAGCTGCCCAGCCCGCCACTGTTAGCCTTCATACGTAATTTTCAAATCCAATGTAGTCCTTGCAAAAATTCAGAGCTGGGGGAGGGGGAACCGCATTTAGCGAGGAGACTGCCAACATCAGCAGGTATTATGAGCGCTATCCAACGGCCAGTTGACCTGTCAAGAATGCCATCCGACGACCAGCTGACCAGGAAAAAAACGCTATCTGACGACGAGATACCGGAGCAATATGCCGCCCGTTTACAGAAATGCCTGACGCCAACTGAGATGGTCTGGAGTAGCCTCCCAGCCACGTCGCTCCGATACCGATACTACAGCGCCCACTCGGAGCGGCTGGCTATCTCTCCCGAAGAGGCATCTTCAGGCGGCGGCGGCCGTCCGGAGGCGGCGTACCCGTTGCGGCCACTGGTGAGTTCCAGCGTTCCAGGTCAGCCACTGGGGTCGGTCGGCGGCGGCCGCCATTGGAATGCGGCCCCATCAATAATGCATCCAGCCTCGGTCTGCGATCACTGCGATACGCCGCTACTCCACGGCCCGGGAGGCGGGACCCGCGGAGAGGACGGCACGTACGGCAGTCACGGCAGGGCGGCAGGGGCGGCGGCACGTACGGGAGTCACGGCAGGGGCGGCGGCACTTACGGGAGTCACGGCAGGGGCGGCGGCACTTACGGGAGTCACGGCAGGGGCGGCGGCACGTACGGGAGTCACGGCAGGGGAGGCGGCACGTAGGGGAGTCACGGCAGGGGAGGCGGCACGTACGGGAGTCACGGCAGGGCGGCAGGGGAGGCGGCACGTACGGGAGTCACGGCAGGGGAGGCGGCACATACGGGAGTCACGGCAGGGGAGGCGGCACGTACTGGAGCCATGGCAGGGGAGGCGGCACGTACGGGAGTCATGGCAGGGGAGGCGGCACGTACGGGAGTCACGGCAGTGGAGGCGGCACGTACGGGAGTCACGGCAGGGGAGGCGGCACTTACGGGAGTCACGGCAGGGGAGGCGGCACGCACGGGAGTCACGGCAGTGGAGGCGGCACGTACGGGAGTCACGGCAGTGGAGGCGGCACGTACGGAAGTCACGGCAGGAGAGGCGGCACGTACGGGAGTCACGGCAGGGGAGGCGGCACGTACGGGAGTCACGGCAGGGGAGGCGGCACGCACGGGAGTCACGGCAGTGGAGGCGGCACGTACGGGAGTCACGGCAGGGGAGGCGGCACGTACGGAAGTCACGGCAGGAGAGGCGGCACGTACGGGAGTCACGGCAGGGGAGGCGGCACGTACGGGAGTCACGGCAGTGGAGGCGGCACGTACGGGAGTCACGGCAGGGGAAGCGGCACGTACGGGAATCACGGCAGTGGAGGCGGCACGTATGAGAGTCACGGCAGCGCGGCATTTTGACGTAATCATAATAAGCTTGTCATGACTGTTCGAATGATGTGAATTTTGGCGTATGCTGACCTTGAACTAACTTTATGGCAGTTCAAGTCATGTTTTAGGGTTTCACCCAAAAATGTGAACAACAGAAGGCTGCCACCATTGGGAGAGTCCGCAAGTAGCAGAGAAGTGGACGCTCTTACCGGAGCGTCCGGCTCTGCGACGTTATGCTGTCACGACTCGGTATTCAATGCAGGCAGGGTGGCGCGGCCGCGCGGTTGTGGTGATCTCAAAATATAGCTCTGACTCTGGAAGCCTAATATTAAAAAAGCTATCGATTTCAAAAGTCATGCACCAATCGACGCGCTTATTGATTCTTTAGCATGTGACAAATTAGGTGTTATCATCAAAGTAGTTTTCCAACTGTCAAAGGTTCTCTGACCCCCCTTGGAAAATAGGCGGAGACGTGCAGTGCGCGTGTGAAGGCAGAGGCTGTGGCTTCTGTAGGACTCCGGGCTGCTGACGTGGGGTGCAGGCCCCGCCGACTCACCACCTCTCTGGTTTCAGGTGTCTGGCAGCCGACCAGCGCGGCACCATGGGCTGCTGCAGCGCCTGCTGACGTCAGTCCGCCGCCACCCACACCCACACCGGTACTGTCCCCAGACCTGATCTTATGTCTCTTTGAGGGCAACCTAACACCCAATCCTGATTTGAGCACCCCTAGTGTGTTGGGCGCGCCCAATACATGTGCCGCCCCTGGCTCGTTACTACCATCTGATTCATGCCGCCCCGGGTCATCACAGCGTCCTGGTTCGTGCCGCCCCTGGGTCATCACAGCCGTCCTGGTTCGTGCCGAACCTGGTTTATCACTGCCGACCTGATTCCCCGGTTCATTCCTGCCGCCCCCAGCTCATCATTGCCTTCCACAGCTTATCACTGCCACCCCTATGCCTGCCACTCACGGCTCACCACTTCTGCCAAGACTAATGAATGCTGTCCCCGCCTCATCATTGCCGCACTGATCGGTCCCTGGTCCATTACTGCCACCCTGATCCGTCCCTGGTCCATTACTGCCGCCTCCGGCTCAGTGCTGCCGCCCCCAGGCTCATCACTTTCGCCCTGATCCGTCCCTTGTCCATTACTGCCGCCCCCGGCTCAGTGCTGCCGCCCTGATCCGTCCCTTGTCCATTACTGCCGCCCCCGGCTCAGTGCTGCCGCCCTGACCCGTCCCTGGTCCATTACTGCCGTCCTGATCCGTCCCTGGTCCATTACTGCCGCCCTGATCCGTCTCTGGTCCATTACTGCCGTCCTGATCCGTCCCTGGTCAATTACTGCCGCCCTGATCCGTCTCTGGTCCATTACTGCCGTCCTGATCCGTCCCTGGTCCATTACTGCCGCCTCCGGCTCAGTGCTGCCGCCCCCAGGCTCATCACTTTCGCCCTGATCCATCCCTGGTCCATTACTGCTGCCCCCGGCTCAGTGCTGCCGCCCTGATCCGTCCCTGGTCCATTACTGCCGTCCTGATCCGTCCCTGGTCAATTACTGCCGCCTCCGGCTCAGTGCTGCCGCCCTGATCCGTCTCTGGTCCATTACTGCCGCCCTGATCCGTCCCTGGTCCATTACTGCCGCCCTGATCCGTCCCTGGTCAATTACTGCCGCCTCCGGCTCAGTGCTGCCGCCCTGATCCGTCTCTGGTCCATTACTGCCGCCCTGATCCGTCCCTGGTCAATTACTGCCGCCTCCGGCTCAGTGCTACCGCCCTGATCTGTCCCTGGTCCATTACTGCCGCCTCCCGGCTCAGTGCTACCGCCCTGATCTGTCCCTGGTCCATTACTGCCGCCCTGAACCGTCCTTGGTCAATTACTGCCGCCTCCGGCTCAGTGCTGCCGCCCTGATCCGTCCCTGGTCCATTACTGCCGCCCTGACCCGTCCCTGGTCAATTACTGCCGTCCTGATTCGTATCTGGTCCATTACTGCCGCCCTGATCCGTCCCTGGTCAATTACTGCCGCCTCCGGCTCAGTGCTGCCGCCCTGATCCGTCCCTGGTCAATTACTGCCGCCTCCGGCTCAGTGCTGCCGCCCTGATCCGTCCCTGGTCCATTACTGCCGCCCTGACCCGTCCTTGGTCAATTACTGCCGCCCCCGGCTCGGTGCTGCCGCCCCCCCCCCGTTCATCATTTCCGCCCTGATTTGTATGAGAGACGCGTAGGAATTCACCTCCTGGGCTAGGGCAAGGTGCAATTGCATGGGTCTGTACATTGAAAATGAAAGTGCACAAAAATTGGCATATTTCTATGATTCCCAAATCTGCTGCTGGACAGCCGCCTTCCGTGGATGCAATCGGCCCCAACCTGATTGCTTATTGCGGGCTCCATTGTCAGGTTTTGGCGTTTGAATGAAATCCTCGTTCACAGACCAGCTTGTGAAATGTCTAGTCGAGAAGGCCATTGAATGAAACATAAATGAATGAATGATTCCATCAGCACTGGAGAGTGCTGGTTTGCGTCCTGTCACGTGTCTTGTGCCAGACTGCTTGGCAGGGGCGGATATACTGCCATTGTGAGGCGGAGGTCACGCTGCACACTTTCAACCTCTGAAGTACTCTTAGGTGTAAAACCTCAGCACCCCCACTGTCCCCCCGTTCCCGTGTCGTTGTCGTGTCTGTGGAGGGGGAGGGGTACTTCCGGCGGGTGCGGGCGGCGTTTGTTTGTGTGTGGGGCCGCGTGGCCGCAGGGTGGCCGGCGCCCGCTCCCCAGACGGCCTCTGCTGTCCCTCCCACTCTGCATCCGCCCGCCTGCGGACAGCCAGACCGGCGACAACTCAGCAAACACCCCCCCTCCCCTCTGTGGGCGTGTCGTACTCAGCAGGCACATCACACTCCAGACGTGCCTTACTCCACAACCCACTCCAGACATGTCGTACTCCACATACCCGACTTCAGACGTGTCGTACTCCACACACCCCACTCCAGACTTGTCTTACTCCACATACCCCACTCCAGACATGTACTCCACATACCCTACTCCAGACGTGTCGTACTCCACATACCCCACTCCAGACGTGTACTCCACATAACCCACTCCAGACGTGTCGTACTTCACATGCCCCACTCCAGAAATGTACTCCACATACCTCACTCCAGAGATGTCGTACTCCACACACCCCACTCCAGATGTGTCGTACTCCACATACCCTACTCCAGAGGTGTCGTACTCCACATACCCCACTCCAGACATGTACTCCACATTCCCCACTCCAGACATGTACTCCACATACCCCACTCCAGACATGTAATCCTCATACCCCACTCCAGACGTGTCGTACTCCACATACCCCTGACCAGACGTGTCGTACTCCACATACCCCACTCCAGATGTGTCGTACTCCACATACCCCACTCCAGACATGTACTCCTCATACCCCACTCCAGACGTGTCGTACTCCACATACCCCACTCCAGACATGTACTCCACATAACCCACTCCAGACGTGTCGTACTTCACATGCCCCACTCCAGAAATGTACTCCACATACCTCACTCCAGAGATGTCGCACTCCACATACCCCACTCCAGACATGTACTCCACATACCCCACTCCAGATGTGTCGTACTCCACATACCCTACTCCAGAGGTGTCGTACTCCACATACCCCACTCCAGACATGTACTCCACATTCCCCACTCCAGACATGTACTCCACATACCCCACTCCAGAGGTGTCGCACTCCACATGCCCCACTCCAGACATGTACTCCACATACCCTACTCCAGAGGTGTCGTACTCCACATACCCCACTCCAGACATGTACTCCACATTCCCCACTCCAGACATGTACTCGACATACCCCACTCCAGACGTGTCGTACTCCCCATACCCCACTCCAGACATGTACTCCACATACCCCACTCCACACGTGTCGTATTCCACATGCCCCACTCGAGACATATACTCCACATACCCCACTCCAGAGGTGTCGTACTTTACATGCCCCACTCCAGACATGTACTCCACATACCCCACTCCAGTCATGTTGTACTCCACATACCCTAGTCCAGACGTGTCGTACTCCACATACCCCACTCCAGACATGTACTCCACATTCCCCACTCCAGACATGTACTCGACATACCCCACTCCAGACGTGTCGTACTCCCCATACCCCACTCCAGACATGTACTCCACATACCCCACTCCACACGTGTCGTATTCCACATGCCCCACTCGAGACATATACTCCACATACCCCACTCCAGACATGTACTCAACATACCCCACTCCAGACATTTACTCCACATACCCCACTCCAGAGGTGTCGTACTCCACATACCCCACTCAAGACATGTACTCCACATGCCCCACTTCAGACATGTACTCCACATACCCCACTCCTGACATGTACTCCACATACCCCACTCCAGACATGTAATCCTCATACCCCACTCCAGACGTGTCGTACTCCACATACCCCACTCCAGACATGTACTCCACATACCCCACTCCAGAGATGTACTCCACATACCCCACTCCAGACATGTACTCCACATAACCCAGTCCAGAGGTGTCGTACTCCACATACCCCACTCCAGACAAGTACTCCACATACCCCACTCCAGAGGTATCGTACTCCACATGCCCCACTCCAGACATATACTCCACATACCCTACTCCAGACGTGTCGTACTCCACATACCCCACTCCAGACATGTACTCCACATACCCCACTCCAGACATGTCGTACTCCACATGCCCCATTCCAGACATGTACTCAACACGCCCCACTCCAGACATGTACTACACATACCCCACTCCAGACATGTACTCCACATACCCCACTCCAGGCATGTACTCCACATGTCCCACTCCAGACATGTACCCCACATGTCCCACTCCAGACATGTACTCCACATACCCTACTCCAGACGTGTCGTACTCCACATACCCCACTCCAGACATATACTCCACATACCCCACTCCAAACGTGTCTTTACTCCACATGCCCCACTCCAGACATGTACTCCACATACCCCACTCCAGACATGTACTCCACATACCCCACTCCAAAGGTGTCTTACTCCACATGTCCCACTCCAAAGGTGTCGTACTCCACATGCCCCACTCCAGACATGTACTCCACATACCCCACTCCAGACATGTACTCCACATACCCCACTCCAAAGGTGTCTTACTCCACATGTCCCACTCCAAAGGTGTCGTAATCCACATGCCCCACTCCAGACATGTACTCCACATACCCCACTCCAGACATGTACTCCACATACCCCACTCCAAAGGTGTGGGAGCCATCAGATGGGGACTATCCTCGGACAGATGGGGACTATCATCGGACTGATGGGGACTATCATCGGACAGATGGGACTATCCTCAGACAGATGGAGGCTATCATCGGACAGATGGGGACTATCGTCGGGCAGATGGGGAACTATGAGACTAGTCGACACCAAACTAGCATTGTGGCCTTTGCTCGCCGCCGAGTCTGGATAGGCCGAGTTGGGCGCTGCACTGCTAAGATATGCGCTCAATTTTAATGTTTGCACATCCTGACTATATATGTATATATTTTACTTACTTGGAACGAAGATTATCATGAAGAAAAATGAAGAATATCTGTTCTGCGTTTTATTTTGATTCGTGTGTATGACGATGCAAGAAACAAATGCAGGAAATTATGTAAAACTGTTCATTTTGTTATTCAATTTATGTATTTTGTCTTCAAAATGGCCGTGCCACTAGCAGGGACGCCCACAGCATCAGACGCGCCAGAAGAAAATTTGTCAGACAATCTCCCAGACAAGTGTCTCCGTAGTTAAGTACCCTGAGTGTCTCCCATCGGTCTCGGCAGAAATGGTCCGACTTTAAAGTTTATGGTGACCTGGCCTTTTCTCTCAGTGAAAATCCGGCTTGTAAATATTTTAAAGGTTAATGAATGTAAATGTGAGCTGTCTAGTCAGGTATTCTGGCGTTTGAATTTCGACTACCTGTTACGGCCCAGACCAGGTCATGTGGTGTTTCCCATATCTACCGATAACTAGGTCCGCGCGCCGACCGTGCACGGACGATGGAACGCCATCAAAAGTGGACCTATTGGAGTCGCATTCGTCGGAGCAGTGGCAGGTCCGGGTGCAGGATATGCCCTCAACCAGCCAGACACGGTCGCCGGCGCTGCCGTCTGGGGGCTGAAGAGTCTGCCGTCAGACGGCGCGGTCGACTCGGGGTAGCAGCGCCGCGCGCAGCGGACAGGCCCGCGCGCCAGGCCCGGCCCCGGCCAGCGCTCCTAGCTAGGCCATACACTGCTGCTGCCGACTCCGCCACTCAATGCTCAGGCTGTTGGGTGCGTGGCTGAGTTGGGCCGGTGCCCGCTGCTGCCGACCCACCGTCCATGAGCATGGACCCGAACCGAGCCTGCGCGTCTGTCCGCGGCGCGGCGCTGCCGTAGCCGTTGCTAGGGAGGAGCGGCGTCGTCAAGGAAGCCAGACGGTGCGCCGTCGGACCGTTACTGAAGGTCGTCGCTCGCGCGGCCGCCGAGCGCAGCGGCATCTGTGGAGGCAGTTGTCAAAGCATCGCTGGACCGCTCCCACGCGCTGGCAGAGCCATCTGTGGCCAGAAATGGGAACTCGAAGTTACGGTTAGCGTCTACTCGAGACCAAAGACAAATTTCGTTAACGTCAGAACGACAAAATGTTAGAGCTGCAGTCCCGGATCCAGGCCAATGTATGGCAGCGGTGTAATTTTCTATCTCTTTGGGGGTGCCCGAGCGCCCCCAATCCTAATTCGAACACCCCCAATCATGTGTTGAGCACCCCTAATGCATGTGCCGCCCCTGGCTTATCACCGCTACCCTGAAGAGTGTCTCCCTCATAGGCGGATCCAGGGGGGGGCAAGCGGGGCACGTGCCCCCCCGATCGACCCTCGGCGCCCCCTGAAGGGTCGATGGAGCCCCCCCTGAAATGTCGCTTCCCACCCCCCCCAGGATACGAAAGTCGGCGCCCACCGACAGGATTTGGCGCCCACCTGATAGGTTTTGCCGGTCATAAGTGGCGCCCCCCTGGTCCGGATGGCGCCCCCCGGGAAGGTGCCCCCTCCGATCGGCAATCCTGGATCCGCCTATGGTCGCCCTATCTCATCACTGCCACCCTGATTCGTGCCGCCCCTCACAAGTTTTTCGAAAGGTGCCGTCTCCCGGGGCAGTGAGCATCCTGGGAATATCTGGGCGGTGAGCGTTCTGGGGGAGCATCCTTCTGTGGATATCGCTAACATCATGTTATATCTGAGGAGCGTTAGTTATAATGTCATATATTCATCCTAGTAGTCTTTCAAGTTTTACATAACGTCGAGTTTCATGCTACCTATACTCTCTGATTTTAGCATACCGTGTGAAATTGTCTGTGTCATTTTTCAGTATTTGTATTTCATTTCATCTTTTATGTGTTTTATATAATCTTCTGATACACCTTTCACAACCTGACCTGTTTTACCACCTGACTTGTTAAAGTTTGTGCGGAAATGTCCTATTTGCGTATTTTGTTAGTGTTATGGGCGCCGTATGACCCTAGATGTCGGCGCGCGGTAAAACCTCAAATATGATGATGGACCGTCTCACGGCTGATCACTGCCGCCCCTGGTTTATCACTGCCGCCCTAATTCATGCTGTCTCTGGCTCATCGCTGTCCCTGGCCTATTTTGACCCAAATACGCGCCGCCCCGACTCATCGCTGCCGCCCCTGGTTCATCACTGCCGCCCCCTGGCTGATCACTGTCTCCCCTGGTTCATGACTGCCGCCTAGATTAATCATTGCTGCCTTGATTCACGCCGCCCCTGGCTGATCAATGTTGTCCCTGTTTTTTATTAGCCCATATATGAGCGGCCTCTGATTAGACACTTCCTCCCTCGAATCTTCACTGCCGCCCCCGGCTGATCACTGCCGCCCCTGGTTTGGATCACTGCCGAGGAGACCAGTCTGGCCATGGCCCCCAAAACTGGTCAAACTTAGGCCCTGCTGTCCGCACAGTTTCCGCACGGTTTTTCACAGTTAATACCCTTCCAGAAAGCAAACAGCAGCCCATAATCGTCTAATCGTTGTCTGTTTATCTATTGGAGGAATTCTCCGAGCCGAGTAAATGGTAGACTGCTGCTGCCGTGCTTTTACTCTTTTAGTGTCAGCCAGGGGTGAAATTTGTTATCTCTTTGGGGTGTGTAAGCACCCCTAATTACAATGAAAGCACCCCCAATACATGTGTCGCCCCCCGCTCAGCATTTCTGCCCTGATTCATGGCCCCTCCGCCTTACCACTGTGATCATGCCGCCCCGGTTCATCACTACCACCCTGGTTTATGCCGCCATGGTTCATCACTGACGCCTCCCACCTATCACTGTCACCCTGATTCTTGCCAACCCTGACTTATTACTGTCGCTCTGATTCAAAAAGCACCCCGCTGATATCTGCTGCCAGTGGCTCACAACTGATATCCCCAGCTTATCACTGCCACCCTGTTTCATGTTGCCCCCAGCTCATCACTATCGCCTCGGCTAATGAACGCCATCCCTGACTTATCACTTCCGCTCTAATTCGTGCTGCCCTGGGTTCATGACTGCCGCCCCCCAGCTCGGGGACGGTGGATTCAATTTTCGAGCGGTTGTACAAGATTTTCAGGAGCAGACGCCTTCCTTCTCAGGGGAAGGGGGCGCCTCCACCCCCAGGGGGCACTTTGGCTCCCTAGAGGCGCTCACTCGGGGGGGGGCGCCGACATCATTTCCTTGCGTTGAGTCGATAAATTGGGTCTATTTGCTCTCCATGGGATGGCTTTGATAAAAGGAGGTACCATTCATATTTGAAACTGTTTTTATTTTGCACAGAGGGCCCCTTCCTCTTCAGGTAGGCGGTGTTTAGGTCTGATGTTTTCTTGGCCGGCCGGGGGCGCCGCCCAAATCCGGGGGCACTTCCCCGGACGAAGCCAAAACCGGGAGTGCAAAAACATACTTTTGCACGCCCTCATTTTTTTCAGGGTGTGCAATTGCACACCCTGCCCCCCCCGGAATCCGCCGTCACTGTCCCAGCTTATCTCTGCCGCCCTGATTCGTGCCGCCCGTAGTTTATAACTAGTACCCACGGCTCACCATTCCCGTCCTCGGCTTATGCCCTTTGCCTTGATGCGTGCCACCCCCGGCTGATCAATGCTACCCCCTCCCCAACCTATCACTTCCGCCCTGATTTGTGCCGCCCCCTAGATCATAACTCCCTCCCCCGAGTCTTCACTGCCGCCCTCTCCTTATCACTCACTTCCACTCTGGTTCGCGCCGCTCATAGTTCGTAGCTATTGGCCCTGGTTCATCTCTGCCGCCCTCGACTTATGATTTTTCCTTGTTTCTTGCTGCCCCGGCCAATCACTGTCGCCCCCAGCTTATCACTTCCATCCTAATTTGCGCCGTTCTTAGTCCATAACTGCCGCCCTGGGCTCATCACTGCAGCACTGATGCTTACCTCCTCTGTGTGTTAGGGTAAAATAAAAGGCGTTAGGGCAAAAATAAAGGGCATGCACGAGTACAGAGAAGGTGTCATATTCCTTAATATTTACAGAACAATACACGCGTTGTTTGGAGCACTATCGGTGTTTTTGCTTTCTTTCCTCGTAGTGATTAAAGGGAATGTGGCACCTTTATAACGTGATTTTAACTGAGAGAACCAAGTTGTAAAGCATGCCGGAAAACCCGGTCGTCTATATATCATTTGTCTTGAAACTCAAACTTTCCGAAGAAAAAAGCTAAAAACTACCTGAAATGTATCCTTCATGTACCCTTAGCAATAGGCCACAGTTGACAATCTAGTTGGTGTGACAACATATGCTGACGTCACGGTGAGTATCAGCCAATCGAAGCCCTTGAAGCCTATTGGATATGGTAGTGGCTGCCAGATCATGACATCATTCACGGGAGATTTTTATTTCTTTCCCTAGAGGAGTATTTTAGAAATAAAAATATTGAGCTTGTTGTATATTTGTCAGAGGAATAATGGACGCTTCGAAGATTTTCGGCTAAAAGTACCCCTAATTACAATGAATTCTAGGATTTGACCAAGGTGCCACATTCCCTTTAACCCTCGCCCCACCGGGGCATGATGCCCCTAAGGTTTTTCGGGATAGCAGAAAACGACGAGGCGCAGCACCGCGGTTGAGGGCTCTACCTCTCACTTCATCATTTTCCTATCATCCCTGAAATTTTTACCCCGGGTCACCAAGGTCAGGTCACCAGACGAGGTCAACCAAGGTACCTCACTTCACCTTTAGGCTCTGTAAGAGCTACATTTCAAAGTCGATCGATTTGAAACTTCCTACACTTCATGACCCCTCCAGGGTTTACAGGTGTATATCCGGGATTTTTCGATTTCGTGCCCTGAGGTCGGTCACGAGGCGACCTCTCCCATTGGAAAAGCATGGGGAAAAGCTATTTCATGATATAAAAGCCACAAAATGATTGCAAATACTCAGACTGCTCAGAACAACGTTTTTGGACACCCTTTCACGGATCCCAGGGGTCATATTTGCCCTTTGACTTTTCAAGGTCATCCAAGGTACCGAGGTCAAAAACAGTATTTTGACAATAACTTTTGACCTAATTGAGCTAGAGCGGTGAAACAAACACCATCGTGTTTGTCTTGTCACTGGCTTTCATTTGATATACGCCAAGGTCACTTTTTGACCTTTCGTGAACTCAGGTCATATTAGGTCACGAGGTGACCTCTGGCGGTCAAACCACTGGCGGGAGGTCTTTACGTTCCACATAGCGGAAAAGTACTGGCAATTTGCTATCAATGTACTTTACCAGGCCTATAGCTCTAATGACATAAGAGTTATGCCCAGTTGGCTTAACCATTGCATATTTGAGTGAAAATAGCCGATCTTGACCTATTTGACCTCTGGAGGTCAAACCATTGACCTGAGCACTAAAACATGCGAAGTAATTTCTTACTGAATTCACGCGAGCTTTCTATTGCACTTTGCAGATTTGCGCTAACGCCCATATTTTCGGAGTTAGAGGGGGCCATCGATGCCCCCGGTGGGCAAGGTGGCGCCGACCCGGTGCGGGTTAAAGGGAATGTGGCACCTTGGTTGATTCCTGAAATTTAGTGTAATTAGAGGAACTTTTAGCCGAAAATCATGGAAGCGTCCATTATTTCTCTGAAAAAATGTACAATAAGCTCAATGTTTTTATTTTTAAATGCTCCTCTGGGGAAAGAAACAAATATCTGCCTGCGGATGATTATTTAGTGATGATGTAACAATGATGATGGTGACCTGACCTGATGATGAGTTTCAAGACAAATGATACAGAGAGTACCGGGATTTCCGGCATGCTATACAACTTAGCTATCTCAGTTAAAATCACGTTATAAAGGTGCCACATTCCCTTTAAGTCCTTTGCTTTCATTTCAATCTCCATCCCCTCTGCCATACTGAAGGTAAAATGTAACCCCACAAAACGATACACTTTAATCGTGGACAGGGGCGCAGCGAGGAGGTCACGTCCCCCCCCCCCTCATCGGTGCTGGAGTGTTCTTTGATCGCTAAGCGGTGTGCCCCGTTTGGGCTATGCCGGTCGAAATTTATTGCCCTACGCCGTCGAACTTAGATGCCATTAGATCATATTTAGCGATTAACGCTATTGTTTTACAATTTAGTACCTTTTTTGGTCAGCTAGGGCATTCTGTCGCCTTTCCAAACACCCCGGAAATTATGGGTACGTAATCCGTGACCAGCCAATGCCTTATCGTCGCCAATGATCGTACCGGCGGAGCTAGTCTGGTGCCCCTTTAGCTCATCTGGTGCCCACTGAGCTGGTCTTGGCCACTTGAGCTGAACCCGTGCCCTCTAAGCTGATGTGGTGCCCGTTGAGTCAATCTGGTGCCCCTTGAGCAAATAATTGTGCCTCTTGAACCTAGCTAATGCTCTCTGAGTTAATCTGATGCCTCCGAGCTCGCCTGGTGCCCTATTAGCTGTTTTAGTGCCCCTTGAGCTGATTTGAGTCCCCTGAGCTGATCACATGCCTAGCAGAGTTAATTTACTATCCCCTGAGCCAATATGGTGCCTCTTGAGCTGATCAAGGGCCTCCTGGGCTGGTTATTGGTGGCTCCTAAGATGATCTGGTGCCCCCTGAGCTGGTGTGGTGCACCCTGAGCTGATTTTGTGTTCTCTGAGCTGATCTATGCCCCTGCTTTGGTCTGGGGTCTAGGAGCTGATCTGGGCTCCCGGGCTGATCAATCTGGTTCTTCCCTGAGCAGATATGTTTCCCCTGAGCTAAACTAATGCCCCCTGAGTCGATCTGGTGCCTCCTGAGCCAACATTTTCCTTCCTGAGTCTGTCTCATGCCCTCTGAGCTTGTCTAGTGCCCCCTGAGCTAGTTTGGTGCCCCCTGGAGCCAATTTGGTGCCTTTCAAGCTGATCTGGGCCTCCTGAGTTGATTAAGATAATTTCCTCAGCAGCTCTGGGACCCTGAGCTGAGTTGTGCCCACTGAGGCTGCTGAAGGCCTCTGAGCTGGTATGGGGCTCCTGGGCTAATTAAATGCCTCCTGACGTGATCTAGTACCTCCAAGTTGATCTGTGCCCCGAGCTGATCAGGGACCACTGAGCTGATCTCTTGCACTCTCTCTGAGCTGATATGGTGCTCCCTGAGCTGATCTAGACCCCTGCTCTGGTCTGGGGACTACGAGCTTATCTTGGCCCCGAGCTGATCGATCTGATGCCCCCTGAGCAACTGTATTGTCCCTGAGCTAAACTAATGCCCTCTGAGTTGATCTGGTGCCTCATGTGTCATCATTGTGCCTCCTAAGCCCATCTGATGCCCTCTGAGCTAGTCTGGTGCCCCCTGAGCTAATATGGTGCAAGGCCCTATGAGCCTATCTGCGGCCCATTGAGCTAGTCTAATGACCCCCCATCTTTGGGGCCACTGAGCTAGTGTAGTCCTGGGCCGAGCATGAGCTGCTCTGAGGGGCTCTGATCCACACCAGGGGCCCCCTGAGCTGGTCTTGAATAGACAGAGAATAAGAACACAAGGCCAACTCCCATCACCTCGGGGGTCACGGGGTTAGTCTAATCCCAGGGGGCATAACTGGGGAAATGAGGGGAAGCTGCTCTGGAGGACCCTGATCCACACTAGGGGCCCCTGAGCTGGTCTTGAATAGATGGGGAATAAGGACACAGTGCAAACTCCCCTTGTAAAATGGAGCTAACGAGGAATGAGCCGTCATCGCTAAAAAGGTTTGTGATGTCTAGGCACCCCGGGTTAAGTAAATTGCTTATGATACTGGTGGGTTCTGGGGGAGGGGGTGATAAAAAGACATGTGCCCCTGAGCTCAGAGCATAGTCCCCCAAACCAGGATTTCTACTAATTAATTTAAATGAATGAAGAACTAGTTTTTTCGCAATTTTCAGCCCTGTCACATCATCCCCATCCAAACAACCAGCCTGTTTACTTTTTCTTTACTCCAACTGGGACTGATCCTTGAAAATATGGAACTTTTAAACGCATTAAAAAGGTACCTCTCAAATTATTCCGGCAACAAAAGTTGTATTCGTCCAATGTCACTATGCTTTTTCCTCCCACGGGCATTTTGGGAGCCGGAGAACTTAATCCGGGTTCAACCAGGGCTCACTCGTCACGACAAAACCAGTGGGCATAACAAATGGATTTTTGACTCCAGTATGTCTTATCTTGCACATAGTGACATATATCACAGGCTCCGCTGATTTATTTCTCTGATGTCAAGAACTTGCATGAGTTGGCTGATTTGTCCTTAAATCTGTCCCAAAAAGTCGTGTTCTGGCTATTTTCATGATATTTTGGTGACACTTTTCTTTTTCTGGTTTTAATTCAGTTTTCCTTCTCCGTCAATGCTTTATTTGCATTTTTTGGATCAAAGGTACCCAAAAGTTGATATTAACTAAGATATAGTAAGTTTTAGGTTACGTTAAAAGTATCCTTTCTCTCCCGGGGTGCCCCTCAAAGGTGGTGTGCTCTCCCATGCCAAAGCTCTGTCTGCGCCCCTGATCGTGGAAAGATTTAAAGCTCAGATTGGATTATTTTAAGACGTGTATATAGCTTTGGGATGTCGCCTAAAAAGCAAACACGTTTGGCAAAAGCTCTGTAGAATACCTGCCCAACATTAAAATAGAATGTTCTCTGTGCTATAAGAGGCGTAAACAAACGATGAGTAACAGATTTGGTGCAATGAAGGGGTGTTGCCCCCCACCGGCTGAGCACCCCCAAAGATTTTGGGAAAATTACACCCGTGATGGATGGGGAGGGGGGGCCAAGATCGCGAAAATATAATTTTTTAAAGAAAATCGGCGGAAAGCTGAGGGGGTTTGGGGGAAAATGACGTTTGCCTCCCCCCTCCCATCCGCTAGTGTATACATGGGTGGAAATCCAGGAGGGGGGGTTGGGGATCAGGACCCCCTGAATTTTGGGTCTCCCATAGGCTTTCTATAGGGCTTGTATGGCCGTGCCAGCGTTAACCCACCCAGGACCCCCCTGGATCGAGGAGAGATTTCCAGCCATGAGTGTATACCTAGTTGAGCTGTAAATGTACCTACCGAATAATAGTGGATTCTAAAATTGACAGGCGTCAAAGGAACAACTGAGACTTACAGTTAGCAGTTATCCACGGTTGGCCGGTTAAAATGTAGGTAGGGGAAAGTGGGGCAAACAGCATAGCTAAGAAAGGACGTCATACTGTTGGCTAACATGAGCACAGGAGGCAATCTGAATTACTTATCTGATAAAGCTGGATATCTGCCCTAGGTTTTCTTAATTCGATAGACGATAGACGTTTTCTTAGTTCGATTGTCTATAGACGCAGTCGGATGACTAAGAGGTGGGAGTTTTCGGTCCCGCGGTCCCGGCGCCGGGGCTAATATTGGTCCCGGCGGGACTCAGACCGGGACTGGGACCTAAACGACGGGACCATGCCGGGACCAGTCACTGATCAAACATGACTCGTGTAATATATTAAGTCTCAACAGCACACTAATTATTCAGCTCTTGTGAACCTAATATTTATCATTTTAAGCTTACAATGGTGCAGCTAAGTGTATTTTGGCCTCAAAATAAAGCTTGCAAACTTTGAGGGCACGCGTGCTATACAGTCGTAAACTCATAAAAAAGCTTCATTTTTTGAAAATTATATTTTTATTTGCTCTTTATATATCTTTAGTTGAGGCTGTTGAACTCTAAAGAACTCCGATACCGCCAAATGAAATCGTGGGTACGGAGGTCAGGGTCACTGTGGGTGGGAAAACCACAGTGCTAATTATAGGGACTGGAATGGGTTAAAACGAAGGCTTTAAGTTCGAAAAGTAACTGTTTTAAAGGCCTCTTCGTCGTGGTCTGTGGATATCCTTAAATTCAAATACCACGTCTGCGCAAAACCTGAAACGCATTTCTATCTCTGGCATTGAGTTAAGCATTTCAAGTCGTGAAAATGGCAGAAAACTACATGTAAAGTACCTGTAAAGTAGAAGTGGTGGATCCAGGGCTGAATTTCGGGGGGGCGGGGCTAGGGGGCCTGAACCTCCCTCACCATTGCCTCGGAGCAGTCTCCGGCGGTTCGGCTACTACTGGCACTCCGACATTTCGGTGGGAGGGACTTGAGCCCCCTAGCCCCGTTTGCATCTGTCACTCACTTAAAGGGAATGTGGCACCTTGGTCGAAGCCCGGAATTTAGTGTAATTAGGCGTACTTTTAGCTGAACATAATGAAACCACTCATTATTTCTCTGAAAAATGTACAATCAGCTCAATCTTTTAATTTTTAAAATATTCCTCATGGAAAAGAAATAAATATCTGCCTGTGGATTATGTCATGTCAACCACTACCATACTCGAAACGCTTCAAGAGCTTCGATTGGCTGATGCTCATCGTGACGTCAGCATATGTTGTAACACCAACAGCCATGACAACTGTGGCCTGCTGCTAAGGGTACATGGGGGTACATTGCAGGTAGGTTTTAGCATTTTCCTACGGAAATCTCGAGCTCCAAGACAAATGATTTAGTAGGATGTAACGGCACTCGTTAAAATTTATGAAGGTGCCACATTCCCTTTAAGGGTAAGTTTGATTGTGAGAATCGTGAGAATGTCATATGATTATTTAGCAGATAGTTTGAAAATGCCCTTTTTCCCCTTGACTTTCTTTTTTCTCAGGTAATGTTATATATATATATATATATATATATATATATATATATATATATATATATATATATATATATATATATATATATATATATATATATGTTTTTCACTTTTTCGGACCAGTACTGAGTTTAGAAATTAAAGATGATAAATGTGACCTTATATTCCTGAGTATTTTGCTACCCCTTGAGCACTGGTAAGGCACAAAAGAAGCACAAACGATGATGTAAAAATGTCATTAAAAAATCATTTGTTCGGCACGTTTTACTTCGTTTTTCAGCTTGCGTGGGACTGACGGTATAAATAGGAATCCTAACGCGAGATAGAACCGACGATAGAAAAAAATAACACCGCAGGAATAATATTTGCACGTTTAGGAAGATTACAAATAAAAACAAATAGTGCGGACATCAAATGCGCATTTCACATGTCACTACAGCTTATGAAGGAAGTGAGAGAGCATAATGCACGAACCGTACACTTGGTACCCAAAGACAATGCCCCAAAATGTTATTGATGGTAAATTTTCCCACCCCCGGCTCATGTCTAACCCACACCCCTGAATCTCCAAAGCCTCCCGAGCGGTTCTTTTTCTCCAGCCGTTGATTTGGGCCTGAGTCTCTGCCTTGTGGGGGAACATATCGCGCTTACCCTGGAAGCCATGGCGCGCCGGCGCTGATTGTTATGGCCGTGCTGCATATCACGAACATGCTCCACCATGCGGACGTGTAATGGCCGCCCAGATTCACCCACGTTAGTTTCCCCGCAATCACGAGTAATTTTTTAAGCCCCTCCTTTCTGTCCTCAGGTCCCACGGTCTTTTACGTAATCACCATCTTTTACACGGTCCTTTAAGTCTGCGTAATCTTCCTCAGCGTGCAAATGTTTATTGCTGCGTCGCTATTTTTTGTCGTCGGTTCTTTCTCGCGTTAGGATTCCTGGTCATAGCGCCAGTCCCGCGCGAGCTGCTAAACGAAATTAAACGTGCCGAATTAATAATTTAATAACTTTTTTACATCATCGTTTATGCTTTTTATATCTTACCATTGTTCAAGGGGCTGCAAAATACTCCGAAATATATGGTTACATTTCTCTTATATTATATTATATATGCTATGTTTTTATTATTTATGGTTATATATGGTTTGTGGCGGATGGGGGAAGGTCCCCAAGAGCTGACACTTAGTTTGGGAGGGTGGGTGGAGATAGTTAATTTCTAGCCTTAGTGTTGGCCCATAAAAGTGACAAAACTTTTACTACTAAGAAGTTAGTACCAAAGTACCTAAGAAAATCCTGAGCTTGCCGGGGCCCATTTAGCAGACCTGGCGCCTCCTGAGATCACATTGTGCTTCGGACTGTGGCCCTGAGCTGGTGTATGGCCGCCTGAGAGACCAAACTGTGTCTCGGCAGCCTCAGTCAGGGCTCGGACGGAACTTGTGGCCGCAATTCGTGTTCTTGCGGGAAACCCGCGTATTTGTTCGCCATCTTGGTGTCACTTTGCGGGATTGCGTGCTACGGAGTAAGGGAGAGGGGTATAAAGCTGCGTTGGCCACCGCTCTGTTGGGAGGCCTGAGGGAGAAAGCCCGCTGATCGCCACCAGGTGTCCTGTGTGCACGCCACCTATTCTAGAGCTTCTCCGTTGTGCCACCAGGTGAGCTGTATGCCCTCCAGCCATTCTGAGGCTTTACCTACGTCAGGTTGTAGGCAAAATGAGGGGAGACTGTGGTCGAATGTGACACGGAGCAGTTGTAGCAGTGGCTCTAAACATCTTACACCAGCTTCCACACCATGCATTCGCCATTGGATGTTAACTGTTTGAAGGAAATTTGGCCATGTACCGGCCAAAGAGCCCCATCATGTTCTTTTTATACTGTTTTGGGGCGCTCTAAGTAAATGATTTACGTGTGAATCTCATCATCGCAGTCATGTCTTGTTGCAACTACGAACTTAAAATGCTGGAGGCTAGAAGCCAAAACAACTGTTCGTGGTTTGAGTGCCGCTTACCCTGCCTGTGTCCTTGTATTCAGCAAATGTTTCGCTTTCACGATGTTGCGGGATGACGGGCCAATTGTCACGGGGCCAAATGTAACGCTATGGTCTTTGACTTCAAAGTGTAAATTCAAGCACGTAGTTTAAATGACAGTTGATCATATTTGCATATGATGTAACCAGAATGAGTATTTTAAGTTCAATAGGCTACGTTATGGTAAAATCGTGATATGTGCACGGAAAGAACAATTCGCTCGGTCGGATTAGGGCTTATTCGAGCCATTAGATGTCTTTATAGAATGCATTGGTACTGCAATGGGACAATTGGCGCCATACTCTGTTACACTTGACCTGCAACTGAGGTCAAGTGTAACACGTGCAGAAAAGCGAAACTCGAACTGGAAATTATGGACTCGAGTACTTCAAAACAAAGATGAAGCCGTCGATGTTATAAGCCGATTGTGTGGGAGAGACTAGGGAGAATAACCAGCATTGAAACCTTTATAAATGGATGCACATCAATATATTTAGGCAGTATTTTATTGTATTTTATTTTAATTATTTATTTGTATTTTATATTATATTTACTTATTTCTAAAAGTGGCTTTTTATTTTTCCTACTCTTTTGGGCCTTGCTGCCCCCCCAATCATAGGCCTGGAGCCAGCCCTGATGGAGGGAGAGTAAGTTGCGATTAATTGACAGCTGGAAATGGTGATTCTGTTTGTTTTTTTTAGCGCTGGGGTTGCTTGATCCTGAACGTGATTTACCTTCTGCTAGACTGCCGTGCGGTATTCGAAGCTGACTGTCATTGACTCAAGCTGAACATTCTTTCGTTGATCGCTCCAGTACCTGAAGTGTACTAAATAACCAAAAAAAAAAAATTAGACCAACAAAACATTAAAATTGAAGGTTAATGTGTAGGATTTCTGGTTCATGTACAGATCTACTCGTGTCATTGTATTCTTCAGCAAGTTTCAGCCGAAATTTATGACTGCTTTCTCGTCTATTCATTAATGTAATTGGAACTTACCTGTTAAGCTCCTACCAGCACAATATTTTGGAGGGAATGGGTGATATTGTTGACAGAATTTTTTCCAAAGTAGTATTGAATGTCATGGGTCTACTTCTCCATTTGGTTTGTCCCGAAATTTTATAATGTGATGCTAGTCATTACCTAGAGTTGGTGGCGGATCCAGAGGGGGAGGCAGAAAGGCATTTCCCCAAACGAAAGAGCTCGGGGAAAGTCACTGTTTTTACCCCGAAAACTGTCGACCTTGTGTCTCTGGTTTCTTTTTAGTTCATAAGCAGGGTTTTGGTGCTTCAACTGAACCAGTCATCTTCAAACAGAACCAGTCAACTACAGTATAATTATTGAACCTTGATCCTTTTGATATTCAAAACCGTGGTTGAGTGAATGAGCCTTGGATAGCGGGAATGAGGTGGCTTAGTGGATAGCACCCTTGTCTTCTAAGCCACCGGTCCCGGGTTCAAGTCCCGGCGGAGCCTCTGAATAAGTCGATCTGATCCCCAAAATCCCTTCCAACAGGGTGAGAGTTGGCGACGCCGTATGACCCTGGCAGTTGGTGCGTCGTTAAAAACCCCAACAAGCCTTGGATAGCAAAAACAAGTATCTTGTGGTCACATCTTTCACCCCGTACCTTTTTTGCATTTCGACTTGGGTTTACCCCCAAACATACCGCCTAGTTAAATTGTAGCAAAATTATGGCTAAATGTTACCCCGCGTGACGTTTTTTGACTTTGTTTACCCCCCCCAACCTACCGGCTAGATCTGCCACAGCCTTAGGTCAGCCCACATTATTATTAAACCGTGTTGGCTACCTTATGGGTGTGATGTATTCCATACCCTGTGATTTTGCTTCCTTAACCCTTGCCCCGGTGGCGGGTAGGAGCCACCTTCGCCCTGGTGGGGGGGGCTAAAAAGACCCCCACGATCTCAAAAACTAAGACAGCTAGAAAAAAGCGCAAAACATCAATCAAAAGGTCTTTGTAAATGACATCGAAAATAGTTCGGTCATTTTTCTCCTCAGGTCAATATCAAGGTCACCAGAGGTCAAAATAGGTCAAAATCGCTAATATGAGGTGTACTAAGAAAACCTCATCTATCTCAGAAACTATGGTAGCTAAAACATTTTTTAACACCATTCGAAAGCTCTTGAGCTGGTCTTTCATTACAGTGGCGTTCATTTTCGTGTCAGGTCAAAGCCTAGGGAGCTACAGGTCACTGAATATTGGAAATGTTCTTGGGAATGTCCATAGCCACCTATGCATAAGGGCGTTTCCTTTTTCGCTAATGAATTTCAAACCAAGCAAGATACAGCCACAGTTGATGCACTATTGCAATCGTCTCGTCAATACGAATCGAATGATATATAATATTGCTATACCAGGTCAAATTTGAAAATTTGACCTGACCCAGGTCAATGGTATGACCCAACTTGACCTGGTATTGTCATGATGTATATCATTTGACTTTCACTGACTCTACAAACACTTGCTGATAAAATAAAAGTTCTATCTTTGTTTATTCAAAATTTATAGAGTAAAACACCAAAAAATGCTTGTTTGACCTGAGGTGACCTTTCAAAGGTCACAAACCAAATTTTTGGGCATCAACTTCAGAAATGAGGTAAGAGCAAGCCGTAACCGATGTTTGAAGGTGATTCCATCCATACTTCCTGAGAAAAGCTCATTTCGTGATTTTCCCTCATGTATTTGCAATGGGGAGATAATGCTCCGCACATGACCTTAGGTCACCCATATGAAAAATCCCGGAATATATGTTGTAGCTCCTGGTGGGCCCAATATGTGGTATTAGTTTCAACTTGATCAATTAACCCGACTTTTAGTTATGCAGTCCTAAGCATTTTTTTGGGTGAGGTCACTTCACCTGGCCTGGTGACCTGACCTGCTATGACCTTGAGCTAAAATTTTCAGGAAGATGTAAAAATGATAAAGGGACAGCTAGACCAAGTTTGGCGGCGCTGTGCGCCGCCGTTTTTTGGTCACTTTGGAAAAACCCGAGGGGGTCTAAAAAGACCCCCACCCGGGCGAAGGCTAAGGGCGATTGGCTGCTGACTTGTTGAAGATATCTGACTCTTCCTAATGCCGTTTGCACCTCTAATATGGTGATTGGATGCAACCCGAACAATTGTCCTGGCTGGATTGACTTAAAGCATCTGATTTAGGTGCACAATGTGTGTATATTTACGTTATACAGTCATTTTATGTATTTTCATGATATTGGGCCTGCCCGATTTTATTAACACCCGCACTGGAGGGAGGTCTGGCACTAACGCGCACTGGAGGGGGGCCTAGTAGACCCTCCCCTAAGATCTCGGAAACTAAGAGGCATAGAAAAAACGAGATTTGAGAGGTGGTGGGGGTTATGATGATCTACATCATGAATAATTTTTATTGACCTAGGTCATTATCTTCAAGGTCAAACGAGGTCATAAAGGTCAAAACTTGGCCATGCTGGGGACCGACCGGTAAATTCCGTGATTATGCGGGAAAATGGCGGGAATAAGCTAAAGGCGGACCAGGGTCATATAGAGAAGGTCTCAAAGAGCCTTCCCTTCAATTTTTGGGTCAAGGTCATTCAAGGTCATTGACCTGTAAGGTCATTGACCTGTAAGGTCACAATATAGTATACTACTTATAATGTACACTTTGACTAACACTATAGCCACTGTTTGGCGGGAAATGAGGATTGACCTTTGAAAATGACCTTTGACCTTGCCCTTTGACCTTGACCTTGGTATTGGGGTACCTTATCGATGACGTCATAGCATAATGTTCGTCAGACCGGGTTATGTCATTTGACCGGAATCACTGTAGCCAGTGACCTTGAAAGTGTAGATATGACCTTGACCTGTGACCTTTGGCCTTGACCTTGACCCTTATGTGAGGTGACCCTGACATATAATCCCGGTTATATGGTGTTATGACTTCACCACTCGGTCTCCAATGCAAGCTAACTGGTCCAACCGCGCGATTACGGCGATCTCAAAATGCAGGTCTGACTTCAAAAGCCTATAAATCGAAAAAATTTCGACCGATTTAAAAAAAATCTTCACCAATCGACGCGCTATTAAATTCTGTTTAATATGGTAAAGTATTGTGTTTCGGCTACGAGCGGTTCTCCGGCCACCTCGGAAAAACAGGTGGGGGGCCTCCGAGGCCCCCTCCAGTGCGCGTGTTAAGGCATTTGTTTGTCAAAAGCTGGGCTTGTGACGGGCTTCAGAGAATAGTCCTGGGCCGGGGCAGGCCCTGCAGAATGGCCCGGAGCACCTGGACCGGACAGTGTAGCTGGGCGGCCTCTGACCTGGTGTCCCATGGCCGTGAACTCCACGCTGCTGGCCTGGCTTAGGTCGGTGACCTGGCCGGAACAGGCGTCCCCACGTCTGCCGCGGGCTGCGGTGAAAATATCGCAGGTCGATGGGTCGCTCCTTAAAGACAGAGTCCCACTTCTATCATGGGTTTCGAATGGGGCGGTAGTTTTGTAGAGCGTGTCGATAAAACAGTATTGACCTATTTCATTTCACCCAAAAGCCCCCTTTAATAAACTGTATTTGGCTGGGTACATGAATGGACAGGCATTCATAGAATCGATAGGGCATTCATATGCAATCGATTCCCATCGTGGTTACAAAGAGCGACATGACTCTGTCTACAAAGTATAGCTGTGTCGAAAAGTTTAGATGTCGTGTCAGCATCGTTCGTTATGTCTGCGCTTGCGCTGTTGAACCGAGCGGATGACTGTGGGGTAAAATGAAACTATGGAAGTCATTAACGCGAAACATTACCAGTTGAGACGAAACGTAGTGCTAAATAATCCTGAGCGTTGGATCCGAATAGCTTTATCTTTTTGGGGTTGTATCTAGGTGCGCAAATCCTGACCTATGTATGCACAGGGAGGCTGGGGTTAACCTGGAAGTTTGGAGAAGGACTTAATATTAACCACTGATATAACACGCTTTGTTAACGCCGATTGTAAGCGTTATTGTTTTGGCTATTTCTGTCCCCCGAAGCTGAATTTGTATGCCCATTGCCCTTCCATCAGTGTTGGTTGTTCAGTCTGGCACATGACTAACATGCAACCCACACCTACCCATCCTCTGGCGGGGACAGATTTCCCACCTCTCACATGTGGTTAGCGTGCCCCCGGGCTCCGAAGTGCCTGTAATCCCCTCTAACAGCAACCCCCTGAACCATCTTGCAGTAGCACCACTGAACCATCTTGCAGAAGCACCGACATGTCCAACGGAGACTGCAACGCCGAAAAGCTTCCAAAATCGCTCCCGTGGTCCGGCCTTAAACAATTATTTTACCTCTGAGTCAAGCAAGTTCACACGCAGTAGAAAAACGATCTATGGAGATGGATGTTTGGACTCCGGCGTAAGGTGCGGTCCTGTGTGCGTTTCCGGCGGGGTATACAGGGGTGCCGGTCACCCTGCCCACGCCCGAGGTCGCCGCGCCGACGCTGGCCATTTGCTCAGCACCAGCGGCACCTCTGATTAATTATCTCCCCGCCTCGGCCAAACCCAGCCCAACTGAGCAGAGTGGGGCTGGGCTGCCACGGAATGTGGTGATGGTGAAACCGAGCTCCTCCGAGCGGTCCGCCCGCCCGCGGCTGCTCCCGTCCCCCCGTCTGCTGCTGGGCTGGGGATTGTGGTCATCTTATGCGGTTTTGTTGATTTTTTATGGAGGGCTCTGGCTGGAAGGCCGGGATGCTGGGACCAATTTGTCCGTTTTTTTAATGTAGTCCAAACAAAACCATATCTTATATGGTACAGCTAACTGTGGGGATTTTGTCACAAAATAAAATAATTCCAACTTTGAGGGTGTACACACCACCGAGCCGTAAGCTCATAATATAATTCATTCTTTGGAAAACCACATTTTGTGTGCTATTTCCATTGCTTCATTTGGCAGCTCAACACCAAGCAACTAACAGATACAAGCAAAGCGCAACGGGAGGGCTGCCTGGCGCGGAGTGCCTGACTCCCCCTGTGGAGTCTCACGCCCCGTGCTTAGACTACACTGCCGTCCGGCGGGGGGCGGGCGTGGGTCACATGAAAATGTGACTTGCGCCTGTCTTCCTGGGAGGGCAGCGCATGGGGAGTCCGCCTAGGTGCCCAGCTGTTTGCTGGGCGCCCGGGTGGACTCAGGGACTTCCCCGTACTCCCGGGCCCCCTGGGTCCAGGGGTACGGAGTGGGCGTCGGAACTGACGCCCAGACGCCTCGTGCCGGGTGCTCTCTGCGCGGCGTCGCCTGGTGGATCTTGTAGGGTCTAGGTTTTGTTTTCAGGATAGGAAGGGTTGATGTCAGTAGTGTGTGTGCACCCTTCTGTTTGCTTTGCCATTCACCCGCACAGCGAGGTATTGACATCGAAACTGGTAATGAATCTCTAAATCACGTGTTCTTCTTGTTCCAGATGGAGCACTTTTAGCGATTGTACTGTTCTGGGCTCTATATGGCCTTGCCAGGCTGGTGCGCCCCCTAAGCCCAAATAATTAACTAACTAACTAACTAACGTGGCTTCCAAGGTCAAAATCACTATTCGTTTATTAAAAAAGCTCGAATTTGGCATTTAGATGCTGAAGTGAGCCCCAATAAATGATTTGGGTTTTTAAATGTCTATCCTCCGGTGGGCCTGAGGCTAGCTGTGCCGGGCCCGGTGGACCTGAGGCCAGCTGTGCCGGGCCCGGTGGACCTGAGGCCAGCTGTGCCGTGTCCGGTGGACCTGAGGCCAGCTGTGCCGGGCCCGGTGAACCTGAGGCCAGCTTGCCGGGCCCTGGACCTGAGGCCAGCTGTGCCGGGCCCGGCGGACCTGAGGCCAGCTGTGCCGTGTCCGGGGGACCTGAGGCCAGCTGTGCCGGGCCCGGTGGACCTGAGGCCAGCTGTGCCGGGCCCGGTGGACCTGAGGCCAGCTGTGCCGGGTCCGGTGAACCTGAGGCTAGCTGTGCCGGGCCCGGTGGACCTGAGGCCAGCTGTGCCGTGTCCGGGTGGACCTGAGGCCAGCTGTGCCGGGCCCGGTGGACCTGAGGCCAGCTGTGCCGGGCCCGGTGGACCTGAGGCGGCACCTAGCCATGGCCTTATCATCACTCTGCCAACACCACCCGACCGCCTTCAGTGACTTAGGTTCCATGGCCAAAAGGCCGATCCGGATCGCGTTTTGGCCATGGAACGTAGGTCACTGCTGCAGCTGGTGGTGACCGGGGCGTAGTGTAAGGGTGTCGGATGCCCGATGGGAGGGACGTCTTCTCTCTTGCCCCCCCCAGCCCAGCTGGGGCCACGCGGGCTGGAAGCGCTGGCTGGTGCGGGAAGTGGCGCCGTTGCGGAGGGTCGCGGCTGTGTGCGCCGATACGCCGGTGGTGGTTGGCGCTTGGAGGTGCGCCGGCTGGTGGCGCCACCTGCGGCGCCGCTCTGGTGGGCCGGCGCCACTCGAGAGGCGGTGGCAGTGTTCGGAGTCGGCGCCGATGGCTGGGTCAACAGGGCGACGCCCGGCTCAAGTGGCTGACACTCACCTGGGCGGCGGTATTCTCTGGTCCGAGTGGTGAAGGTGCCGGAGCGGAGGAGTGGAGGGCGGCCCGGCCGCCGCTCTGCCGGGTGCAGCCGCACCTAGTCTCCAACACGGGGCGCCGCGTACGCGTGAATCTGGCCACCAGGGCCCTGTTTCGTAACAGGTGCAACTTTTGCTAACAGCGCAGAAGTAGCACCATGCAGCATAGAAACCTCAGTCCTCTCCGAAAAATGCAGTGTAACATACAACTGCTGCAAGGCTACGCTGGTGTAAATTGCATGACGCAGCACTGGAAAGCAGCGCAGAATGTTCACAATCCTGTTTCATAAAGGCAAAATGTACGTTGAAAACATAAAAGACAATGGGAAACCTGATCACTATTTAGTCGCATAACTTCATCTGCCAATGTTACAAAATATGAAAAACGATAAATTTCCTCTCTAGTTTTGAATCACAGGTACCACTTGTGTTGTGGAGTATAAGAGTCATTGAAAGCTTAAATTGAATTAAAGGTGTAAATGCTCCTCCCAGAATAAGTTAGAGGCGCCAATTTCTCATATCAAACCTTGTTGAGCTCCTTGGCCATTTTTACATATAGGTTTGGTATTAAAGGATGATTAAATTGATGCGCACATGCATAAATGTTGTTTTGTTTTCTTTGACTTCCTCTATTGATTTCGATATTTGCAGTCTAAGGGACGATTGATGCCTAAATTGGTACTAACACGGCTACCCATGGAGCATAATTCAATTTTGGGTGGTTGTAACCTTCAAAATCAAGGATCCTAACCGAGCCGCTTGTTCAAAATGATGATATAAGTTGATACTTGCATATATTTTTCAAAGAAGTTGGCTCACTACTTCGTTCCCAGTTTCTCGTTATTAGCCGCAATGCAGCCCCCTTTGTTCACTGTACCTACCCCTCCGGTTCCTTGTTTTTACGATTTTTCACCAGAAATTTGGAGGGGAGGCGGTGTTGCAGAAAGGTAACTTTCACAGCAGAAGGAGCTAGGAGAGGGCTGTGACCTTTCAGTGTGTTAGGACAAATAGTGTCATCTTTTGTTTACGGTTAGTATCGTCACCGCCACGCATTGTACGGTAAAGGCGTAGAAGTTCATGGAAAAATAAATGATCGATTAGAAGACAATGTATAGAATATTTTCTTCCAATTACTTCATTTTAAAATTGTTATTGACTTCAAAGTGTTAAAATAGCCGTTTTAAAATGTTTTATTACGAGGCAATTGCATCCTGGAGCTAAGCCTAATTCACGCTGGATTTCATTTCTACACTGCTTTCATGTGAGGATCCCCGCTCGTTATGAAACGTGATTCTGGATACAGCGTAACTTTGCAGATGAGTGTGGTGTAAAATACGTCGCATTTCCACACGTTTTATGAAACAGTGCCCAGGTTAGAATACGGAAAGGGATTTTATTTCTCACTAGGTGCGTCAATCGCGACTTACACGGATTGATGGCCAAATGATTGCGAAACCGGGTTGGTAATCGGGGGAGAGACCTTGAATTTTGGGTGCATTCTCATTATCATAAGTCATGGCAATCACGCCACGAGTCAAGTTGTTTTTTGTGAGCTCTTGTGCCATGATCTCCTGTTGCCTATCGCGTAAATGATACTGTTGGTGGAAGTGGCATTGACAAAGATGCCATGTTTTCAGACATGGACATGTTTGTGCACTCAAGGCCGTATGCAAACAGGCATCGGCCGGGAGAGCGGCTGGACAATTCCTTAACTAGACCCGACCTATATCTACGGGTGACACCGATGCCGCCTTTCATAATGATTTGAGTGTCAATGATGGGTGGCATTTATGCGCCGGGACACAGACTCGGCGCGGTCCTCAGTTGCCAGTTGACGAGTGGGGGCAGCTGTACCCAACGAGCGAATCTACACCTCTCGACAGCTCCGGGTCCCCGCGCCATCCGACACCCGCGCCGCGGGAATTCGCGCGCGCCACGCGCCGCCGCGCCGCCCGTCACCATGACGACAGAGGGCGGCGCGCGCCACCGGCGGCACTTGTGAAGTAGGCGGTCGCCATTGGCTGCCGAGTCGTTTGATGGTGCCGGCGGTGCTCGACAGCGATAGTGGTGAACAGGTTGTAATGTGGCCGCCCGCTCACTGTTTGCCCTGCAATTTGGCCGGGGGTGCGGCGGCGGCGGCGCCGACCCACGCGGTGTCGCCCCGACCACTCTATGGCCACGTGACAGATACAGGACTATCTGCCCTGCCCGGCCCGGCGGGTCCGGCCGCTGTTGGTCCAGGCAATCTGGACCGGAAACCGATCCAGAGAGAGGGCGCCGCCTTCCGGCTCCAGCGTCAGTCTGCGGTCAGCCACGCTGAAACAGGTAGCAGTCAACACAGGTCATTAATTACAGGTCCGCATCAAGCCTCAGGGCGGGATGCGGACGGCAGGGCTGGCTGGGCGTTGGTATGGCGCCGCGGGCGATAGTTCTGTTATGGACAGTCGCAATTGACCATAGGAGCATAAGCGTCGCCCCCGGAAAAAAGTGGGGGGGCATCCCAACTTCAAACTCACGCTGACAAAAAAACTTTCCACGTTAGGACCAAATACTGTTCGAATTTGGGCTCCTCGTTGCCTTCTGCAGCGGCTGGTTATAAGAATGTCCGGTTTTCTCACATTTTGACTGAGATCAGGAAATTTTTGGCCAAAAAGTGGGAGGCCAGGCCCCCTGCCCCCCCCGGTGGCGACGCCCCTGCATAGGAGGTGACCTTGTGCTAGCCAATCGCAATCTGAGTCTTAATGATGCTGGCAGGAACAGCCGTATTTCAAATGAAGGCATGCCAACAATGGCGGATCCAAGGAGGGCCAAAGTGGCCGTGGCCCACTCTAAAGCCTAAAGTAGTATCTTTGGTCCCCCATGGAACAAATTTTGACTTTATCTCTAAAATACTGTTTTCGTGATTTTTCTCGATTTCCCCCTCCCCCAAAACGTTAGTTTGGGCCCTCGAAAAAGTTGTTCCTGGATCTGCCAATGCATGCCACACATGCTTGTGTTTTCTTGGGAACGTGGACCGTTTTAATTAGAGGTGAGACTTTCTGAAGCCGGAGCCCCGGGGAATGACCCAGGCCCGTGGGCCTGTAGATCTGGTATGAGCCCATGTCTGGCTGATACCGGACGTCATCAAGGTCTATTCCGGGTTTCATCATAGTCGAGACCCAAAAATCAATTTTCTGTGTACTTTTACCAACAGGTTTTGCGGCGGGTTAATTTACAGGTACAATTAAATTACACGGGTTAATTTAAAGATATAGGCTTTAAAACAGGCAACAAAGACGCAAAACCATGTTCTCGATTTGGGTGTGTTCCTGATTGCATGCTCAATTAAGCAAATTACTAAAACTTGTATGAAAGTCGTATCATACATACAGAAATGCACACATCCACACTGTTCTGTCATGTTCATAATCATGTGATGAGAACATAAGTAGATTAGAGATGAGCTATGACAACCGTGGTAGGTTTTTGCAGATCTGTGCCAAATTTTGCTGGACACATTTTTAGTATTAGCTATATTAGCTATATTTTAGTACATTGATCCGAAACAGAATAATTGGACCCGTCCCTGCTGGTTATGATTAGACTGGACCCTGCCGATTACGATTGGGTCGTTCCCTACCAGTTACGGTTGGGCCCTTCCCTGCCGGTTACGATTTGGCCGTTCCCTGCCGGTTACGATTTGGCCGTTCCCTGCCCGTTACGATTAGGCCGTTCCCTGCCCGTTACGATTAGGCCGTTCCCTGCCGGTTACGATTTGGCCGTTCCCTAGCCCGTTACGATTGGGCCGTTCCCTGTCGGTTACGATTGGGCCGTTCCCTGTCGGTTACGATTGGGCCGTTCCCTGTCGGTAACGATTTGGCCGTTCCCTGCCCGTTACGATTAGGCCGTTCCCTGCCGGTTACGATTTGGCCGTTCCCTGTCGGTTGCGATTGGGCCCTTCCCTGCCGGTTGCGATTTGGCCGTTCCCTGTCGGTTACGGTTGAGCCGTTCCCTGTCGGTTACGACTGGGCCGTTCCCTGTCGGTTCCGATTGGGCCGTTCCCTGCCGGTTATGATTGGGTAATTCCCTGCCGTTCGTGCTTTAGACAGGATTCACGGAGCCAAGACTCACCCCGCAGTCATCTGGGAATTCGGTATGGGGTCCTGCCCGGGCGCGGCGGGCCCAGCCGCCGCAGATATCACGTCGCCGTACATCAGATACACCGCACGCCCCGGGCGCGGCGGGGCCCAGTCGTCGCAGATATCGCGTCGTCGTACATCAGATACACCGCACGCCGCGGGCGCGGCGGGTCGCGACGGTCGCCGTTTTTCCGCCGCCGTTGTGTAGCGATTTATGCGGCAATTAGCTGGCCGTGAGAGCGTCGCGCCGCTGACGTCGATAAAAACGGCGCTGAGAGACGCCGCGAGCTGGCAGAACCCTGACACCCACCGGCCGGGAAGCCGCGAGCCAGAGGTGTCCGGCAAACCCCAGCCTGGGCTTACAGTACTTGTACTTCTCCGGCAGAGCTATGCACTCTTCCGACAAAAGCAGCGAGTCTCCAGAGAAAGGTCATAAAAAATGGCGCCATGTGTGTGCGTGTGTGTTGGGGTTGGTGGCGGCTCAGCTGTGAGTTGTGGGCCGGCGGGCCGGGCTCGTGTGGCACCACTAGCAGAGGCCGTGACGCCAGAGATCGGGGCCCACCATGTGCGCGTCGACAGTAATTGTCCACAGGAGGCGGCCGCCGCGATGGCCTAATTCCAAACAGATCGGCTGCAGCTGCTGCTACCCCGTGCCAGGGCACACTGTGCTGGGGAGATGTGGCGCCCCCGGTCCCCCGAGGAGCTCCTGGTGAGCACCATGAGCGATTCAGTGCGCCGTGGGTACTGGGAGCGATCTCTGAGGCCTCTCCAACCCATCGAGAGCATTTGTCGCCGGCGGACCCTGAAGTGCCCTCTGAAGCTTTGGACTCAGGCGTACCCGGCGACCGGCGCCTGCTGCCGGCGGCAATGTCGGCACCCCACATGACTGGCTCCACGCCGGCTGGGCACCCCTCCAGTACAGCGTCTCCCCTACCTCTGCCGAGACCGAGCTGCACAGCACCAATCACCGCCCTCGGGCGGCCCGGCGCGCTGCTCAGCCACTGGAGCGCACTACCTGCCCCCCGCCTGATGCTCACCACGTTGGCGCGTAAATATTTCGCGCCAGTCGGCGGCGCGAGCGGAAACGGCTACCGGAACCGGCGGCTTCTTCAAAGCGGCGGCCTCTTTTGATGCAGACAGTCGGCAGTGTTAAATATTAGCGGCGAGTCGGCGACGGTGTAAACTGCCCCCAGGCGGAGCGGGTCAGAGACGGCGGCTGCCGACCGCCGTCGTGGCTGTCGGTACCGACGGCTACTCTCCGTGGTGGTGACCCGAGCTGCAGGACGGCGGCTGCTGCAGTGGAAGCAGTAGTAGTCGGCTAATTGGTTGGTCCGCGTTCGCCGCCGTTCCGCGTCACGTCCGAGAAGAAGGCGTGTGTCCGTCCGGGCCTGTACTCGGCACGAAGTCCTGTGTCGTCGGAAGGCTCTAACCGGCCCCTGCAGGCTGTTATCTTGTTGGACTGCTGTTATCTTGACATCTCTGACTGCTCGTCAATGATGCGCGCTGAAATGGAATGCAGTATGCAGAGGCTTAACGAGCATTGCGGGTCATTTAAACATAGCATATTGTATTGTAGACTATTCAGGGGGAAACTTCCTTTTCTCGGGGTAAAAGGTTGGTGTCCGTCAGGGAAAACGGTGCATTTGTCTGAGGTCTGCCCCGGCTACACACGGCGATGGAACGGCTGGTCAGAGGCCCAGTTCGGTCCGCCAAACCGGCTGGAATCGCCTAGTGGCACTTACATCTTAGGCTGGTCAGGCCCAGTTCGGTCCGCCAAACCGGCTGGAATCGCCTAGTGGCACTTACATCTTAGGCTGGGAAGGCCAATTGGGCTGGCTCAGCCACACCGACGCTTCCTGACACTTGCCGGGACGGGCGGGACGGCTGGGGAGGGTGGACTCTCCTCACAGTCGCACTAAGCGGCTGGGATTGCCTGTCTCACAGTGGTGTCCGGCTGATCTGTGCATTGTAGCACGCACAGTCTTATTTCGAAGTGTTTTTTTTACGTGTTCAAAAATATATTCACAACATTTTACAGATTTCTACGCAGAAAAGGCTAAAACTTGTGAGATGGAAGACAGGATAGGAAAACAGACTTGTCAATTCATTTTTCAATTTGCATGTAGTAGAATTTTCTGTTGGTGTGAAAGTAAGGAAGTAAAAGTACTGCTGTTTTTGTTTCAACTGTCTTAACAGAAATAGGAAAAAAATGGAAACTGAAATCCCGTCTTGGTACATTAAATTGCTGCCAATCTCAGTTTATTGCATTGGTCAGTGTTTCTCCGTTTACATTTTTTGTTTGTCTGTGCAATCCAAGGGGACCCTTTGTTACCTGGTGGCATGCTTCATTTTTTTAACTATCTTCCTAGCAGTGTTTGTGGTAACAAAACTTCACTGTATTTGTTCGATACAGTTTACTAATCGTTGGGGATCCCGGAATCGTTCTTCTTGAGGTGAACGGGAAATGAAGGTGTGAGTTGGGGTGGAAGCTTAACGATAAGTGAGACGGGGTTAAACAGCTATTGGGCCTCATGTTTCTTTAGCGGCAGGCACTGCGAGGAAAGGTGTCATAGGTAGAGAAAAATTCATTAATTTCATTTGTTGACATCAATATCGACTTCACACATATAGCCTTTGTAGCTGCAGTGCCCTAAAACTCCAATCAATATCGAATTCTCATACATCCCTTTTTCTTCATTCATTTTGGCCTGTAGTGGCTTTGCCATCGGAGGGAGTGGGGACCACTGAGCTCCATCTGGGTCCCTCCGGGGACCGGAGCCGAACCAGTCTGTTTTGGAGAAATGGGCGGTCTTCCACATGCAGTAGCTGAATCCATTTCTAAAAAAATGTTATTTTCTCTTGATCAAAGACAAGCTCAATGAATTCAAAAGTACGTTTTTCTATTTAAATATTATTGTGGCGCCATCTGATCCCTAAAAATTGCATTGCCAATTTGTTGACTGAACTTATGGAAAAGTTTGCCCCGTTGTAAACCAAACATATAGAAAAGGCGTTGGGGTTTCATCGTTGCGCTCCCCCTTTCTCCCTTGAAGGATTGCGTGACGACGTCCTTGACTTTAGTTGGACAAAGTTAACTTTGGTTGAATTAAGTTATTTTTGCGACATATAGCTTCTTTGGCTTCCACCACCCAGTAGAACAGGCAAGCACACTGAAATCCCCTAAATGGTGTTGCTGCATTGTAACCTTTTTTAAATCCCTTGGCAGTCGAGCCACCTTTAAACCACAAACAACAAGACAACACTTTATTCCTGGATTGTAACCCCAAACTGCGCTGTCGTTTCGTCCTCTGCCTCTCCGTCGCGGCTGGGTCCGCCGGTCGCCGTGCGGAGCAGCGGACGGCCCGCAGGGTGCGCCCGCAGTCTCTGCGCCACCTGACGGCACCCCCTGTGGCCAGTATCTCTGGAGGCGGTACCGCCGCTGGGAAGGGCGCTATCTGGTGTGGCTGACCGAACCCAATAAACGAGCCACCCGGGCAAAGGCCTGCTAGGGGTCCGTTCCAGCGCCTCCCCTGAGCTCCAGGCTCCTCTCAAATCCCGTGCCGAACGGGGGGTGGTATTGTGAGGTCAGAGCAGGCTCATTTCTGGCGCACGCATTTCAGCTGGTAAACCAAATCGAGACTTGTTACAGAAAGGACTGCACGTCACGGGTGGCTTGCAGTGGGTATTTAATTGTTTTCCCGGCTGCCTTTTTATTTGAAATACATTAATAATGCATGGGGCGCCTTGGCAGTGCGAAGGAAATGAGTCGGAATATTGGGAGGATAATCTTCAAGAATGTTGGGGCCGAGCGCGGGCTGGCGGCCGGCTGTGCTGTACGGCGCCGGCGGTGTCCAGCCACGGCCTTCCGTACTCCAGGCCTGCCTTGTTCGGTCGTCCAGCGCGCCGGTGGCGCCTGGAGCTGACCCACTGCCCACCTGCAAGTCGTAAAAGCATCCATCTCGTGCCCGGCACCCGGATTTTAATGTTGTGAAGGCGGGGACTGGAGCGGCGTCGGCAGCCTGGGGGCAGGTTTGTGGGGCGTCGGAGCCGACGCCGGCGTTCCTGACAGGCGCCGCATCGGTTTATAGCCTCTGTATGTCGGTTGAGGCTCGGGGCGGCCGGCTGACACCCTGCGAGGTCTGGGACTGGACTCAGAGGCACCCTGCGAGGTCTGGGACCGGACTCAGAGGCACCCTGCGAGGTCTGGGACTGGACTCAGAGGCACCCTGCGAGGTCTGGGACTGGACTCACAGGCACCCTGCGAGGTCTGGGACTGGACTCAGAGGCACCCGGCAAGGTCTGGGACTGAACTCAGAGGCACCCTGGAGCTGGACTCAGAGGCACCCTGCGAGGTCTGGGACTGGACTCAGAGGCACCCTGCGAGGTCTGGGGCTGGACTCAGAGGCACCCTGCGAGGTCTGGGACTGGACTCAGAGGCACCCTGCGAGGTCTGGGTCTGGACTCAGAGGCATGGTCTGGGACTGGACTCTAGAGGCACCCTGCGAGGTCTGGGACCGGACTCACAGGCACCCTGCGAGGTCTGGGACTGGACTCAGAGGCACCCTGCGAGGTCTGGGACTGGACTCAGAGGCACCCTGCGAGGTCTGGGACCGGACTCACAGGCACCCTGCGAGGTCTGGGACTGGACTCAGAGGCACCCGGCAAGGTCTGGGACTGAACTCAGAGGCACCCTGCTGGACTCAGAGGCACCCTGCGAGGTCTGGGGCTGGACTCAGAGGCACCCTGCGAGGTCTGGGTCTGGACTCAGAGGCACCCTGCGAGGTCTGGGTCTGGACTCAGAGGCATTCTGCTGGACTCTAGAGGCACCCTGCGAGGTCTGGGACTGGACTTGGCGGGCTCGCGCACCAGTCAGCGACCGCACACTCACCGTGTGTGTAAAGAAATGGTTGGGAGGGAGCAATACACCTTGGAACTGGCAACCGAAAAGAAGGGGGAACAGTTTTTCCTGCAGCCCGCGCGCACTGCTTATATATTTGCTCCTTCTAGGACCTACGTAAGATTTTCTGAGCGCATGGTTGTCTCTTGTCCTACACAAATATTATAATTGCTTAACGATGCATCGCTGCTTGTCAAGTTCGCTAGCACAATGCCGCTGTTGCCGGTGAGGTGTGCCGGGTGTCGCCCTCTGGCCAGAGCCTGGACCGGCGGGGATGGTCGGAATGCAGGCCATCACTGGTCTCCGGCTCTCCCCGTCGAAGAAATGGACTGTTTTGGAGTTGGCAACCTCCAAAATAGTTTCCTTTCAAAAGTTAGGCTTTTCACCACCTGTGTTCAAACAATTTATGCGTTCAGTCGATTCAACTCTGGCCCACGGCTTTGTAGACTGACTCCGATTCTGACCCAACTCGACTGATCGAGTAGTCGAGCTCAACCGATATCTCGCACGGAATCGATCTAGATCTGACCCTAGCAGAAATTGAACCGGTTCAGGGTCTATTGTGATGCTGAGTCACAACTCTAAAGCCATCTAAATAGGTAGAACTTGTGAGTGGACGTGTGTTACCGGGCTACATCTCCCTGCCCTGCACTGCCCAGTGAGGTGCTACATCTCCCTGCCGTGCACTGCCCTGTGAGGTGCTACATCTCCCTGCCGTGCACTGCCCAGCGAGGTGCTACATCTCCCTGCCGTGCACTGCCCTGTGAGGTGCTACATCTCCCTGCCGTGCACTGCCCAGCGAGGTGCTACATCTCCCTGCCGTGCACTGCCCTGTGAGGTGCTACATCTCCCTGCCGTGCACTGCCCAGCGAGGTGCTACATCTCCCTGCCGTGCACTGCCCTGTGAGGTGCTACATCTCCTGCCGTGCACTGCCCAGCGAGGTGCTACATCTCCCTGTCGTGCACTGCCCTGTGAGGTGCTACATCTCCCTGCCGTGCACTGCCCAGTGAGGTGCTACATCTCCCTGCCGTGCACTGCCCTGTGAGGTGCTACATCTCCCTGCCGTGCACTGCCCAGTGAGGTGCTACATCTCCCTACCGTGCACTGCTCTGTGAGGTGCTACATCTCCCTGCCGTGCACTGCCCAGCGAGGTGCTACATCTCCCTGCCGTGCACTGCCCAGCGAGGTGCTACATCTCCCTGCCGTGCACTGCCCAGTGAGGTGCTACATCTCCCTGCCGTGCACTGCCCTGTGAGGTGCTACATCTCCCTGCCGTGCACTGCCCTGTGGGTGCTACATCTCCCTGCCGTGCACTGGCCAGCGAGGTGCTACATCTCCCTGCCGTGCACTACCCAGTGAGGTGCTACATTTCCCTGCCGTGCACTACCCAGCGAGGTGCTACATCTCCCTGCCGTGCACTGCCCAGCGAGGTGATACATCTCCTGCCGTGCACTGCCCTGTGGGGTGCTACATTTCCTGCCGTGCACTGCCCAGTGAGGTGCTACATCTCCCTGCCGTGCACTGCCCAGTGAGGTGCTACATCTCCCTGCCGTGCACTGCCCAGTGAGGTGCTACATCTCCCTGCCGTGCACTGCCCAGTGAGGTGCTACATCTCCCTGCCGTGCACTGCCCTGTGAGGTGCTACATCTCCCTGCCGTGCACTGCCCTGTGAGGTGCTACATCTCCTGCCGTGCACTGCCCTGTGGGGTGCTACATCTCCCTGCCGTGCACTGGCCAGCGAGGTGCTACATCTCCTGCCGTGCACTACCCAGTAGGTGCTACATCTCCTGCCTGCACTACCCAGTGAGGTGCTACATCTCCCTGCCGTGCACTACCCAGTGAGGTGCTACATTTCCCTGCCTGCACTACCCAGTGAGGTGCTACATCTCCCTGCCGTGCACTACCCAGTGAGGTGCTACATCTCCCTGCCGTGCACTGCCCAGCGAGGTGCTACATCTCCCTGCCGTGCACTGCCCAGCGAGGTGATACATCTCCCTGCCGTGCACTGCCCAGGAGGTGCTACATCTCCCTGCCGTGCACTGCCCAGTGAGGTGCTACATTTCCCTGCCGTGCACTACCCAGTGAGGTGCTACATCTCCTGCCGTGCACTACCCAGTGAGGTGCTACATCTCCCTGCCGTGCACTGCCCAGCGAGGTGCTACATCTCCCTGCCGTGCACTGCCCAGCGAGGTGATACATCTCCCTGCCGTGCACTGCCCTGTGAGGTGCTACATCTCCCTGCCGTGCACTGCCCTGTGAGGTGCTACATCTCCCTGCCGTGCACTGCCCAGCGAGGTGATACATCTCCCTGCCGTGCACTGCCCAGCGAGGTGCTACATCTCCTGCCGTGCACTGCCCAGTGAGGTGCTACATTTCCCTGCCGTGCACTACCCAGTGAGGTGCTACATCTCCCTGCCGTGCACTGCCCTGTGAGGTGCTACATCTCCCTGCCGTGCACTGCCCAGTGAGGTGCTACATCTCCCTGCCGTGCACTGCCCTGTGAGGTGCTACATCTCCCTGCCGTGCACTGCCCTGTGAGGTGCTACATCTCCCTGCCGTGCACTGCACTGTGAGGTGCTACATCTCCCTGCCGTGCACTGCCCAGCGAGGTGCTACATCTCCCTGCCGTGCACTGCCCTGTGAGGTGCTACATCTCCCTGCCGTGCACTGCCCTGTGAGGTGCTACATCTCCCTGCCGTGCACTGCCCAGCGAGGTGCTACATCTCCCTGCCGTGCACTGCCCAGCGAGGTGCTACATCTCCCTGCCGTTCACTGCCCAGCGAGGTGCTACATCTCCCTGCCGTGCACTGCCCAGCGAGGTGCTACATCTCCCTGCCGTTCACTGCCCAGCGAGGTGCTACATCTCCCTGCCATGCACTCCCCAGCGAGGTGCTACATCTCCCTGCCATGCACTCCCCAGTGAGGTGCTACATCTCCCTGCCGTGCACTGCCCAGTGAGGTGCTACATCTCCCTGCCGTGCACTGCCCTGTGAGGTGCTACATCTCCCTGCCGTGCACTGCCCAGTGAGGTGCTACATCTCCCTACCGTGCACTGCTCTGTGAGGTGCTACATCTCCCTGCCGTGCACTGCCCTGTGAGGTGCTACATCTCCCTGCCGTGCACTGCCCAGTGAGGTGCTACATCTCCCTGCCGTGCACTGCCCTGTGAGGTGCTACATCTCCCTGCCGTGCACTGCCCAGTGAGGTGCTACATCTCCCTACCGTGCACTGCTCTGTGAGGTGCTACATCTCCCTGCCGTGCACTGCCCTGTGAGGTGCTACATCTTCCTGCCGTGCACTGCCCAGTGAGGTGCTACATCTCCTGCCGTGCACTGCCCTGTGAGGTGCTACATCTCCCTGCCGTGCACTGCCCAGTGAGGTGCTACATCTCCCTACCGTGCACTGCTCTGTGAGGTGCTACATCTCCCTGCCGTGCACTGCCCAGCGGGTGCTACATCTCCCTGCCGTGCACTGCCCAGCGAGGTGCTACATCTCCCTGCCGTGCACTGCCCAGCGAGGTGCTACATCTCCCTGCCGTGCACTGCCCAGCAGGTGCTACATCTCCCTGCCGTTCACTGCCCAGCAGGTGCTACATCTCCCTGCCATGCACTCCCCAGTGAGGTGCTACATCTCCCTGCCATGCACTCCCCAGTGAGGTGCTACATCTCCCTGCCGTGCACTGCCCAGTGAGGTGCTACATCTCCCTGCCGTGCACTGCCCTGTGAGGTGCTACATCTCCCTGCCGTGCACTGCCCAGTGAGGTGCTACATCTCCCTGCCGTGCACTGCCCAGCGAGGTGCTACATCTCCCTGCCATGCACTCCCCAGTGAGGTGCTACATCTCCCTGCCATGCACTCCCCAGTGAGGTGCTACATCTCCCTGCCGTGCACTGCCCAGTGAGGTGCTACATCTCCCTGCCGTGCACTGCCCTGTGAGGTGCTACATCTCCCTGCCGTGCACTGCCCAGTGAGGTGCTACATCTCCCTACCGTGCACTGCTCTGTGAGGTGCTACATCTCCCTGCCGTGCACTGCCCAGCGAGGTGCTACATCTCCCTGCCGTGCACTGCCCAGCGAGGTGCTACATCTCCCTGCCGTGCACTGCCCAGCGAGGTGCTACATCTCCCTGCCGTGCACTGCCCAGCGAGGTGCTACATCTCCCTGCCGTTCACTGCCCAGCGAGGTGCTACATCTCCCTGCCATGCACTCCCCAGTGAGGTGCTACATCTCCTGCCATGCACTCCCAGTGAGGTGCTACATCTCCCTGCCGTGCACTGCCCAGTGAGGTGCTACATCTCCCTGCCGTGCACTGCCCTGTGAGGTGCTACATCTCCCTGCCGTGCACTGCCCAGCGAGGTGCTACATCTCCCTGCCGTGCACTGCCCTGTGAGGTGCTACATCTCCCTGCCGTGCACTGCCCAGCGAGGTGCTACATCTCCCTGCCGTGCACTGCCCTGTGAGGTGCTACATCTCCCTGCCGTGCACTGCCCAGCGAGGTGCTACATCTCCCTGCCGTGCACTGCCCTGTGAGGTGCTACATCTCCCTGCCGTGCACTGCCCAGCGAGGTGCTACATCTCCCTGCCGTGCACTGGCCAGCGAGGTGCTACATCTCCCTGCCGTGCACTACCCAGTGAGGTGCTACATTTCCCTGCCGTGCACTACCCAGTGAGGTGCTACATCTCCCTGCCGTGCACTACCCAGTGAGGTGCTACATCTCCCTGCCGTGCACTGCCCAGCGAGGTGCTACATCTCCCTGCCGTGCACTGCCCAGCGAGGTGATACATCTCCCTGCCGTGCACTGCCCAGCGAGGTGCTACATCTCCTGCCGTGCACGCCCAGTGAGGTGCTACATCTCCCTGCCGTGCACTGCCCAGTGAGGTGCTACATCTCCCTGCCGTGCACTGCCCAGTGAGGTGCTACATCTCCCTGCCGTGCACTGCCCAGTGAGGTGCTACATCTCCCTGCCGTGCACTGCCCAGTGAGGTGCTACATCTCCCTGCCGTGCACTGCCCTGTGAGGTGCTACATCTCCCTGCCGTGCACTGCCCTGTGAGGTGCTACATCTCCCTGCCGTGCACTGCCCAGCGAGGTGCTACATCTTCCTGCCGTGCACTGGCCAGCGAGGTGCTACATCTCCCTGCCGTGCACTACCCAGTGAGGTGCTACATTTCCCTGCCGTGCACTACCCAGTGAGATGCTACATCTCCCTGCCGTGCACTACCCAGTGAGGTGCTACATCTCCCTGCCGTGCACTGCCCAGCGAGGTGCTACATCTCCCTGCCGTGCACTGCCCAGCGAGGTGATACATCTCCCTGCCGTGCACTGCCCAGCGAGGTGATACATCTCCCTGCCGTGCACTGCCCAGCGAGGTGCTACATCTCCCTGCCGTGCACTGCCCAGTGAGGTGCTACATCTCCCTGCCGTGCACTGCCCAGTGAGGTGCTACATCTCCCTGCCGTGCACTGCCCAGTGAGGTGCTACATCTCCCTGCCGTGCACTGCCCAGTGAGGTGCTACATCTCCCTGCCGTGCACTGCCCTGTGAGGTGCTACATCTCCCTGCCGTGCACTGCCCTGTGAGGTGCTACATCTCCCTGCCGTGCACTGCCCAGCGAGGTGCTACATCTTCCTGCCGTGCACTGCCCAGTGAGGTGCTACATCTCCCTGACGTGCACTGCCCAGGGGGGTGCTACAATTGGCACTTCTCTCAGAAGCAGCCTCCGGCGGTCCTTTGTAATGACGCTGCCCGGTGAATCGGCCCAGTCTCCGCCAGGCACATCCATCAAGGCTGCGGTACCATTTTCCTCCAGTTCAACATCAACTGTCACCTACTGAACCAACAAACCGCCCTGAAACAACAATCAGCCGCGCGCCGGCGGCGGCGGCGACGATTAGCCCCGCGCCCCCTCGCTAACAACTCAACTCTGCTTGTAGCGACTATCCAAATGTGGTGCGGCAGCAGCGAACCCTGCTGATGCCGGCGCTGCTCTACCCGAATCAACTCCTCTCCTATCGGTGGCTTTGTTTTGTCTACTGTACTTTATGTCCCCGATAAATGTTTGAAATCTGCATTTGACCCAGGCTCAGGCCACCACTTATAACAAAGCGACACGAACTACCTATGTGACTGAAACTGGGAGTGGTTTTTTCCCGTGATGTGACGTGGAAGACTGGTGAAGCTGCCTCCGCCGAGCTCGAGCGATGGTTTTGGAGCGCGGCCGGTGCCCGGTGACGCCGCTCGTCTCGTCTGCGCCGTCGCGTCGCCGCCGTTGGGGGCCGCAAACACCAGGCCCGGTAACGACGCAACGGCCGTTTGGCCGCCGATGGAGTTATTTGTGCAGTCGGCCAGCGTCGAGCCTCAAATAATCAGGCCGACGCCGGCTCTCAAACATTTGTGCACCTGTGGCGGCCCGCCGTTACCACGCCGCGTCTGAGGCGACGCCGGCGTCGGCCGGGCCCCGGCACACCCGCCCAAAATCCAGCCCTGCGTGTGACGTGGCCGACGACGGCTCCGCCGCAGAGGACTCCGGACACTGGCCGTCGGAGGAATAATCACAGTGTCTGACGAAGCCATCGTTCCGCAGGAGATGTGGTAAGGGTATTGCAGGTACTGGCAACGTGCATCCCGAAGACAGCCGCGCTTAAACAAAACTGGTTTTCGCAATGATTTGCAGAAATTTCTACTCTGAGATCATTGTGAAAGCTGATTTTGTGAGAGCATTCTTCAGAGTTCGTCGCTGCGGTACACTTCGGCCCAGTTCGACTTCGACTTCACCTCAGCCCGACCGCTGACTCGTCGCTGCCGGAGAGCCGCCGGCTCTGAGACAGAGCCGCCGGCTCCACCCACCAGACAGAGCCGCCGGCTCCACCCTCCAGACAGAGCCGCCGGCTCCACCTCAGACAGAGCCTCCGGCTCCACCTCCAACAGAGCCGCTGGCTCCACCCTCCAGACAGAGCCTCCGGCTCCACGCTCCGGCTCCACCCTCCAGACAGAGCCGCCGGCTCCACCCTCCAGACAGAGCCGCCGGCTCCACCTCCAGACAGAGCCTCCGGCTCCACGCTCCGGCTCCACCCACCAGACAGAGCCGCTGGCTCCACCCTCCAGACAGAGCCTCCGGCTCCGCGCTCCGGCTCCACCCACCAGACAGAGCCGCCGGCTCCACCTCCAGACAGAGCCGCCGGCTCCACCTCCAGACGAGCCTCCGGCTCCACGCCCGGCTCCACCCTCCAGACAGAGCCGCTGGCTCCACCCTCCAGACAGAGCCTCCGGCTCCACGCTCCGGCTCCACCCACAGACAGAGCCGCCGGCTCCACTCACCAACAGAGCCGCCGGCTCCCCTCCGGCTCCACCACAAGACAGAGCCGCCGGCTCCACGCTCCGCCTCCACCCACCAGACAGAGCTGCCGGCTCCACCCTCCAGACAGAGCCGCTGGCTCCACGCTCTGGGCAGAAGAAAACGACCTGGGTTGTTTTGGTTGTTCATCAATGGAAATAATACTTAGTATTGCATGTTGCAAACAATGTTTGAACAGGAATAGTTGAGTTTTTAACCTCGCTTGTTTAAAGGGAATGTGGACTTTAAACGTGATTTTAACTGAGATAGAAAGTTATAAGCAGGTCGAAACCCGGTACTCCTATTTCATTTGTCTTGAACTCGATATTTCCGTAAAAAACTAAAACCTGCCTGACACCAGCCCCCTCGCCCGTCGCCGGCGCTTGTTGTGAGCTACTGGTGTCGAAATATGCTGACGTCACGATGAGCATCAGCCAATCGAAACCCTTGAAGCCTTTCAGTATGGTAGTGGTTGCCAGATCGTGACATCATCCACAGGCTGATATTTATTTCTTTTCTAGAGGAGTATTTTTAAAAACCAACTATTGAGCTTATTGTACATTTCGAGAAATCGTGAGTGGTTTCATTATTTTTTACTAAAAGTACGCCTAATAACACTAAATTCCAGATCCGACCAAGTGCACATCCCTTTAACCCTATCATGCCACCCCTGTAAAAAGCCAGAATCGATAGGAGGCTCTTCGGCCGGCCCCCTTAGATCTGTGAAATCAAGAGAGTTAGGAAAACGCCCGTCCGAACTTTGTGAGGGCTTTGGGGATCTACATTTTGACCAATTTTCACTAACCTTGGTCTATATCTTCAAGGTCAAACAAGGTCATAATAGTCGAACTTGGGTCATGCTGGAGGTCTATTGGGAAATGCCGTGATTAGGTGGAGGAGAGCTCTCCAATGCACTCTAAAGGGGCTAAGAGCATGGTGGGAATATCCTCCGTAATATTCTCTGAAATTTCGGGGTCAAGGAAATTCAAGGTCATTTTGACCTTTGCCGTCACGATATATAAGATATTCCTCAGAATACCACTGTAATTTACATTATAGCAGCCGTTCGGCCGAAAATAAGGGCCTGGTCTTGACCGATGACCTTCGGCCTGGACCTGTGACACTGACCTGAACAATGAGTAACCTTCACTACGACCTCACAACATACTAAACATCATACTTGGTGACGTAATCTGACCAGCAGCACCGACTTCAATTGGCTTGAAAATACCGGTATGACCTTAAGCTGTGACCTTTGAACTTGACCTTGAGCTTCCTGTAATTTAACCTTGATATATAATTCCGATTATATGGCCTTCCGGCGTCAATATCTGGATTAAGGTATAATTACTGGAGCTTAGTAGCACAACAAGCCCTCCAAAGGTGTCCCTGCAGTGGGCCGTGGGCCAGCTGGAATGGTCGATTTACCGTTATTCTATGGAGAATCAATTGCTAGGAGAAATCAAGCGCCGGGCACGCGACCATGAGAAAAATTCAGCATAACTAATTAAGTTTTTCATTCCGCTGCTGTGGCTGTTTTTCCATGTTGGTTGGTCTATAATTAGGGGGCTTATGATTTTATTAACAATCTCTAACATTTTAGCGACGTTTTGTATTTTGGTACTTTGAACGGCTGGTATGTTTCGAAAAGCTCCTATCTTTGATTTGGCCTGCAACGCCTATCCATGTGATAACCTAAAAGGTTCGCCTTCGAGGACCGCGAAGAGATGTTGAATTCTTGGAGTCGAGGGTGGGCGGCGAGGCCCACTGGTTGGTTGCCGGGTTGATACTGGCTGATTAATATAATTGTTGTGGTAATATATATTTATATTTTTTTTTTTTATTATCAGGCCGAGCCACTGGTTGTTGCCGGTTGGTACTGGCTGATTTGGGGCGTGTCTGGTGATCCGGCGTCCATTCAATTATCATATAAAAACCCTTGATGAACTCTTCGTGAATAAATGTGCTTAGCTCTAAGGAACCGTCTCCTGCAAAATAGGTCTTTCATTAAAAGTGAATAGTGTACATTCTGGTCATCATCAACACCACTTACTGCTTTCTTCATGGACGTTCTAATGGTGGGGACGCAGCAGAGTGGGGCACGGCTGTTCAGCAGAGTGGGCCATGGTTCCTATAGAAAATTAGAGAAACTCGAATCTATTTCAAATATTTTTTCACCCAAGGTGGCCTAAAAATGCTACCAAACATGTGTGTATTTGTGATAGCTTTAATCCCTGTGGAGTTTTAACAGTACGTTTCTTGTAAGTATATACTACTTGTCTTTTGCTTAAGTTAAGGTCACCCTCCAGGGAATGGGTGGCTTAGTGGATAACATCCCTATCTCATAAGCCACTGTTCCCGGGTTCAAGTCCCGGCGAAGCTCCTGAATAAGTTGATCTGATCCCCCACATCCCTTCCAACAGGGTGAGAGCTGGCGCGCCGTATGACCCTGGCAGTTGGTACGTGGTTGAACCCCAACAATTATGATTAAGGTCACATTCCTGTTATTTACACTCACGAGTGCTGTTCGAGCGCTGCTTTGTATGGACTGGCAGTTGTTGCACGTCATAACATCAGAGCAGGAGAATTCGAAGCGCTTTCCAAATCCTCACAATGGTTTGTTGTGCTTGTCCAGGCAGTTAAAATTATGCCTCCCATCGTCCCGTGGTTTAACATAAAATTACAATGAAATTTAAAAGAGAAGCCTGAAGCATGCTTGCCTCGCAGCACGGGGACGGTCTCCCTGATTTGTTCTCAGTCAGCTGTTTAGGTGATCTGGCCCCTGGCTGAATGCTCTGTGTGATTTTAGTTAGATGCTGCACATGAGAGTGCACTGAATTAGGATGCTAATACGGGATATTCCCAGCTATATCAAACAAACATCCGTCATACCTTCGTCTGACCACACACCAATTTAAGCTAGGGGCACAAGCACGGTTGTCTCAGTGATGTCTGAGGCCATGTGAGGCACGGACCTGCGGTACAGCGGGGCCACGCGACTGCCGCGGGCGACTCACACAGAGCGCGACCAATGGCTGAGAACTGAGGACGGAGCAGCAGCGGTAGTGCGGACGGCCGGTGTGGCTACTCGGAGTGCGTCATCTGAAGGATCATGTGCGGGCAGCTGCAACGCAATTTACAACTGTTGCTATTGGAGCCGTTTTAGACCAAACAGTTCAGACATAAGCATTGCAAATTCGAGCGAAGGCACCAAGAAACCTATTTCAATGAGACACTGCGCATTTGGTTTCAGGTGAAAGTGAAAACCAAGAGAATATCGATGAGGAACTTCACCAGCTTTGTCACCAAAATTCAATGGGCTAGCGGAAAAGAGTGTGCAAACGTTCAAACTAGGATTTAAGAAGCAATCATCAGGTTCAGTGCAAACTAAAGTATCTCGATTTTTGTTTCACTCTCGCACTACGCCCCATACCACCACGCGCACGTCTCCAGCTGAGCTGATGATGGGGCGGACGCCCCGCACACAGTTGGATGCGCTGCGGCCCGACAGAGGCGAGAGGGTTCGGCGGCAGCAGATGCCGCAGAAGCTGTATCGAGACTCTAAGACGCAAAACAGACATTTAGAGGTTGGAAGTCCAGTGCTTGTGTCGGCTGTGGGACTGGTGTGTAGGAGGAGTGATCAGAGGTGGTTACCGGGTGTACTTGTTGGGAAGTCAGGCGTAAAGTTGACTACGATTACAGGATGGACGAATCGTTCAGCGACACTTAGACAAGGTTCGTGATGCCAATCAGGCGGGGCTGCCTCGCACCATCGGAGATGTGCGCAACTGGAGTTCAGCTGCCTCTGAGATGGGCCCGCCTCTGCCGTCTGATGTGCCTGTTTCCGCGCCTGATTCTCCCTCAGCGGCTGCAGTGTTGGCAACCGAGAGTCGTTGCGCCGATGTACCGTCCCCAGTTTCGCCAGTGCCAGTGCGTGACGACAGTTACAGGTTACGAGACCGCGCACTGTTGAAACAACCGAATAGACTAACGTACTGTTCATGATGCGATATTCCGAGTGTTTTCATGTTGTGTTGTTTCGTGGTATACGTGTATGGGTGCCAAATACCAGGTGTGGAGGGATGTAGTACATTAGGGTTGCCCATATTGGGTACCCTGACACCGCCTCTGTCGGTGACATTGCCTGAGGCTACCGGGCGGACTCGCTCGTTGTTGTCTGCCAATAAGCCAGTCTTGACCCGGCCACCACTGCGTCTGTTACACGCCGGAGCACTTAAAACGTGATCCGAACGTGATCCTTTAGAAAGCTACAAGTCTCCAAAAGTTTCTTAGAAAGAGAGCCTTGCGTTTTCTAAGGGACAAATACAAAGTCAGTGAAATGTTGAACAAAACAGTTTTTGAAATGGCAACTCTAGGCTGTCCCAGTCTTTCCTCTTACCATGCTAGATTTTTAGCCGTAGTGAATAGGCAATTGTGATTAAAAAAGGTTCCCAGTGCCTGTGAAAATTCCACCGTTTCTATTTTCACTTCTCACTACCCTTCGCTTGCAATTAACAGAAGAAAAGGCGCAGTATCCACAGTTGGATAGTTATTTGTTCAGACCGTCCTCGAAGCTGCCACGCTCCTCACAGAGCGCTGCTCCAATTTTCATCGTGTAGACGAAATATGGCTACATATATGACTCGCTGATACCCGTTCTCAGGTAATGTTGTGTTTCTTTATTACATTTGTTGATCTTGATATACCTGCTGCACACGCCGAAATTATCCACGCTCAATTTCACTAAACATTATTCTTGCCTCGCGTGGTGAGCCATCTTCAACAATTCCCACTACTACGCATCGTTCCTTTCGGAAAAACACATCCCGTTTTGACTGGTACTGGGTGCCGCCCCGGCGCTACCCCAGTACTGGGTGCCGCCCCGGTGCTACCCCAGTACTGGGTGCCGCCCCGGTGCTACCCCAGTACTGGGTGCCGCCCCGGCGCTACCCCAGTACTGGGTGCCGCCAGTGGCCGCTGCCGTGGGTGCGGGGATGACGGCGTCAGTGGCCGCTGCCGTGGGTGCGGGGATGGCGGCGTCAGTGGCCGCTGCCGTGAGTGCGGGGATGGCGGCGTCAGTGGCCGCTGCCGTGGGTGCGGGGATGACGGCGTCAGTGGCCGTTCTGAGTGCGGGGATGGCGGCGTCAGTGGCCGCTGCCGTGGGTGCGGGGATGGCGGCGTCAGTGGCCGCTGCCGTGGGTGCGGGGATGGCGGCGTCAGTGGCCGCTGTTCTGAGTGCGGGGATGGCGGCGTCAGTGGCCGCTGCCGCGGGTGCGGGGATGGCGGCGTCAGTGGCCGCTGTTCTGAGTGCGGGGATGGCGGCGTCAGTGGCCGCTGCCGTGGGTGCGGGGATGGCGGCGTCAGTGGCCGCTGCCGCGGGTGCGGGGATGGCGGCGTCAGTGGCCGCTGCCGCGGGTGCGGGGATGGCGGCGTCAGTGGCCGCTGTTCTGAGTGCGGTTATGGCGGCGTCAGTGGCCGCTGCCGTGGGTGCGGGGATGGCGGCGTCAGTGGCCGTTAGTGCGGGGATGGCGGCGTCAGTGGCCGCTGCCGTGGGTGCGGGGATGGCGGCGTCAGTGGCCGCTGTTCTGAGTGCAGGGATGGCGGCGTCAGTGGCCGCTGCCGTGGGTGCGGGGATGGCGGCGTCAGTGGCCGCTGTTCTGAGTGCAGGGATGGCGGCGTCAGTGGCCGCTGCCGTGGGTGCGGGGATGGCGGCGTCAGTGGCCGCTGTTCTGAGTGCAGGGATGGCGGCGTCAGTGGCCGCTGCCGTGGGTGCGGGGATGGCGGCGTCAGTGGCCGCTGTTCTGAGTGCGGGGATGGCGGCGTCAGTGGCCGCTGTTCTGAGTGCGGGGATGGCGGCGTCAGTGGCCGCTGCCGTGGGTGCGGGGATGGCGGCGTCAGTGGCCGCTGTTCTGAGTGCGGGGATGGCGGCGTCAGTGGCCGCTGCTCTGAGTGCGGGGATGGCGGCGTCAGTGGCCGCTGCTCTGAGTGCGGGGATGGCGGCGTCAGTGGCCGCTGCCGTGGGTGCGGGATGGCGGCGTCAGTGGCGCTGCCGCGGTGCGGGGATGGCGGCGTCAGTGGCCGCTGCCGTGGGTGCGGGGATGACGGCGTGTGGCCGCTGTTCTGAGTGCAGGGATGGCGGCGTCAGTGGCCGCTGCCGTGGGTGCGGGGATGGCGGCGTCAGTGGCCGCTGTTCTGAGTGCGGGGATGGCGGCGTCAGTGGCCGCTGCCGTGGGTGCGGGGATGTCGGCGTCAGTGGCCGCTGTTCTGAGTGCGGTTATGGCGGCGTCAGTGGCCGCTGCCGTGGGTGCGGGGATGGCGGCGTCAGTGGCCGTTGTTCTGAGTGCAGGGATGGCGGCGTCAGTGGCCGCTGCCTGGGTGCGGGGATGGCGGCGTCAGTGGCCGCTGTTCTGAGTGCGGGGGATGGCGGCGTCAGTGGCCGCTGCCGTGGGTGTGGGGATGGCGGCGTCAGTGGCCGCTGTTCTGGGTGCGGGGATGGCGGCGTCAGTGGCCGCTGCCGTGGGTGCGGGGATGGCGGCGTCAGTGGCCGCTGTTCTGAGTGCGGGGATGGCGGCGTCGACAGCTGAGCGGGCCGTGTTTGGGCTTGCTGGCCTGATTGGCTGCAGGCAACTGTGTCGCCTTTGTTCGGCGCCACCGACGCTACTGTTCTCTGATTAGCATTATAAACGCGGCTGGCAGATGGGGGCAGCGGCTCACTGCACTACGAGGGTCCCCGACCGCCCTGTTTATTTTCTCTGGTCACTGCAGCTATTTTGTCCGGCGTCTATGGCCACATGAGCTTTCAAAAATGTTTGTGGCACGCTGTCCATTTCGCCAGACCACCATTTTCCGATTTTCAATTTTTAACTGGGGAAAGTGATATTATCTTTGATGGTATGTTAACCCACGCCCCACCGGGGGTCCGGTGCCACCTTCGCCCCACCGGGGTCATCGAAGGCCCCCTCTAACTTCGAAAATATGGGGTTTAGTGCCTATCTGAAAAAATGCATTAGAAAGCTTGTGTGAATTCAGTAAGAAATTACTTTGCATGCTTAAGCGCCCAGGTCATTACTTTTAACCTCCAGAGGTTACGTTAGGTCACGATAGGCTATTTCCACTAAAATATGCAGTGCCAAAGCAAACTGGGCATAGCTATCATGCCGTTAGAGCTATTGCAATCTGGTAAAGTACATTTGATAGGAAAATGCCAGACCTTTCCCGCTATGTGGAGCATAATGACCTCCCGCCAGTGGTTTGACCTCCAGAGGTCACCTCGTGACCTAATATGACCTGTGGTCACAAATGGTCAGAAAGTGAAAGCCACTGACGAAACATACACAATGACGTTTATTTCAGCGCTCTAACTTAATTAGGGCAAACTTTATCGCCAAAATATTGTTTTTGACCCCTGGTCACCTGTGATGACCTCAGATAGGTCAAAGGGCAAATATCGCCCCTGGGATCCGTGAAAGGGTGTCTAAGAACACTTATTTGAGCAATCTGAGCATTTGCAATAGTTTTTGTGACTTCTAGATTATAAGACAGCTTTTCCCCATACTTCTTCAATGGGAGAAGTGATCTCGTGACCTGAAATCCGGTCACGAAATCGAAAAATCCCGGGTATACGTCTTGTAGACCCTGGAGGGGTCATAAAGTATAGGAAGTTTCAAATCAATTGGCTTAGAAATGTAGCTCTTATAGAGCTCAAAAGTTGAAGTGAGGTGACCTTGGCTGACCTGGTCTGGTGACCTGACCTTGCGTGACCTGGAGTAAAAAAATTCAGGGATGGTGGGAAAATGATGGGGTGAGAGATAGAGCCCTCAACCGCGGTGCTGTGCCTCGTCGTTTTTTTTTACTATCCCGAAAAAACCTTAGGGGGCCATCGATGCCACCCCAGGTGGGGCGAGGGTTAAAAGCCAGATGCATGCCAAAACACCGCAGCTGCCACGCTTAACTCTCTACAGCAGCCTGTAGAATAAACGACTGCACGGCTAGTGCTACTGGTTACATGGCTGTGTTTTACATTTTTTCGTGCAATAGTTTACGTATTTGTTGGCCTCTGGTAAGATTGTTGAAATTTTGGAGTCCCCCACTGGCAATACGTTGGAAGAGGGTTGTTCGAAGGCTATTGTATTTGGTGCAGTCAATAAGTAAGTGTGATGTGCTTTCTGATGGGCTGCCTGCCGTAATCACATTTGAGAGAAATAGATGCATTGGCTTGATATAAATGTTGATTTCATGCCGAACACCCAACCTAAGTGGCGTGTGACGTGTATTCCCTGACTGGTGCGGATGCTATAGCAGGGAGTGGCCGTAACTGCCAATAGTTCACTCCTCAATATGTCTTTGAATACTTTAAGTGTTTGTCAAACCCTTGTTTTGCTTGGTACTTTGTTCCATTTTTTGTGTCAGGTATGAAAGACTTCTTGTACATATCTGTACGTGTCACGGGAGGCAAAAGGTTTATCGAATTTATAAGCGAGACACCTTTAGTTTGTCTTTGCGGTGTTTGTAGAAGTGCTGTGATGTGTTCTGGAATCTGTGGTGATGGATTGTGCATTTTGTATTACATTTCATTTCATTTATTTGTTCAATCATCCAGGGGACACCCCATTTAAGGATAAAGTCAGCGTGCTAAAATAAAACAAAGCTGTGGGTAAAACACTTCAAAAACAGTGACAGCGTATTCGGTCATCTCACAGCTTAAACCACTACAATGACGAGACGTAAGATATGACACTTTGGCGATACGAGTTCAGGGTGTCGTAAAACAGGTCAGTTCCCGGGCGTTGTTGAATAAAAGCATTTACCACCCGGGGAAGTCTCACAAACAGTCCTTCCTTAAAGGTGTTCACCCGTGCATATGGAACGTGTAGAAGTGTCTGATGTCTAAAAGCCCGCGCTGGGGTGCACAGGTAAAATGAGTGAAGTAAAAACGGTGAGTTTATCCTACCATTGAAAATACTGCGAATGAACATGAGATCGTGTTGTGTCCTTCACGCTCGAAGTGTAACGAAGTTAAAGTGCCTGAGCAAATCACAGTATGATAGTGATGGTGATTGTGTCTGGATGTATGAGTTGATCCACAGTAAAAATTTGTGTTGCATTCGCTCAATACGATCTGTGTGCACCGCAGCTGCCCCTCCCCAAATGGTACTGCAGTATTCCAGCACAGATCGAACATGAGCATTGTAGGATACAAACACTGATTTGACGTTGAAATATCTTCTACTCTTAACGATTTGAAATGATCTTATCAATGCACCGAGGGCCCTATTGGCTCGCATGATGATGCCGTCGACGTGAGGTCCGAGAGTGAGTTTTCTGTCCAAAACAACTCCCAAATCTCGAATAGTTTCTACTTGCTCCAAACTTGTACTTCCGATGAAATAGCTTGATTTTAGAGGCCTGGTTATTAGCGTCATGGTAATGGTTTTGCACTTGGCCGGGATTCAAATTTAGTTTCATTTTCATTTTATTTACTAGATCATCAACGGGGAAGTCCCCAATTACAGATGAAGTCAGGTTGTTAAAAATATATACAAATGCATACACAGTCGTCATGATAAGACAAAAATCAGGATTACAGAAATAAAAACTGATAAATATTACACTGTAGTACACTAAAAAGATCATACTTAACATGCATGTAAACATGAAAGAGTAAAAAAGTAAATTGATAAAGCCCTAAAAAGTAAATCACAGCGATGCCACATATACCCGAACTGACGAACGAAACGCATTAAATGAGTCGTGAAACAAATCGATCCCCTGGCATTGTCTTAAAAAGACGTTCATAGCCGTTGGCAACCTCACAAACAAGCCCTCCTTCACAGTTCTCACCCTGGCGAACGGAACATTGCATAGGCTGCGCTGCCTTGAGAGTCGGGCGGGTACATACAGATTAAAACAGTTGAGTATAGCTGACGAGTCTATTCTACCCCTAAAAACATTACGTAAGAACATTAAATCATACTGCATTCTTCGAGCCTTCAATGATGACATATTGAAATTGTTGAGTAGGTCATTGTACGCGAGCGATGCTGATTGATTATGGGAATGCCCGTTGAGCCAAATTAAAAACTTATGCTGAGTTCTCTCAAGCCTATCAGTGTGAGTCCCTGCAGCTCCTGCCCAGATCACACAGCCGTACTCAAGTATCGAGCGAACATTTGCGCAGAACGATGCAACCGCTGCTGGTCTTCTGAAATGGCCTCTCGGACCAGCTACTTGAAAAGACCGGATCAGCAAACCTAGTACCCTATTTGCTTTTTTTGGCAGACATATCAATGTGGTCAGCAAATGTGAGCTTGGTGTCCAAGACAACTCCTCGGTCACGAATGATTTTTGACGTGTTCCAGGGCGGTATTTTCAATAAAGTATGTTGTTTCTATTGGCTTAATTTTTAGGGTCATCCGAAACGCTTTGCATTTTGTCGGGTTCAGGTTAAGCTTCCAGGTACGGGACCACTGGCAAAGCCTCAGCAGGTCTGCTTGCAAAGCTTCCGAGTCAGAAACGTGAGATATTTTCCGGTAAATTTTTACATCATCCTCAAACATTAAGCATTGGGAAGATATTTCAGCCGGTAGGTCATTAATGAATATGGCGAAGAGCAGTGGTGATAGCAACCCGCCTTCAGGCGTCCCAGATGTTACCTGAAGCCACCTGGAACACTTGCCATTTACTACAACACGTTGCAGTCCATTGTGCAAGTATGAAGAAAACCAGTTCAGAGCGGCGTCAGAAATGTTGAAAGACTTTTTGAGTTTATGAATTAAAAGTGAATGATTTACACTTGGAAATGCCGCTGTATAGTCAGTGTAAATGCAGTCGATTTGGGAGCCTTGTGATTTGGATTCCCAGGCAGTATGGAGAAGCGTTGCTTGAAATGCGGCTCATTGAAATCAGAATTGAATATATAATGGAAAAAGTGGGTTCTAGTCTGAAAAGTAAAAAGAGTTTTTTGAACGACCCTAGGAGGTCATGTTATCAGGGAGGTCATTGATGAAGAGCGAGAAAAGCAGCGGAGATAACAGCCCTCCTTCAGGAGTGCCTGAGGCAACCCGACACCAGTCTGAGCACTTGCCGTTCAGAATCACACGCTGATGTCTGTTTTGTAAGTAAGAAGAAAACCATTTGAGAGCTGAGCCAGAAACGTTGAAGGAGTTTTTCAGTTTGTATATCAGGATTGAGTAGTTCCCACTTTGAAAGGCCGCAGTGTAATCGGTATATATGCAGTCTGTTTGAAAGCCTTCCGAAATAGAGTCCCAGGCAGTGCTCAGCATAGTTGCCAGGTTTGTAGTGCATGATCGCTTGGGCACGAAACCATGTTGTGATAAAGATAAAACTGGGCTAACATGCTCAAATAAACACGAGTAGGTCACTTTTTCTAAAACTTTCCCGAACAGCGGAATGAGGGACACCGATCGGTAGTTTTTCGGGTCTTTGGAGTTTCCCTTTTTTAAAAGTGGGCACAACGTTCGCCTCCTTCCACCGCTTGGGAAAAGTTCCTTGCGTCAGTGACATGCAAATCTTAACATGTTACATGTTAAGTTTGTGGAATTTTCGTCTGGCCTGGAGTGATACTATGCCGAGTTCATTACGAAGTTTTTGAGTGGGGCTTCTAAGTAATAATTGTTGGGGTTTAACGACGCACCAACTGCCAGGGTCATACGGCGTCGCCAACTCTCACCCTGTTGGAAGGGATTTTGGGGATCAGATCGACTCATTCAGAGGCTCAGCCGGGACTTGAACCCGGGACCGGTGGCTTAGAAGACAGGGGTGATATCCACTAAGCCACCTCATCCCCGGAACTTCTACATCGAGCATCAGTTGCGAGCCTTAGGATTTTGTTTTGTAAGCGTTCTAGGTGCATGCTGTCAGCTATTGTTATTCCATTTAAATCGATTTTCACTTAACACGCGCACTGGAGGGTGGGCCTCGGAGGCCCCTCCTACCGGTTTTTCCAAGGTGGCTTGAGAACCGCTTGTAGCCGAAAAACGAAACGTGGCCACATTTAACAGAATTTAATAGCGCGTCGATTGGTGAAGACTTTTTGAAAATCGGCCGAAATTTTTTTGACTTATAGGCTTTCAAAGTCAGACCTGCATTTTGAGATCGCCGTAAACGCGCGGTCGGACCAGTTAGCTTGCATTGAAGACCGAGTGGTGACGTCATAACGTCATATAAGCGGGACTATATGTCAAGGTCACTTCACATGAAAGTCAAGGTCATGGTCAAAGGTCACAGATCAAGGTCATATCTGCACTTTCAAGGTCACTGACCACTGTGCGTCCGGCCAAATGACGTTACCCCGTCTGACATATATTATGCTATGACGTCATCGGTAGGGTACCCCAATACAAAGTTCAAGGTCAAAGGTCATTGGGAAAGGTCAATCCTCATTTCCTGCCAAACAGTGGCTACAGTGTTAGTCAAAGTGCAAATAATAAGTAGTATACCATATGGTGACCTTAAAGGTCAATGACCTTAAATGAACTTGACCCAAAAGTTGTGGGGAAGCCTCTTTGAAACCTCTTCTCTGTGAAACTTGTCCGCCTTTAGCTTATTCCCGCCATTTTCCTGCATAATCACAGCATTTACCAATCGGTCCCAGCATGGCCAATATTTGACCTTTACGACCTTGTTTGACCTTGAAGATATTGACCTAGGTCAATAAAAATTGGTCATCGTGTAGATCACCATAGCCCCAAACAACCTACCAAGTGGCGTTTTTCTAACCCTCTTAGTTTCTGAGATCTTAGGGGGGCCTACCAGGCCCCCTCCAGTGCGCGTCAGTGCCAGACCCCCTCCAGTGCGGGTGTTAACTTATCCCGCTCCCATTGCCCCTGCATACAGAGTGAGGTGGTTTCGCGAAGTTTTACAGCAACAAAGACGGAAATAGCACGTGATTTGACGTCACAGAAGGGTCAGACTCTCCAATGAGGGGCAAAACTTCACTACAAAAGTGTCGTGACCACCCGCAAACCAAGTGCAGAGAGTCGGACGCCTTGAAAGGCTCAGACGCCCTTCATACAACCCAACAAAGTGCACTGATAGAAAACATGACACCTTTTTGCCATTTGGTGACACCGTCAAAAAGTCCCCACTGGAGGAGAGTTCGGCCAACCCCACCAAGCAGCGTCACTACTCCCAATTCGGTGTCAATACAGGGTCAGACACTATATTGGAGATTGTTTGTAGGATTGGGAGAAGAGATGACTCCAATCGAAAGGAGTCATGACCCTCATCAAAAGGCGTCACGACACTCATCTGACTCCTTACCTGACCACCATTTCAAGGGTACCTGACGCTGCTTTACGGTGTATTTCTTGTTAAGTACTCTAAATCAGGGTGTCAATACACATGTATTGATGCCGTCTTATGGTGCCAGTGTAGATTGACTCCTCACTTGTGACCCTCGTATCTTAGCGTCATTTTTTGCGACCCCTTTCTCCACCCAGCCGGTCGTAAAAAGTAATGGTGGATGAGCATTTCTATATTTATTAGTTCACGAGTTTAACACATAATCATCGGACACGTTCTCAACCACGGCACGCATTCTATCGGCAGTGATGTTACACATGAATGCCAAAATGCTGCACCCATATCAAACTTTTCTGAGTTATTATGCAGCCGCCACGTTTGGATATAAACCAGGCCATTTTTTTAACATGTTAACTGGGGGGCCATTTGCCCCCCCAGTCAGCCGAAATGCCCCCCAGTGCTCGGAAATTGGCCCCCCAGTGAAATAGGCCGATGACTTAAAATTGACCAAATACAGACTCGCCTAACGAAAATAAGAGAGAACACCACTAGATAATTATAACTTTGTTCTATTTCTGACCCCAAATTGGCAATCCACAACAATTGTGTTAAAACAATTTCCACCCGTGGCTGTCTACTCCATCGTGCGGAGACGAAACAAAGCGCGTAGTTACGGGAAATCCCGGCAAAGCAGCCTCAGCATCAACTTACCACAACGCTGGCCTACAACCAATCAAACATCCTGTTCTATCCGACCGGAAGCCCACGTCCCAGCCAGTACCGTGACATTGCATGATGCTTTCATTTCACACGCAGTCAGTTGTCAGCGCTAAGAGCTTGTCCGTGGATTAGACGGCACGAGGTGCGTAAGACTGGTTTGCTGGTGTGGCGGTATGAAGTCCTTAGCCTTTTTGTTTATTATTGTGGTGGTGGTAGCATACATAAGCGTCGCCACCGGCAAAAAAGTGAGGGGGCCAGCCAAACTTCAACCTGATGCAGACAGCGAACTTTCCACGTTAGTACCAAAAACTTTCCGAATTTGGGCTCCTCGTTGCCTTCCGCAGCGGCTGGTTATACAAATTTCCGGTTTACTCCCATTTTGACTGAGATCAGGAAATTGTTCGTCAAAAAGTTGGGGGTAGCGGTGATTGATGATCTAAAAAATGTTCTGGTTATATGGATAAAATAATTAGATGCCCACGCAGGGTTGGAGGGGCACTCCTGGCTTCCTATTAGATGGGCAGTGTGCCAAAAATATTGCGTCAAGCCAATATCAAACTGTCAACAATTAGTTTTAAACATTAATACAAGTCACCTTTTCGGTGATTTTATGACTACCGCTAGGGGTCGTTTTAGCCTCAAATCTGGCTTTTGTGGTGTTTATTTGGCTATTTTAGCTGAAATAGCATTTTGCCCCTCTTTGGCCCTTTTTCTAACTCGGTTTGACCTTTTCCGCTGAAAAAAACCTGGCAGCCCTGGGCAGCATCTATAATCTCTAGACTTGGAATAACAAAAAAATTGAGAAACATTTTTTAACACTAACATGTCTAAGTTTTATCAAACCCCCTCAAAATGGGGTCTTGACCCCTTGAAGACACTATCATGACCAGCACAAGAAATGCCCCCCCACTGACTTTTCCTTAAGAAATGCCCTGATATAAACACCTGGGCTCTGACCTTGCAAAGCCTTTGCATTATCACGATACAGACGTAGTGGCAAAATGCACAGCGCTCTTACTGGCTTCTACATCATTTTCGGCACTATCGGGTCGAGAGACTTATAAGTCTCTCGAACTAATGACTCAAAAGACTCCCACACGTAGTCGCTGAATTATCTGATTCCTTTTCAACACGTACGATAGGAGATACTCACAATGTTGAGTGGAATATCTTGCTCATGATTTGAAAATTTTTTGGCAAAGACAGCACGTTCAGGTTGTCTACACAGATATATAATAAAAATATCGTACTGGTGTTTAACGTTAGATATTACAAACAGGTTCAGTCTACGCCCTGGAAAGAATGAAATTGGTTAGATCAAATTCTAGAAATGTTGGCATGTGGGGCTTGTGTAGCACACGGTACATAATGACACAGGGTTCTGAAGAGAAATAGAGATCAAATGCACCATAAAGGGACAAAGGACGTGAATAATTACAGGGAATAGAAACTGTGAGTTTTCGACGTATGACTGCAGCCAAAACCAATAGCCGATTGCTTCAGCCTCAACACGCGCATTGACTGGGGTCTGAGCTACCTTTACTTGGACGGGGACGTGGACCGCCCCCTGAAATCTAGAAAATTATGCTAACTAGATAAAACGGTAAAATGTGTTGGATGGCCCCTCCAGATCTGTATATAAAACATCTGAACGATTTTCGTCAGGTCAAATTTAAGGTTACTAGAGGTCAAGATTGTAAGGATAGCATGGAAATGAAGGTGTTCCGTCATTACATCTGAACGAGTAGAGATAAAGCAAACAGATATAAAGAGTCGGAATCGTATACAATCAGAATCAAATGATATATAATATGATCGTGCTAGGTCAAATAATCGACTTGATCTAGAAGTCATATTTATATCATTTGGTTCGGCTTTTTGCGGTAATTCCAATTGGCCAGATTTATTCTTTCCTGGCTAACGGTTTTGTCTAGACCTGCCGTTATGCTTTAAAAACGAACTACATCTTTTTACAATGCTTGCGCGTGTGTTTGTGTTTTAGCTATTGAGTCGTAACATGTTTAGCTCAGGTTTTAAGTCTCTCGACTTCGTCTGTACATGGAAATGTGTGGCCGTAGACGATAGATAAAATAAATGAAATGAAATATTTGGGAGGATCCAAGGGGTTTCGGCAAGGGACCGTCGCCCCTCTTCTAAAGAAATCATGACACTCTTGCGCCGAGGGGCACAATCATATTTGTCTCCGCTTAAGTGGTTGGTTTATTTTTTCTCCTTGTTTGTCTTCCCCGAATACCTCTTGCACGATGCATGCCTTTAATCTTATCGTATTATACTGTGATTGTAAATAATCCTAGCGACGCCAGTAAACAATAAGATACGAAAATGCGCGATAATATTGGATCCCGCAGAATCCATTACCCATACAGTCAGGGGCATCGCCACCATGGGGGCGACGCCCTGACTGATTTTTGGAGGACCTCCACTTGACTCAGGAGGCCCCTTCGGATACTTAGAGTCTGGAATAGCCCCTCGGGAATCAAAGAGCCTGGCCTACCTGCTTATAAAGGAGGTCAAATTGGCCTATGCAGGAGGCACCACTAGCTATAAAGGAGGTCTCATAACGATCTACTTTGGAGACCTCCTTAATTAAGAGATCCACTCAACAGCCCACACAGGGGGCCCCTTTGCTTATAAAGCGAGCCTATTATAAGACGGCCTATCCAGGAGGCCCCCTTACTTATAAAGAACGCCCAATAACTGACCTACATGGAGACACCTTTACTTATAAGGGAGGTCCCTAAACGCTCAACATAGGATGTCCCTTTCTTGTAAAGAGACCCCCTAAATGAAATGCAAAATTGAGGGCCCCAAAAACTAGGAGCCTCTTTAAGGAACAGGGTTAGGAGACCCGCTTTAATCCTTGACCCCCATGGAAAGAAATCCATGGCGACGCCCTACAGACAGCATGCGTTAAAAATGTATCCACCAAATAAGCAGACTTTTTAAGATATGCTCGATGATATTTCTTCAATTGAAGGCACATAAGTGCGCAATGTGCAGCCTCCAATGTATCAGTCTATCAATCCTACAATACATTGCATATTTGACGTCACAGAAGAGTCAGACTCTCCAGCGAGGGGCAAAATTATCTACAAAAATGTCGTGACCACTAGCAAGCTCAGTCCAGAGAGCCAGACATCTTCTTGGAAGAGTCTGCCATCCTTCGCACACCCTACAAAAAGGAGTCGGACACCTTTCTTGAAAGAGTCAGACACCCTACCGAGACCTCACGAAGAGAGTCAAATTCCTCATTTGGTGGTCTGGGTACCTCCATTAAACTGCCTGACACCCTTAATGGTGTGGTACGTGTGTACATGTGTGTATTGTTTTGACGCCAGAAAGTGGTGTCAGAAATGGTGTTCAAAATGAGGCGTCGCGTTTCTGCCAGAAATGACACCGGTTAAAGCTCATTGGCGCCAAATGACGTGATCTAATACCCAAGAATAGCCATCAGTCCACCAGAAAAGGATGTCTCATTTGCTATATTGTAGGGTCATTTTAGGGCCGGGTGTCTTTTTTTCTTTCAGTGCATGTTGGCCGGTCCTCGACGAAGCTCGGGCTTGAACCGAGCTTCCAGCCAAAGTTTTTCGCCGAGCACGATCTGCAAATTCACCGAAGTTGTTGCAGGCCCTCGTTTTTCTTCTGGAACGGAAGTGTTAGACGAGCAAGAAGGATACTGGTACAACTTATATGCCTAAGCATGTCCCACATTCTTATTCAATGTCCCACATTCCCATTTCGCACTTAACCGAAAGCAGCTGTTTCATTATCGTAAAGCGGCCGCCTTCCCGTAATGAAATAATATAAGTATAACAAGACAACAATAACAGTAATGCTCAATAACTATGTCGAATTTGAGAGGGGGGCAATATTACTGATTTTTTTCCAATTGCTCTCTCAGACCCTGCTCAGGCACCAGTGCAATGCTCAAGTTCCTATTCAACTGCCCCCTCCCCTTGGGCGCCCAAATTGTATAATCGTGAGGTGGGATTATAAAAGAACCCATAGAAAACCACGCCGAATAACTAGTTATATTGGCGTCTCATTAGCCAGGGAACCACTTTCTGGCTGGAATATCCCCAGGACTAAAATATTATTTGGCGTGGGCGGTGGTGAACGTGTATTTGTTTTTCCATCCATGACTATTGAATGGGGTATGAGACACAAATGTGCAGAGTTTATCATGAAGTTTTCATGTTTGGATTTTCGATTTTGATATACAATGGTTGCTTAATTAGCAAAATTTGTCAAATGAACTCATACATGAACTTCGCCACTCCAATTAGTTAATTACAGATAGAAATTTAAGCTGATATCCATAAAATAGATATTCAAAGGAAGGCAAATACAACTGTAAATTTGTTATCCCATGCACCATGCGTTGCCACAGAGAAAAACATAAAGGTATAACCGGCAGTGGTCCACTTTGATGAACTTTGATCCTCTTAATAAATTACCAACAGAAGTTAAAACAAATGTCCGTAAAATAGAAAAGGTACAACGTTAACCTCAGAATACGAAACCGGCATTAAACTCAGAAGTTAGGCCTCAAAGGATAATATACAGTGGTGGATGCAAGGGGGGAGCTAGGAGACTCCAGCCCTTCCCCCAAATTGTCAGAGCGCCTATAGAACATGCATAGATGGAGTCTGTTTCCCTGACGCTCTGGGATGTATGAGAATGAAAATGTGTTTAAGCCTAAATTTTCTACCCACAGGCTTTTTTACCTGAAATCTATTCACCACACTAGAAGTATTTTTGAATAGCCTGTCTCGCAAAAATGTATGGAATAGTTATTTTAAAGACCTGATGAGTGAGCAGCTGCGGCATTCAGCAAAATTTTTGAACCCTTGATAACAACGTTTTAAAAATACAATTGGAACGTTTCTGGGAAAATTGAATTTAAGTGAATATCAGGTAATCTCTAGAAAAAATGTCAAACTCAACTAAAGACCTTTAATCAGGTAAAAACAACTTAACTGGACACTCAACAGCCCAACATTCAGTGCTGTTCGACGATAGTTGTCTGGTGGGCCTGACCAGATCACTGCTCGTGATGACCTTCTTGGCAGCCCTCAGCTAAGTAATACGTTAGTAATACAGCTAGGTATACGTTAGTAATACAGCTAAGTAATACAGCTAAGACTAGCGTTGAGGCTGTTCGGCCTCACCATGGCTCAGCTGAAAACACCTAGCAATGTCTTTCTGAGCCCTGGATGGACAGCAGGGAACTTTTCTTCCAGCACAGCCATAAAGTCCTTCACCAGGCCAGTTCTTCGGTTGAGGCCGTCTGGCTCCATTGCATGGTGGCAGTAGAATGCAGAGTCCATCACCCTGTGTGTTGATAATTCCGCTGTGGGCACAGACAGACCTCCGGCCAGTCCATTCAATGGGTATTTGGTTAAAAAATTACCACCTTTTCAACATTGAAAGGTTGGCTCTTTACATTCTGAGTCATTATGAACAACTTTTTCAGTGCAGACACTAGGTGAGAGTCTGAGGTACGTTTTGAGTGATGGTTCTAAGAATCAGCACATATTAACCCTTCATATTTCAATTATTTTGTGGCAAGGTTCAATTTAAAAACGGGCAAAGATACTGAAAACACTGTCAAATTTGCTATATATCTAGGTGAACCATAGCCAAATCCTCCCCATAAAATGGTGGATGCATTAGCAATCTGATTCCACTGAATTTAAGAAATACCCTCTGAACCCATATAAATGCAGTGGCCACGGAACAATAGTTCAGCATCTTTTCTCTCGCTTTACAGGGTGTTTCAGAAAGAATTATATTTTTAAATGTTCAGTAAAGTACCAAAAATTCTTCAATCCCGTCCAAAAAACGCTCATTTTAATGGTGAATTGTAGGAAATTTTTCAATGAACATGTTTTATTTGCATCAAATATTTTCCCCGTCTTAAATCTACTCGGAAAATGATGTAAGAAACATCATATATGCCCGAATATATTTGGGAAAACGGAACTGGCAGCACTCTAAAACGGTTTTATCACACAAAAATGGCACGTGAGCATGCACACCAAAGGCACAAGTTTCAGTAATATTACAAGTTTGAAGCTTTTGGCTCAAGCTCCATATGACTCATTGACTTACCTTCCATATGAATGACTGGATGCGGCGGACACAGCGCAAAAGACCTCACTGGTCACCGCATTGCAAGGGACGTGGACCAATTGGGGATTGCTTGCTTGGACCCGAGCTTTCCTAAGCTTGAGAGGTGAGTTTGTTTTAGAGTTAATATCCAGAGGCAATATGCTTGTGGATTGATGTACCATAGTGACGATGTACTGTTTGCAGTGTCATTGGTGTGATACTTGTCACGTGATACGCGCGTAATTTCTACGAATATTTTCGACGAAGGAAAAATAGACGGTATTTTTCAGCTCATTTTTAACCCGCGCCCCACCGGGGGTCCGGCGCCACCTTCGCCCCACCGGGGGCATCGATGACCCCCTCTCTAACTCCGAAAATATGGGGGTTAGCGCAAATCTGCAAAGTGCAATAGAAAGCTGGAGTGAATTCAGTACGAAATTTCTTGCATGTTTAAGCGCTCAGGTCAATGGTTTGACCTCCAGAGGTCAAGTTAGGTCACGATAGGCTATTTTCAGCACAATATGCAATGCTTAAGAAAACTGGGCATAACTCTCACGCCATTAGCGCTATTGAGGTCTGGTAAAGTACATTTTATAGGAAAATGCTAGACTTTTTCGCTATGTGGAACATAATGACCTCCCGCCAGTTGTTTGACCTCCAGAGGTCACCTCGTGACCTAAAATGGCCTGAGGTCACGAAGGTCAGAAAGTGACTGCCGTATACGGCAAAATCATTAATATACATATTTAATGACTTTAATATAACTAATTATTTGTATTTATTTACTTTTTACTTTATTACTTATTTATTTTTATTAATATTACTTTAATATACATATCAAATGAAAGCCAGTGACGAGACATATACGATGATGTTTGATTCAGCGCTCTAGCTTAATTAGGTCAAAAGTTATTGTCAAAATACTGTTTTTGACCCCTGGTGACCTTGGATTACCTTGGAGAGGTCAAAGGGACAAATATGGCCCCTGTGATCCGTGAAAGGGTGTTCAAAAACTTTCTTTTTCTTAGCATGCGGAGCATTAGCAATCATCATTGTGACTTTTAGATCCTAAGACAACTTTTCCCCACGTTTTTTCAATGGGAAGAGGTCACCTCGTGACCTGATCTTAGGTCACGAAATCTAAAAATCCCGGATATACATCGTGTGGACCCTGGAGGGGCCATGAAGTGTAGGAAAATTCAAATTGATCGTGTTAGAAATATAGCTCTTATAGAGCTCAAAAGTTGAAGTGAGGTGACCTTGGTTGACCTTGCCTGGTGACCTGACCTTAGATGACCCGGTGTAAAAAATTTCAGGGATGAGGGGAAATTGTGGGGTGAGAGATAGAGCCCTCAACCACGGTGCTGCGCCTCGTCGTTTTTTTCTATTCCGCAAAAACCTTAGGGGGCCATCGATGGACCCCGGTGGGGCGAGGGTTAGGATTTCTTTGAAATAGCAAAAATATCAAAACAGCTATCAAAATACAAATAATCGTAAAGTTGCCAAAATTCGCCTTCGATTTATATGTAAATCATACCACAACAACCTATTTATAACTGCATTGTGATAAATTAAAAAATATGAAACACCCTGTATACACATTGAAAGACTAGAAATAACTTGTCTTCCCTCAAGGCACTTATAAACTAAAACCAACTTCTACCTTACAAACAATAAAAATCAAATCAACACGATGGATACTGACGTGAATTCGCCGCAGAAATGTAATTGTATTCCATTGCATCTGACAACACTACTAGCACATTTTGGTTGGCATGAGTCATGCAGTCATTCGAATTGATTTCAAAGAAAACGTCTTTCAAAATAAATGATTGACCTGCCAGAAACAGCCTAAAGATCCCCTACACCCTGCCGGTGGAACAATATGTTGTGGGGGAATATTACCCACAATGCATCTTGGTCCTCTTCAATCATGAGAAATATAACTCGCAATGCCTGACAACTTTGGAGTACCCGTCCTTGATTATCCTGATTGGCGCCAAATGACGGGATTCAATACCCTAGAAATGCTATCAGTTCACCAAAAAAGAATGTCTCAGTCGCTATATTTAAGGACCATCTAGGGGCCGGTTGTCATTTTTCTCTCGGTGTGCTTTGCGATTTTTTACAATCGAATGTTGGAGAAGCTTTGTATTTAGAAACGCTTCAGCCGCACCTAAGACCAAACGTTTTATGCACAGCCATCTTCAACACGATATCATCAGCTATGGAGTGAACGTAATTGTGAACGATTCAAAGTTCAAACAAGCGCCCCGCTGGGGTCCCTGGCATGACGCGCCCCGCTGGGGGCGTTTTTCGCCCCCTCCGTATCTCATTTCCCACGAAAGCTAAAGAAAAATTAAGGTGGGGGGTGTTTGAAAGCTCTTGTCAAGACGAATAGATTTTATACGTGAGATTATATGTAAAATTTTTATGTCAGGTCAATATTGAGGTCAGCATAGGTCAAAGAAGGTGTCATAGGCTTACGACAGAGTAGTGTACGTTTCTCTCTCTAGATCGGTCCTCAGAGGAGCTAGGGAAAATCTTTATGTATCATCGGATTCCTCTTATTGTGGAAAATCGAATGATGTATAATATGACCTTGCTAGGTCAAATAGTGAAAATGACAAAGACAAAGACTGTATTCGGAGTCATCCACAGTTATAAAAACGGTTGTGGCTATTACGACACCACGTCAAGCTGTTGATAGATGAGTAGATGGGATGGGATGACACATTCACTACGTGAAACTTCAATACAGTCATACCTATGACATCATCACATAAAACTTGCATACACTTGATATAAAATATTCTACTTCACTCCACATGCAGCGCACCACCACACATCCCAGGACACCTTAAGTACGCTGTGACACGAGGTGGCGGTTAAAGGCACGGCAGAAACGAGGTACTGAAAGGATTCTCAAATCAGCGGGCACATCATTATAGTACGAAGGACCCCGGGCCATAAACCTGCGCTGGCCCATACTGCTACGGGAACGTGGAACCCAAAGGTCTCCGTCCCGGCGCGTGCTGCGCTCCCGCGTAAACCGGAGCTCCTCGAATCCCCGGGCCAGCTCCTCTGGCTCCCCGAGGCGCACTACCTTGTGCACAAACACAAGTGTGTGATACCTAGCCAGTTCACCCGCCGACAGCCAGCCCAAGTCCTCTAATATATCCGAAACATGATCAAATTTGTTGCGGCCGAGTATGATTTTTGCAGCATAGTTAATGATCTTTTGGAGCCGACTCCAAAAGATCATTAACTATGCTGCAAAAGAATATTCGCCCGCAACAAATTTGATCATGTTTCGGATCTATTAGAGGACTTGGGCTGGCTGTCGGCGGGTGAACTGGCTAGGTATCACACGCTTGTGCTTGTGCACAAGGTGTTATTGGTTTTGGTACTATTGCCGAATACGGTGATGCAGTATCAAACCCGAGAGATGACCAGAGAGCTGACTATCGGCGAGATGACTCTGGGAGGTAAGCAGTGTCTCAGATGTGAAAGACCACTCAAAATTCCGAAACATTGACGAGTTAAGAGAGAAATGTGAGGTTCCCAGCTGAGGACGCGGTCAAAGGTCAGGCCGAGATTTTTAATGCCCATGGACAGAACTAAATTATGGTTGCGGAATTTGACGGTAAAATCACCAACGTGCCGAATGTTAGGAGCACTTCCTAGAAGAATGAGTTGCGTCTTGTCAGCATTTACTTTTAGCCCATTACCCCTGAACCAGACATCAAGAGAAGTTAACGTGTTTTCCATACGTTGAATGAGTGTCCGAAAGTCTGACTTTTTGCCGCTGACAAGCACTTGAGTGTCATCCGCGTACTGGACCACGACCGCATCCTCAGCATACAGGCTCAGGTCGTTAGCAAAGATACAGTAAAGCAAAGGGCCGAGACAAGAACCTTGGAATACGTCCATGCTGTTAGGAAGACTAGAAGAAATTTTAGAAACACCCAGATTATCAGCTGGAAGGCTGACACTCTGGGTGCGATTCCGAAAATATGCAGAGAACTAAGAAGCATTGATTGAATGAGCATGGAGGTTTTGGAGCAAACGAGAGTGGTCAATCACATCACAGCATTTACTCAAATCGAGGAGACAGAGGAGGGACACCTCCCCACGATCATTAGCGGAAAGGATGTGATCAGCTATGGATACCAGCGCGCTTTTACACGAGTGACGAGGGCGAAATCCGTGCTGGCTGGAGGCAAGAAGGTGATTATCGGAAAGGTAAGCATAGAGCTGCCGATGAACAGCACGCTCTAGGATTTTGGTGATGGTAGGGATGATACAGATAGGACGGAAACTAGAGGGATCAGAGGAATCACCGAATTTGAAGATAGGATGGACCAGGGCGTGTTTCCAAGGATCCGGGATTTCACAAGTAAGGATTGAGCAATTGGTCAGGTGGAGAAGTGCCAAAAACGTGACGTCTTGAAGAGTGATCTTCGGCTGGAGTAAAATAATTTCCTTTTTGTACATGCAAAAATAACCAGTAGTCCTCGTTGTGCAAGAAACATGTGCCGTGCACTTATCACTTATACCTTAGATGAGCGGAAAAAACTAGAACCAAAACAAAAGGAACAAGACATCACTGTCATCACCAATCATCGACCTACGAATAAATACCGCGACCGCCTCAAAGCTGAATATCGACCACAAATACTTGCGACACCTGAACGAATCCCAGCGCCCCGACCGATAACACGCAACTGCGACAGACATGCCCCTGTACCAGCGCAGCCAAATTGCCAAATCAGAGTGGCTCATCCGTACGTTTGTCACCTGCTACCATCAATAGATGACATAAAAATATTGTTGGCAAACACCGATCTGGACATTCTCTGCATTGGGGAGACATTCTTAAGCGACCAAGTCGATAGTAAATATCTGACTCTCCCCGGCTATGTCATGGAGCGACGCGACCGTCCGTCGCATGGAGGTGGAGTGTGCGTCCTATATAGAGACTGGATGAAGGCAGATGTGCTGATGGTACCTTCAACTGGCTCCACACTAGAGGCTTTATGGCTGCAGTTTAACTGTAATTCACCTTTCATCTTGGGAATTCTATACCGACCCCCTGCTTCAAGTACCTCTACCGTTTCGGATGACCTTCATCATCAGCTCACGTTTTTTCTGACAAAGTATCCTCTTTATGTATTTGGTGACATGAATCTAGACCTACTAAAACCTAGAGTAGCAGGAGTCCGGAAATACAAGCAGATACTGGTAGAGCTTACCCTTCAACAACTGATATCCTCACCAACCCGGACCACAGATACAACATCAACACTAATCGATCATATTGTTACAAGTAGACCAGATCTAGTTCACGACCCTCGTGTCATCAGGTGCAACATCAGTGATCACGACCTAGTTGCAGCTAACATCGATATGAAACGGGTACGCCGACAGGCAGAGACGATCACCATCCGCCCCACCAGGAGGGTAAACTACGAGGCCCTCTGTCTGGACCTCCTTGAGGCAGACTGGAGCCAACTTTACCAGGCTGAAACTGTTACTGAAAAAAGTTATTACTGAAAACAGGCCCATTCTATTTTTCACCATAGACTTATAATGGGGTGACCAAAAAATTGACCTCACCAATATCGAGTCAACAATATCGAAATTCCGAGATAGCAGATTTGTAGACCATAATACTCTCATCATATTGTGAAAGTTTCAAACTAATCGGTTCGCTGATGTTTCCTGGGTGCCGCTTCAAACTCATGGTTTTAGGTTTTGAGGTCGGATCACTTGACCTTGAATAGCTCCTTGACCTGACATGACCTTACCTTAAAAATTTGATCAAATGTGTAAAATTGATCAAGAAGAAGGCACTGTAAGTTTCGTTGTTCTGCGTCGCTTCGTTTTTGCGTTATCTGGGGAAAACCAGGAGGGCGGGGGCGAATTCGACCCCCAGCCCGGCTCGTGTTAACCCTCGCCCCACCGGGGGCCATTGATGGCCCCTCCTAAGGTTTTTTCGGGATAGCAGAAAAACGACGAAACGCAGCACCGCGGTTCAGAGCTCTATCTCTCACCTCATCATTTTCCCACCATCCCTGAAAATTTTTACCCCGGGTCACCCAAAGTCAGGTCACCAGGCGAGGTCAACCAAGGTCACCTCACTTCAACTTTGAAGCTCTATAAGAGCTACATTTCTTAGTCGATCAATTTGAAACTTGCTACACTTCATAAACCTTCCAGGGTCTACAACGTGTATATCCGGGATTTTTTCGATTTCGTGACCTGAGGTCAGGTCACGAGGCGACCTCTTCCTTTGGAAAAGCATGGGGAAAAGCTGTCTCATGATATAAAAGTCACAAAAATGATTGAAAATACTCAGACTGCTTAGAACAGCATTTTTGGACACCCTTTCACGGATCCCAGGGGTCATATTTGCCGTTTGACTTTTCCAAGGTCATCCAAGGTCACCAGGGGTCAAAAACAGTATTTTGATAATAACCTTTGACCTAATTAAGCTAGAGCGCTGAAACAAACACCATCGTCTTTGTCTTGTCACTGGCTTTCATTTAATATACGGCAAGGTCACTTTCTGACCTTCCGTGACCTCAGTTCATATCAGGTCTCTAGGTGACCTCTGGAGGTCAAACAACTGGCGGGAGGTCTTTACGTTTCACATAGCGGAAAAAGGTCTGGCCATTTCCTATTAAATGTACTTAACCAGATCTCAATAGCTCTAATGGCATAGGAGTTATGCCTAGTTTTCTTAAGCATTGCATAGTTGAGTGAAAATAGCCTATCGTGACTTTTCTTGACCTCTGGAGGTCAAACCATTGACCTGAGCGCTTAAAAAGGTGAAGTAATTTCTTACTGAATTCACGCGAGCCTTCTAATGCACTTTGCAGATCTTCGCTAACCCCCATATTTTCTGAGTTAGAGGGGCCATCAATGCCCCCGGTGGGGCTAAGGTGGCGCCGGACCCTCGGTGGGGCGCGGGTTAATAAAAGCTTGTTGACTTCTACCACTGATTGATACTTTTTTATTTCATACTCAGGCGCGATCACGATCTTTTAGCGTGTATGATGCGTATGCTCGTTTAAGTTTAAACATTGGTTTTTATTAGCTGTGCTGCTTGGACGCTCTTTGAATTATACTCTGAACGCTTGTTGAGCTGGTTCTATTGACTGACGCCGCCATTCTGGTGACGGAGCTAGGATGTAATTGGAAGGCAGCGCTCCAGCTGCCACGGGAGGCTGCTTTGGCAGCGTTGACGGTGCGATTTGCACACGACCATTTCCAGCGAGACCACTTCCACGACCATTTCCAGCAGCCAGAACGACCTGCCACAGCGCCGGGGTTTTGGGGTTCTAGACAGCGGCGGACCATTGGAGGGGGGAGGCGGGCTGGACGGCCATCAGAGACCCGGATATCCAGAAGCTGTCCACAGGTCCGGCTATTCCCTGGGGCTGTTCAGAAGTCGGGCTGTTCCCTCGGGCCCGAGCCTCATCAGAGCGTGTCATGTGTGCAGATATGCAGCGGCTGACACAAGGTTTACCTTAGCCAGAGGACGCGGCAGCAGCGGTGACATCAGCGCGCCGACAGACGGCTGATTAGCGGCGCTCCGCTCCGGCGCTGTCAGCTGCTACCGCTCGGCCGCGTCTCGGAGGCGCCGCGGCATACCATCAGCTGCTACCGCTTCTCTGAGGCACCGCGGCATATCTATCAGCTGCTACCGCTTCTCGGAGGCGCCGCGGCATACCTATCAGCTGCTACCGCTTCTCGGAGGCGCCGCGGCATACCTATCAGCTGCTACCGCTTCTCGGAGGCGCCGCGGCATACCTATCAGCTGCTACCGCTTCTCGGAGGCGCCGCGGCATACCATCAGCTGCTACCGCTTCTCGGAGGCGCCGCAGCATACCATCAGCTGCTACCGCTTCTCTGAGGCACCGCGGCATATCTATCAGCTGCTACCGCTTCTCGGAGGCGCCGCGGCATACCTATCAGCTGCTACCGCTTCTCTGAGGCACCGCGGCATACCTATCAGCTGCTACCGCTTCTCGGAGGCGCCGCGGCATACCTATCAGCTGCTACCGCTTCTCGGAGGCGCCGCGGCATACCTATCAGCTGCTACCGCTCGGCCGCGTCTCGGAGGCGCCGCGGCATACCATCAGCTGCTACCGCTTCTCTGAGGCACCGCGGCATATCTATCAGCTGCTACCGCTTCTCGGAGGCGCCGCGGCATACCTATCAGCTGCTACCGCTTCTCGGAGGCGCCGCGGCATACCTATCAGCTGCTACCGCTTCTCGGAGGCGCCGCGGCATACCTATCAGCTGCTACCGCTTCTCGGAGGCACCACGGCATATCTATCATGCATCATGTTGTATAGCGTAGAAAGTAGTATGAATCAAGAGCGCCAAAAATGTCGGTTTCGTCAGACGTAGCGGGAATCGCCGCACTACTCCCGAGGCTTGCCTGTCGGAAGGAACAAGCTGAGACTAGAACCAAAATTTAGGAGTTTGGATTTGGTGAATATATTTTTAATGCAAAATTGCATTCTGGATGCACGGTTGAAAGAAGTTGGTAGCGGGTCCAATTGTCTGAAATTTGTGTTTGCATGCAAATTTCTATAGTCGCCTAAAGCAGAATCATAGGACTTAAGGCTTTGTCAGAAGCCGTTACCCAAGGAAAACTGCTTCTGATCTAATGTTATTTCAACCTCTGAAATGAAATTTATACCAGTAACTGAAAACTTTATGGGTAAAAGCCATAGATCTAGCCATTCCAAAATTGTTTTGGAATTTAATAACTCCAAAAATATTTTTTCTTCAATATTATCAGTTGTATTTTTAGCTCTCATTAAAAAATTGTCTTTCTTAAAAATTGCGCCAAGAAAATAGCAAGAATTATCGTTTCCTTAAAAAACGTAAAATTTGAAGCCCTTCAATTCGGTATTATTTTCATTTTTAACTTCAACGTTAAGTGGAAGCTATCACATAAGGTATAAGCTCGAGATATCTGAAGAAACGGCACTTCAAGTTTGAAATCGGATTTTATAGATAGCCCAGTTCGAGAGGTACTGCACAAACGTAAACAAAACAAATATCCAAATTTTAAAGTCAGTTTAGCCTATTCCGCAAAATACTTTAAATTTAGAGATGTTCTCCAAAAGCTCGTCACCAATGCCTCCTGGAACCGAACCTGGCAATTTCACTAATCAAAATATCATGATATGGCTGGCGTGTTACTAATTGTCGGCTGATCCGGTAATGCCAGTTTGCGAAAAACACTGCTACTGGCATGAACAATGCACATGTTAGTGTAGAGAAACCATGAGCATAACACAGCAAATCGGCCCTGCAGTTGCACAGGAAATCACCTCCAGATTAACCGTGGGGAATAGCAATGAGATAAAGCATGCATACAGTGCACAACAATTATATATACGTAATTAGTCAGGATTTACTGTAATTAGCATCCACTGCCTTACTTAAACGAGATAAGCTTATATTTCTGGTTATGTTTTTAAACCAGACCTGTTTGTTCTGGGAATGGAAAACGGAAGGTTCGAGCATGATATTTTTCTTCTGGGACTAGACGGAAACCAAGGTACCTTTATCTAGAGGTAAGTTAAAGGGGAATACAGTTAGGTAAAGGGGGATTCCTCTAGGCCCGGGTGACGTCACAACCTCCCTGTTGGAAGGCTGTATCAGGGATGCAGGGGCGCAGCAACGGAGGGGGAGCACAGGGGGCACGTGCCCCCACATCGGTGCCGGGGTGCCCTTTTGATTGCTAGGTGGTGTACCCTCTTTGGGCCGTGCCGCTCGAAATTTAGTGCCCTACGCCGTTGAGCCTAGATGGAGCTAGACTGCATTTAGCGATTTAATCTATTGTTTGACAATTAAGTGCCTTTTTTGGTCAGCTAGGGCATTCTGTCGCCTTTCCAAGCACCCGGGAAGAGTATAGGCACGTAATCCGTTTCCAGATAGTGCCTCATCGTCGCCAATAATCGTACGGGCGGAGCTAATCTGGTGTCCCTTGAGCTCATCTGGTGCCCCCTGAGCGCTGGTCTTGGCCTCTGGAGCTGATAATGTGCCCCTGAACTGATCTGATGCCCTCGTAGTCAATCTGGTGCCCCCCTCCCCCGAGAAAATAATTGTGCCTTCTGAACCTATATAATGCTCTCTTAGTTAGTCTGATGCCTCCGGGCTTGCCTGGTGTCCTATCAGCTGTTTTAGTGTCCCTTGAGCTGATCCGGGCCCCCTGAACTTACTCAATTCCTCCCGGATTTTACTGTCCAGGGGCGCCGCCAGGGGCACAGGGGGCACGTGCCGCCATCGGTGCCGGGTGCCCTTTTGATTGCCAGATGATGTACCCCATTTGGGCCATGTCGCTCGAAATTTAGTGCCCTACGCCGTTGAACTTAGGTGGAACTAAACTGCATTTAGTGATTTCAGCTATTGTTTGACAATTAAGTGCCTCTTTTGGTCAGCTAGGGCATTCTGTCGGCTTTCCAAGCACCCGGGAAGAGTATGGGCACGTAATCCGTTTCCAGATAATGCCTCATCGTCGCCAATAATCGTACGGGCGGAGCTCATCTGGTACCCCCTGGAGCTGATCTGGTGCCCTCTGAGCTGATCTGGTGCCCTCGTAGTCAATCTGGTGCTCCCTGAGAAAATAATAGTCCCTTCTGAACCTATATAATACTCTCTGAGTTAGTCTGATGCCTCCGAGCCTGCCTGCTGCCCTATTAGCTGTTTTAGTGCCCCTTGAGCTTATCCGGGCCCCTGAGCTTATTTAATGCCTCCCGGAGTTGATCTACTGTCCAGGGGGGCACAGGGGGCATGTGCCCCCATCACTGCTGGGTGTCCTTTTGATTTCCAGGTGATGTACTCAATTTGGGCCGTGCCGCTCTAATTTAGTGCCCTACGCCGTTGACCCTAGATGTAACTGAACCGCATGCAGCGATTGAAACTATTGTTTGGCAATTTAATACCTTTTTCGGTCAGCTAGGGCATTCTGTCGCCTTTCCAAGCACCCGGGAAGAGCATTGGCATCTAATATGCGTCCACCTAATGCCTCATCGTCGCCAATAATCGTACGGGTGAAGCTAATCTGGTACCCCTTGAGCTCATCTCGTGGCCTATCAGCTGGTCTTGGCCCCTTAAGCTGATTACTTGCCATCTGAGCTGATCTGGTGCCCCTGAGTCAATCGAGTGCCCCACTGAGCAAATAATTGTGCCTCCTGAACCTATATAATGCCCTCTGAGTTAGGCTAATGCCTCCGAGCTTGCTTGGTGCCTTAATAGCCGATTTAGTGCCCCTGGGGATGATTCGGGCCCCCGAGCTGATCTCATGCCTCCCCAAGTTGATCTACTGTCTCCTAAGTCAATATGGTGCCTCTTTAGCTGATTAGGTGCCCCCTCAGCTGATTATTAATGTCTCCTTAGATGGTCTGGTGCCCTCTGAGCTGGTTTGGTGGGCCCTGAGCCCACTTGTGTCCGCTGAGCTGTTATGTTGCTCCCTGAGCTGATTTAGGCCCCTGCCATAGCCTAGGGGATGGGAGCTGATCTGGGCCACGGGCGGATCGATCTGGTGCCACCTGAGCTGCATTAATGCCCCTGAGTCGATCTGGTGCCTCCTGAGTCCATCTGATGCTCTCTGAGCTATTTTGGCACCCCCTGAGCTAATCTGGTGCCCTTTAAGCTGACCTGGGCCTCTTAACGTGATTTCATGAGCAGCTCTAAGCCCTGAGCTGAGCTGGTCCCACAGAGGCTGATGACGGCCCCTGAGATGGTATGGGGCTCCTGAGCTGATTAAGTGCCTCCTGACTTGATCTGGCCTCCGGGCTGATCCATCTGGTGCCCCCTGAGCAGATATGTTACCCACTGAGCTAAACTAATGCCCTCTGAGTCATTCTGGTGCCTCCTTAGCCATCATTGAGCCTTCGGAGCCCATCTCATGGCCTCTGAGCTAGCCTGGTGCCCCTGAGCTAGTTTGGTGCTCCCTGGGCCAATATGATGCCCTTTAAGCTGATCTGGGCCTCCTGATTTGATTACTTGACTTCCTGAGCAGCTCTGGGGCCCTGAGCTGAGCTGGGCCCACAGAGGCTGATGAGGGCCCCTGAACTGGTATGGTGCTCCTAACTTGATCTGGTAACCCCGAGCTGATCTGGGCCCCGAGCTAGTCGGGGACCATTGATCTGATTCCTTGTCCCCGAAGCTGATCTGGTGCCCTATTTGCCGATCTGGTGTCCCCTGAGCAGCTCTGGGGCTCCTGAACTGATTGGGCCCCGATCGTCTTAGAAGCATAAAATTTCCGGAGGCTAAAGCTCCTGAAGCCTTGTACCTAGCGACCTAGAAGTGCAACAGGCGAGTTCTGAGTTGCTGATGCACTTCTCAGTGTTCCACGCACTCAGCTCGAAGAAAATCGAAGGTGCAACGGTGCGAACTCCACCATCACGTGGCCTGAAATGTGGAGTGGCGCTGTTGAAAGATATGCTCCACATCTCACATGTGTTTAGCGTGTTCCCCAGGCTCCGAAGTGCCTGTAATCATCTCTAACAGCAAGCCCCTGAACCATCGTGCAGTAACACCAAAAATTTCCTATGGAGACTAAAACGCCGGGAAGCTCCCCAAACGTTTATGAATGAATGCAAAAAAAATGCTGATGTTCCCGTGGTCCGATTTTCAAAATTATCTCTGCTCTGAGTCAGATAAAGTCTCGCGCAGTAGGAGAAAACATTTTGAGGATCCATCCATCGAATTTGATTTCTTTCACTCCACCCTAATGCTAACGTGCGCTACGGTCGCGCTAAAGCCATTTAAGAGTGTTTCCAGTTCTGTTTTCTCGAATATAAGATAGGTAAGCTGAAATATATGTTTCTCGCATCATTTCTCCCAGTGCATTTAAGATGAGAAACACACTATTTGAAATGAATAAAAAATGTTTTTCCCAAAAATTGTCCACATTTCACCATCAAAATGACTATTTTAGACGCACTAGAAGGATTCTTAATCCTATTCTAAACGTTTCAAAAGATGGTTACTTCTGAAACACTCCGTAAAGTACAATGAATTTGTTCCATTCTGCAACCAGGATTCAAGGAGGCAGACAATTCAACATCTCATGCAACTGGTCTCAGGCCAGTCACCAGACTGCCGTACATTTTTACGGGGCTCAGTGCTCAGAGGTATGTACCTCGGATAAATGCAGCTGGTTGGTCCGAATTAAGAAATCGAGAGGGGTTGAGCTTGGGGCAAAGTGGCCTACATCCAGGGGCGCAGCCAGAGCTTTGGTATGGTGGACACACCGCTTTTGAGGGGCACCCCGAGAGAAAAAGTTTTTTTAACGTAACCTAAAAAACTTACTATACCTCAGTTTATTTCAACTTTTAGGTACCTTTGCTCCAATAAAAAGTAAATCAAGCATTGAATGAAAAGGAAAACTCGACTAAAACCGAAAAAGTATCACCGAAACCTCATGAAAGTAGCCAAACCACGACTGTTTTGGATAGACTTAAGGACAAATTAGCTAACTCATGCAAATAGACAATATCAGAGAAATCAGCGGAGCCTGTGATATCTGTCACTATGTGCAGTTTTTTATATATATTGAAATCGAAAATTCATTTGTTATGCCCACTGGTTTGTCCTGACGAGTGGGCCCTAGTTGAACTTGGATTAAGTTCCCCCTCCCACAATGGCCGTGGTAGAAAGAGTGGAAATAGTGGCATTGGAAGAATAGAATTTTTGCTGCCGGAATAATTTGGGAGATACCTTTTTAACGCGTTTATAAAATTCCATATTTTCAAGGATCGGTCCCAGTTGGAGTAAAGAAAAGGTAAACAGGCCGGTGGTTTGGATGGGGATGGTGTGACAGGACTGACAATTGCGGAAAACTAATTCTTCATTTAAATTAATTCGTAGAAATTCTGGTTTAGGGGACTGTGCTCTGAGCTCAGGGGCACATTTTTTTATCACCCTCCCCAGAATACAACAGTATAAATAACAGTTTATGTAATCAGGGGTGCATGGGAATCACAAGCCGTTTTAGAGATGACTCATTCCTCTTTACTTCCATTTTACAAGGGGAGTTTGCATTGTGTTCCTATTCCCCATCTATTCAAGACCAGCTCAGGGGACCCCTAGTGTGGATCAGAGCTCATGCTTTACCCAGGGACTAGATTAACTCTGGCCCCAGAGATTAGGGTCATCAGACTAGCTCGATGGGCTTCAGATAGGCTCATAGGGCCTTAAACCAGCTCAAGAAGCCCCAGAACAATTTAAGGCACCAGATCACCTCAAGGAGCCTCAGGCCAACTTAAGGAGCTCTCACAAACTCAGCACCCACACCAGTTCAGGATACCCCCAGGGCCCATGCCAGCACAGGGCACCCCCAGAACCCAGATCCGCTCTTGGCCCCGGATCAGCTCTTGGGCCCCAGATCAGTTCAGGGGCCTCAAGTCAGGTTAGGGGGCTAGATCAAGTCAGGGGCACTAAATCAGCTCAGGGATCGCTTACCAGCTCGGGGCCCAATCAGTTCAAGAACCCCAGAGCTGCTCAGGGGACACCAGATCGGCCCATAGGGCACCAGATCAGCTTTGGGGACAAGGGATCAGCTCACTGGTCCCTGACCACCTCGGGGCCGATATCAGGTCGGGGGTACCAGATCAAGTCAGGAGGCACATAATCAGTTCCGAAGCCCCATACCTGCTCAGTGGGCCCAGCTCAGCTCTGGGCCCCAGAGCTGCTGATTAAATTACTTGATCAGGTCAGGAGGCCCAGGTCAGCTTTAAGTGTACCAGATTGGCTCAGGGGCTTCAAAATTAGGTCAGGGGGCACCAGACTAGCTCAGAGGGGATGATAATGGCTCAGGAGGCACATTGATGGGTCTGGAGGCACCAGGTTGACTCAGGGGGCATTAGTTTAGCTCAGGGGGCAACATCGGCTCAGAGGGTACCATATCGATCAGCCCGGGGGGCCCAGATCAGAGCAGGGCATATATCAGCTCAGGGAACACAAGATCAGCTCAGGGAACACAAGATCAGTTCAGGGAACACAAGATCAGCTCTGGGTGCACCAAACCAACTCAGGGGCACCAGATCATTTAAGGAGATATCAATAACCTGCTCAGGGGTACCTGATCAGCTCAAGATACACCATATTGGCTCAGGGGACAGTAGATCAACTCCGGGAGGTATGAGATCAGCTCAGGGAACCCAGATCAGCTCAGGGAACCCAGATCAGCTCAAGGGGCAAATAAACAGTTAATAGGGTACCAGGCAAGCTCGGAGGCATCAGAATAACTCAGAGAGCATTAGAAAGGTTCAAGAGGCACCATTATTTGCTCAGGGGGCACCAGATCGGCTGAGAAGGCACGTGATCAGCTCAAGGGGTCACGACCAGCTCAGTGGGCACCAGATGAGCTCAAATTGCACCAGATTAGCTCCGCCCGTACGATTATTGGCGACGAGTTATTAGATGGACACGGATTACCTGCCCATACTCTTCCTGGGTGCTTGGAAAGGCGACAGAATGCCTTAGCTGACCAAAAAGGTACTAAATTGTCAAACAATAGTTTTATTCGCTAAATTCGGTCCAGTTGCATCTAGATTCAACGGCGTAGGGCAGTGGCGGATCCAGGGGGGGGCAAAAAAGGCAATTGCCCCCCAAACGGAAAAGCTCGGGGCAAAACTATGTTTTTGCCCCCCAAAGCGATCGACCTCCTTTTTTCCCCGACTCATTTTAAGTTTATAGGCAACATTTTGGTGTTTTAGCTCTCAACTTCTAACGGAACCAGTTAAGTTCAGTGAAAATATCGGGCCTTGGATAGGAAAAAAGGATCTTGAGCTCATATTTTTCAGCCCGTGACGTTTTTTTTGCTTCTTGCCTCAAACACCCGTACCGGGAAGTCATATTTTAGCGCAATTTTGCGTTGCGCGAGGTTTTTTTTTTTGCTTTTCGACTTTGGTTTGCCCCTCCCAAACCGACCGGCTAGATCCACCACTGGCGTAGGGCACCAGATTTTGAGCGGCACAGCCCAAACGGGACACACCGCTTAGCAATCAAAGGGCACTCTGGCACCGATGGGGGGCACGTGCCCCCTGTGCCCCCTCCCTGGCTGCGCCCCTGCCTACATCCCTCGTGGCTGCAGGGGCCTGAGACCTGTCACCAGTGGTGAGTGTATTTGACTGTGTCCAGGGTGTCCTGGGCGTATTTATAAATTCCCCGGGAGGAGGAGGCGGCCGCCGCCGTCATACGGGGGCGCCTGCTGGTGAAACGGGCCCAATGCAACATTGGGCACCGGACACTGCGCCAGTGGACACCGGAAACTACACCAGTGGACACCGGACACTGCGCCAGTGGACACCGGAAACTACACCAGTGGACACCGGACACTGCGCCAGTGGACACCGGAAACTACACCAGTGGACACCGGACACTGCGCCAGTGGACACCGGAAACTACACCAGTGAGCACCGGACACTGCGCCAGTGGACACCGGAAACTACACCAGTGAGCACCGGACACTGCGCCAGTGGACACCGGAAACTACACCAGTGAGCACCGGACACTGCGCCAGTGGACACCGGAAACTACACCAGTGAGCACCGGACACTGCGCCAGTGGACACCGGAAACTACACCAGTGGACACCGGACACTGCGCCAGTGGACACCGGAAACTACACCAGTGAGCACCGGACACTGCGCCAGTGGACACCGGAAACTACACCAGTGAGCACCGGACACTGCGCCAGTGGACACCGGAAACTGCGCCAGTGAGCACCGGAAACTACACCAGTGGACACCGGAAACTGCGCCAGTGGACACCGGACACTGCGCCAGTGGACACTGGAAACTGCGCCAGTGGACACCGGAAACTGCGCCAGTGAGCACCGGAAACTACACCAGTGAGCCCCGCACACTACGCCAGTGAGCACCGGTGCGTCATCACAATGGCACCGAATGAATCTGAATGAATCTGGTCTTTTAAACCTGGTCCCGCTAGGGGTGTTTGAACATTCCCCCTCGGGTTTTTCTGGCGGCATGAAAAAAGATAAGAGGCCACGTCTCATGATTAGTGGTGCCTGGATTGAATCCGGGGTTGACCGTTCACTATTTATTAGTTCTTTCAAAGAACGGAAAGATAAAACAGAATAACAGGCTTATGAAAATATGCATTTAGAAGGAAATATGGTTTGCTTTCAACACTTTGTCATGCGGCTCTCCTGCGCCGGTGGGGCGTTAGCCCTGGCCGCAGGCCGGGGTTTTAGGATACTTCAACTCGCTGAGACTGTATCGCGAAAACTAAAACGATATCACCAACCCACAACTTGGAGTGAGCCCACCCTTGTAAAACAACTGGATTATTCTCCATAAAACGATCTGAGTCCTTAACCTGACCACTTTCCCTTCACACTCACTTGGCTTATAGGGGATTCATGGGCACTGAATCGATAAGTGGCCTAAAAATTCTCCAAAAATTTGCCTTCCGGAGAAATGACCCCAGGCTGTTTCCAAATGCCCGCTTGTGTCTCTTTGAAGGCCCATGGTTGAGACACTATTCTATTGATCTATAAAACTATAGTGTCCTACCCACCATGCGCCAGAAAATATTTAGGCTATGGCAAATCATCGATTTTCTAAAACTGTAGTGACGTGATCTTTTGGCCTAATCCTGTAACGGTAACCCAGACTCAGTCAGTTGAAATTGGTTGCATCGATTCGAAATCGATCAAAGCCAAATAAAATAATAAAAAGTTGGGTACCGAGTTGCTTACACTGCTTTTGAGCTTACAAAACTAGACACCAGTGACCAATTTCATAAGCACTGCGTTGGAAGTACTTAGGTCCTGTGAATCAACTACGAACTATTCAACCAGATTTTTGCAAAACATGGATAAGTTGCCTTGTTGATTCCAAAGCTAGCTGAGTGATGACGCCGAACACAGTAAGTACTCTGTCAGCCCAGCGCTGCCAGCTGAATGGAGCAGTAGTGCTTATTACACAGGAAAACTATTCAAATGTTGGTTTTACAAGCCTGCAATGCTGATCAAAAGGGAAATTTGAGCGGGAATGAATAAAAAATCAAAAGATAGTATATGTTTTTGTTGCCAATTGGTTTTAGTTGTTTCTGGAAGAAAACGGCCGATTTCTGTTTTGTCAGGGATGGGAACAGCTGATTGATTCCGAGCAAAACACTAAGCTCAATTACAGGCGGTCATCGAATATAATATCTAAAAATGAGAGCAGATATATCCGCTCGTTTGACAAATAAGCAAATTTGTAGATAGGGTCTTCGACAGTCCTGCTTGCGTTCAAGTATGTCCCAGCCCGTAGTTGATAACCTTCTTAGATCGTACCGAGCGGAGGATTTGGTACAAACCTATGCTACAGGGAAAGTGCAAAATCCGGGAGTTCGCGAACTCCCCTAGGGACTTCGCGAAATCACTGACCAGCCAGGGAGTTTGGGAAATCCCTAGGGGAGTTCGCGAAATCCCTGGGTGACCAGGGAGTTCGCGAAATCCCTGGTTTTAGAAGTCAGGGAGTTCACGAGATCCCGGATTAACCCGCGCCCCACCGGGGGTCCGGCGCCACCTTCGCCCCACCGGGGGGCCATCGATGGCCCCCCTCTAACTCCGAAAATATGGGCGTTAGCGCAAATCTGCAAAGTGCAATAGAAAGCTCGCGTGAATTCAGTAAGAAATTACTTCGCATGTTTTAGTGCTCAGGTCAATGGTTTGACCTCCAGAGGCCAAATTAGGTCAAGATCGGCTATTTTCACTCAAATATGCAATGATTAAGCCAACTGGGCATAACTCTTATGTCATTAGAGCTATTGAGGCCTGGTAAAGTACATTTGATAGCAAATTGCCAGTACTTTTTCCGCTATGTGGAACGTAAAGACCTCCCGCCAGTGGTTTGACCGCCAGAGGTCACCTCGTGACCTAATATGACCTGAGGTCACCAAAGGTCAAAAAGTGACCTTGCCGTATATCAAATGAAAGCCAGTGACAAGACAAACACGATGGTGTTTGTTTCACCGCTCTAGTTCAATTAGGTCAAAAGTTATTGTCAAAATACTGTTTTTGACCTCTGGTGACCTTGCATGACCTTGGAAAAGTCAAAGGGCAAATATTACCCCTGGTATCCGTGAAAGGGTGTCCAAAAACGTTGTTCTGAGCAGTCTGAGTATTTGCAATCATTTTTGTGGCTTTTATATCATGAAATAGCTTTTCCCCATGCTTTTCCAATGGGAGAGGTCGCCTCGTGACCTGACCTCAGGGCACGAAATCGAAAAATCCCGGATATACACCTTGTAGACCCTGGAGGGGTCATGAAGTGTAGGAAGTTTCAAATCGATCGACTTTGAAATGTAGCTCTTACAGAGCTCTAAAGTTGAAGTGAGGTGATCTTGGTTGACCTCGTCTGGTGACCTGACCTTGGGTGACCCGGGGTAAAAAATTTCAGGGATGATGGGAAAATGATGCAGTGAGAGGTAGAGCCCTCAACCGCGGTGCTGCGCCTCGGCGTTTTTCTGCTATCCCGGAAAAACCTTAGGGGGCCATCGATGGCCCCCCCGGTGGGGCGAGGGTTAACACTCAGGGAGTTCGCGAATTCCCTGCAATTTAGTCCGCTCAAGGATGACTAACCAGGATTGCGGACTATTGTTCTTATGATTTATTTCAAACAGTAACCCGACATTATCCGTAAAAATCACGTATAAGGGAGGTTTTAAGCTAAATGTAAGGAATGCTTTAAGCTAAATATAAGGGAAGTCATAATTTTATTGTTGAGGTCGTAGTAATAGATTTATCGAGTTTCGCTGATAAATCTTGTAGTACAATGTAAAATTTCATTTGCTGCTGACTGCAAATGTGGATCGCGGGAGAGAAAGAAGGTAAGTACGCCCTCCCCTAACGCCCTTCCTCCGAAACCAATTCAGCACTCGGTGCCTCCACACTGGCCCCTGGCGGTTCCAAAACGCCCCGGTCCACTCCTGAAATTTTGTTTCCTACACACCCCACCCACAAAATACACCTTCGCCTTCACTGTGATTTGGTACTCAGTTATTCTATATTCATGATATATTTCATACGCGGATATAGGGGGAAAAGGGGGGGGCAGTTGCACCCCCCCTGATCGACCATCGCTACTATCGCGCCCATCGCGCCGGTGCATCGGCACCCCCTGAAATGGTCACGGCGCCACTCTGAAATGTCGCTTTCCATCCCACATCCTTAGGGATGTGAAAATCGGCACCCACTGATAGGATTTTGCGCCCACCTGATAGGTTTTTCTGGTCAAAAGTGGCGCTCCCCTGGTCTGGATGGCGCCCCGGGAAGATCCCCCCTCCCCGATCGGCAATCCTGGATCCGCCTATGATAGAATTGTATATTTAGTATTATACATATGCAGTACATGGAGTCAGCATAACTACCCAAGTATTCAAAAAAGGTGGTCTACGCTATCGCCACGTTTCATAATTATGTGACGCTACGGTTATTTTATATCAAATCTACATCACAGAATAACGTTACATTATTTTATGTAGGTTGCATTATTATGAAATTTTATCTACGGATACGATAAAGAAAATTGTACAAAATTCATGGCTTGATCACTTCAATAAATCTGGGTATAGCACAGTTCAATAAATGGCAGAAATATCTGCGCTACTGAAAAATGGTATAAATCCTCGGCAATGGCGCAGCGCACTTACTTTTGGGCAAACCACGCCATCCGAAAAAGGATGTGCCCGATGCTCACATTTTGGCAAACTCATCACGTGTCTTTTGGCTGGTGGTGCCGATGAGGTACCGCTCACCAAGATCATTTACAAAGTCCCTTATAACTATGCCTTTTGATGGCTCAAAATCATCACAGTCAAAAACGTTTGGTATGGGTCTGAAACTAGTTTTGCGGGATGCAAATTTTAAAACGTGCAATGCCAGGGGTCTGAGCCACCTTCACCCTGACGAGGGGGTGGGTTACGCCCCCCTAAAATCTAACAACTACGCTAGTTAGCGAAAAAATAAATGGCGTTACAGGAAGTGTTCTGTACATTCTTTTGTCGGGTAAAATCTAAGGGCATTGGAAGCCAAACAATGTCACAATATGGATATGGTAATATAACTGAAATACAGTTCTTAAATCCTACCATCTGATGAAGAAGAGATACGATATATAAGGATTCACTATCTGAAGCTTTTCTGCGAGCGGCGTCGAATGATTAATAATGTGACCATTCTAGGTCAAAGCTAAGACTTAACCTGACCTTGGATCAGGTCAATATCAAATTGGGTCAGAATGCATATCATTAGAACTGCAGAAACAACACAACCCCAATGATGCCAAAGTATAGAATTTAGCCCCGTTCCCAACAAAATTATTATGTTTAAACCATTTTACCGATACTTTTCCAACGGTGACAACATGACTCATAACTGACCTTAGGCCATCGACTTCAGAAATCCTAAAAATATATTTTGTGTACTCGGTGGGCCCTTTATTCAACATGAATTTTAGATTGATAAATTAAGCTGTTTCTTTCTCATGTTGTTTTCTTCCTTTTTGAGATGAGGTTACTTGACCTGCACTGATGTCTTGACCTGAAATGACCTGAACCGAAAATTTTGACAGGAGTTGTAAAAAGTTTCAGACAAAGCTATACTGGGTACAGCGGCACTGTGCGTAGCCATTTTCAAGACTTTGCGAAAAACCCAAGGGGAATGGTTACCCAATCCCCGCCCCGGCAATGCACGTACTCGGTACAAAGTCGGTCAGGTGCTCCAACTGAAAGTACCGTTAGAGACTAAATTCTGAAGCGTTTCTTTCCAACTCACTTTCCAGCATCTGCAGAGAGATCATTATCATATCACAACCCTCATTACTACACAAAAGAGAAATGCTGCTTATCTGATGGCCATTTCGTATTACAATCTAGGTAAGAAAAATACCATAATGCTATATTATTTTTTGTATTAAGTTCCTTTATGTATTCCAAAACTTTGGCCAATCTTTACAGATACGGCTCAGTTATACTAAGATAAATTTTCAGAGCTGCAGCAACGAAATAATTATTCTGCAAATTAACATAGACCATATCTCTGTTTTCCAGTTTATCAGTATATCAGAAGTGTTATACAGTTTCAGCTATAGCTGAACATAAGCCGACAACTATATTTGTCGGCATAAACAGGATACGGAATAATAAATGTTTACGCACATCTGCCATGTGCTATCTCATTGCCTATTGTCATGACCGTGGATGGAGCACTTAAGCTTGAAGTGCATTTGCTAGCCCGTCGGAATCGACAATACAATTTCTGAAAGCCTTGGCAATGGTCAAACGATGACAGGCCTCTTACACCGAGAGAGGTTTCGAGGCCGGCACTTCTTCCTGTATCAAAATATTGTTATTGGAAAAATTGTGGACGTCCGCAGTACATTCCAACATAGACATAGCTAAAATAGACCTTTGGTAAAGTACACCAGTTCTTTGTCCGTTTCTTACGGCACAATACATCCTATCAGGAGTTTGCTTTGTTAAGGAATCAAGATATTCATTACAGATGATAATGACAAAAAGCAGTGGCATCTTTAGTTCGTTTTCAACACCCCCCCTCCTGCCCACATACGGTTCATTTTGCATAAGCCATGCACCTCGAGGAAGGCTAGTGACTGATGATGATGATTTTTCCGGCCGTCGAATAGAGGTATTCATATGGAGGGCGCCTCGTTATAGGCGCCCTAATCGCCGGAGGAAGATCACAAGCCGGGGCCGGTCGGCCAGGGCCTCCTGAATGGTTGGGTCGTCCCGGCCGAATATATCCCGACGTAGGATGGCGCGCGCAGGACACAGGGTCAGCAAGTGTCGTAGAGTTTCCTCCTCCTCATTGCACTCTGGGCAGGTAGCCTCAGGGTCTAGTCCAATCCGCTTTCGGTAGTGGCGAAGAATAAGAGAATGACCGGTGCTTAACCGCGCCACCTCAACACTTTCCCTTCGTGAGAGACCCTGGCGGTCTCCTAGAGTAGGGCGTTTGGTACCGCACTCTTGCGCATAACGAGTAGGTGCTATGTGTTCCGTCCATTTTTTGTGGACGTATCGACGGAGGCAGCCTTTGGCCGATTGGAAATCTATCTGAGCCTGACTTTGGTCCAGGTTCGCCGCGTCCCGTGCTACCTTATCGGCCAGTTCGTTCCCCATCCTGGAAATCCGCTGACCAGCTGATTTCCAGCTGGTCGGTCGGAAAAAAGGAGGCTCCGTGTTCTTTCACCTTCTAAACCACTTTTTTGTCACTCTTCCTCATGTGTGTGTAATGAAAATGTACCTTATCGTGCATGTTATTCAGCCTGTAAATTTGACGTCTGCTAGAAGTCTGCCGGCGCAAAAGAAGGCTGAGGAAAAAGTGAAGAAGAGAAAATACTTCAAGGAGACAAATCTAAAACAGGTGCGGCAAACTCGACACTTGAATCAAAACTGACCGCAGCCCCTTTATTTCCTCTGGAAGAAAAAACGTGACGTTTTTAGCTAGACTCCTCCGGCGAAAGAGTTTCTCGTGATATTTCTATCAGGAGCCTTTGCTGAAGCTGGCTCCAAAAAAACATTGTTATTGTGGTATCTGTGCATTTACTGTGCACACTGAGTGAGATTAATAAATTTATCGCATAATAGCAGAAAGATCCAATACCACAATATTTTATGAAAATAAAAATATGTTAATTAATTCATGCCCTCAAGATTTAGTTATTTGTATGAGACAGGATCTGCAAACACGAATATATCCACTTAGACGACCAAATCGGAGACTGAAAAAATTGGGCTGAAGACGAACGCCTGAGCCTTAGATCACCCAAGCAGATCAAGGTTACAATTCAGGCACCCCAGCACAGGAAATCATCACGATAACGGTCCCGAAGACAGCCACCTCCGGTCCCGAGAGGGGACCAGGTGGGACCTGGACGGCGGGGTCTGCGCAACGGCGCGGGCCTCCGCCACTAATCGGCTGTCCCCCAAACCGGAATCGCCATGGAGGCTAGTGACTCGAATAATTCGTCAGCGGGCACAAGGGCCCGGTGTGAGGTAGAGCCGAGGATGTAAATTAATTTTAAGAATAAATATCAGGCTGACATAAAATCAAGCAAAATTCATCATAGAAAGAGAAAACATAGACGGAGAATGTAAAATCAGATCACTGGAGGATCATTCTTCGGATTTAAACTATATGGCATATTGGCATCTTAGGGATTTCGCGAAATCCCTGAAAAGCATTCAGGTAGTTCGCGAAATCACTGAAGTTTCAGTGAGTTCGCGAAATCCCTGGTCGGCTAGTGATTTCGCGAACTCCCTAGGGAATTCACGAACTCCCTGGCTGGTCAGTGATTTCGCGAAATCCCTAGGGAGTTCGCGAACTCCTGGATTTCGCACTTTCCCTGTAACACATACATGGGTGGTCAGGTCGTTGGTCTTCTATTTTCTATGTTCAAATAAGAATCGGAAATACGCACCTTATCAGCGGATTTCTAAAGGTCTGCATTCGTGCACATTTAGGAATTTCGCTTCTGCTAATTAAGCACATGCAATGATAAGAAATACTGGTTTTGTGGAGAAATGTTTTTTCAAGAGAATTCGACTCTTGAACAGTCTTTCTTGCGAAACACTTTTGACCAACCATGTGTAAAATGGTCTGAGGTGAACTGACCAGTCACAAAACAGAGCTGGGATGTTGAGGAAATCAAAAGCACCTGTTCATGGCTGGGTATAGTTAACCAGATGATTTTATAAAGAGGAGGCCGGGCTCACACAACACTGGTGTAGGAACTTAGAAACTGGAAGTATTATCGTAAACTGATAGCCTCTTATCGTGATCTGATAATCTCTTAGTAAGTGATAGTCCCTTGATCTAGACCAAATGATATACCTTAATTAGCAACGCATCACGTTTTGGTTGTCTGGGTGGATTGTCGTCCCGTAACTGTCAACCGTCCCACTGTCTTCACAAGTTTTGCTGTTCAGCTTTATGATGGAATGCCTTACCGTCAATATAGATGACCCAACAAGCCCTCCTGTCACAAAAGGTCAACAAAAGAAGCTGTCAGTGGCAAGACAGTCGTGAGTTTTGGTTGAATGCTCTAGTACAATCGCATGCTGAGTCGCGGCGAACCTGGCCACGCAACGGCACCCGCTGCCCCGGCCAAACAAAAACGCCCCGGGCACCAGCGAGAGAGACAGCTGACCCCGACGGCCTCCTTGGTGCTCCACTGTCAGCACGTATAAGCCTGCAGTCTCTCCTGGGAGTCATGGCTAAGGAATGTCCTCGGCCCCGCCACACACTGGGCAGCGCCCCAACCTTGTACAAACGATATATCGACTTCACCTAAAGCGCAGTTGTGCATTTTCGGTATAACATAAGGAACAATTTTGTGTGTAGCACGATGAAGGGTTTTCTATGAGGCATAATGACGGATTTTCTATATTTACCCAGAGCCGATGAGTTATCAGGGCGCCCTCCTCCAGAGCTACCGAAGCTGGGAGAGGAGGGTATCAGGGCTCCCTCCTACAGAGCTACCGAAGCTGGGAGAGGAGGGTATCAGGGCTCCCTCCTCCAGAGCTACCGAAGCTGGGAGGGGGATATCAGGGCGCCCTCCTCCAGAGCTACCGAAGCTGGGAGAGGGGGTATCAGGGCGCCCTCCTGCAGAGCTACTGAAGCTGGGAGGGGGGTATCAGGGCTCCCTCCTCCAGAGCTACCGAAGCTGGGAGAGGAGGGTATCAGGGCTCCCTCCTACAGAGCTACCGAAGCTGGGAGAGGGGGTATCAGGGCGCCCTCCTCCAGAGCTACCGAAGCTGGGAGAGGAGGGTATCAGGGCTCCCTCCTCCAGAGCTACCGAAGCTGGGAGGGGGATATCAGGGCGCCCTCCTCCAGAGCTACCGAAGCTGGGAGAGGGGGTATCAGGGCGCCCTCCTGCAGAGCTACTGAAGCTGGGAGGGGGGTATCAGGGCTCCCTCCTCAAGAGCTACCGAAGCTGGGAGAGGGGGGTATCAGGGCTCCCTCCTCCAGAGCTACCGAAGCTGGGAGAGGGGGGTATCAGGGCTCCCTCCTCCAGAGCTACCGAAGCTGGGAGAGGGATATCAGGGCGCCCTCCTGCAGAATCACCAAAGACGATAGGGATATCAAGGTTTCTTCCTCCAGAACTATCGTGACTTTTCGACATTTCTCCAGAACTATCTAGTATCGTGATATTCCTCCTCAACGATGTGAGCCTTGAGGCATTCCGTCGGCATTATCTGGCATCGTGACATTCCTCCAGCAATATATGGCGTCGTGACATCTCTTGAGAACTATCTGGCGTCGTGACATTACTTCAGAACTATCTAGCATCGTGTTATTCCCCGGAACTGCCTGGCATCGTGACATTCCCCGGAAATATCTAGCATCGTGTTATTCCCCGGAACTGTTTCAGTTTCAGTTTCAGTTTATTCGACGAAGGTCCACTAGCCGTGGCTTTTCACTTGTCGCGTCAAAAAATTAAGACCAATGGGTTCGTAAGGTAAAAGCAGAGAATGAAACGCCGTAACAAGATACATACACACAAGTTCGCAGCACGCCAATAATAAGAGTACAGTTCACCCAATCACACACGCCATAAGAAGTATCACAAAATACTAAAATGATAGTAAAAATGCTAAATGCTAAAATTCTAAAAAGGTAAATGGAAACAAAAGTAGTCAAAATGTCTACAATTATTCAGCCAGGACTGGTTAGAAACAATGACTTCAGCGTTGCCTGGAAGGACAGATCAAATGGGTCCAGTCCACAGGAATTTAACAACTGAACACCGCGGTAGTCTGTTCTGATTTGCGGCAAAGTGAAAAGTTCGGCACGGCGCGTATCATGAGAGTGGAGGGCGTTGGCGCGCAGGCCAATTGTATTTACTAGCGGAGTCGGAGCACCTGCCACAAGTATGCGCCGCAGTGCACATACAGTCCGAAAATCAATCATTTGCTTCGCAGTGTACCACCCTAGCTGAGGCAGTGCATCGGAGATGTGATCACATTGTCGTCGACCAGTCACCACTCTGGCGCAAAAATTCATAATCTTTTGAACGCGATGGACCTGTGTGTTACAGCAACTTCCGCATACAGATGCACAGTACTCAACAATTGAAAAAACCAAGGCCTGAACAACAGTTTTCAGTGCAGCGCGCGGCAGTACATGACGGGAGTGACTGAGTGTGACAAGTATGCCAGTACATTTTCGTGTCATAGTATCAATATGAGACTGATAATTTAGGTGCCGATCAATGGTAACTCCAAGATTTTTAACCAAACGGGTTTCTTGAACGTTCGAGCCGCAGAAATTTAGTCTTACAGGGGGAGGCCGCGTAACATAGCTGGGCTTCCTAGGATGATCATTTGGGTCTTTCTCGCATTAAGCTTCATTTTGTTGTGGCAACACCACTCGAAAACAGACTCCAGAGCTAACTCCATGCGTGCGATCAACTGCGGCAAATCACGCTTCTTACCGCTAACTAGTAACTGCGTATCATCGCAATATTGAACGACGAGGAGGTCGTCTTCAGCACACAGACTAAGGTCGTTAGAGTAGAGGGAGAACAGTGTGCAACTTAGAGCACCTCCTTGAAATATTCCCATAGGAATGTCACGAGATGACGAGAGATGGTCATCTCCGCCCAGACCGCGTTCTGGAGGGCTACCGCCAGTACGCATCTGTACCTGCTGAGTATGGCCTGCAAGGTAATTTTCGAACCAGATGGTACTGATGCCCTAGAGAGAAAGTTTTTCAAGCAATTTCGCATGTGGTGTGACATCGAAGCATTTTGAAAAATCAAGTAGAACCAGAATGGAAATTTCGCCTTTATCGATGGCGTGGAGAGCCGCGTCAGTAATGACATTTAAAGCAGTTTCAGTTGAGTGTTGTTTCCTATAACCATGTCAGGCGTCTGAGATAAGTTTGTGGTTTTCGAGGTACTCTGCAAGTTGTTTTTGTACAATTCGTTCAACTAATTTGGTAACAGCCGGAAGAATCGAAATAGGTTTAGTATCAGCGGGTACGGAGGCTTTTCTACTTTTAGGAATTGGTGTAACCAAAGCATGTTTCCACTCGGAAGGAACAGAGGCTGATGTTAGACTCGAATTGACGACGTCCAAAAGGGGATATCCTACACCAAAGAAGAATTTTTTAAGTAATTCAATGCTGATGCCGTAACACCCGTAGATTTTGAGGATCGCATAGAAGCGAGAGCAATGCAGAGTGTATCATAGTCAATAGGCTGAATTTCGAATGTGCAGGTCATAACTCGAGGCAGCAGTGTTGGCACCACTGTTGTTGGAGGCGGTACACTGTCAGCAGTGACTTGACCTATAGTGGCGTAGTAGTCATTTAAGGCGTCAGGCGCTACATCAAGCACGCTACCCTGCTGCTGCCTGCGGCCTATCACCGGCTGCAGCACGCGCCACAGTCCCCCGCGCCTCCGCCGCTCGATCTCGCCGGTGTACAGTGCCACACAGTCGCGGCGGATAGCGGCCCGGCATAGGCCGTTGATGCGCTCATATTCAATACGATCACCAGTACTGAGCGCGGCACGTCGAGAGCGCAACAGCTTCTGTGTGTCTGCAGACACAGGTGCAACTCTTCGCCTCTGGGATGAAACACGACGAAGCGGCGCAACAAGATTCAGGTGATAAATGAACGCGTGTCGGAAAGCATGCCATTTAGCAGTGGTAGTGTCAGATAGGTAAACAGGTGTCCAGTCGGCAGAAAATAAACGTTCATTGAAAGAGCTGGAATCAATCCTAGCAATAGCACGCCTGTAACAGTAACGTTGCTGTACGGGTTCGCGTGTCTCTGGTGCCAAAATCATGCGCGTGAAATCATGTGGTGTTCCGTAATGACATCTAGTGACGCCCGCACGTTTAACAAGGTCTGGCCGGTTTGTTGCAATAATATCGATCAAACTAGATGCGGGCCTATATGTAACATGACGAGTGCTTACAATATGCATTCCATACATTCCCAGTAGCCTTGAGATGCTAGAGTTGCTATCTGACGGAGTCTTAATGACACAGCGGTTGAAATCGCCGGCAATTACGAGTGTTGAGCGAGGGTGAGCTGCCAACATAATTTGTATCTGAGCCTCGAGGTCATCGAGGTCAAATGTAAGCTGACGACTACTAACATTAGGAACTCTATACGCAGACGCTATCAGAACAGTGGTGTCTTTATCTAGTTGCACAGATACCCAAACTATCTCCAAGTTAGAATTTCCAATTCCAGAATCGGGTTTGGACAAGAGCTCACATTTCAGGTCACTCCGCACAAGGACAGCAACTCCACCTTTACCTTTCGGCAGGTCCAGGTCAGAAGACTATCACTTCGAAAAAGTTTGTAACCGGCCACTGTAAGTAGGCGGTCAGGGATGTTGGTCTGTAACCAGGTTTCACACAGCGCCAGAATGTCGAAACCGTACGTTGAATCAATGTCACTACGTATATCAGGCAGCTTTGGCTTAAGGGATTGCACGTTCAGATTTCCAATAATGAGGCGGTTGGTACCAACATCTCCGTGTCGGCTCCAGTTGACACCGCCGCGCCTAACTCTGCGTCTGGGTGCGCCTTTGTCGAATGTCTGGGAGAGGGGCGGCCCACGATCAGCTGATCCTAGGGATAACCTTGACCTGGCGGGGCCAAGTCGGCTGCGGCCAAGGTCGCGGGCTGTAGCTGAAGGTCGTGGCTGATGCCAATCGGGCAAAGCTGGGCGCGTAGCTTGCAGTAGAGTGTTGGTAGCATGCAGCATCAACAGAGCAGCAAGAAGAAACTCAGCAGGTCGCATGTTTTGAAAATGATCCATAACTGTCTAATGATGGCTCAATGCGTGCACAAATTTTAGCCACTGGTGTCCGTGGAAATAAACTCACAGCGGTCTAGCTCTTAATTAGAAAGCATGCTCAAACTGCAATAATCCTTGCTCTCACCAAACCTCCACCCGATCACAATCGCACTTAACACGCTCATACAGAGTCACTCAGCCAGTTTCACAGAGAGCAGGTGTGGGTAGCGGTGGAAGGAGCGCCGGACACTCGTGCGACCCGTGGCGCTGCGCTGACACGACTGCCTGGCATCGTGACGTTCCTCCGGAACTATCTGGCGTCGGGTTATTTCCCGGAACTGCCTGGCATCGTGACGTTCCTCCGGAACTATCTGGCGTCGGGTTATTCCCCGGAACTGCCTGGCATCGTGACGTTTCTCCGGAACTATCTGGCGTCGGATTATTCCCCGGAACTGCCTGGCACCGTGACGTTCCTCCAGAACTGTCTAGAATCGTGGTATTTCCCGGAACTGCCTGGCATCGTGACGTTCCTCCGGAACTATCTGGCGTCGGGTTATTCCCCGGAACTGCCTGGCATCGTGACGTTTCTCCGGAACTATCTGGCGTCGGGTTATTCCCCGGAACTGCTTGGCACCGTGACGTTCCTCCGGAACTATCTGGCGTCGGGTTATTCCCCGGAACTGCCTGGCACCGTGACGTTCCTCCGGAACTATCTGGCGTCGGGTTATTCCCCGGAACTGCCTGGCACCGTGACGTTCCTCCGGAACTATCTGGCGTCGGGTTATTCCCCGGAACTGCCTAGCACCGTGACGTTCCTCCAAAACTATCTAGCATCGTGTTATTCCCCGGAACTGCCTGGCACCGTGACATTCCTCTGGAACTATCTGGCGTCGGGTTATTCCCCGGAACTGCCTGGCACCGTGACATTCCTCTGGAACTATCTGGCGTCGGGTTATTCCCCGGAACTGCCTGGCATCGTGACGTTTCTCCGGAACTATCTGGCGTCGGGTTATTCCCCGGAACTGCCTGCCATCGTGACGTTTCTCCGGAACTATCTGGCGTCGGGTTATTCCCCGGAACTGCCTGGCATCGTGACGTTTCTCCGGAACTATCTGGCGTCGGGTTATTCCCCGGAACTGCCTGCCATCGTGACGTTTCTCCGGAACTATCTGGCGTCGGGTTATTCCCCGGAACTGCCTGGCATCGTGACGTTTCTCCGGAACTATCTGGCGTCGGGTTATTCCCCGGAACTGCCTGGCACCGTGACATTCCTCTGGAACTATCTGGCGTCGGGTTATTCCCCGGAACTGCCTGGCACCGTGACATTCCTCTGGAACTATCTGGCGTCGGGTTATTCCCCGGAACTGCCTGGCACCATGACGTTTCTCCGGAATTATCTGGCGTCGGGTTATTCCCCGGAACTGCCTAGCACCGTGACGTTCCTCCAAATCTGTCTAGCATCGTGTTATTCCCCGGAACTGCCTGGCACCGTGACATTCCTCTGGAACTATCTGGCGTCGGGTTATTCCCCGGAACTGCCTGGCACCGTGACATTCCTCTGGAACTATCTGGCGTCGGGTTATTCCCCGGAACTGCCTGGCACCGTGACGTTTCTCCGGAACTATCTGGCGTCGGGTTATTCCCCGGAACTGCCTAGCACCGTGACATTCCTCCGGAACTATCTGGCGTCGGGTTATTCCCCGGAATTGCCTGGCACCGTGACATTCCTCCGGAACTGCCTGGCACCGTGACATTCCTCTGGAACTATCTGGCGTCGGGTTATTCCCCGGAACTGCCTGGCACCGTGACATTCCTCCGGAACTATCTGGCGTCGTGTAATTCCCCGGAACTGCCTGGCATCGTGACGTTCCTCCAGAACTATCTGGCGTCGGGTTATTCCCCGGAATTGCCTGGCACCGTGACATTCCTCCGGAACTATCTGGCGTCGTGTAATTCCCCGGAACTGCCTGGCATCGTGACGTTCCTCCAGAACTATCTATCATCGTATTGTAGGCGTGCCGATTACCGGAGAAGATTGCCGTATCTATGATGCATATTTATTTCTGGCATAATCAGGCAACGGCAGAGCAGCAGCGTATCACCGGGTCCAAAGGTGCCGCCCGCCCTTGGTGATCACAATAAAACCGAAAGGTTAGACCTTACCAAGAGACACCTCAGTTAGGCGACAGTTAACAGTCAAGCAACCGGTAACAATTATGCAACAGATAAAAGTTAGGTATAAGTTGAGCATAAGGCCAGAACATGTTTCAAAAGATCGTAACGCTTAAACAACGACACTAACGGCGACACTTACGTTTGGATCAGCAGGCGGCAGAAAAGACTAGCTCAGACAGGTACAAGCGAATGGTCGCAGCTCCGTGCCGCAGCCCCCTCCCTGGCTCAGCCGAAGCCACGCCCCTAGCCACAAGGTCAGGTCACGTGACCGCCCAGGGCGGTGGCCGCCCTAGTTCCAAGCTTATCAAACGGCCCAGCCGTCCTACAGTATTATTCCCCGGAACTGCCTGGCACTGTGACGTTCCTTCAGAACTATCTAGCATCGTATTATTCCCCGGAACTAGCTGGCACTGTGACGTTCCTCCATAACTATCTAGCATCGTATTATTCCCCGGAACTAGCTGGCACTGTGACGTTCCCCCAGAACTATCTAGCATCGTGTTATTCCCCGGAACTGCCTGGAACCGTGACATTCCTCCGGAACTATCTGGCGTCGTGTTATTCCCCGGAACTGCCTGGCACCGTGACGTTCCTCTAGAAGTATCTAGCATCGTGGTATTCCCCGGAACTGCCTGACACTGTGGCGTTTCTCCAGAACTATCTAGCATCGTGTTATTCCCCGGAACTGCCTGGCACCGTGACATTCCTCCGGAACTGCCTGGCACCGTGACATTCCTCCGGAACTGCCTGGCATCGTGTTATTCCCCGGAACTGCCTGGCATCGTGTTGTTCCCCGGAACTGCCTGGCACCGTGACGTTCCTCCAGAACTATCTGGCGCCGTGATATTCCCTGGAACTGCCTGGCACCGTGACGTTCCTCCGGAACTGCCTGGCATCGTGTTATTCCCCGGAACTGCCTGGCACCGTGGCGTTCCTTCAGACTATCTAGCATCGTGTTATTCCCCGGAACTGCCTGGCACCATGACATTCCTCCGGAACTGCCTGGCACCGTGACATTCCTCCGGAACTGCCTGGCATCGTGTTATTCCCCGGAACTGCCTGGCATCGTGTTATTCCCCGGAACTGTCTGGCACCGTGACGTTCCTCCAGAACTATCTGGCGCCGTGATATTCCCTGGAACTACCTCTGGCACCGTGACGTTCCTCCGGAACTGCCTGGCATCGTGTTATTCCCCGGAACTGCCTGACACCGTGACGTTCCTCTAGAACTATCTGGCGCCGTGATATTCCCTGGAACTGCCTGGCACCGTGACGTTCCTCCGGAACTATCTGGCGCCGTGATATTCCCCGGAACTGCCTGGCACCGTGACGTTCCTCCGGAACTGCCTGGCATCGTGTTATTCCCCGGAACTGCCTGGCATCGTGACGTTCCTCCAGAACTATCTGGCGCCGTGATATTCCCTGGAACTGCCTGGCACCGTGACGTTCCTCCGGAACTGCCTGGCATCGTGTTATTCCCCGGAACTGCCTGGCACCGTAACATTCCTCCGCAACTGCCTGGCATCGTGTTATTCCCCGGAACTGCCTGGCACCGTAACATTCCTCCGGAACTGCCTGGCATCGTGTTATTTCCCGGAACTGCCTGCCATCGTGTTATTCCCCGGAACTGCCTGGCACCGTGACGTTCCTCCAGAACTATCTGGCGCCGTGATATTCCCTGGAACTGCCTGGCACCGTGACGTTCCTCCGGACCTATCTGGCGCCGTGTTATTCCCTGGAACTGCCTGGCACCGTGACGTTCCTCCGGAACTGCCTGGCATCGTGTTATTCCCCGGAACTGCCTGGCACCGTGGCGTTCCTTCAGACTATCTAGCATCGTGTTATTCCCCGGAACTGCCTGGCACCATGACATTCCTCCGGAACTGCCTGGCACCGTGACATTCCTCCGGAACTGCCTGGCATAGTGTTATTCCCCGGAACTGCCTGGCATCGTGTTATTCCCCGGAACTGTCTGGCACCGTGACGTTCCTCCAGAACTATCTGGCGCCGTGATATTCCCTGGAACTACCTCTGGCACCGTGACGTTCCTCCGGAACTGCCTGGCATCGTGTTATTCCCCGGAACTGCCTGACACCGTGACGTTCCTCTAGAACTATCTGGCGCCGTGATATTCCCTGGAACTGCCTGGCACCGTGACGTTCCTCCGGAACTATCTGGCGCCGTGATATTCCCCGGAACTGCCTGGCACCGTGACGTTCCTCCGGAACTGCCTGGCATCGTGTTATTCCCCGGAACTGCCTGGCATCGTGACGTTCCTCCAGAACTATCTGGCGCCGTGATATTCCCTGGAACTGCCTGGCACCGTGACGTTCCTCCGGAACTGCCTGGCATCGTGTTATTCCCCGGAACTGCCTGGCACCGTAACATTCCTCCGGAACTGCCTGGCATCGTGTTATTTCCCGGAACTGCCTGCCATCGTGTTATTCCCCGGAACTGCCTGGCACCGTGACGTTCCTCCAGAACTATCTGGCGCCGTGATATTCCCTGGAACTGCCTGGCACCGTGACGTTCCTCCGGACCTATCTGGCGCCGTGTTATTCCCTGGAACTGCCTGGCACCGTGACGTTCCTCCGGAACTGCCTGGCATCGTGTTATTCCCCGGAACTGCCTGGCACCGTGACGTTCCTCCGGAACTGCCTGGCATCGTGTTATTCCCCGGAACTGCCTGGCACCGTGACATTCCTCCGGAACTGCCTGGCACCGTGACATTCCTCCGGAACTGCCTGGCATCGTGTTATTCCCCGGAACTGCCTGGCACCGTGACATTCCTCCGGAACTGCCTGGCATCGTGTTATTCCCCGGAACTGCCTGGCATCGTGTTATTCCCCAGAACTGCCTGGCACCGTGACGTTCCTCCAGAACTATCTGGCGCCGTGATATTCCCTGGAACTGCCTGGCACCGTGACGTTCCTCCGGAACTGCCTGGCATCGTGTTATTCCCCGGAACTGCCTGGCACCGTGACATTCCTCCGGAACTGCCTGGCACCGTGACATTCCTCCGGAACTGCCTGGCATCGTGTTATTCCCCGGAACTGCCTGGCACCATGACGTTCCTCCAGAACTATCTGGCGCCGTGATATTCCCTGGAACTGCTTGGCACCGTGACGTTCCTCCGGAACTGCCTGGCATCGTGTTATTCCCCGGAACTGCCTGGCACCGTGACATTCCTCCGGAACTGCCTGGCGCCGTGACGTTCCTCCGGAACTATCTCGCGTCGCCACCCTCAGCCGCGGCCAGCCCTTGTTTCAACTGTAAAGCCATAAATGAAAACACTCGACCGTTTATTCACGGACATGGTTAGATAAAATACGCTTCATGCTCGTGGTAACTTAGACACCGACCTCAACGAACTCAAGTCTCTCGACAACAACGATTGCTGCTAGTTAAATATAACGCTCCTGCTAGCGCCTGCCTGCTAAGACTTATCTATTGAGCACTCGCATCTGACACTTTTGTTTTATGTCTATCGTTTGTGGGTTGTTCCATCGTCTTTCCATGGTAACTTTAACTACGTTCTGCCGTTAACGAAGAGACGTCAGCAGTTTGTTAACCCGCCAGGTTCTGTGCTGACTGGGACTGACTGTGCTACGTCACACTCTCACTCCGACTCTCCACTCGGTGAACGTCTGCTAACGTTACGCACGTTCATGTTTTTTGTGTCCCGTTTTGACCCTTTGAAGGTGTTGAAAAGCATACACATGAGGTTAGACCAATATATAATTGGGATTTTTAGCTTATTTAATTGATCTCGAAACTCCGAATATTGTTTTCCGCGGATTTAAGACATTTCCTCATCACCATTCCAGCAATATGTGACACGTGCCGAGCAAAAGCGACAAGGGTACGTGCTCGCCTGAGTTTTGGGGTCAATCAGTGAGCTCAGTGGTACTCTCTGTTCCATGAAGCTCAGAAGCCACCTCACTAGAACAGGGCGAGGGCGGTCCTCAGAGTCGATCACCAGCGGGGCTCTGCGCACCACTCCACCCAGCGATCACCAGCGGGGCTCTGCGCACCTCTCCACCCAGCGATCACCAGCGGGGCTCCGCGCACCTCTCCACCCAGCGATCACCAGCGGGGCTCCGCGCACCTCTCCACCCAGCGATCACCAGCGGGGCTCTGCGCACCACTCCACCCAGCGATCACCAGCGGGGCTCCGCGCACCTCTCCACCCAGCGATCATCAGCGGGGCTCCGCGCACCACTCCACCCAGCGATCACCAGCGGGGATCCGCGCACCCTCCACCCAGCGATCACCAGCGGGGCTCTGCGCACCACTCCACCCAGCGATCACCAGCGGGGCTCTGCGCACCTCTCCACCCAGCGATCACCAGCGGGGCTCCGCGCACCTCTCCACCCAGCGATCACCAGCGGGGCTCCGCGCACCTCTCCACCCAGCGATCACCAGCGGGGCTCTGCGCACCACCGCCGCCGGTTCTCCGCCCTCCACATCCGTAGCTGTAGTAAGGTCCGTAGCGCATGGTCTGTTCTAGCATTCACCGGGGTATACTGCCCCGTATAAAATACGTCACACTCTCACTCCGACTGTCCACTCGGTGAACGTCTGCTAACGTTACGCACGTTCATGTTTTTTGTGTCCCGTTTTGACCCTTTTTTATGACACCTTGTTATAACGAGGCGACATAACAATAACGAGGCGTCACCCATCTGCAAGTTGCAGCATTTCTCAATTCTGGCGGTCTCTCATCGTTAAAACTACAACACACACACACAAATAGTCTCATAAAAATGTCAATGTGTGGAAACAATTACATAAAAGTCCACGGATCGTTGGTATCATACGCCCTCTGGCCCTGGTACTGGTACAGGTTCTGGTAGTGGTACGCCGCCATGTTCTCGGCACTATATGCGGTGGCGGAGGGAGCGATGAGCTGACCACCGAACGGCTGCCCCCGGTGGTACAGATGCGCCCGCGCGTCCTCGGCGTGACCCGAGCCGCTGGCTGCGTGACTTCGGAAAAGTCGGTCTTCCTCTGGTTTGAAGCCGGTGTTGTTGTAGAAGGCTTCGCAGGACATGGCCTGGGGAAGCTGGGGCAGCTGCGCGGGGCTGCCGCCGACTGCGGAGGGTCAGAAATTCCGGGTCAGCTGATCAGGGTACAGTCACTGCGGAGGGTCAGCTCATCAGAGTACAGTCACTGCGGAGGATCAGACAGCCCGGGTCAGCTCATCAGAGTACAGTCACTGTGGAGGGTCAGCTCATCAGAGTACAGTCACTGTGGAGGGTCAGCTCATCAGAGTACAGTCACTGCGGAGGGTCAGACAGCCCGGGTCAGCTCATCAGAGTACAGTCACTGCGGAGGATCAGCTCATCAGAGTACAGTCACTGCGGAGGGTCAGACAGCCCGGGTCAGCTCATCAGAGCACAGTCACTGTGGAGGGTCAGCTCATCAGAGTACAGTCACTGCGGAGGGTCAGACAACCCTTTCTCATCAGAGTACAGTCACTGCGAAGGGTCAGACAGCCCGGGTCAGCTCATCAGAGTACAGTCACTGCGGAGGGTCAGACAGCCCGGGTCAGCTCATCAGAGTACAGTCACTGCGGATGGGTCAGCTCATCAGAGTACATTCACTGCGGAGGGTCAGCTCATCAGAGTACAGTCACTGCGGAGGGTCAGACAGCCCAGGTCAGCTCATCAAAGTACAGTCACTGTGGAGGGTCAGCTCATCAGAGTACAGTCACTGCGGAGGGTCAGCTCATCAGAGTACAGTCACTGCGGAGGGTCAGACAGCCCGGGTCAGCTCATCAAAGTACAGTCACTGTGGAGGGTCAGCTCATCAGAGTACAGTCACTGCGGAGGGTCAGACAACCCGTGTCTGCTCATCAGAGTACAGTCACTGCGGAGGGTCAGAAATTCCAGATCAGCTGATCAGAGTACAGTCACTGCGGAGGGTCAGCTCATCAGAGTACAGTCACTGCGGAGGGTCAGCTCATTAGAGTACAGTCACTGCGGATGGTCAGCTCATCAGAGTACAGTCACTGCGGAGGGTCAGCTCATCAGAGTAAAGTCACTGCGGAGGGTCAGGCAGCCCGGGTCAGCTCATCAGAGTACAGTCACTGCGGAGGGTCAGCTCATCAGAGTACAGTCACTGCGGAGGGTCAGGTTGAGCTCATCAGAGTACAGTCACTGCGGAGGGTCAGCTCATCAGAGTACAGTCCCTGCGGAGGGTTAGCTCATCAGAGTACAGTCACTGCGGAGGGTCAGACAGCCCGGGTCAGCTCATCAGAGTACAGTCACTACGGAGGGTCAGCTCATTAGAGTATGCTTCGCTCAGAACCAGGGACGGATTCAAAATTTCGCTAAAGGAGTGGAGGCCTGGGGGGAGGCAAACTACCATATTGAAGCGACCCTTGGTATAATAAAAGATTCTTTTGCGACAAGTTTTGACTGCTGTCGATGCCGTTAATACAGCGCAAGCTCTTTTTCGGTAGAATTTCTCAAAGTGTCTCTGCTCAAACAAATAGCAGTGAAGTAGGGCATCTCTATCTGGACCACATTTGGAAGTCGAATTTACGCATGGACGGCCCTTGGAGACTTTGAGGACCAGTTTCTGGCGTAACATGTTCTCATTGCTCAGACACTACAGCCACATATTCGGCGGGCACGCAACCATATATCGGGCGGGCATGAGTGCGCCCAGGGGGTCCTGCATGGCAACTGAGCAAAATAAGGCTTTGATCGATATTCGAAGCATAAGCTGAATGAACGCGAGGCAACTTTGGTCACTGAAAGCTAAGGGCGGTCCATGTTGCAGTGGGGCGATCTAAGGATTAAATGCCGGCCAATCGTGGCCAATCAAGGGCACCCAGCCACAAAGTAGAGGACCCCCGGAGGTGAATGAAGGCGGTACGCGTAAAAGGGAGGCGGAAGGATGCAGAAGAGCAGAAAATGATGTAATAATAACAATTATTCGTGCTTAATGAGGTAACAACTACCAGGTTTATACAGCGTTGCCAACTCTTACCCTGTTGTGAGGTATCTGGGAACCAGAACAACTTTTTAGAGCTCTGCCGAGAATTTAGCCTGGGACCTAAGGCTCAGACAGCAAGTACACTATCCACTGAGCCAGACATCACCTGACAGTAGTGGAGAGGGGTACGCAATCATGCCCTGGAGAGCGGTCCAAAGTGGATGACAGCGATACGCTTTGCAGTGGGCCGCTCTAGGGCTGAAAATGGGCGCTTTATCACGAAAAAGGGGCGCCCAACCACAAGCCAGAGGGTCAAGCCAAAGTTAAAGTCAAAATATATTTATTTGCTTTATAACTGAAAAACAGTACAAACGAACCACAATTGGTGCCATTGCTCCAACGAGCACGAATCGAGGCATGAATCGAGGGTGACCGCCGGAGGTAAATGAGGGTGGACCACGTTGAAGTAAGGCGCCCTAAGGCCATACAATAGCAGTGAAGAGTGGAGAAGAGACGCAGAGTGAAGCACTAGAGGCATTGCAGTGGTCCACTATCCTTTCTTCACATTTCAGAACTCTCCCTTCTCTCAGAACTGACTGGTGGCTGGAATTTTGAGGGCGCCCTCTCTCAGAACGGTCTGTTGACTGGAATTTCAGGGGGTCCCCACTCTCAGGACGGACCGGTGACTGGAATTCCAGAGCACCTCTCTCTCGGAGCTGACCGGTGACTGGAATTTCAGAGCACCCCTCTCTCAGAACTGACCGGTGACTGGAATTTCAGAGCACCCCTCTCTCAGAACTGACCGGTGACTGTGGCGGAAGCGGCGGCTGACTGAGCCCTGTAGGCCTCCTCCTTGGTCCAGGTAGCCCTGCCGGCCTCCTGCGGTGAGCCCTGGTTGGTAGCAGCGCGCCCCAGGGCAGAGCACGACGTCTGGGACGCCACCACTGTGCACTGGGAGCGGCCCAGCGAGAGAGCCCGCGGCGGGTAGCACCCCAGCGCAGCGGCTCCCTGCACGAAACCTACCGAAAACGGGCCGCGCTGTGTAAACCAGCCAAAACGGGCCGCGCTGTGTAAACCAGCCAAAACGGGCCGCGCTGTGTAAACCTGCCAAAACGGGCCGCGCCGTGTAAACCAGCCAAAACGGGCCGCGCCGTGTAAACCAGCCAAAACGGGCTGCGCTGTGTAAACCAGCCAAAACGGGCCGCGCCTGTGTAAACCTGCCAAAACGGGCCGCGCTGTGTAAACCTGCCAAAACGGGCTGCGCCGTATTACACAGCAAAACGGGCCGCGCTGTGTAAACCTGCCAAAACGGGCCGCGCTGTGTAAACCTGCCAAAACGGGCTGCGCCGTATTACACAGCAAAACGGGCTGCGCCGTGTAACACAGCAAAACGGGCTGCGCCGTGTAACACAGCAAAACGGGCTGCGCTGTGTAAACCTGCCAAAACGGGCTGCGCCGTGTAACACAGCAAAACGGGCTGCGCCGTGTAACACAGCAAAACGGGCTGCGCTGTGTAAACCTGCCAAAACGGGCTGCGCCGTATTACACAGCAAAACGGGCCGCGCTGTGTAAACCTGCCAAAACGGGCCGCGCCGTGTAAACCTGCCAAAACGGGCTGCGCCGTATTACACAGCAAAACGGGCCGCGCTGTGTAAACCTGCCAAAACGGGCCGCGCCGTGTAAACCTGCCAAAACGGGCTGCGCCGTATTACACAGCAAAACGGGCCGCGCCGTGTAAACCTGCCAAAACGGGCTGCGCCGTATTACACAGCAAAACGGGCTGCGCTGTGTAAACCTGCCAAAACGGGCTGCGCCGTATTAACACAGCAAAACGGGCCGCGCTGTGTAAACCTGCCAAAACGGGCTGCGCCGTATTACACAGCCAAAACGGGCCGCGCTGTGTAAACCTGCCAAAACGGGCTGCGCCGTATTACACAGCCAAAACGGGCTGCGCCGTGTAAACCAGCCAAAACGGGCCGCGCCGTGTAAACCAGCCAAAACGGGCCGCGCTGTGTAAACCTGCCAAAACGGGCCGCGCCGTGTAAACCAGCCAAAACGGGCTGCGCCGTGTAAACCAGCCAAAACGGGCTGCGCTGTGTAAACCAGCCAAAACGGGCCGCGCTGTGTAAACCTGCCAAAACGGGCCGCGCTGTGTAAACCTGCCAAAACGGGCTGCGCCGTATAACACAGCAAAACGGGCTGCGCCGTGTAACACAGCAAAACGGGCTGCGCCGTGTAACACAGCAAAACGGGCTGCGCCGTGTAAACCTGCCAAAACGGGCCGCGCCGTGTAAACCTGCCAAAACGGGCTGCGCCGTGTAAACCTGCCAAAACGGGCTGCGCTGTGTAAACCTGCCAAAACGGGCTGCGCCGTATAACACAGCAAAACGGGCCGCGCTGTGTAAACCTGCCAAAACGGGCTGCGCCGTATTACACAGCCAAAACGGGCCGCGCTGTGTAAACCAGCCAAAACGGGCTGCGCTGTGTAAACCTGCCAAAACGGGCTGCGCCGTATTACACAGCAAAACGGGCTGCGCCGTGTAAACCAGCCAAAACGGGCCGCGCTGTGTAAACCTGCCAAAACGGGCTGCGCCGTATTACACAGCAAAACGGGCCGCGCCGTGTAAACCAGCCAAAACGGGCTGCGCTGTGTAAACCAGCCAAAACGGGCTGCGCCGTATTACACAGCAAAACGGGCTGCGCCGTGTAAACCAGCCAAAACGGGCTGCGCCGTATAACACAGCAAAACGGGCTGCGCCGTATAACACGAGCCAAAACGGGCTGCGCCGTATAACACAGCAAAACGGGCTGCGCCGTGTAAACCTGCCAAAACGGGCTGCGCCGTATTACACAGCAAAACGGGCTGCGCCGTGTAAACCAGCCAAAACAGGCTGCGCCGTATAAACCTGCCAAAACGGGCTGCGCCGTGTAAACCAGCCAAAACGGGCTGCGCCGTATAAACCTGCCAAAACGGGCTGCGCCGTATAACACAGCAAAACGGGCTGCGCCGTGTAAACCAGCCAAAACGGGCTGCGCCGTATAACACAGCAAAACGGGCTGCGCCGTGTAAACCAGCCAAAACGGGCTGCGCCGTATAACACAGCCAAAACGGGCTGCGCCGTGTAAACCTGCCAAAACGGGCTGCGCCGTATAACACAGCAAAACGGGCTGCGCCGTGTAAACCAGCCAAAACGGGCTGCGCCGTGTAACACAGCCAAAACGGGCTGCGCCGTATAACACAGCCAAAACGGGCCATGCCGTGTAAACCAGCCAAAACGGGCTGCGCCGTGTAAACCAGCCAAAACGGGCTGCGCCGTGTAAACCAGCCATAAATCTCTCGCCGTCCCACAGTCTCGTCGGTACGCCTCCTACAACTTCTTCCCGTCACTCTCCCACTGTCACTCTTCTGAAGCTTTTGCTTTTTACTCGGCTTGTGCTCTTAAATGGTATCAGGTGTATCGTGCGGTGCCTGCCGCCCGACTTCAACGCGGACGCTTAAATCTCCTGTCTTGTCTTTTTAAACATACCTACTTGTATGTATATGTACGAACGCATGTCATGGTTACAAAAGCGGAGGCGACAGGCGGTCGGATTTGAACTGGCATGCCAGTCTGTAGGGCATGCCGGAATCCCTAATTTCATATTCCGTTTTCTAAAACAAAACTCATCGTCTGTGGAGAAGTAGACGTTTCTTAAGCAGAGCTCATCCCCTCCGAGGCCTGCCCTCTCCTTTTCACGAGCCCTGCCTGTCGGTGTGGGACAGCGGGGGCCGAGGCCTGCCCTCTCCTTTCACGAGCCCTGCCTGTCGGTGTGGGACAGCGGGGGCCGAGAGCTGCTACTATTAAAAACTAATTTCTGGTGAGTCTGGGCACAAGCCTGGCGTGAAACACCGCCGGCTCACAACGATTTACCAAACTGTGACCGGTGAGGCTTTTTCACAAGTTCAGAAGTCTTTCCCTGATGGAGCTGTGGCATTCCACGACAAATCGACCAAGTGATAACACCACGTCTCATATTTTGGTGAAAATCTGTCTAAGGGGTTGTCCAGGGCGCCGATTAATGCTGTGATATTTAGAGTTTCGTCCGTCCAGTGATTTCCTAGTTATGGTGTCAGGCAGGGTTTGGACCCAATGTGAAACCCTACTTCTCAAGACTAAGCATGTTCCTGAATAAGTAAGACCTAAATAATAATTGTTAGTGCTTATATTTAAAATGCCTTAAAATGATACAATCTCACGTGTGACCTGGGGTCCGGTAACCTGATTTGATCATGATGGCGTAACAAAGTGATAATTTTCCTTCCTAATTTTAATTTGGGCTGTTAAAGGGAATGTGGCACCTTCATAACGTGATTTTAACTGAGATAGCCAAGTTGTAAAGCAAGTCGGAAAACCCGGTACTCAATATATCCTTTGTCTTGGAACTCGATATTTCCGTAGGAAAAAGCTAAAACCTACCTGATATGTACCCCTCATGTACCCTTAGCAGCAGGTAACAGTTGTCATGGCTGTTGGTGTGACGACATATGCTGACGTCACGGTGAGTATCAGCCAATCGAAGCCCTTGAAGCGTATTGGATATGGTAGTGGTTGCCAGATCATGACATCTACAGGCAGATATTTCTTTCTTTCCCTAAAGGAGCATTTTAAAAATTGAAATATAGAGCTTATTGTACATTTTTTCAGAGAAATCATGGACGCTTCCATGATTTTCGGCTAAAAGTACCCCTAATTACACTATTTTCCAGGATTCGACCACGGTTCCACATTCCCTTTAACATTACGCTGTGAAAAAATTTAGACAGATTTTCCTGAAATAGTTAAATTACATTTTTAAGCCAGTGATGCAAGCACATTGTGTCTAAGCATTGTAGCATATCCGTCCTAACAACCCTTGATGGGCCTGTTATGGGAATTCAATTTTCAGAGATGAACTTGAAGAATACAATTTATATTATAGCTCTATCTTTAACACGCGCATTGACGGGGGTCTGAGCCACCTTCGCATTGACGGGGGGCGGGTACCCGCCCCCTAAGATCTCGAGAACCACGGTAGGTAGCGAAAAACGGTAAACGGCGTTGGGCTGCCCATCCACTTCTCCATCGAAAACATTTTAACCATTTTTTTGTCAGGTCACATTTAAGGTCACGAGAGGTCAAAACATGCCCGTCATAGGGATAACATGCAAAATTCAGTTTTTCGGGCATTACATCTGAACAAGTAAAGATAGAGCAAAACGACTTGAACCATATTAATCCTCTCAGCAAGCCAAATCGAATGATATATAATTTGACCTTGCTAGGTCAAATCAAGGATTTGACCTGACCTGAGGTCAGGTCACGGTCAAATTATATAAAATGCATATCATTAGAACCGCAAAGCCCAGGCGAGTCTAATGCAGCTAAAATAAATGCTCTATCACCACCCGTTCCTGAGTTATTCCGTAAAAACCATTTTTCCCATGTATTTCCAATGGAGAGGTCATGCCTCGTACCTGACCTTAGGTCATCGATATCAAAAATACCGGAACATATGCTAGAGAACTCGGTAGGGCCATTATGTGATATGAGTTTCAATCGGATAAGTTCACCCTGCTCCGACTTATGCTATCTTAAACTTTTTTTTAGGTCGGGTCACTTAACCTGTACTGGTGACCTGACCTGAGATGACCTAACCTTAAAATTTTCACAGAAGTTGTAAAAATGATGAGGAAAAAGGTATACCAAGTACGGCGGCGCTACGCGCCGCCGTTTTTCTACTATCGCCGAAAAACCCGAGGGGGCGGGTACCCGCCCCCGTCAATGCGCGTGTTAAGCTATCGTATGTTTTAACCTAGTCACGGGTGGAGACATGATTCATTATCGAGAGGGACGCACATCAATCAGGTGTGCACCAGGTAGTGCCAAAACGCAGTATGGTGTCATCTTGGACTCGATCAGAAGGCAATCACTCCCCCTTTTGCTTACTCTGAATTCGCCATGGATATCCCTGGTGCCAGAACAAAATGTTAAATTCGCAGGTAACTTTCCATAGGAAAGTCAATTGGTCTCGTTGCTCACTGCTCTGTATTTGGACAGCTCAAAGGCATTCATGCGATTGACATAGGGTGTGCGGTTCAAAATTTGGCTTCGAATTCGTAACGAGGCGAATTTACAAACACATTTACCTTCTCATCACAGCGACCTGTTTTTTATACAGGGAGCCCAAAACCTACCACCATAATATACCTGCAGGGCAAAGGCAAAAAGCATACCATCATTGCTAATACACTGGAGATGCCCTTTTCCTTTGCACGGCAGATATCACCGTAGAAGTAATAGGCGTCAAACATGACAGATACTTACATTTCTACGAGCCAGACTTTTAACCCTTTCCCCCATTCAGTAGTCATTGCTGTGTTATGAGTAAAACCAGTCGTATGTTCATCTCACATAAAATAATCTAGAAACATCCTCCGGGCAGTCTCGGAATACTGGACTGCAAAGCAGGGGCGGCACTACAATTTGCTTCAGGGGGGGGCGCAAAATTCCTCAGCTCAGCATATCATGGATATATCATGGATACAGGGGGCAAAAGAGTAGGGCAGACCCCCTTCCCGATTCTGCATAAGTACCCCTTCTCACCAAGCTGCCGTGCCCTTCAAGAAGGCCTGGTTTTTATTGACAGGATGCTTTCCACCCCCTCCTCCAGCCCGGCATGGACGGAAAAGGTGCCTCTGGTACGGGACCCATTGTTGAACATTTATCGGTTATTTGTCCTTTAATTTTTCTGGCACGAAAAGCATCATAAAAATAATCAATTGAATGTTATTGAATTTTGCACACATTCAGGAAACGAATTTTCAAGGCAGAAAACGTTTTTCGAAAACAATCTCCTTAAATGTATGATGCAATTATTTTTCATTGTCCTGAAATTTCAGGGGGAACCATACCTTTGTCCCCTTTCAAAATCCTAGAGGAGGGGGCAGCTCTCCCCTGCCCCCGGTGGCGCCGCAACTGCTGCAAAGTCGGGACTAAATGCCACAAAAACGTATGACTGGTGCAGCGTCGCGTTCCAATGGATCTGGAACGAAGCAGAAACTTCGATGGACTGTCTTATTTGTTTCCAACATGCCACGAACCGGTGGGTCCTGATTTGCAGTGCGCCTCAATGGAAGCTTTGAAATTCATTTTGTATCAGACATGTGTCATTCTCAAAAAGACCACCGACGACTATGCCAGTTGAGGCACAAAAAGGTGTCGTTACGTACTAGGGCATTGCTGACCGCCTGCTCTCTAGCCAAGGATGCTGGTTGAACGGTGCGTTGCACCTGAACTTTGACATCGTAACGGATCAGCACAACATTCGTCCACCATCAGGCTACAGATGATGTCACTGATGGTCACTTCACTTTAGAGCAGCAACGCCCTCACGCATCAATTGTCCTCGATACATGAGGCCATTTCTGTACCGACCGTGGCAGCGGACCAATGGAATCTTATTTTCGGGTGCTTAGTGCGTTTTTGCCAATCAGTCTTAGTCCTCTCTAGAGGAGGGACTTTGCAGTTAGCCCGTGCCAGTAGAAGGTAAATTGATTCTACAACAAAATCGTGCATAAATTCTATATAAAACACAATATTTTCACTGGATTTCAGTTATTAGATTAAAAACGTTTAGAAAAGAGAGAAAGAGAAAATAGCTTTAAGAGCTTGCGTAAGGCTTTCGTGCCAATACAATATAGGATAACTTTTTTATAATGGTCCGTTCTGCGTCGCCATATTTTGTATGTATCGTGCCATATTGCATCTGGATCGTGCGCGATGTCATAGCACGTACCGAGGTCCTTGGTACCAAGAATGCTCATGTATCGTGGGAAAATGAATGTGGGATCACTACTATCTGTCCCCTTGTCGTTGCCCGGCTGAGGTCCCTCGTATCACATTTCCCCCGTTAGCAGTTGCTGCGCCAATAGCAGTCCCGGCGGTAGGTGGTCAGTGGGTGGCCTGATGTTTGCACTTCAGCGTTTTTCAAAATATTTTTTTAAAAGTGTATGGTTGAATAAGGATTTTAAGTTTTGAGCACCATTTTTAAGTATGCAACAGCTATTTTCCAGACAACAATCATACCACCGCCAGTCGTATCGCGCCCTTGTGACGTTCGCGCGCTGTGGTGGTACCTTTTCCACGCCCCAGGTGAACAAAGACGCTAGGACACGTGCGCGATTGTGTTTCCTTTATCTGTCATTTCTATGCCCGGGCATACCAAATGTTTTGAATTAAGGTATGTGAGCAGAACAGTGATGCCGCTGACATGGAGCAGGGCTGGATTTCGCAGACCTGATGGGACAGCATAGTACACGGGATTGTAACAGAACAGAAAGAGTGTAAATATAAGTTATATCCTTATAATATGCTACACAAAATCTACATACAATAATGCATGGGCGTTTTTTTTCTTCAAATTACGTCGTTCGCCTGTAAGAAAATGACGCATTATATGCATCCCAAAGGCCATGATGATTAAAAATAGGCAATGATTGGCTATAACGCGCTTGCAGTAGTAATATCAAAATGAAATATAGTTAATTAAAGAAAATACATGGCTCCAATTTTTTAGGGCAAAGAAACATGGTACCCGACTCTCAATTTTGCCAGGGAAAAAATATAAATTGCTTGTGCCATCGTTATGTAGTCACATGACCTGACCTCAGGTCACACGTAAAATAATGTTGTATTCTTTTTAAGTTTTGAATGTTTGCTCCACCACATTATAATTTTGGCTTTAAGGATTTTAGGGATGTATGATTTATGTGAATATCGTGATTATTTTTTAGAGATATAGCTATCTAAAAAATAATGTTTGCCTTAAATAGAAAAATTTCCCAAAGCAATAACTCAGAAACCACTGCATGGAATGGTAAAACAAAAAAATGTCACAGCACGTCCAAGAGAACTGCTTGGACAAAGTTCCATCAAAGCTTGGGATGTATGTAGGGTGTTAGTTTGAGATATATCTGTTCGATTTGTCGCGGAATGTCCCAGCTCTCAAGCGAAGCTCAGTGTCTGTTAGAGTCTCGGTGTCTGTGTTAGTTCGCAGTAATAAGAGTCTCCGTGTCTGCGTTAGCTCGCAGTATTAGAGCCTCGGCGTCTGCGCTAACTCGCAGTATTAGACTCTCCGTGTCTGCGCTAGCTCGCAGTATTAGAGTCTCCGTGTCTGCGTTAGCTCGCGGTATCATTAATTCATTTATTCATATACACACACTTCCACACTATTGAAGTGGTTTTTAATGTGTTGCCGTGATGAGTATGAAGTAATTATGAACTATGGAAGGAGATGGTAAGGATGAGGAACGTTGTGAATAAATAAAGTGGGATTTTACCCGGAGGGTTCGCTGCAGTCACAGGAGGACGCACTCACAGCCTCCGGTAGAGTAAGGATGGGGACAAGGATTACCGGACAAATCACACACAATCGAAAACACACCCCGAAAATGTAAACTAACATATTATGAGGACAAAAATGTTCAATTCTTTGGATTCGTATTCATTTTGCTTTCATTTTATCTTCGATTTGATAAGCTCTCTTCCTTGTGCTGCTCGCAGTGTCAGAGTCTCAGTGTCTGTGTTACCTCGCAGTGTCAGAGTCTCAGTGTCTGTGTTACCTCGCATTGTCAGAGTCTCAGTATTTGTGATAGCTCGCTATCTAAGCGACGTCTGCTTCGGAATAATAGGAGCGCTCCTGGAAATATATATCGCCAAAAGTACGGACGTTTCAAATCAGTTTACAGTTTCAGAAGTCTCACCCATGGTTTGTTTGCTGTCCCGCAGAGTTTCACCCTGAGGCGTGGTGGGCGGGGTCGGAGGGCCATGACCTTGACCTTGAGGTGACCCCAGACGTACGGTCTCGGCTGCTTCTCCGAGCGCGTGCTGCCGACTGCCGCACAGAGTACCAGGCTTTACAGCTCGGCAATAGCTCACAAGTGGGCATCATTTCGGATAAAATAGGTAAAGACTGAAAGAAACCATCATGACTGAAAAGTCGAGTGAGCTTGTTTGAAATTTCTCATCCGAATGCATGTGCACTCATCTTGAGATTTTTACATCGGTACAAGCGGCTTCCATGTCGTTTGAACGGTCGTTGGCACTAAAACCACCGTCTGAAATCACAGATGAATCTTCGACCCACCTGGCGTTGAACACCACTGTGTTTCCCTGCTGGTTGGCTGTGCAGGCTGGGCTTTTGAGCGGCTTCCTTCTGCGGGGCTGGTACTTGTAGTCGGGGTGGTCTTGTTTGTGCTGCCGCCGCAGTTTCTCGGCCTCCTCCACGAACGGCCGCTTGTCGGCATCGCTCAGCAGTCTGAGGAGGAGGAAACAATCAGTGCCGCTGTAAAGAAACTCCCAGCTCTCGGAGGGCCCGCGAGAAACATTCAGTGGTAAGCCGGGAGGAAAATACTCAATATCATGCGGGGAGATAAATACTTAGCATTCAGTTGGGATAGAAATACTTCAGCTGTGAGAGAAATACTTAGTATTCTGCCGGGAGAGAAACATTCAGTATTCAGCTGGAAGAGAAATACTCAATCATCCCCGCCCTCAACCAACTTGATCATCTCAACCAGCTCTCGTGCCTGCCCATCCCGAGCGTCCATTCCACGCCTGCCCTGCCTGAGCATCCAAGTCTGCCCTGCCTGAACATCCAAGTCTGCCCTGCCTGAATATCCAAGTCTGCCCTGCCTGAGCATCCAAGTCTGCCCTGCCTGAACATCCAAGTCTGCCCTGTCTGAGCATCCAAGTCTGCCCTGCCTGAACATCCAAGTCTGCCCTGCCTGAACATCCAAGTCTGCCCTGCCTGAGCAGAGACGGCGGATTCCATTTTCGAGAAGTGGTGCAAGATTTTCTGGAGGGGGCGCCTTCCTCCCCAGGGGGCGCCATCATCCCTTGGGGGCGCCTTTGCTATCCAAGGGCGTTCTGCAGAAACTATTTGGACTCAGCGTGCGAGGCCACTTGGGGTGGTTTATGCCGTTGAACCTAGATGTAACTGGACCGCATGTAGCGATTAAAACTATAGTTGGACAATGTAATACCTTTTTCGGTCAGCTAGGGCATTCTGTCGCCTTTCCAAGCAAGCGGGAAGAGTATGGGCACCTAGTATGTGCCCACATAATGCCTCATCGTCGCCAATAATCGTACGGGTGAAGCTAATCTGGTGCCCCTTGAGCTCATCTCTTGACCTCTTAGCTGGTCTTGGCCCCTTTAGCTGATTACTTGCCATCTAAGCTGATCTGATGCCCTTGAGTTAATCGAGTGCCCCACTGAGCAAATACTTGTGCCTCCTGAACCTATATAATACCCTTTGAGTTAGTCTAGTGCCTCCGAGCTTGCTCGGTGCCCTAATAGCTGATTTAGTGCCCCTGGATCTGATTCGGGCCCCCGAGCTGATCTCATGCCTCCCCAAGTTGATCTACTGTCTCCTAAGTCAATATGGTGCCTCTTCAACTGATTAGGTGCCCCCTCAGCGGATTATTGATGTCTCCTTCGATGATCTGGTGCCCCCTGAGCTGGTTTTGTGGGCCCTGAGCCCATCTTGTGTCCCCTGAAGCTGTTATGTTGCTCCCTGAGCTTATTTAGGCCCCTGTCATAGTCTGGGCGGCTGAAAACTGATCTGAGCCCCCGAGCGGATCAATCTGGTGCCACCTGAGTCGATTTGATGCCTCCTGAGTCCATCTGATGCCCTCTGAGCTAGTTTGTTGCCCCCTGAGTCAATCTGGTGCCCTTTAAGCTGACCTGGGCCTCCTCACGTGATTTCATGAGCAGCTCTAAAGCCCTGAGCTGAGCTGGGCCCACAGAGGCTGATGAGGACCCCTGAGATTGTATGGGGCTCCTGAGCTGATTAAGTGCCTCCTGACTTGATCTGGTATTCCCGAGCTGGTCGGGGACCACTGATCTGATTATTTGTACCCGAAGCTGATCTGGTGCCCTATGGGCATCTGGTGTCCCCTGAGCAGCTCTGGGGCTTTTGAACTGATTGGGCCCCGAACTTGTGTGGGATCCCTGAGCTGATTTAGTGCCCCTGACTTGAACTTTCCCCCTGAGCTGATCGATCTGATGCCCCTGAGCAGATATACTGCCCCCTGAACTTAACTAATACCCCTGAGTCGATCTGGTGCCTGCTGAGTCATCAGTGCGTCTCCTGAGCCCATCTGATTCCCTCTGAGCTAGTCTGATGCTCCATGGCTAGTATGGTGCCCTTTTACGCTGATCTGGGCCTCCTGGGTTGATTACGTGATTTCCTGAGCAGCTGCCAGGCCTTGAGCTGAGCTGAGCCCATAGGGGTTGGTGAGGGCCCCTGAGATGGTATGGGGCTCCTGAGCTGATTAAGTGCCTCCTGACTTGATCGGGTATTCCCGAGCTGATCTGGGCCCCGGGCTGGTCGGGGACCACTGTTCTGATTGTTTGTCCCCGAAGCTGATCTGGTGCCTTATGGGCCGATCTGGTGTCCCCTGAGCAGTTCTGGGGCTTTTGAACTGATTGGGCCCCGAGCTGGTTAGGGGTCACAGAGCTGATTTAGGGCCCTTGACTTGATCTTGCCCCCTGACCTGACTTGAGGCCCCTGAACTGATCTGGGCCCCAAGAGCTGGTCTGGAGCCCAAGAGCGGATCGGGTTCTGAGGGTACCCTGAGCTGGTCTGGGCGCTGAGTTTGTGAGAGCCCCTAATGTTGGCTTGAGGCCCCATGTGGTGATCTGGCGCCTTAAACTACTCTGGGGCTTATTGAACTGGTTTAAGGCCCTATGAGCCTATCTGTAGCCCATTGAGCTAGTCTGATGACCTCATCTCTAGGGCCAATGAGCTAGTCTAGTCCCTGGGCGAAGCATGAGCTGCTCTGGTGCCCTGATCTACATCAGGGGCCCCTGAGGTGGTCTTGAATAGACAGATAATAAGAACACAAGGCCAACTCCCCATCGTCTCGGGGCGGGGTCACTGAGCTAGTCTAGTCCCTGGAGGCACAACTGGGGGGATGGGGGAAGCTGCTCTGGAGGCCTCTGATCCACACTTGGAGGCCCCAGAGCTCGTCCTGAATAGATGGGGAATAAGAACACGATGGAAACTCCCCTTGTAAAACGGAGCTAACGAGGAATGAGGAATCTCTAAAACGACTTGTGATGCCTAGGCACCCCTGGTTATATAAATTGCTTATTATACTGGTGTATTCTGGGAAGAGATGAAAAAAAGGCATGTGCCCCTGAGCTGAGAGCACAGTCCCCTAAACCAAGATTTCTACTAATTAATTTAAATGAAATACTAGTTTTCAAAATCTTCAGCCCTGTTCCACCTTCCCCCATCCAGACCACCGGCCTGTTTACCTTTTTTACTGGGACTGATCCTTGAGAATATGGAACTTAATAAACGCGTTCAATAGGTATCTCCGAAATTATTCCGGCAGTAAACAATGTGTTCTTCCAAAGACACTATGCTACTCCTCGTCCCAAGGCGTTTGTGGGAGGCAAGGAACTTAATCCGTGTTCAGCCAGGGCTCACTCGTCACGACAAAACCAGTGGGCATAGCAAATGAATTTTCGACTCCAATATGCCTTAGCTTGCACATGGTAACAGATATTACATGATTCGCTGATTTCTATGATGGCAAGTACTTGCATGAGTTGGCTGATTTGCCCTTAAATCTATCCAAAATAGTCGTGTTTTGGCTACTTTCAGATATTTTGGTGATATTTTTCCTTTTTTTGGTTTTAATCTAGTTTTATTCTCCGTCAATGATTTATTTGCATTTTTATTGAACCAAAGATGCCCAAAAAATGATATGAACAAAGATATGGTAGGTTTTTAGGTTACGTTAAAAAGTGTCCTCTTTCCCGGGGTGCCCCTCAAAGTTAGTGTGCTCCCCATACCAAAGCTCTGGCTGCGCCCCTGTTCCCAAGGGTCTTGCATTTATCCATGACCTAGTGGCAGTTACAGTTTTTTTCAAGAGGTGCAAACAAGTGTGGACTGAGCTATTTAGCGATCAATTGTTTCAAATATCACGCCAAATAGGCATCTTGCTTGGCTGGTACAAACTGTTAAGGCTGGGGGAGGGAGGGACAGATCGTTATTAAAGGGAATGTGGCACCTTGGTCGAATCCTGGAATTTAGTGTAATTAGGCGTAATTTTAGTCAAAAATAATGAAACCACTCATGATTTCTCTGAAAAATGTACAATAAGCTCAATATTTGGTTTTTAAAAATACTCCTCTAGAAAAAGAAATAAATATCAGCCTGTGGATGATGTCATGATGTGGCAACCACTACCATACTTGAAACGCTTCAAGGGCTTCGATTGGCTGATGCTCATCGTGACATCAGCATATGTCGTCACACCAGTAGCTCACAACAATGGCCGCCGGCGACGGGGGCTGAGGGGGGCTGGTGTCAGGTAGGTTTTAGCTTTTTGCTACGGAAATATCGAGTTCCAAGACAAATGAAATATGGAGTACCGGGTTTTCCGACCTGCTTTACAACTTGGCTATCTCAATTAAAATCACGTTGTGAATGTGCCACATTACCTTTAAGAATACGATCTAAAAAATGACGGCAACCGAAAACCGAATACCATAGTCGCCCTTTGGGTGAAAAGTTGATGGTAAAGTGCGTACTCTGAGGCTCCACTTTCCCCCCACTTACTAAAATTCTAGATCCGCCCATACGCGGATCCGGGGGCAAAGGGGAGGGGCAGATGCAGCCCTCATCGATCCTCGGCGCCCCCTGAAATGATCACGGCGCCCCCTGAGAGGTCGATGGCACTCACCTGAAATGGCGCTTCCCACCCTCCCCCCAGGATGTGAAAATCGGTGCGCACCGATAGGATTTTACGCCCACCTGATAGGTTTTTCCTGTCAAAAGTGGCGCCCCCTGCTCCGGATGGCGCCCCCCGGTAAGGCGCCCCCTCCGATTGACAATCCTGGATCTGCCTTTGGATCCGTCACTGTTCAGGAGCAAACAATTCACAGGGAAGGCAGGAAAATATCAAATGTTAGCGGGGAGTGGTGCGACCAAGTAATTGATGATGCTAACAAATTGTTTAGTTATGTGGATAAAATCATTGGATGGCCACACGGGATTGGAAGGGCACTCCTGGCTTGTTATGAAATGGTCAGTGTGCCAAAAATATATCAAGTCAATATAAAATTATCAACATTTAGTTTTATACAGCGCACTGTTCACTGCAGTGATACAATAGTGTTCTGTCCTTTTTCTGTGGGTTTATGACAACCGGTAGGGGTCGTTTTAGCCTCAAATATGGCTTTTGTGGTATTTATTTGGCCATTTGGCCGCCCCGGTAGCTCAGTTGGTAGAGCGTCGGGCTCCGGCCCGCTGCTGAGAAGCATGCAGTGGCAGTGCATGTCCAGGTTTGGGATCGGTTCCCCTGAGACACTCCGGCGCTCAATCGTTTGCCCGACGTAGGTCGGCTGGCAACTGACTGATGACAGGGTGACCTGAGCGAGGCGGCCATCCCTGTGCTTTGTGGGAGGTTAAAATTTGGCATTTAAATCAACCCTTCATTGTGGGCGTTGCTCGTTCGAGTGGCGGGGTCGGGGTCTCCGTGACAAGTCCCTTGAGGACTTTAGTGAGACTCAGACTCCAACAGCCGTACTGGGAAGAACTTGGACGAAATCTATAATAAAAAATATTTCTAGTGTAATAAAATTTGACCCTTTTGGCCTTTTTTCAAACACGGTTAGGTCTTTTCCGTCGAAAAAACTCGCAATCCTGGGCAGCATCTCTAATCCTTAGAATATGGAATAAAGAATTGGGAGACATTTTTTAACACTAGCATGTCTAAAGTTTATTAACACCTCCCTCCAAATGCGGGTTTGATCCCCCGAAGACACTTTAATGACCAGCACAAGAAAATCTCCCCCCGCCACTGAGTTTTTCTTAAATGTTCTGCTTTGCTCTCCAGGGGGCGCCTTTCCTATCCATGGGTGCTTATTCTTTCCAGAGGGGGCGCCTTTTCTCTCCAGAGGGCGTCTTTCGCTATCCAGGGGTGCCTGTGCTAACTAGGGGGCGCATATGATATCCAGAGGCGCCGTTGATCTTCTTCGGAGGCGCCTGTGCTGTCCAGGAGGCGCCTGCGCTATCCAGGGGCGCCTATGCTATCCCGGGGTGCCGTTGCTCTTCTTTAGGGGCGCCTCTGCCGTCCAGGGGTGCCTATGCTATCCAGAGGGTGCCTTCGGTCAATGGGGTGCTTCTGCTATCTGGGGCGCCTTTAGTATCAAAGGGCGTATTTGCTGTTTTGGGGGCGCCTTTGCTATCCAGAGGGCGCCCCTGCTGTCCAGGAGTGCCTGTGCTAACCAGAGGGCGCCTATGCTATCCAGGGGCGCCGTTACTCCTCAATTGGGGGTGCCTTTTTTATTTATTTATTTATTGCAGTTGATGAGCAACTGGTTATCGTGCGTCACCTAATTACAGTTCATCTCGTTTCTAACTCCACACATGCCTAGCTCGTCAGTTGCTTAACATACTTTTTTACTTGGGATTTAAAAACAGATGTAGAATCGTGAAAGAGGTCAGATTGAGGCTCGGAGTGAGCAAATATGTTTGTGTTTGTCGCGGATCGGCAAAACAACCCGCGTTTTACTGTCTCTACCCTTGCGAATGGAATGTGCAACAAACTATTTGCCGATGCTCTCGTATTCCTAGTTGGGATGTGTAAGGGGAAACATCTGAGTAGATAGGCGCAGTCAAAATTTCCAGTTAAAATTTTATGGACGAATAGAATATCGTATTGGACCCGTCTACTCGCCAGGCTCGATACCTTGAAGTGAACAAGAAGTTCCAAATAGGACAGATATTCTGAAGGCCGGGAGGAGTGTGCATGTGAGACTGACCAGATGAGAAACTTATGCTGAATTTTTTATTAGTCTTTCTAGTTGAGTTTTTGAGCCATTCGTTATCTTTTACAATAACGCGTTGCTTTCGAATTGTCAAGAAAATGTTAGCCAATTTGGTGCATTACCAGAAATATTGTAAGAATTGTGCAGTTTGTAAATTACGAGATTATGATTCACACTCTGAAACGCCGCAGAAGTCTGTACATATTACATCTATTATATTATATCTGTATATATTACATCAGCGAAGACAGCAAAGACCGCAGGAGCAAGGAGAGACGGAGCCACGGGACACTGAAAAAATGAGTATGTGTCAGTACCGTACATCAAAGGAGTCAGTGAGAGTATCAGTAGGGCATTACGTAATCATGGCTTAAAGGTTGCTCATTCTTCTAAGACTACCTTCAAAAAGTTTACTGACGCATGTTAAGGATCCTATGAGTAAGGGAGAGAAAAGGGGGCAGTTTATGAAATGAAATGCGAGTGTGGGTCAACATATATAGGGGAATCAGGTAGGCCGCTAGGGGTAAGGGTGGAGGAGCATATAGGGGATATTCGGAACGGCAGGTTTTCTAAATCAGCAGTGTCATGTCATGTATATAGTTGTCGGAAGGATCTGAACCCTCGTGATGTTAAAATTGTTGTAGTAGAGCAAAAATCCGTAAGAAGGTCTGTTAGGGAAGCGATAGAAATTAGAATAAGGGAAGCAGATATAAATCGGGAAAGGGGAAACGTTGCACTTAACCCAATTTGGGACCCCGTTTTAGAAGCATTGTAGGAGGATCGTCATGTCTGCAGGATTATAGTAGTATTAGGATTATCATTGATAACAAGAATTCAACAGGATTGGACAAAATCAGGGAAAAATAAAATCAATAGTAGGGGCTGTGAGCTAGTGAAACGTGCATATAAGGAACGGGTTATTTGTCATTATTTGTGCCTTTTAGGGAATAGGCGTTTAATGGTTCGGCGGGAATTGCAAAAACGTGTTATTTGTCATTATTTGTGCCGTTTAGCGAATAGGTGTTTAATGGTTCGGCGGGAATTGCAAAAATACGTAATATACTTCATTTAAATGAGAGGTATGTAGGAAGGGAACTCAAGTGATGAAGATGACTTTGTGTTTGAAAAACTTGGCTGTTCATGATCGACATTCCGTTGAAAAAGAGCTATCAATAAACTCGAAATATTCGAAAGTTTAAACTTTTCATCAAATAACCCAGACTAATATCCCGAAAACATTTTTAACTACTTGACAACAGTTTCTGGGAAAAATATGACTCTTAAAACGTATATTACATCTGTTTGGTATCCCGAAGAAACTGAGTCCCCCGCCATTTTCAAAAGGCAGGCCAAATTGGTTTCACATGAGCGGTCAGGAATGAATCCATGCTGTTTCTCTGTCATAACGAGGTGGACATGGTTCCACAGTGATGTATAAACACACCTTTCCAAGATTTTTCCAAAGATAGGGAGAAGCGAAACTGCGCGGCAGTTTGAGGGTTACTTTTTAGAACCTTTTTGAAAACGGGAATGATATTGGCCTCCGCCCACCTAGTCGGGAAAATACACTGGCCTACTGATTTTCAGAAAAGAATACGTAAAGGTACCAATAGTTGTGCAGAACATTCCTTAATAATGCGAGCACTGATACTGTCAGGCCCACATGCCTTATGGACTTTAAGGTCATCAAGTGCGTTGCTATGTTCGCCTCACGCAACGCACTTGATGATTGCGTTGCGCACATGATGTTTTTCTATCTAGGGGTGCCTCTGCTGTCTAGGGGGTCGCCTTTGCTATGCAGAGGGGCGCCTTTACTCAAGGGGGTGGGCGCCTTTTGCTGTCCAGGGCGCAGCTTTGATGTCAGGGGGCGTCATTCTTATTTGAAAGTGTATTTTATTTTACACAGAGGGTACTACCTCTTCAGATAGGCGATGCGTCTGATTTTCTCTTGACCGGCCGGGGGCGCCGGCCAAATCCGGGGTGCCACCCAAATCCGCCAGGGCCTCCTCGGACGAGGTCAAAACCAGGTGTGCAAAAATATACTTTTGTACACCCATCATTTTTTCAAGGTGTGCAACTGCACACCCTGTCCCGTGGAATCCGCCGTCCCTGTCGCCGTTGCTCTCCGGGGGCGTCTTTTTCTCTCCAGGAGGCACCTCTGCGCTCCAGAGGGCGCCTTTCCTATCCAAGGGCGCCTATAATATCCAGAAGAGCGATTTTCTTTGCGGTGGGCGCCTTTTGCTGTCCAGGGGTGCCTGTGCTAACCACGGGGCGCATGTGATTTCCAGAGGCGCCGTTTCTCTTCTTCGGAGGTGCCTCGGCTATCCAGGAGGCGCCTACGCTATCCAGGAGGCGCCTACGCTATCCAAGGGCGCCTATGCTATCCAGAGGGGCACCTTTGCTCCATGGGGGCGCCTTTTGCTTTCCAGGGCGCAGCTTTGACGTCAAGGTGCGCCATTCATATATGAAAATGTTTTTCTCACAGAGGATCCTACCTCTTTAGGTAGGCGGTGATTAGGCTTGATTTTCTCTGACCGGCCGGGGGCGCCGGCCAAATCCGGGGGCGCCGCCCAAATCCGTGGGGGAGGACGCCTCTCCGTACCAGTTCAAAACCAGGTGTGCGAAAATATACTTTTGTACGCCATCATTTTTCATAGAGTGCAACTGCAGACCCTGTCCCGCGAAATCCGCCGTCCCTGCCGCCGTTGCTCTCGGGGGGGGGACGTTTTTCTCTCCAGGAGGCACCTCTGCTCTCCAGGGGGCGCCTTTCTTATCTAAGGGCGCCTATGCTATCCAGGGGGTGCCCTTTCTCTGCGGGGGCGGCTTTTGCTGTCCAGGGGTGCCGGTGCTGTCCAGGGGGCGCATGAGATATCTAGGGGCGCCGTTTCTCTTCTTCGGAGGCGCCTCAGCTGTCCAGGAGGTGCCTACGCTTTTCAAGGGCGCCTATGCTATCCAGAGGGGCGCCTTTACTCAAGGGGGGCGCCTTTTGCTTTCCAGGGCGCAGCTTTGATGTCAAGGTGCGCCATTCATGTATGAAAATGTCTTTTTGACAGAGGATCCTACCTCTTTAGGTAGGCGGTGATTAAGCTTGATTTTCTCTGACCGGCAGGGGCGCCGGCCAAATCCGGGGGTGCCAACCAAATCCGAGGGGGGGTGCCTCTCCGGACTAGCTCAAAACTAGGTGTGCGAGAAGACCAACATTTTTCATGCTGTGCAACTGTAGACCCTGTCCCGCGTAATCCGCCGTCCCTGCCGCCGTTGTTCTCCGGGGGCGTCTTTTTCTCTCCAGGAGGCACCTCTGCTCCCAGGGGGCGCCTTTCCTACCCAAGGGCGCCTATTTTATCCAGGGGCGCCAATTCTCTGCGGGGGGCGCCTTTTGCTGTCCAGGGGGCGCATGTGATATCCAGGGGCGCCGTTTCTCTTCTTCGGAGGCGCCTCAGCTGTCCAGGAGGTGTCTACGCTTTTCAAGGGCGCCTATGCTACCCAGAGGGGCAACTTCACCCAAGGGGGAGGGCGCATTTTGCTGCCCAGGGCGCGGCTATGATGTAAGGGGGGCGCCATTCATATATGAAAATGTCTATTTTTCACAGGGGATCCTACCTCTTCAGGTAGGCGGTAATTAGGCTTGATTTTCTCTGACCGGTCGGGGCGCCGGCTGAGGCCGGGGGAGGGGGCGCCTCCCTGTACAAAGCCAAAACAAGGGGTGCAAAAAGATACTTTTGCACCACTTGAAAAAAATCGAGTGGTGCAACTGCACCACTTGCACGCTGGAATCCGCCGTCCCTGTTGTTTTCGTTCTTCACAACAGTATACAAATGTATTGCAAATGTCCTGGATTGCAATAGAAGACCCAGGTCCTCTCTCACTCTATTCGATTCCTGCTTGAAAAGTGGTACTGAGCGTGACCTGGCCTATTGAATATTGCCTATTACTTACTTACTTAAGGGCTTTTTATCAGACGTTCTGTACAAGGCCACTGTGCCCGCCACTAAAGTTGATATTGGTTATTCAACACTCGGCTTTTTTGCGGGATGCCCAGGAGACCCCTCCAGAAAATCGGAGGGGATTGAAAGCACTAGAAAATGTCTGCAGTCAGCCGTCTGTCATGTAACTGCTGTCACTTTCTGTCCCAAATGTGGTCTAAACGTGCTGGGACAGTTGGTAGCAGTGCTTACGTATGGACCCGGTGAGGCACGGGCTAAGGTTCTGACATTTCGGAAATTTTCTTCCCTCTAATGCCTCAATGCTCTCAAACGCTGTCCTCTTACGCCCATTGAAAATAAGAACGAAATTTTGCAGTATACTGCAAATAGTGTGGACAAATTAGGCTAGGTTTACTTCACACTGGAAATTGGGTGCCATGAACCTAAGTGGTGGGCCACATTTGGTCGGTACGGGGGGAGATGCGCCAGTTGTAAGGAGCTTCATCCCTCCTTTGTGGGTTTGGTCACAGAGGGTCGATTAGCTTCAAAATCTGGCGCGAAGCGTTGGCGGGCATTTTCAAGTCGGCTGCCGGCCGGCGGTGGTCTCCCAAGGCAGTGCCAGGAAGGGGGAGGTGACGGGGGTGGCGACAGCGGCAGCAATGGCGTCCAGCGGAGGGGCGGCCGACACCAGGAGGTGAAAATGTCGTTCGGCCTGCTATTGCCACAGAGATGGAAAAATGTAGAAATGAATGAGGCTTATGTTGACTTTGTTGTATAGTTGAGGCATCCTTCCTAGAGAGGCTCACAAACGAATTTTGTTCTATCTCTTCATATGCTCACCCGATATTCATCTGACCACAATGACTTACTGTTTTGACCGAGGTGACCGTCCCCAAAGTAGATTTAGCGCCCACCCCTGGTGATAAAGGGGTGACAGCTCACAACACACTCAATGGTACCTTCTAGTATGAAAATAATCACTAAAGGTCTTATTTCACCTGCAATCGATTTTTTCATTCTGGCAATGAATAAATACCCGACAAGGGTCCAATGGTATATTTTCATTGCCAGAATGCAACTACGTTGTTTGACTGGGGAAACCGGTTAAATGGGTGTTTCTGGGTGATTTATGATTGCTACGGCTTGCAGCACTCTCAATGAACAGTTTTAGGATGAGAATAATCACTCAAAGGCTCTCATTCACCTGCAATCAGCTATTTACATTCTGGCAATAAAAATATTCCCGGCAAAGGTCCAGTGGTATCTTTCCATTGCTAAATTGTCAACTCAGTGTATTGTCGAGAAATACTTATTCAAGGCGTGTTTATCTAGCATTGCTACCGCATACAACAAGCTTGAATGTCCAATCTAGCATTAAAACATCACTAATAGGCCTTAATTTACCTGGAATCCATTTTACATTCTGGCAATGGAAATATACCGGGCAAGGGTCCAGTGGCATCTTTAAATTGCCAAATTGTCAACTCCGTGTTTAAACCACATTTTGCTCTCCAAACTTGTGTTGGAGCTTGTTTAAGGCTTACACCACACCCAATTGTCCATTCCAGTGTTGGATTAGTCAATAAAAGGCAGTCATTCAGTCGAAACCCGCCCGTTGACATTTTGGCAATGTAAACATACCCGGCAAGGGTCCCGGCAATGGTCCAGGGGTATCTTTTCATTGCCAACTGTGTGTTTTTGCTGGGAATTCCTGTTAAAGGGGTGTTTTTGGTTAATTTATGATTGCTAAGGCTTGCAACACTCTCAACAGTCTATTCTAGGATAAAAATAATCACTAAAAGCCTCGCCTGGAGTCGATTTTTTACATTCTTGCAATGGAAATATACCGGGCAAGGGTCCAGTGGTATTTTTTCATTGCCAAAATATCAACGGTGTGTTTCTACCTCATTTTTCACTCCAAGCCTTTTCTACCACAAATGCCGACGGGTGGGTCGACTGCAAGTGGGTCTACTCACACTTTTCTTGCACTCAGGCATATGTGGCATCCACCGTGCTGGTGTATGATGAAAAACGACATCAACAATTTTGTGCATAACCGAATTAATTACGATTGGCGGCACAGTCCGTCACGCTATCGACCTCTTACAGGAAACACAACTGCTTAAAATTATAGATAAATTTTAAGAACAATATTTCTTCCTGGTCCCGCCACTAATATAATATAATATTAAGCGTGACGACACAACTTAAATTCGCGTCGCCCAGTCATGCCATTAACCTGCGTAATTTTTTAAAGCAAAATCGGAAAATTCATTAATGCTCCCCTCCTGGCTCTGCCACTATTGCAGCGTAATGAGCATCGCAACCAACCAGAGACGGCGGATTTCATTTTCGAGAAGTGGTGCAAGATTTTCTGGAGGGGGCGCCTTCCTCCCCAGGGGGCGCCATCATCTATTGGGGGGCGCCTTTGCTATCCAATGGCGTTCTGCAGAAACTCTTTGGACTCGGCGTGCGAGGCCACTTGGGGTGGTTTATTTCTAATATTCCGAAAAATAGGTATTTTAGATTTCGCGTAAACTCAGTCGTATCGGATTGGCATCAGCAACAGAGTAGCATAGCCCAGGATTCTGCGATATTCATGGCCTTGTTTGCAGTTATGACCAATGATATTGCAGACACTTCCCGCAAACATACGTCACGTGTTTTTCGTTGAAGACTTCACAATATGTGTGACAGTGTCTACTACAGCAGCTGCGCAGAGGCGGCTGCAGCTTGGCCTTGACATATTGCAGCAATGGATCACACGCAATGGACTGAAATTTTCAAGTTCAAAGACATAGTGCATGCACTTTTATAATAGACATTGAGACTGAATACCCGATTTTGTAAATTCGCGGAAATCCGAGCGACGTTGTAGCAGAAACCAGATTTATCAGGCTCACACTCGATAAGCTTTCATATGTGCCACACCTGAAGGATTTCCGCAAAAAATGTTTCGATACGCTGAAAATACTGAAGATGTTGACGAGGATGAGATACCGTGCAGATAGAGAAATGTTTCTCATGCTATACACGTTATACGCTTATCGCCTATATATACGTTATGCGCACGCTATACGCTCATTGTTATACGCTACGTTATAAGCTTCTTATGCTGTATAGATCACTTATTCGTCCGAAGATCGAGTACGGCTGTGTCAGAGCCGCATGACGAAATCCATGGAGCGAAGCGGATTGAGATTTCTCAAGAGGCTCTATTCTGGCCGTTTGGCGGTTCTGACAGTTGATACCAGGGATCTGCAATTGTGTAGGGTGATTGCCCTTTTACGCTAGACGCCCAAACTAAGGCCCCCGAATTTAAATTCAAAATAGTTTTTGAGAAATTTTGGAACAAATGTTTTCAATTTTGCATTTTTATCATTTTTATTTCTTAAGCGACGAACTTGAAATTTGCCTCCTTTTGAATAAGCAACAAGGCCACCTAAGAAAAAAGGTTCGAACTGGTCCGACAATATTTATTACGCCAAAACGCAGTATTTCTAGTACAAGCAAAAAAGATATTGAAATTTGACAGCCGAATTGTAAGCTCGAAATGTCAGAAGGCACGCTTCAGTTAGTTTAAAGACAGCCACGTGGAGGCAGCTACGTCAATTTTCTTGTGCTTAGGCATAGTTTCCAGTGGAAAACGTAAAATTCTGACCTAGTTTTTGCCATTTTGCCGGAGGACTACATTTTTGCTCATTTCATTTAAATCTTAATCTTTCGCGATCTAATGCGCCGATTTGACTTTTCATTTCAAATAATGAAAGAACATTGCTTCCGCCTGATAATATTCGGAGATGGATATCGTGATAATAAAATTCATTGTCTTATATGTATAAATATAATTTTAGTAGAAAACCTTTTATTTGCAGCTTTTCGGTTCAGAGCACATGTCATTCACAAGCTCAGAATTGACATGGCTGAATAGGAAAATTAATTGCAGTCATTCAATTCATTTACACTACCCACTTATCTCCAACGGCTTTCGAGTAATTCGTCCGAAAGGGTATTTCAAGGAGCTAAATTTCTCGGAACATGTTTGCTTCTCACCATGGTTTCAAGTCCTCAAAATGAATGGAAGTGGATGCAATTTGGCATAAAGCTAGCTTAGGGTCCTGGGTCGCCGATACAAGTGATTCTAGGCGAATCTAATGTTTGGTTCGTCTTCCAGAAGCAGCTTTATACCATGCCTTTTCTGTACGAACACAACACCCGGCGCCACGATCACGGCATCGTTTTGATTGCGTGATACCGGCCAGTGACCTCCTGACGGGTCACAGGTGTAGGGTTAGTGGGAGTCGGTACAGTGTGGCGCAGTGGTCTAGTGGTTAGAGGTCCTGTCTCGTGATGAGGGGTGCGCGGGTCGAATCCGGGGTTGACTGCGGGATATTTACTATTTATTTCAAAGAAAAGAATGATGGCACTGACCTACAGGCTTATGAAGAGACACATTGAGAATGAAATATGGTTGATTTCAGCACATATTCATGCGGCTCTTCTGCGCCGGTGGGGGTTATCCCAGGTCGCAGACCGGGGTTGCGTATGAGGCCACTCCTTAGTCCGCGAAAAAGATTATCGATATGTCCGTCATCTCGCTATCAGAATAGTAACAGGAGCGTTCCAAGCTTCACCCATAATAAGCATGCTAGTGGAAATTAGTGAAATACCGCTACAAATGCGCAGTAAGATACTCGCTTTGCATTAAGCCATTAAAAGGAATGTGGCACCTTTAGAACGTGATTTTAACTGAGATAGCCAAGTTGTAAAGCAAATCGGAAAACCAGGTGCTCTATATATCATTTGTCTTGGAACTCGATTTTTTCCGTAGAAAAAAACTAAAACCTACCCGAAATGTACCTCTCATGTACCTCTCGCCAGGCGGCCATTGTTGTGAGCTGCTGGTGTGACGACATATGCTGACATCACGATGAGCATCAGCCAATCGAAGCCCTTGAGGTGTTTCGAGTATGGTAGTGGTTGCCAGATCATGACATCATCCAGAGGCAGATATTTATTCATTTTTCTAGAGGAGTATTTTAAAAATAAAAGCATTGGGCTCGTTGTACATTTTTCAGAGAAATCATGAGTGGTTTGATTATTTTCGGCTAAAAGTACGCCTAATTACACAAAACTCCAGGATTTTACCAAGGTGCCACGTTCCCTTTAACATAAGTCACCAACACGCCCCACATACCAAACATTTTTTTTGGCGACGCCTACCTCAGTCAGATAGACAGTGGCTCGCGTTTTGCAACCCGTCACCAGGGAGTGAGAGTCTGTGCCTGGCTGGCACAGGCTGGTATCGACAGCAATCTCGTCGAACCACATGAAGCAGCTGTTATTGAACCATAGCTCATCTCGACAGTTAACACGAACACAACCTACGCCAACAAAGCAAAAATTTGCCTCCTGAACCGACGCGCCAGTATTTTATGAACTTGCTTGCGGAGCCGTTCGAAAACCATGTCTGTTTCTATATAGAGGTTGCAAAAGAAAGTGACAATGGCACAGGGCGTGCATTTGTTGGTGACGATGTTGAGAAGTTTTCTAGTTTGCCTTACGAAGGATCCATTTTTACTTCAGGGCTGTACTCCTTTTTTTTTGCTGTTTGGACCAGGTGTCTAAGCTGATGGTGAGGAAGTTTGCGATTTTTACCGATTCGCTGTCTTATCTGCAGACATTGAAGCCATTTTATTTCTATAATGCGTCGTCACCTTGGCAGGCCATGCTGAAGATGACTGGATCTTCTGTGTGCACTGATTAGTCCAGTAGGAAGACACAGGCAGTTTGGATGGCTACCATCTCAGACTGAAAACTCGAGCAGAGCGAGCCTGCTGGTCGCCTGAGCTCATGCTGGGCTCTGTCTGGTGACTCGATGAAGACCCAGCTCCCCCGCTCGTGACCCCTCCGTGCACTGACCCGTCGGTCCACACCCATGTGGCACATTGAGTCAGGGAAGCGAGGTGGGGGAGAGCTACTCGCTTCTTCCGGACAGGTGGCGCTCCAGATGTCAGTGGGCCCACGTCTAGTTGAAATGTGACTCACTCTCCTGATACCCACAGTGGAAGACGTCGAGGAAGGAAAGACTCGATGGGGAGGGAGATGCCTGCTTGATCCCACATGTCTTTGCCCACCTGCCGCCACCCGGTCACCGAGGAGAGTCGAGAGGGCGCTGTCGCCTCCGCACGTCTTCACAGAGGGTCTTCAGGCGGCAGGGTATGGAATTTCACCAGCAGTCGGGTCGCGAGTACCCTCCTTCTGGCCGCTACGCGGGGAGTCTTAACTCGGCTGGGAGTGGAGTGGGTGCATCCTGTGATGATACGCGTCGACGCTCTCATTTTGCGTTCCAGCAGCTCGACATGAAATGGCGGTGTGGCGTGGAGCCACGCTGCGGCCGCTTACTCCATCGCTCCTCTCACGTAGCCAGTAGCGACGGTTCGGAGGTGCTGTTCGTGCAGCCCCCATTTGCAGCCGGACAGTTGACGTAGGTGGGAGATGCGGGGGGTGGACCTTCTCCCACAGTCTCTTACAGTGTGGACCGAAATGGAGGAGCCGATCGATGGTGACGCCAAGTAGCTGTAGGGTGTCTCCAGCAGTGACAGACTTCCCGTCGACCTTAAAATTGAAGGGATCGGCGTCTCTGGCCCACTGGGACATTACCAGTACTTGGATCTTGGCTCCTGATACCACCATTTTGTGCTGTCGGGTCCACTTCATGAGGGTGCCAGCAGCAGCTTTATTGCGCCCGGTCCTTGGCGACTTGGATGTTGTTGCCCGTGCAGAGAGCCGCCGTATCATCGGCGTACATGTAGGGGAGCATCCGGGAACCGCGCAGAGGTCGTCTACCAGCCGAGCCGCCCATACAAAATAAAACTGGCGATAAGACACCTCCTTACGGCAGGCCAGTTCGGAAAATGCGCTCACTGGAAAGCACACCATTTAGTTCCATCTGGACTCTTCGGTCCCGGAGTCACTGCCAAATCCAGGCCACCGTGCAATTTGACAGCCCCATCTACAGCAGGCGAACGCGTAGCGGGTGGTGGTCCACTACGTCGTACGCGTGCGCGAAATCAAACGCGACGAGGACGTATTTCTGCGCGGTCTGTCCATCGGGAGGGCGGCTGTGTCTCGATTTGGGCATGCACAGTGCACGCTCACCTCTTCTCTTAAATGAGTCCTGAACTTGACCTGAAGGCGATGGTTGATGGTATAAGTGGATGGTCAGTGACAAAATATACTCGTTTTATCAATCTGAATGGTCTGTTCACTTCGATCTGAACACTGCACATGATCATTAAACGCGCAAATTACAGCCAATAAAACGAAAAAAGTTATCAATTTATCAAGAGAGTACTTGGACACGTTGAAACTGTTTTCTTTTTTATTCTAGTAGGGCCCATTTATGTCACAAATCACACATGCCTATGGCATGATCTATTTCAGCATTCAATCACATGGCTACCAAAATTCTCTTAACACCTCCGAAATTTCACGCACAAGAGCAATTCTCCCATGCTGATGAATTGAAGAATATAGATAAAGGTCGATGGAAAATGCCCACATACTTCATTCTGTGTTTATCTTAACGTTTCAACTTCCCTTATATCTCCTTGAGTCTGCCATCTGGTTCAAACATTATTTTTTTAGGAGCAATTAATAATGTGGGTTAAAGTCCGGTTTGTGTTTCCTACAACTTAAAGCTTTTCCGCTGAGGTAATTTTCTTGGACAGCGCACAGGCCAGGTTCACACTCGCTGCGATTATTTTCAATGTCCTCTCACCATTATCTTACGAATCTTGGCCACGTGGAAAGGCAAAATAGTGCTTATCATATTTGATATTAAAATAAACTTAACCCCTCTTCACTAATAGAAAAATCCTCAGATATATACCTTTATGTTCAGCTGTTGCATCTTCCCAAGTGTCTTGAATTTCTCCATGACCTAGTGGCAGTTACAGATTTTTCAAGAGGTGCCGAAAAAAGTGTGGACTGAACTGTTTAGCAATTCATTGTTTCAAATATCACGCCAAATAGGCATCTTGCTTGGCTGGTACAAACTGTTATGGCTGGGAGAGGGTAGGATAGGACGTTGTTAAAAATACGATCCACCAAAATGACGGCAACCGAAAACCGAATACCATAGGCGCCCTTTGGGTGAAAAGTTGATGGTAAAGTGCCCACTTTGAGGCTCCGCGTTTCCCCCACCTTACTAAAATTCTAGATCCGCCCATACGCGGATCCAGGAGCAAAGGGGAGGGGCAGATGCAGCCCCCCGATCGATCCTCGGCGCCCCTGAAATGGTCACGGCGCCCCCCTGAAAGGTCGATGGCACTCGCCTGAAGTGGCGCTTTCCCACTCTCCCCCAGGATGCGAAAATCGGTGCTCACCGATAGGATTTTACGCCCACCTGGTAGGTTTTTCCGGTCAAAGTGGCGCCCCCTGCTCCGGATGGCGCCCCCCCGGGAAGGTGCTCCCCTCCGATTGGCAATCCTGGATCTGCCTATGGATCCGTCACTGTTCAAGAGCAAACAATTCACAGAAAAAGCAGGAAGATATCAAATGTTAGCGGGGAGTGGTGCTGCCAAGATAATTGATGATGCTAACAAATTGTTTAGTTATGTGGATAAAATAATTGGGTCGCCACACGGGATTGGAAGGGGACTCCTGCCTTCTTATGAGATGGGCAGTGTGCTAAAAATATATCGTCAAGTCAATATCAAATTATCAACATTTAGTTTTATACAGTGCACTGTTCACTGCAGTGATATAAGAGTGCTCTGTCCTTTTTCTGTGGGTTTATGACACCCGGTAGGGTTCGTTTTAGCCTCAAATATGGCTTTTGTGGTATTTATTTGGCCATTTGGCCGCCCCGGTTGCTCGGTTGGTAGAGCGTCGGGCTCCGGCCCGCTGCTGAGAAGCATGCAGTGGCAGTGCATGTCCAGGCTTGAGATCGGTTCCCCTGAGACGCTCCGGCGCTCAATCGTTTGCCCGACGTAGGTCGGCTGGCAACTGACTGATGAGAGGGTGACCTGAGCGAGGCGGCCATCCCTGTGCTTTGTGGGAGGTTAAACTTTGGCTTCTAAATCAACCCTTCATTGTGGGCGTTACTCGTTCGGGTGGTGGGGTCGGGGTCTCCGTGACAAGTCCCTTGAGGACTTTAATGAGACTCAGACTCCAACAGCCGTACTGGGAAGAACTTGGACGAAATTTATAAAAAAACAAGATTTTTTAGTGCAAATACAATTTGAACCTTTTGGCCTTCTCGCAAACCCGGTTTGGCCTTTTTTCCGTTGAAAAAAACCCGCAGTCCTGGGCAGCATCTCTAATCTTTAGAATATGGAATAACAAAAATTAGGATATATTTTTTTAACACTAGTACGTCTAAATTTTATTAACACCCCCCCTCCAAATGGGGGTTTGATCCCCTGAAGACATTATAATGGCCAGCACAAGAAAATCTCCACCGCCCCCCTCCACTGAGTTTTCCTTAAAAAATGTTCTGCTGTCCTTTCCAGGGGGCGCCTTTCCTATCCATGGGTCCTTATTCTTTTTAGAGGGGGCGCCTTTGCTCTCGGGGAGGGGGGCGCCTTTTGCTATCCAGGGATGCCTGTGCTAACCAGGGGTGCATATGATATCAAGGGGCGCCGTTGATCTTCTTCGGAGGCGTCTCTGCTGTCCAGGAGGCGCCTGCGCTATCCAGGGGCACCTATGCTATCCAGAGACCCGGATCCTTTACTCAGGGGCGGGGGCCGCCTTTTGCTGTCCAGGGGTGCCTGTGCTAACCAGGGGCGCATATGCTATCCCGGGGTGCCGTTGCTCTTCTTTAGGGGGCGTCTCTGCCGTCCAGGGGTGCCTATGCTATCCAGAGGGTGTGTTCTGTCCATGGGGCGCTTTTGGTATCAAAGGGCGTATTTGCTGTTTTGGGGGCGCCTATCCTATCCAGAGGGCGCCCCTGCTGTCCAGGGAGCGCGATTGCTATTAAAGGGAGCTTATGATATCCAGAGGGGTGCCTTTGCTCTATGGGGGAGGGGGCGCCTCTTAGTGTGCAGGAGTGCCTGTGCTAACCAGAGGGCGCCTATGCTATTCAGAGGCGTCGTTACTCCTCAATTGGGGGTGCCTTTTTCTGTCCAGGGGCGCCTCTGCTGTCTAGAGGTCGCCTTTGCTATCCAGAGGGGCGCTTTTACTCAAGGGGGTGGGCACCTTTTGCTGTCCAGGGTGCAGCTTTGATGTCAGGGGGCGCCATTCATATTTGAAAGTGTATTTTATTTTACACAGAGGGTACTACCCCTTCAGACAGGCGATGTGTCTGATTTTCTCTTGACCGGCCGGGGGCGCCGGCAAAATCCGGGGTGCCACCCAAATCCGTGAGGGCCTCCCCGAACGAGGTCAAAACCAGGTGTGCAAAAATATACTATTGTACACCATCATTTTTTTCAAGGTGTGCAACTGCACACCCTATCCTGCGGAATCCGCCGTCCCTGCCACCGTTGTTCTCGGGAGGGGGGGTTTCTCTCTTATCTCTCCAGGGGGCGCCTTTCTTATCAAAGGGCGCCTATTTTGTCCAGGGGGCGCCTTTTCTCTGCGGGGGGCGCCTTTGCTGTCAAGGGGTGCCTGTGCTAACCAGGGGGCGCATGTGATATCTAGGGGCGCCGTTTCTCTTCTTCGGAGGCGCCTCAGCTGTCCAGGAGGCGCCTACGCTTTTCAAGGGCGCCTATGCTATCCAGAGGGGCGCATTTACTCAAGAGGGGGGCGCCTTTTGCTTTCCAGGGCGCAGTTTTGATGTCAAGGTGCGTCATTCATGTATGAAAATGTCTTTTTCACAGAGGATCCTACCTCTTCAGGTAGGCGGTAATTAGGCTTGATTTTCTCTGACCGGCCGGGGGCGCCGGCTGAGGCCTGGGGGGGCGCCTCCCTGGACAAAGCCAAAACAAGTGGTGCAAAAAGATACTTTTGCACCACTTGAAAAAATCGAGTGGTGCAACTGCACCACTTGCACCCTGGAATCCGCCGTCCCTGTGCCTGAGCATCCAAGTCTGCCATACCTGAGCATCCAAGTTTGCCCTGCCTGAGCATCCAAGTTTGCCCTGCCTGAGCATCCAAGTCTGCCCTACCTGAGCATCCAAGTCTGCCATGCCTGAGCATCCAAGTCTGCCCTGCCTGAATATCCAAGTCGGCCCTGCCTGAGCATCCAAGTCTGCCCTGCCTGAGCATCCAAGTCTGCCCTGCCTGAATATCCAAGTCTGCCCTACCTGAGCATCCAAGTCTGCCATGCCTGAGCATCCAAGTCTGCCCTGCCTGAATATCCAAGTCTGCCCTACCTGAACATCCAAGTCTGCCATGCCTGAGCATCCAAGTCTGCCCTGCCTGAATGCCCAAGTCTGCCCTGCCTGAGCATCCAAGTCTTCCCTGCCTGGGGATCCATGTCTTCCCTGCCTGAGCATCCAAGTCTGTCATGCCTGAGCATCCATTCCACTCCGCCCTGCCTGGGGATCCATTCCACTCCGCCCTGCCTGGGGATCCATGTCTTCCCTGCCTGGGGATCCATGTCTTCCCTGCCTGAGCATCCATTCAAAAGTTGCGAATATATGGTGGGACAGCATGCGTGGTCTGTTCTTTATCAAAGGTAAAGAGAAACATAGGTATGCCTATGAAATCGCTCCAATTAGCGATGGACATCAGCCTTTTATCCGGCAAACAAAACAGGTCAACATTATAGGGTACGGGATTCAAGCAGCTCCTTTCTTGAACCCACAAGAAGGCACAAAAGACGCCGATGCCTTTCACATTCGATGGGTAGAATCGTTCTTCGACCTAAAATTAAAATACTATCAAAATATTATCTCAGAATGTTGACACGAACGCGTGCTGTTCTGGGGTATAGCACGTGACCGTGGTATCAGGATCGTTCTGTGAGGTGGCTCCTTCGTCGTCTGCCCTGGGGCTATTTACACTCTCTGCCGCGGCGTCCTGTGTACCTGCAGATTATCGCTCCACCACACACACCCCGGCGCGATACCGCCCCTCCCCCTCAATGGGGCGTTGCAAAGCACGATGTGCCAGCAGGCTGGCGGGCAGCCCCCACGGCTATCAGTGGAGAGGGAGCCAAGCAGTGTTCCCACGCGGCCGGCCGGCTATCCCCATCACTATCTATGGAGGGGAGCAGTTTCGTGTTCCCACACGGTCGGTAGTCCCCACCACTATCTGTGGAGCGGAGTGGTGCCGTGTTCCCACACGGTCGGTAGTCCCCACCACTATCTGTTGAGCGGAGTGGTGCCGTGTTCCCACGCGGTCCGTAGTCCCCACCACTATCTGTGGAGCGGAGTGGTGCCGTGTTCCCACACGGTCGGTAGTCCCCACCACTATCTGTGGAGCGGAGTGGTGCCGTGTTCCCCACACGGTGGTAGTCCCCACCACTATCTGTGGAGCGGAGTGGTGCCGTGTTCCCACACGGTGGTAGTCCCCACCACTATCTGTGGAGCGGAGTGGTGCCGTGTTCCCACACGGTGGTAGTCCCCACCACTATCTGTGGAGCGGAGTGGTGCCGTGTTCCCCACACGGTGGTAGTCCCCACCACTATCTGTTGAGCGGAGTGGTGCCGTGTTCCCACACGGTCGGTAGTCCCCACCACTATCTGTGGAGCGGAACAGTGCCGTGTTCCCACACGGTGGTAGTCCCCACCACTATCTGTGGAGCGGAGCAGTGCCGTGTTGTCACGCGGCTGGCCGGGTGCTGTGTTCCCGAGCCCAGGAGCCTCTGTAAGTCCACTACACCACTCAGGCTCCTAGGTGTCGGAGCAGGGACGTCAGGATCAGGATCCAACCGGAGCAGAGACGTCAGGATCAGGATCCAACCGTCAATCAACTCAACTCGCCGGACTGACTGGCTGAGCGGATGGTCGGATTTGCATCTGGAAATAACATTCCCTGCAGACAACGTCTCTCTCTCTTCTGAGAGAAAGCTGAATGTTACTATATGCCCCAAGCTTCGAGACGTTCCTCTCTTCCCGCAAAATGCTAAATATTTCACTCGGCACGGTGCTAGACATTCCTCTCCCCAGACATTGATGAATGTTCCTCTCCTCACATAATGCAGAATGCTGAATATTCCTCTCTCCCGGTACAATGCTGGATGTTCCTCTCCCTCGGAAAAATGTTGAATATTCCTCTCTCCCGGCACAATGCTGGATGTTCCTCTCCCCCGGAAAAATGTTGAATATTCCTCTCTCCCGGTACAATGCTGGATGTTCCTCTCCCCCGGAAAAATGTTGAATATTCTCTCTCCCGGTACAATTCTGGATGTTCCTCTCCCCCGGAAAAATGTTGAATGTTCCTCTCTCCCGGTACAATGCTGGATGTTCCTCTCACCCGGAAAAATGTTAAATGTTCCTCTCTCCCGGTACAATGCTGAATGTTCCTCTCTCCCGGAAAAATGTTGAATATTCTCTCTCCCGGTACAATTGTGGATGTTCCTCTCCCCGGAAAATGCTGAATATTCCTCTCTCCCGGTACAATGCTGGATGTTCCTCTCCCCGGAAAATGTTGAATATTCCTCTCTCCCGGTACAATGCTGGATGTTCCTCTCCCCGGAAAAATGTTGAATATTCCTCTCTCCCGGTACAATGCTGGATGTTCCTCTCCCCCGGCAAAATGTTGAATATTCCTCTCTCCCGGTACAGTGCTGAATGTTCCTCTCTTCCGGAAAAATGTTGAATATTCCTCTCTCCCGGTACAATGCTGGATGTTCCTCTCCCCCGGAAAAATGTTGAATATTCCTCTCTCCCGGTACAAGGCTGAATGTTCCTCTCTTCCGGAAAAATGCTGAATATTTCTCTTTCCTGGTACAATGTTGAATGCTCCTCTTTCCCGGCACAATGCGGAATGTTTAACACTGCCCGCACAATGCTGAATTTTGCTCTGTCGCGGCGTATGTTGGTAAGACTGTGCCGCATCACATCAGACCACTGCGGTACGGCATGTTCCCTTGTTACTGAAAACTCCAGCTCTTTTAATCAGATCCCACCTCTGGCCACGAAACGGACTCGTCCCAAACATCTGGCGGGATATGCCTCGAATGCTCCGAAGTTGTTACGGCACTGCCTCATCACAATTTTTCAACACGATGAACACTGCCGGGAGCAAAATGATCTCTTGGAAAAAACACGGGGTGTTTCAGAATATAGTGATGTGTTTGTTCCCGCTGTCGTAAAAGGAGTCACTACAAAAATGAAACATTTCACCATCTGGAACAGGAATGAATAGGACAATATCTGAAATGAACCAGATATTAACAAATAAGTTTTTATTCATTTGTTGAAAGATTCGCAGTGCTAAGCCCAGGAGCAGGTTCATGGGTTTCATTTTCATTTTATTGAACTGATCATCAACGGGGCAGTCCCAAATGCTTGGGATATATAGATAGACACGAAGACATGTCAGTACAAAACAAATGTAGATGTATAAAAGGGTGAAACATACCATTAGAGCAGCGGTGGAGCCAGGACTTTATTTCCGGGGTACAGGGCTCGAGCCTTCTCCGCCAGCGCCTCGGAACAGCCTGCGGCTATGCACTTACTATGAGCACTCTGACATTTCAGAGGGGGCTTGAGCCCCTTACCTCCTTGTATCCGCCTCTGCCTCATAACGATGTCCCATATGCCTCTACTGACGACCGAAACGCATGAAATGAGTCATCGAATAAATCGACTGCTAAACATTATCTTACCCTTACCATGGATAAGTTGTTAACTGGCCTATCTCCTCGAGCATGGGATAGAAAATTGAGGAAATTCACTGTGATTAGATATTCAGGCGCTGCCCTTCATCCGAATCTTCATTAGGCAATAGATGAATACATAAGCTATGGGTCCCAGCGTGAGCCACGGCCTGGAATTCGAGGCGAATCTCCAGAGACGGTGTGAGCTACACGGGAGCCGAACCCGTCACCGATCTACCGGCGGCACGGTATACTGGCTTAGGAAATACACGTGTTGTCCACGAAAATGCCACCCGCCATACTAGGACACGGTGTAATGGTGAATGCATGGTGATCGAGAAAAGATATTAAAAAGCAAGACCCAGCAATACACGCCAATCTCCGTCTTGCGGTTTTCGTCCCATTTCCTGCTTGATCGCAATTCGGGGCAACATGTTTTGCATTCTTGGAGTGGTCTTACGCCTTATCTCGACGTCCCCTAGTCCCAAAGCACTCCATAAAATACGTCATAACTATTTGTATTTATCTTTGGGTAAATACAATTGCTTTGTGCTTGTACTTTGTGGAAATGTTTAGGAGCATCTTCACTTGATCGTATTAGCTCTTCCAATATCGTCGCTATGAGGATACTAATCAGAATGCTATAGAAGGAGATCGTGAAGCATCAAAATAGTTGAAGAACTGTAAGAAACTATGGCATGTGGACGCCCCATGAGTCTATGCAGAAGCAAGCCACGACGACGTCTGGGCCGAGTCGCCCGTACTGGACAGACGCGACTCGGGACTCCCTTCTCTCTCCTCTCTCTCTCTCTCCTCCCTCTCTCTCCTCCTCCCTCCCTCCCTCCCTCCCTCCCTCCCCTCCTTCCTCCCTCCCTCCCTCCCTCCCTCCCTCCCTCCCTCCCTCCCCTCTCTCTCTCTCTCCATTCTGGGGAGCTGGCCCGTCTCTATCACCCGCCGCGGGGGCCGGTCCGACTTTCCTCCACCCCAGCGGGACGCTGCCGTGGAAAAACGGCGTCAAACCGGCTGAAAAATGGCGGGCCGGTGTACGCTGGCGCCATATTGATGGCGCGCTCAGCGGCGCTGAAGGGTTGGATTGAGCCGTCAGCGTAACCGGCCGAGAGTCGACCTGGCCTGATGGATCGGCCGGCGTAACGTGCTGTCCTGCCGCCAGGGGGTCGCCCTGTAACGCGCTTGCAACAAGAGGGCTCGCCACAGGCCTGGGCGTGGACATGTGATGAATGGAAGTATGGTGCCGTGCTGCAGTACCCAGGCTACCAGCTCTGGTAGGAACGTACATCATCGATCCCCGTGGTGAAGCGCTGACGGTGGGGTGAGCCACCGTAGTATCAAACTCACAACGTGGGAGTTTGATTGCAAACTCACAAAATGCCCTCCCCAAAGATTAGGCTAAACGTTATCGGGTTGATAGAAAATCCAGGTGTTTAAACCACCCTAAGGTGCTTAAAACGACCCTGACGGACCCGAGTGGATATAATCGTCCTAGGGTCGTTATAAACACTTTAGGTTCGTCACAACCATTCTGGCCAGTCAAGGTTGTTTAACTCGCGCGTTGACGGGGGTCTGAGCCACCTTCACTCTGACGGGGGCACCCGCCTCCTAAAATCTCGAGAACCACGCTAGATAGCAGAAAACGGTTGGATTGGAGCGGCGTTGGATAGCCCATCCAGAAAATATTTGAACTATTTTTTGTCAGTTCAAATTTGAGGTAACTAGAGGTCAATGCATGCCACCATAGAGATACCATGAAGACGAAGTTTTCATTCATTACATATGAAAAGTAAAGATAGAGAAAAATAACCTAGATCATTGGAATAATCATAGAGAGCCAAATTGAATTATGTATAGTGTGACCTTGCTAGGTAACATCAAGTTCAATCTAGGCTTTGATCTGACCAGAGGTCATTTCAAGGTCAAATTAGGTCAAAATGCATATCATTAGACTTGCAAAGATAAAGCAAACCTAATGCCGTTAAAAGAAATGCTCTACCACTAGCCATTACTAAGTTATTCAGTTTAAACCATTCTTCCCAGGTATTTCCAAGTGAGAGGGCATGGCTCGTACCTGACTTTAGGTCATCGATATAAAAATACTGGAACCGATTTTTGAGAACTCGGTGAGGTCATTAGTAATATGAGTTTCAATCGGATAGGTCTACCTTGCTCTGAATTATGCTATCTTAATTTTTTTAGGTGAGGCCACTTGACCTGCACTAGTGACCTGAGATTACTCAAACTTAAAATTTGGTCAAAATTCATAAAAATGATCAGAGCAAGGATATGCAAAGTACGGCAGCGCACAGCGCCGCAGTTTTTATTATATCCACACAAAAAGCCAGAGGGGGACGGTTACCCGCTCCCCGTCGATGTGCGTGTTAACCCTCGCCCCACCGGGGCCTTCGATGACCCCTTAAGGATTTTTTCGGAATAACAGGAAAACACCGAGATACAGCGCTGCGTTTGAGGGTTCTACCTCTCACTCCATCATTTTCCCACCATCCCTGATATTTTTTACCCCAGGTTACATGAGGTCAGGTCACCAGGCGAGGTCAAGCAAGGTCACCTCACTTAAATTTTTGAGCTCTACCATAGCTACATTTCTAAGCCGGTCGATTGGAAACTTTCTACACATGATGACCCTTCCAGGGTCTAACAAATTTATATTCGGGATTTTTTGATTTGGTGACCGGAGTTCAGGTCACGAGGCGATTCTCCCATAGAAAAAAACATGCGGAAAAAACTATCTTATTTTTTTGCTCAACAGACCCAGTGTAAACACCTTTTTTCAAAAATTTCTCAGGCCTTTGGGGGCCAAAAGATAGTTCACCCCCTCAAGCGCTTGGGGAAGGGGGCATAGCCGGAATGGCTTCCCCTGCGTCCGCCAATGGTTATATATAATGTTCACCGAGCTTACTGTACCAAGCTCGTTCCTGATACCTTGAAAAAAACTCAGGCTGATATAAGCATTTACATCGGAAACCTCGAATTCACCATGCGAACGAGTTAGCCCGAAGTACGGGTTAATTTTTAAGCCAAAGTTTAACACCCGCACTGGATAGGGGCCTGGCACTAACGCACACTGGAGAGGGCCTGATAGCCCCCCAAGATCTTGGAAACTACGCTGGTTGGTAGGAGGGTGGGGAAACTATAGCGATCTCCATAATGCTAAATTTTTATTGACCTAGTTCAATATCTTCAAGGTCAGACAAGGTCATAGAGGTCAAATGTTGACCGTTCCAGGGACCTATTGGGAAATGCTGTGATTATGCGGTAAAATAAATTAGCTAAGGGCGGACCATGATCATAAAGGGAAGTCTGCAAAGAATCTTTCTCACAATTTTGAGATCAAAATCATTCAAGGTCATCGAACTTTGAGGTTACACAATGGTACACCACCTATAATGTACACTATAACTAGTGCTATAGCAACTGTTTTGCGGAAAATGAGGATTGACTTTTACCCGTGACCTTTTACCTTGACTTGTGACCTTGAACTTTACGTTGAGCTACCTTAATAATGACATCATAGCATGATATACGTCAGACTGGGTAACGCCGTTTGACAGGAAGCACTGGGGTCAATGACCTTGAAAGTGCTGATATGACCTTGAAATGTGACTTTTGACTTTTGTCTTGACGTTCATGTGAGGTGACCTTGACATATCGTCCCGGTTATGTGGCCTTATGACGTCACCACTCGGTTTCCAATGCAAGCGAACTAGTCCGAGCGCACGATTGTGGCGGTCTCAAAATTCAGGTCTCACTTTGAAAGCCTATAAGTAAAAAAAACTGTGGACTGAGTTTCAAAACTCCTTCAAAAGTCAACGCGCCTTCAGATCCTCGCAAATGTGGCTAGGTATCGATTTCCGGCTACGAGCGCTTCTCCCCTCAGAAAAATATGTGGGGGGGGGACTCCGAAACCCCCCTCCTCCAGTGTGCATGTTAAGTAAGTTAAATTAAGATGACCCCAATTTAAAGCATTAGAGACTTTAACGCCAGGGAAACAGTTGCATGCTTTAAAACGTAATCCCTTCCCCAGTAAGCGCCCCTTTCTCGGACCTCCCTGGTACGTATCAGGGCTTAGCACGTATTAATTTCAACAAATTGATATTCCTAGTTTTACTTTTCCTTTTCCCAAATACATTTTCCATATTCGATTAATCTCACTTTTCCATGTTTGAAAGTTCCTCCCTCGCTGCATCTGCCAGTGCCCTATTGTATCTAGTGTCAACTGCGGCTTCGCACAGAAATTGGTCCGGAAAGAAGGATCTAACCTTAAAGCCCGACTTGGAGGTTGTGAAGAATGGTGATTTATGGTAAGCTCCACATTGTTCCTCTCACTGTTCTACATTCCGGGAGGGGCAAAGTGATCACAAAAGTGAAAAAACTATTTCAACATCGGCCAAAATTCTTTAAAATTTATCTGTCCACATGCAAGTCATGTTATGAAAAGCAGTACCGGTCAAAGAAGGGAATCAGAGTGAAGCCTCTACTATCAGAGGATCTAATTTTTCAAGCTGAAATGGATTTGAATAATGAGAACGAGAAAGATCGAGATTTCAAGTTCATCTTGAATTATCATGAATACCTTCCGAAATGTTCCAAGTGTTTTGCTGAGGCTGTCCTCACCTCCACAGTTTGCCGAGTGTTTTGCTGAGTTCGGCGTTGTGCAGTTGGGGGTACTGGTCGGCCAGCTTCTTCCTGGCTGCCTGCGCCCACACCATGAATGCGTTCATCGGTCTCTTCACGTGCGAGCGGCCACGGCCTGACGACCTGCCGAGAACACACAGGTCAGTCCAGTCCAGGCCAGTCCAGTCCAGTCCAGTCCAGTCCAGTCCAGTCCAGTCCAGTTCAGTCCAGTCCAGTCCAGTCCAGTCCAGTCCAGTCCAGTCCAGTCCAGTCCAGTCCAGTCCAGCCCAGAGCCAGTCCAGAGTCAGTCCAGTCAAGTCCAGTCCAGTCCAGTTCAGCCCATTCCAGTCCAGTCCAGTCCAGTTCAGTCCACTCCAGTCCAGTCCAGTCAAGTTCAGTTCAATCCAGTCAAGTCCAGTTCAGTACAGAACCAGTGCAGTCCAATCCAGTCCAGTCAAGTCCAGTTCAGTCCAGAGAAGGCCATTTTTTAACATGTTAACTGGGGGGCATTTGCCCCCCCAGTCGGCTGAAATGCCCCCCAGTGCCCGGAAATTGCCCCCCCCCAGTGAAACGGCTTCTGAATAGAGAAGAGATGCCTCTAAATTGAACAAACGCAAACTCGCCTAACGAAAACAAGAAGACACCGCCTAATAATAATGATTTTGTTCTATTGCTCGTCCCAAATTGACAGTCCAAAATTGTGTCAACATATTTCCACCAGTAGCTATCTACTCCATCGTGTAAAAACGAAACAAAGTGCGTAGTTACGGGAAATCCCGGCAAAGCAGCCCCAACTAATCCTAACGCTAGAGATAGCCTACAACCAATCAAACATCGTGTTCCATTTCCGGCCAGAAGCCCACGTCCGAGCCAGAACCGTGGGATTGCATGATGCTCTCATGGGCGCCATATGACCTATGATGTCGGCGCGCCCCTAAACTTCAACTATGATGATGATGACGATGCTCTCATTTCATACGTGGCCAGTGGTGAGTTGTCTGCGCTCGTTCGTGGATGGCGGGACACGGTGTAGGCAAAGCGCGTCAGACTGGTTGCTGGTGTGGCGGTGTGAAGTGCTCAACCTATTTATTTATTATTGTGGTGTGAGCATACGTAAACTATACACTGAAAAATCAACACCTCGAGCGTAGAATTCCAATCTGTCTAGTCCTAAAAGTACCCAATTTTTAAGCATTTGTCTATAATTTTTAGTAAATCTATTCTGAAAACTGCCTTAATTTCAGCATTAAAAGTGTAACATTACAAGCGTGTGGTAATTTAATCTCTGTGCTATTTTAGCACGGGACAGTTCCATTCGTGCTGAAAATGCAAAGGGGTAAATTTATAAGTACATGCATTCTGCAGAGTATTTCTATGGAACTCACAAACTGCCTCAATAATAGTCTTACTCTCCTGTGGTGAAACAATTCTGCCAATAGATTAAAACGAGACATTTGCTAATTTAACTAGGCTAAAGTAATGTTTTCATTCCTTTGATTTTCATTTGAGTGTGTTTCTATGATATAAGAAGGTATTTTTTACTACAATTAACACGTGATGGGAACGTGGGTAGAACCGTGCCATTTTGTTTTCGCTACAGTTCTGAGCTTGAACCACTGCGTTGCAGTTCTGCATTCCACAGAGTGTTGATCACGACGCGTGGAGGTTTTAGTCTAGTCGTGGAGAAGAAAGGAAGATGAAATCATTCTAGCTAAGTGCAACAAATAGCAAAGAGCTTTTGAATTGCCTCAATGGGCCTGATATGAATCGTTTATATACCTATCTTTGTCCGGCATCCAGGGCGTCGTCAAGGGTTTTCCACAAGAGCCCGGATCCACAGTGGTCAGGTAGTGATAACATATATTTTCACTTGAATTAAGCATATCCAATAGTATTCCAGCACAGATATCGAATGTACCCTTTTCCGAACAGTAACGGGATTTCAACCCGCCCCCCACCCACCCACCCCCGTAGCGATGCTTTTGTTAGCTACTCTCGGGATATAGATGGGTCATTCCAGGACAAATCGTCCAAGTAGGAAAAAGTCCAGCATGACCCACTCCTGAGATTTCCACCAAACTTTTACTCAAGGCCCTCTATACAAATGAACAATTGGGCCAAAGGTCAAAGAGGTCACCAGATAGAGGTCATGAAGGTTTCAAAGCTAACACAAACATTGAATCAGAAATAATTTCATCTCTTAAAAGTGGCTGATCTAAATTGATTTGTATGGATATCGCTGGATAGAAGATACCCACATCGGCTCATATAAGGAAAAAATAAAAAAACTTTTCCTTCAGGTCAGGTTTTGACCTCGTGACCTTGTGGCCTCCTCTTTAAATTTAAAATTTAAAAACATATTCTAATTTTTCACTGGGTGCTCCTTAGGGTATAAGCCAACCAATGGTGGGTGTATAATAATAATTTTTGGGGCTTATCGACGCACCAACTGCCAGGGTCATATGGCGTCACCAACTCTTTCCCTGTTGGAAGGGTTCCTCGGGAGCCAGCTTGCTTCTTATTCAGGGAAGCCGCCGGGCCTTGAACCCGGGTCGGCTCCGTGGAACGCTCCGTCGGCTCCCGGGTCGCTCCAGCTACGCTGACCACTCCACTACCGCCCCCCCCAATGGTGGGTGATCATTGCTTAAATCAGATTTAGTAACAAGTCACAGAGGCCATAAGCTAGGTAAGGTTATCGTTTTTTGCCATGAACGGTTCTCCGGCCACCCCAGAAAAATAGGTGGGGGCTGGCCTCCGAGACCCCCTCCAATGCGCGTGTTAAGAAAGTTGTGCAGTGCCTCAAAGAGGTGATCCGCGGTGATGAGTGGAAATGATGCAGAGGTAAGCGGATATGAAAGAGGAAAAGTTGCGAAGTGTAAAACGAGGAGATCTTAAACAAAAAACATAAACCTAGTGATGTTTGTGCAAAGAGGAACTAAATTATTGTAGTGATTGAAGGCTGATTCAAATATTGTTCCAGATTAGAGTGCAAATTAAAGGTACCCATTTCGATTATTAGAAGTGATTATGAAAACAAATAATTAAAACTCTCCGTTGCAGTGTATGTTTTTAGAGTGTATATTAATCAGCCTAATCAGAGTAAACTGACCTCAAACGCTCGATGAGAATAAACCGGGTCGTTTTTTTAATCGGTGTTTCTTTTCAGCAGCAATGTAATATTGAACGCGGGTTCATTTTGCACCTTGCAACGATTTTTCTACGCCAGGAATTTCACATTTTAATCTATTTTTACTCCCTCACTTCCAGTTTACACTGTTCCGGTTTATATAAAATTTTTTTACTCCAGTGGTATAATAATATTCCCTCAAAACACATGCAATTTTGCATTACATCGGTGTAAAATGGGTTGTGGAATAATGCTGGAAAGAGGAGTTGATTTTGGCACCGTAAAAATAATACTAAAAATGGCGTACTTTTTGGTAGTTGATATTTTCATCATCCACGAAAAGAGGTTTTATTATTCCTGTTTCATGGCATTTTACGCTTCTCAATCTAAAAATATCGGGTGTAAGATATTTACGGAAAGAAGATTGGATTTTGGCACCGTAGAAAAAATCGAATTTCTGGCGTACTTTTTCAGTGTATAGTGAGATTACTGCACTCATTCTTTTTCTGTAAAGTTGATAAGTTGCTGCTTGGCCTTTCTCATCGATTCATTGATGTTGAAAATTAGGATAAATCATATATTCGGCCACACCCCTTCGTCAGAATCATCAAACTGGCTCCCGATAAACATTTCCAACACGGAAAGAGTTAGAGACGCCATATGACCCTGACAGATGGTGCGTCGATAAGCCCCAAAAATTATTAACTAGTTTTTGCACGACATTCCCAAGAGGACTTAACAGCAACATCCACACACGATAGTACGTATGTATGCACGTAGAGGCTTGTCTCAATTTAGACTATAAACCACTTGCGTTCGATATTTTAGGAATTTGCTTACCTTGCCACACTCATTAAGAAAAATAAGAAAATAGTTTATCGGTGAAATATCTCAATTTTTTTCTTTTTGTTATATTTGGCCCCGCGATTTCTCCTGTTGGTACTTTCTTAGAATCTGGCTTTTTTGCCCTTTTTCAAGTAGCTGGTATCTAGGCTATTTTTGGTTTGTCCCTTGTATAAATATGACTTCTTTTGGCCTTCTCTGCTCTTGAAAAGATGTTCCGACACCGAAAAAAGAAAAAGAACAGCAGAAAAAACTAGTGTGGTGGTGAGAGGGAGGGACAGAACATTGAAAAAATACGATCCAAAAAATGACGGCCACCAAACACCGGATGCGAGGCATGCGATACTATAGGCGCCCTTTGGGTGAAGAGTTGGCGGTAAAGTGCATCTTCTGATGCTCCACCCTCCCCCAATTATTAAAATCCTAGATCCACCACTGTTCGAGAGCAAAAATTCATAGTTGGAAAAACATGAAAAGTATTAAATGTTAGTGGGGAGTGGTGTGACCAAGATAATTGATGATGCTAAAACATTTTCTGGTTCTGTGGATAAAATCATTTGATGGTCACGCGAGATTGGAAGGGCATTCCTGGCTTCCTACTAAATGGGTAGTGTGCTAAAAAAAGAATACTGCGTCAATTCAATATCAAACCGTCAACAATTAGTTTTAAACGGTGATACAGATAACTTTTCTCGTCGTTTTAGCCTCAAATCTGGGTTTTATGGTATTTATTTGGTCATTTTGTGAAAAATGACCCCTCTTTGGACGTTTTTATAACTCCGTTTGGCCTTTCTCCGCCAAAAAAACTGGCAGCCCTGGGCAGCATCTATAACATTTAGAAGATGGAAGAACACAAAAATTGGGAAACGTTTTTTTAACACTGACGCCTCTAAGCTGTATTCCCCCCCACGCCTCGAAATGGGGTCTGATCCCCTAAAGACACTATAACTGCCAGCACAAGAAATGCCCCCCCACTGATTTTTCCTTAAAAATCCCTTTTCCAGAGCCAGTCCAGTCAAGCCCAGTTCAGTCCGGAGCCAGTCCAGTCCAGTCCAGTCCAGTCAAGTCCAGTCCAGTCAAGTCCAGTTCAGTCCAGAGCCCAGTCCAGTCCAGTCCAGAGCCAGTGTCTGCCGCCTGCTACCGACGGCCACAACACGCTGAGAAAACATTGGTGATAATTGTATCTGGAATATGCTTGAAAGTGAAATATGTGACACTTTAAGAAGTACAAGATATGAGCAATACTGAAATATGAAAGCTGAAACTGTATCAAGCAAGGCAAGGCGCAAGGAAATAAATGTATGAAATCAAAACAGAACGAACACGAAACCGAATAATTGACCATTTTCATCCTTCATATTCTTTGAGTTTACATGTCCAAGTGTGTTTGAAATTCAGCGTGTGTGACGTGTGTATAATTTTTTTACCGGTAATCCTTATCCTCATCCTTATTCCTTGCTCTATCTAGGGGCTGGTAGTCAGGGTTCGATATCTTTTCTCAATCCAGGGGAGGGGGGTGCTCTGGACATGGGCTAACGCTGGCATGGCAAAAAAGGCCAACAAAGAGCTTATGAGAGACCTAGAATTTCAGGGGATCCTGACCACCCAAGCCCCCGGGCATCTCCAGTCATGATGGGAGTGCAGGCATCTGGCGGAGCAGCGACCCCTCGCGTAGAACCCCACCTCCTTTATCCTCTCCCTTCCTCATCTCTGCCGTCGCCTTCCACAGTTTTGAATCAGCTCATACTCATCACAACACTTTAAAAGCCACCCCGGTAGTGTGGAAGTGTTTGCAGTGTATAAATACGTGCATAGATGGATTGCCTCTCTGCATGGCTGGAGGCAATGTAAACCGAGTCAGTGGCGGCGTCAGAAGAAAGCCGAGTCAGTGGCGGCGTCAGAAGAAAGCCGAGTCATTGACGCTGTCAGAAATGAACACTGCTCCGGTGCAGTTTAAGGCAAGCAGGGGCGGATTCAGGAGCGCCGTTGGGGGAGGCGGGGGGCAACTCGGCAGGAAATAGTAAAAACAAAATAGATGAGTGAAACCGGTTAATACCCAGTTGGACCCTTCAGGCATTTAACTGACGCAAACGGCTCCAAGAGACTGAGGAAATCAGGTGAGATGTTGCAATTTGCACCGGCTCTGCCCGCGGGGCAGGCGGTCGGGGCCTGTTGGCCAGCGAGCTGGACTGGATGTCCGACCTGCTCTGAGGGTGGGGGTTGAACTCAGTTCCACCGCGGCGGCGGATGCGCTGGGAACCACTCCGTTTGCACCACTTGCGATTGTACTGATTGCACCGTCAAGGCGAGAAACGCACACGCTGACACCGGGTTTATTTGAAAGTCACATTTGTAAGAAATTCAAATAGTGTGCAGGGATATCACACTTTGTGTGTGTTTACATTGTCTAAAACCAGGTATTTGTATGGTGGTGACAGTGGCGGATCCAAGGGGGGGCAAAAAGGCATTTACCCCTTCAAACGGAAAAGCTCGGGGAAAAACTATGTTTTTGCCCCCCCCAAATATAAGCAAGATTTTGGTAGGTACGTTAACTCTCAACTTTAAACAGAACCAGTTAAATTCAGTGTAAATATGCGGCCTTGGACAGGAAAAAGTGTCTTGAGCCCATATCTTTCACCCCGTGACGTTTTTTTTGCTCTTTGCCTCAAACAGGCAAAATTTTGCGGGCAAGTCATATTGTAGCGCAATTTTTCACTGCTTGGCGTTTTTTTTGCTTTTCGACTTTGGTTTCCCCTTGCCCCTCTCAAACTAACCGGCTGGATCCGGCACTGGGTGGTGATCCTATTAAAAAGAACATATTGGAGAGGTAGCATTCAGGGAAACGACGAGGTGGTGCCGATACAGTTGCTGCTGTGGTGAGGAAGGACGACCCCTGAGAGCGGTGGCCGTCCTTACCCGGCGAAGACACCATCCTGGGGTAGGGGAGGTCTGGGTAATTGCAGCCGTTCTGTTTGGGTTGCGCTGTGACTGTTGACGCACGTCATGAAGCGGCCATCACTTCCCACCGCTGGCGTGTCTGTGTCAGCCTCTGAACACGCCGGCAACATTCAATAGGCTGACTCAAATAGCGTGACTTTTTTAAGCAAAGACGACACCTGCTGCATTGTGAAAGCAGTAGGGGCCGTGGTAGTGGAGTGGTCAGCGTAGCTGGATTCCACGCAGCCCACCCGGGTTCAAGACCCGGCGGCTTCCCTGAATAAGCAGCAAGCTGGCTCCCGAGAAACCATTCCAATGATAAAGAGCTGGCGACGCCATATCATCCTGGAAGTGGGTACGTCGATAAAGCCCAAATAGTATTATGTAAAAGCAGACGTGTCTGTATCGCTTTCTGCACTATTCATGATTCTTTTTCTAGGCTTATTGACCGGAGACGTCTAGAACAGAAATATGAGGGTACCTCTCTGATATTTAGATTCTGGATACCAGGGGGCGTGGTAGTGGAGTGGTCAGCGTAGCTAGCTGCCACGCAGCCGACCCGGGTTCAAGGCCCGGCGGCTTCCCTGAACAAGGAGCAATCAGGCTCCCGCGAAACCCTTCTAACAGCGAAAGAGTTGGCGACGCCATGTGACCCTGGCGGTTGGTGCGTCGATAAGCCTCCCCCGCATTTTTTAACTGGAATGCACTGGTGGATCCAGGACTCGAGTTCGGGAGGGGCCAACGGGACCGAGACTGTGATGAATGGAGATGGGGTGAGGGGGCGGAGGGTTTGGCCTAGCATGACTTCCCTGAGATGGAGAACACGATTGACAGGGATGGGGGAGGGGACATGCAAACTCTAGCAGCAGATAAAATAATTGTTTCGTTCCATCGTGCATAACTTTGCTTTTGGGAGAAATTGCAGTAACATTATTTTACAAATTTCTGCAATTGGTAGCTTGGATTAGATTTATGACGAAGCATTTGGAAGGGAAAATTTATACTTTTCCAGCCTTGATCGATAACTTCTCAGCCTTGGAAACCGGTAAGGACATTGCCTCTTGGCCCCTGGATCTTTCGGTGCTAGGAACCCCAGTAACCTGCCTGCTAGACTGACGGCTGAAGCTGTAGGTACATGACCGTTCCTTCTAGTGATTCACACAGGACAGAAAAAAACATATCATCAATAGAGTGGGACAAAATCTTGGAAATCTATCCTGCTAAATATTTCTGAGCTGATACAGGTGCCTATTTAGGTGAAAATAAGTCCTTCGATATAGCAGCATATATCAAGCTGACATAAAACCTGCCTATACTGTGCAATGGGGAAGTCAATTGCTGTCTAATAAAACTCCACAAGCTCTTTTATGACCGGAAAACTTTCTTATCTCAGCAGACTTGTTGATATCTCAGTTTTTTTTAGTAGATTCAACTCTGATTCACAGCTGAGCGACTGACTGATTCTGACTCGACTCAATGCGTTGAGCTGGTGAGCCGATTATGACTCAGCCAAAATCCAGAAGTGAGTCGACTCAACTCTGGCTCAAATAAATATTGAGTTAGAATCTACTCCGACTCAGAATAACGACAAAGGATACATACACAAAATACCCATTTCCCTCAACACTATGCAAATTATTATGCATTTCAGTAAGCGGGATGACATTATGCAAGAATTTGAAACTTTCAGCGGAAATTTTGAGGAAAATATTGTTATCTACCCTTAAAATAAATTTGATTGATTTCTTACATCACGTTACCGATATAGGTGGAGTGGTAGTTGTTATAATAATTTTGGGCTTATCGCACCATGCCGTATGGCTGCCAACTTCCTGTTAGGTTTGCCGTTGCCTTTTAAGCCGCGGGCCTTAACGTCAGTTGTGGTAGTTAGATTGTCATATGTTGAACTTAAATTTCACTTTTCAGGTTTCAATAGCAGAACTTGGCTTAACCCAAGCTCCTCAGAGCACAGTTCGCCAGGTGGCCGAAGAAAACGGCCTGAATCCAACGCCTTTAACGTCGTTAAACCCCCAAAATTAATAACCTAAAAATGGAAAATAGAGCGGACACTTGCGGCGCAGGTGGGTGAAATTATCACGGATGACAGGCAAAGGTTCCCTGCGGCGTACAGCCGTCACACGTTATGCTAATGTCGAACGCCTATGTCTAAACGAAATAAGACGTGACTCTTGTATCGGAGCTACTCGTCTGATCAGGGATCGAGGTGATTACTCTGGGTCAAACTACATTGAGACAACGCCTGAACTCCGGTGGTATGTTGTTCTGCCGGCGCTTTTCGCTTGACCACGCACACTAGGGCATAAGCGGATCCAAGAGCGCTGATGGGGGAGGGGTGCTACTGGACCAGGGCGCGTCATTTTGGGACGGCAAAACCTCTCAGGTGGGCGCCAAATCCTGTCGTGGGGGCGCCGGTATTCGCATCCCGGGCAGGCGTCCTCGGTTCAGCAAATAACGGCCACTTCACAACCAATGTACCTATATAAAAACCACCAAGCACAAGTTAGGTCGTGAATGCTAAAAGTACATGTCCTAATAGATATAATAGAAGCGTAGTGCGCGCCTGCATGCGACGAAGTACGTGTTGGTCGCACACAGGGAGAAGAAGTGTTTTTAATGCTTAAGAACTTGACGAAAGTGATCCTGTTCCAGCCTAAACTCGGAGTTGGTACTGTGATGGTGTGTTGTTATCTGTCGCGGCTGCTTCATGCATTCATTCTCATTCGCGGCAGACATCTGTGAAATAAGATACAGCTAGATGAAAAATGAAATGTTTACTGACTTTTCGTCTTCAGCCATATTTTAGTAGCTCAATTTTTCGTTTGATTTTTTTCTGCAGCTCACGTGATTTGTAATGACTCTTATAACAATAAGTATCCAGACCAGAGACTTTGAAAATGTTGTCCGCTGTCAAGGTTTGCTTAGGATGAAGGCCTTGATCTATTTATATTGCTTCAATACTACAAGAATACAAGGTTCAAGATGCATACAACTTGGAGACAAGATTTAGAGAGTAATACAGAAATTATGGATCACTCGAAGACAAGATTTATAAAGAAACTGAGAAATATCCAAGGATCACACATTGAAACAATTATACTTTGATAGCACCTACAAGGTCTCCATGTGAAGTGCCCTAAAAAGTTGTATCGACCAAGCTTTCAGCATCATCTTTTTAGTTGTTTATGTTGTTGTTTAATTATCACCGGTGCTCCCCTTCTCCAAACATCTTTACCTCACCCGGGGCTGAGAGCATCTGCGCCGGTGTGGCTGCGCTGTCTCGCCCTGGGTGTTCCTTATCCTAATCCTCACACTCAACCATCCTAATCCTACACTATCTCCTTCCATAGCATTATGGTTATCATCCTCATAGCGACGACATTGGAAGAGCCACTGCGATTAAGTGGAAATGTTCGATAAATACAAATACAAAAAAACGAGCTTATAAACATTGTTCATCGCGTGTACTACTTCTCTGGGAACTTTCTAGAATCAAACAAATACTTGTGAATGATGGTCATTCGAACTCTGAAGTAGGCCAAGAAATCAATACCTATTTGGAAAAGGCACGCAACGTGGAACCCATGAAGAAAGAAGGCAAAATTATTTTATACTACCGTAGTTTCATGATCACTGCTAATAAAGTCGATGAATCATTTCTGAACATGTTACCTGCAACAATGAAAATAATACCTTACAGGTGACCATCTCACGACACTACACGACAAAAAAGCCTAGTAATCTCATAATGAAAGGCAACATCACAGCATGCAATGACACTCTAAAGGGGACCACTGTAGTCCACAAATTCTCCCGTCCCATTGCAGATTGTAGGCTTGATAACGTAGACTATATTGGTGCGACCACTACCTCTCTTTCGCGTCGCCTCACAATGCACTTACAAGAAGGTACTTTTAAGGACCACATGACCATCAAAACTATGCAAATATGCAAATTAAAGCTGACCTGACAATATTGTAGACAATATAAATAAACAATACGGTATTTTTTGAACACCACCGCTCAATACTAACACGAAAACACCTCACACAAACAACGATAATCCTTAAAACATGTTCTGACCACACGCAGCTCATAATAACTGAGGCACTTTACATTCGGGAACACACACCAACAATAAACAAGAAACAACATTCACAACACATGATTAAACTGTAGAATAACACAGCATAAGGCATATAAATTATTTCCTGTGCATATTCCGCGTAAAGAAAAGTGCATTATGCAGCTTGTCATGAAGCGAAGTGATTAATTTGCAACTGTATCCACCATCCACAAATCCACCAATGCAGTATGACGATGTATACCGAACGGCTTGGCTCGATATTTATTAATTGTATGTGCGGACTGTTACCCCAAATGTAAGCTATATGTATTCTGATTAGTTTTTGAAAATGGATTGATTTAAATAATCCGAAACGTTAAGTGTTAATATGCATGTGACAAATGTCAATACGACATCTTATTTTCAACGTGCTAAAGAAAACAAAAAAGATCAACTGGACAATAGGGAACATAAACAAGCTACTCTCGAAAGCAAAAATTGTCATTATATTCAACGTTAATGCTTAAAAGAAAATATATATTTATATGTATAGGAGCTGTACTACTACTGTACAGTATATACCTTTATCTAGCTGACCTGATTTGTTAAGGAGAAATTCACCCGTTGATGATTTCTAGAGAATATAAATAAACAAATAAACACGTGATGGCGGTAACTGCCTACAGTGCTTAACACGCGCATTGACAGGGGTGGGTACCGGCCCCTCGGTTTTTTTGGCGATAGCATAAAAACGGCGGCGAGTAGCGCCGCCGTAATTGGCATACCTTTTCTCTAATCATTTTTACACATTTTCTCAAAATTTTAAGGTTATGTCATTTTAGGTCAGGTCACTAGTACAGGTCAAGTGGCCTGACCTCAAAACAGTTTAAGATGGCATAAGTCGGAACAGGGTGAACTTATCTGATTGAAACTCATACCACATACCATGCTCATACCACCGAGTTCTCTAAAACGTGTTCCGGTATTTTTGATATCGATGACCTAAGGTCAGGTACAAACCATGACCTCTCTATTGAAAATGCATGGGGAAAAATGGTTTTAACTAAATAATTTTGTTCTGAATGGTGATAGAGTGTTTATTTTAGCTTCATTAGATTAGACTGGTCTTTGCAGTTGTAATGATATGTATTTTAGCCTAATTTGACCTTAACCTGACCTAAGGTCAGGTCAAATGTCATATTTGACCTGATTTGACCTAGAAAGGTCATATTGTGCATTATTAGATTTGGATTGCTGCAGGGATTTCAATGGCTTAAATTATTTTGCTCTATCTTTTCTTGTTCACATGCAATGCACGAAAACCTTCATTTGCATGTTATCCCTATGAGGCAATGTTTTGACCTCTGGTGGCCTTAAATGTGATTTGCAAAAAATGGTTCAAATATTTTCGATGGAGAAGTGGATGGGCTTCCCAACGCCGTTTACCTTTTTCGCTACCTATTGTGGTTCTCGAGATCTTAGGGGTGGGGGGCGTGCGGATACCCGTCCCCCTGTCAATGCGAAGGTGGCTCAGTGGTCAATGCGCGTGTTAAAAAACAAATAAAATAGAATACAATTTGAACTATTCTGCGTGTTCTATTCAGTGTGGAGTCAAATAAAAATGGCACCAGCATTTCAGATAATAATGTATTTATCTATATCTCATGCATAGGCGGATCCAGGGGGCAAGGGGGCACATGCCCCCCGATCGACCCTCGGCGCCCCCTGAAAGGTCGATGGCGCCCCCCTGAAATGTCGCTTCCCACCCCCCCAGGATGCGAAAGTCGGCGCCCACCGATAGGACTTGGCGCCCACCTGATAGATTTTGCCGGTCATAAGTGGCGCACCCCTGGTCCGGATGGCGCCCCCCCGGGAAGGTGCCCCCTCCGATCGGCAATCCTGGATCCGCCTATGATCTCATGACCTCCTTCGATGATGAAGGCTAATGGAAAATTAAAAACCAAGTTCTTTCACAAAACTTTAAAAGAAAGCCGCGCGGCGAGATAAAAGTGATAGTCTGTACAACAGCTCAAATGGCCCAAGTAGGTAATAGTTAGCAGCTTCATGAAGGGGCGCTGCCACGGAATTTTTACAGGGGGGACGGACCCGGGCTGGAGCTGACCGAGGGAGACGAATTTTGAGCATATTCGATACCTGACAGCATTAATGACGATGGACCCAAATATTTGGGGAGACGTCACCCCCCTGGTTGGCCAAAAGAGCGGACACGTCACCCCCGTCCCCCCGCTTTCGGTGCCCCTGGATTCATGTGAAAAGGTGCTGGTCGTAGAATGGGCAGGGAGCTTTTAATAGAGTGAGTGTTTTTGGAGGCTGCCAGTACTTTGGTGATTGGGTGCCTGTAACACCAGCTGAGTGTTCTCGCTGGACAGGAGGCGACTGGCGGAGGTGACGGCGAGCATTCTTCCACTGCCACTTTTTCCATTTTTCACTATTTTTCTATTACAGGCAAATGCTTTTTGGCAGGTGCTCAGTACCTAATCTAATGTTGCACCACCAGCCGTGTTTAGAAACTACCCACAGGGCTGGGGCGAGGACTGCAATCTGGACCGCGGCTGCCCAGTCAGCCAACATTTTGTCATATTCACATCAGAGAGTGGTTCATGCTTCTAAGTGGGTCGTGGTGCTTTGAAAATAATACGAATGATACCAACGAATGATTGAAATAACATGATGATTCTTATAAAGCTGTCGTGGTTGGCAAATTTCGAATTCGGCCGCCCATGATGGATTCCTAAAACCTACGCCACTGTTTGGTACCTGTACCTGCCCCGTTCATATAAGTTTAGATTTTAATTGAATCTGTCAGAGTCGTCCTCTTATTTACTCAAACAAAATTATCGGCGAAACATGTGGTGCAACAACTCTTGTTTTGAGTGGAAAGTGTTAAGGTTTTTGCACCTCTGAATGATTTGTCAAGACTCTTCACAGTCCTGGACCTCCCACGGGGGGCACATCAGCATCCAGAGGCCGTCCATCATACCCCCGTCGCCGCAAACGACCAGCGCCGCTCTGATGTGCCGGGCAGAGAACGCTAACGGACCCTGAACACTACCAGCCAAGCAAGAGGCGAAGCGAATTCAAGTTGATCCCCTTAAAGAACGCGCAGACATCGGAGGGACAGATCTCTCCAATGTAAGGGCTGACGTCCTGATCAGAGCGACTGTGTAAGTTTCTCGGCTTCAGCTTTCCTCCAAAAGCGGGAACTCCTTTCCACCTCTGAACAAACAGAGCGACAACACGTGATCTACCTCGGACGGCCCCATAAAAAACAGCCGAGCGGTGGGAATGAGTCAGGTGCAAATAGCCGGCAGTTTGAGGCTGGCAGTGTGCCGTGGCGGTGTGGCTGCGTCCTGGGGGTGACAGATGTCCCCTGGCGTCGGCCGCGGCGGCGCACTCGCCTCCACTACCATCGCCCCTGCTGAGGAGGCGCTGGTTCTATTACAACATATGGCAGCTCACGTGCTGAAGACTGAAGCGAAGTCAACAGGATATGATGTCACGACTTCTGAAGGCTGAATAGAAGACTCATGCTCCAAAACCATCTATGAAATTACTCGTACTTCTTAAAATTGTTCGAAATTCGTTGCAAGCCTGTCATATTTCCGGACCTAGAGCCCCATTTGGAAGCATGAGCTGAGCTGGCGTCTGTATAAGATCCGTCCGGGCGGGGCGGGGGTTAAGATTGTCGTAGGTAGCGTCTGTATAAGATCCGTCCGGCGGGGCGAGGGTTACGATTGTCGTAGGTGGCGTCTGTATAAGATCTGTCCGGGCAGGGCGGGGTTCGATTGTCGTAGGTGGCGTCTGTATAAGATCCGTCCGACGGGGCGGGGGTTACGATTGTCGTAGGTGGCGTCTGTATAAGATCCGTCCGGGCGGGGCGGGGTTACGATTGTCGTAGGTGGCGTCTGTTTAAGATCCGTCCGGGCGGGGCGGGGTTACGATTGTCGTAGGTTGCGTCTGTATAAGATCCGTCCGGGCGGGGCGGGGTTACATTGTCGTAGGTGGCGTCTGTATAAGATCCGTCCGGGCGGGGCGGGGTTACGATTGTCGTAGGTGGCGTCTGTATAAGATCCGTCCGGCGGGGCGGGGTTACGATTGTCGTAGGTGGCGTCTGTATAAGATCCGTCCGGGCGGGGCGGGGTTACGATTGTCGTAGGTGGCGTCTGTATAAGATCCGTCCGGCGGGGCGGGGTTACGATTGTCGTAGGTGGCGTCTGTATAAGATCCGTCCGGGCGGGGCGGGGTTACGATTGTTGTAGGTGACGTCTGTATAAGATCCGTCCGGCGGGGTGGGGGTTAAGATTGTCGTAGGTGCGTCTGTATAAGATCCGTCCGAGCGGGGCGGGGGTTACGATTGTCGTAGGTGGCGTCTGTATAAGATCCGTCCGGCGGGGCGGGGGTTACGATTGTCGTAGGCGGCGTCTGTATAAGATCCGTCCGGGCGGGGCGGGGTTACGATTGTCGTAGGTGCGTCTGTATAAGATCCGTCCGGCGGGGCGGGGTTACGATTGTCGTAGGTGGCGTCTGTATAAGATCCGTCCGGCGGGGCGGGGTTATGATTGTCGTAGGTGGCGTCTGTATAAGATCCGTCCGGCGGGGCGGGGTTACGATTGTCGTAGGCGGCGTCTGTATAAGATCCGTCCGGGCGGGGCGGGGTTACGATTGTCGTAGGCGGCGTCTGTATAAGATCCGTCCGGGCGGGGCGGGGTTACGATTGTCGTAGGTGCGTCTGTATAAGATCCGTCCGGCGGGGCGGGGTTACGATTGTCGTAGGTGGCGTCTGTATAAGATCCGTCCGGGCGGGGCGGGGTTACGATTGTCGTAGGCGGCGTCTGTATAAGATCCGTCCGGCGGGCGGGTTGCGATTGTCGTAGGTGCGTCTGTATAAGATCCGTCCGGCGGGGCGGGGTTACGATTGTCGTAGGCGGCGTCTGTATAAGATCCGTCCGGGCGGGGCGGGTTACGATTGTCGTAGGTGCGTCTGTATAAGATCCGTCCGGCGGGGCGGGGTTACGATTGTCGTAGGTGGCGTCTGTATAAGATCCGTCCGGCGGGGCGGGGTTATGTTGTCGTAGGTTGCGTTGTATAAGATCCGTCCGGCGGGGCGGGGTTCGATTGTCGTAGGCGGCGTCTGTATAAAATCCGTCCGGGCGGGGCGGGGTTACGATTGTCGTAGGCGGCGTCTATATAAGATCCGTCCGGGCGGGGCGGGGTTACGATTGTCGTAGGTGGCGTCTGTATAAGATCCGTCCGGCGGGGCGGGGTTATGATTGTCGCAGGACACGGCCGCTGCCAGCACACACCGTGCTGCGCGTGTTCCAGAGAGCCAAACAACGGCGCCGCGCCAGCGCACACTGGGGCATCTGGCGTCATGTATTGCCAGTGGGCGGATTATGACCCAACCCGTCGTTTTTCCGTATATGTCCTAGGCCCGTTTTCTTTGTCCTGGCCCGTCTTTCTCGTATATTCCTAGGCCCGTCGTGTTTTCTCCGTATATGTCCTGGGCAGTTAGTGATGGGCTCCTTAAACACCTAAGGCTCTTAAAAAAACTGAGCCTTTTCACATCCCTTGAAAGTTCTGAGATAATACATTGTCGTACTGGTGTATATGTATAGCGTGTTTCCTAACGAAGATTTGTTCCCCGAACGTGTTTTATCGTGGGCAGTACGGTATTCCTGGAGCGAAGCAGCTTATGCCAAAATTTTGAGCAGTTGATATGTTGGAATATACTGCGTGAGAAATCAGGAAATGGTGTATTCACAATTTCTTAATCATTATTTTTGGTCAGAGGCGATTGCAGAAGGCCGAAATAGTGGGTTTAACATATAATGGATCGCGTCTTTTGATAGGCAACATACTGCTTACTGGGGAGCTAGGTGATATAAAAATCCTCATACTGTATCCTGAAAAAATCTTCAACGATTCTAGAATGCCAGAAACTTGCCCAGGAACTGTGTAATTTTGACTAATTTCATGCATGCACAAGCGTATTCTAGTTTACCAAACGTGGTGCATGAAATAAGCATGCTGTATCTGTGTTTTGTCGTATGCTGATCAAAGAAAGGTTATTCCCTCAAGAAGACAAAGGAAATGACACTCAGTCTCCTCCTTAAGCTAACCTTTGGGGGATAAAGTTTGGGCAGCATATTTCAGATAAGTAGTCCATGAACCTACGTATATATAATCAACATGTTTCTTAAGCATTGATGATATGCATGCTACCCCCACTAATTTAATATCTTGCATTGGCTTTCATCTTTTTGGGGGTTTTATCATCTATCTCGAAGACTGAGATGTCAAGCAACATCTTACATTCCCTATTCGATGCAACAGACAGCTTTTGAAAAATTTATGTATGTAATTCACCACCTAGGTCTGGTCATGAACTGGTCGTTGAAGTCGACGTTTTCTACAAGGTGTTTGTTTTTAATTAGTTCCCGTGAATGCTGGTAATATTTTTGAGAATCCGCTGATGGGCCAGGAGTTGCTGATAACCTTATCAAAAATGCCGAACGTGTGTTTTTGGCTTCCGTTTCCTCAATTTCCCAAATTTGAACTGGTAACTTTTAGGACGAAAACTTACCTAAAAGAGTATGCTGCTGTTTAATTTTTTTTTAAAATCGCACCCGAAAATTCCAAGAACCTATTATGAAAATTCCGTGCCCTGCCACAGACAGGGGTCCTGAATCTGCCTATGCATATAATCAGGGGTGCCGTCACCTATTTTTAGGGAGAGGGTGGAACTAGCGATTAAAATCTGTGGAACGCCTTTTTAGAGCGTTACAACTATTGTGGTACATCAACTACTGTCTCATTTTCCACGCGGCCCAGGTTCAAGGCCCGGTGGCTTCCCTGAACAAGGAGCAATCAGGCTCCCGAGAAACCTTCCCAACAGGGAAAGAGTTGGCGACGCCATATGACCCTGGTAGTTGGTGCGTCGATAAGCCCCTGAAAAATAACAACTCCTGCAGCCTCATGCATATATAAGAAGGAGAAATTTGTGTTCTTTCATAAGGTATCATCTTTCACGACATTTTTAATCAAACGTAAGGGGGGCCTCACTGTCCGAGAGTGAGGGAATCAGACCCCAGCCACCTGGTCGCGACGTACCGGTATTAAGAACAAATCCCATTAAAATTCCCGCCTGACCGACGAATTAATGTCACAATCAGCCCCGTCTCCCTTACCATTGGTTCAACTCCCCATCGGTACAACTTTCTGATTTAAGGGGGCACTGTGCCCTGGTGCCCCCCTCCCCAATGCCGTCGCCAGTGCTGGTGGGCTCTGCTGATGAGCGGCTGATGACTCTGCTGATGAGCGGCTGATGACTCTGCTGATGAGCGGTTGATGGCTCTGCTGATGAGCGTTGAATGACTGCTGATGAGTGGTTGATGACTGCTGATGAGCGGTTGATGACTGCTGATGAGCGGTTGATGACTGCTGATGAGCGGTTGATGGCTCTGCTGATGAGCGGTTGATGACTCTGCTGATGAGCGGCTGATGGCTCTGCTGATGAGCGGCTGATGGCTCTGCTAATGAGCGTTGGATGACTGCTGATGAGCGGCTGATGGCTCTGCTGATGAGCGGCTGATGGCTCTGCTGATGAGCGTTGGATGACTGCTGATGAACGGTTGATGACTCTGCTGATGAGCGGCTGATGGCTCTGCTGATGAGCGACTGATGGCTCTGCTGATGAGCGTTGAATGACTGCTGATGAGCGGTTGATGACTCTGCTGATGAGCGACTGATGGCTTTGCTGATGAGCGTTGGATGACTGCTGATGAGCGGTTGATGACTCTGCTGATGAGCGGTTGATGACTCTGCTGATGAGCGGCTGATGGCTCTGCTGATGAGCGGCTGATGGCTCTGCTGATGAGCGGCTGATGGCTCTGCTGATGAGCGTTGAATGACTGCTGATGAGTGGTTGATGACTGCTGATGAGCGGTTGATGACTGCTGATGAGCGGTTGATGACTGCTGATGAGCGGTTGATGGCTCTGCTGATGAGCGGTTGATGACTCTGCTGATGAGCGGCTGATGGCTCTGCTGATGAGCGGCTGATGGCTCTGCTAATGAGCGTTGGATGACTGCTGATGAGCGGTTGATAACTCTGCTGATGAGTGGTTGATGACTCTGCTGATGAGCGGCTGATGGCTCTGCTGATGAGCGGTTGATGATTCTGCTGATGAGTGGCTGATGGCTCTGCTGATGAGCGGTTGATGACTCTGCTGATGAGCGGTTGATGACTCTGCTGATGAGCGGCTGATGGCTCTGCTGATGAGCGGTTGATGACTCTGCTGATGAGCGGTTGATGGCTCTGCTGATGAGCGGTTGATGACTCTGCTGATGAGCGGTTGATGGCTCTGCTGATGAGCGGTTGATGACTCTGCTGATGAGCGGTTGATGACTCTGCTGATGAGCGGTTGATGGCTCTGCTGATGAGCGGCTGATGACTCTGCTGATGAGCGGTTGATGACTCTGCTGATGAGCGGTTGATGGCTCTGCTGATGAGCGGTTGATGACTCTGCTGATGAGCGGTTGATGGCTCTGCTGATGAGCGGTTGATGACTCTGCTGATGAGCGGTTGATGACTCTGCTGATGAGCGGCTGATGGCTCTGCTGATGAGCGGCTGATGGCTTCCTACGCTAAAAAACAATATCTGCTTTTACTTGGCAAAATTGATAAAGCATCTGCAGACGGCACATTAAAGACAAAAAGCAATATCACGTGTTGCAAAAACAAAGATCCATGTCTTTATCAATTATCACGTGATTTTGCCCAGTCCTTTTAGCCTGGAGTTACTAAAGCTTGAGCCTCTACCCGGTTGAATATTTTATTCAAAGACAGCAATGGCGCACACTTCTTTGTATCTGTTCTTGGAGGACGATAACGACGCCAGGTGATGGTGGTTGAAGTGAAGAAGTAATGTTAAATATTGTTGATGAGTCGTTTTTGAGAGATCTGAAATGTATTTTTCACTCGGTTTCACTACTTTAAATGTTTAAGGCAGTGCCACAGATAGGAGCCTGCTTAATTTTTCGAATAGATGTATTTCTTGTGCCTAAGGATTTATTTAGACCGGATGGGCCTTTAATTGCTCAATTAAAACATATAATTGAATTGGTAAATTTAAACAAATTAAGGCTTTGGTTGAAACGCTGGAGGAAAAAGGTATTTAAAGGAGGTAAAGGAGGTTTGAAAAAGGTAGGTAGTTTCAAACACTTTTACTCAACATTATATGAACCTGTTGAGTCAACTTTTTTGTCGACTCAGTTGACTCACTGTCTTCATAACTCAACTCAAATCATGACGTGGTGTGAACCGACTCAACTCAACTCAACTCACTGCTCTAACTCTTTTGACTCGAATCAACTTAACTCAGAGTCGAACGAGTCAAAAGCTGAGTTAAACTCCGACTCCGACTCACGAGCCGCACAACACTGTTATCCCAAAACTTTTGCGTTTTTTCGCTATCCCGCATAAGGGCCGAGTTCGAGGGGGAAGGGTGTCCAACCCCCCCTACACCAGGTGCCTCGGAGGCCCACCGATGCGGGTGTAAAATCCAATCTCTTAAATTTAATCCTGCATTTATTACCATTCATTCTGCAAAACATGCCGATAAAACATGAGATTCTATCGTTTTATACTTGAAAATACTCCATTTTGATAGAAAAGGTTATATTCATTCCACAGAAAAATGATATTTGGGTCTCAGCACTGATGAAGAATGGGATAAACCTTGAAGAAGCCCAGTATCAGCCCGGCATGGGCTGATGTCAGGTCTTCAAGCCCGGTTCAAGCCCGCGGGCCTGAGCCGGGCTTTGTCCCCAGGCCTCTGAGCCCAAAAAGTATCAGCTATAGTCAGAATTCACTCAACCCGTGACGAAATTGAAGAACCGATACCAATGAAACAAGTCATCAAACGAAGAAACCAAACATTTTCTCGAACTGCGCCGACATTAGCAGACACGCCCATAGTACAGGGATAGCAGCATGCCTGCAAACAACAAAATGGACGCTTTTATGCCGGCTAGTGGAAGGCTGAATACAGGCCAGTGGAAGGCTGAATACAGACCAGTGGACGGCTGAATACAGGCCAGCGGACGGCTGAATACAGGCCAGCGGACGGCTGAATACAGGCCAGCGGACGGCTGAATACAGGCCAGCGGACGGCTGAATACAGGCCAGCGGACGGCTGAATACAGGCCAGCGGACGGCTGAATACAGGTCAGCGGACGGCTGAATACAGGCTAGCGGACGGCTGAATACAGGCCAGCGGACGGCTGAATACAGGCCAGCGGACGGCTGAATACAGGCCAGCGGACGGCTGAATACAGGCTAGCGGACGGCTGAATACAGGCCAGCGGACGGCTGAATACAGGCCAGCGGACGGCTGAATACAGGCCAGCGGACGGCTGAATACAGGCCAGTGGACGGCTAGACGGCTAGTTATACAAGCTAGTGGAAGGCTGAATACAGGCCAGTGGACAGCTAGACGGCCAGTTATACAAGCTAGTGGAAGGGAGCGACACGGCGTCCTTCGCAGACTTGTTGAGTCGCGACTCAGAGTCAAATCGACTCTGAGTCCACTCGAGTTTTCCTTGGGTCAGAGTTGAGTCGAGGAATATAAGTTCTAGATAGAGGATACCAAAAATCTTGTTTTGCACTTTAGCTTTGAAATGGGTCAAAACAAACTAAAAGCTTCAATTATGTTTTTTCAAAGCACTTCATTGATTTGTCGTGGTTTGAGGACATCCCCTGGTAGATAATATAAACACTGACGACACATCACTGTACCTACTGTCATCTGTATACGGAAAGAAGAAATTTCAAACTGTGAAACTGACAGAGAATACACATCAAGTCTCTCACAAACCACCCTCCTCTCTTTAAATTGTGTTGATCACACTGGTCAACAGCCAAAATGGATCCGGCACGTGAATACCTGTTTCTGCCTATTTCGATACCGCTGATTTCAAATTTAGTAACCGTTTTTTGCCATCGGACCTGGTTTCTTCTCCAGAGCATACCTGGTTTATAGCCCTTACACTTTCCACACACTGTGTATCTCTGTATACGTATTAATCACCAACAGGCACATACCCAATTATAGGTGAAGTCAATGAAAGATAAAAACACATAATCACCAACAGCGTACTCCTAAAACGCGCAAAAAAACATTTCCAACACAACAAACGCAGATAATCGATCTGGTCACTGACCTATAATAGCTGTTTGAGGTGTCGTAAAAGAGGCGATACACTTCTTAAGTCGTCCACTGGGATCCGTCAAAATATCGCAAGTTGGTGAGAAAGATAAAAAGTTGTTAACAACGCGAGGAGCCCGCACAAACACACATGATTGTACCGTGTTCACTCGACAAAAAGGCACATTTAAGAAAGTTGCACTAGCATTCCTGGCAGTTCTAGATGGTACATGAAGCGAGAAACATTCCAAAAGATGAGAGGATGCGATGAGACCTCTAAAAACCTTGCTTGTGAATAAGATGTCATGTTGTACACGCCTTGCCAATAAAGTACGAACATAATAAAACTTCGTCAATTCATCGTAATCTACTGATGGGCAGGCTGGGTCAACATGGTTCGCAAGCTACATAAAAAACTTGTGCTCCATTCTTTCTACACGATCCAGATGACATTTTGCGGCTCCAGCCCAAACCACTGAACAATACTCTAAAACTGACCGGACATTATTTATTTATTTATTTATTTATTTGATTTCTCAGAGATACCCAAGTTGTCGTGGCAAGTACCAGACTTGTTGAGTCGCGACTCAGAGTCAGAGTCGACTCTGAGTCGGCTCAGATTTTCCTTGAGTCAGAGTTGAGTCGACTCACTTCCAGATTTGGATTGAGTCTGAGTCGACTCAAGTGCTCGACCAGTTGAGTCGAGTCAGAATCGGAGTCAGCCTCTGAGCTGTGAGTCAGGAGTTGAGTCGACTCAACACTCTATTTTCTTAACATTTGGGATCACATGGCTGAAACTTAAGAAATTTTCATGACTAATTTTGAAGATTTCATATTGCAATTTGCTAACAATAGGTACTTTATTATTTTCATATCCCCACTACACTCATCCTGGGATCAGTCATTAACAACAATAACATGATATACAACAATAAAATATAATAATATAAAAATAATATAAAAATAGCAATAATATATAATAAAATAAAATAAAACAGCAATAAAATATACAGCTTCAAAACCACACACAATTTATCGTTATTTTCCATTCAATCTTACCAATAGCATGCAAAATAATAAAGAAAAATGTGATTTTGCACACATTCAGACTTTTTTAATTTGAGGGTGCACACCAGACAAAGTCCTACGCTGATAATCATGCAATAATTCACTCTTAGGAAGCCACACCCTTATTCTCTATTTTCCTGCTTTGGTTGACTGAAAACAACAACAAAAAACTAAGTAATATAAGCGCCAGATAGAGGATACCAAAAATCCTGTTTTGCACATAAGCCTTGAAATGGGTCAAAACGGAAACTGAAATGCTCAATTAGCTGTTTTTTTCAAAGTACTTTCTTGATTGGTCATGGTTTGAGCACATCACCTGGTAGATAATATCAACACTGACAACACAGCACTGTACCTACTGTCCTCTGTATACAGAAAGTAAGACTTAGCCCTTTCCCTGGCATTCCCTACGCATCAAGTCTCACAAACCACCACCCTTTAAATTATGTTGATGATTGTTTACCTATTTACCACCGCCTGCCCACTGCACAGCATACCACTGCAGCTCCACCACATGCGCGCCACGCCTGTCACGAAACCATCATCGTGCGCCATAATATGCTAGCTTTCTTATTTTGTAGCCTGACTGTAGCCTGAGGGCAGGATTATTTTCTTAGTTTTTTTTTTAAGTCACGTGACTTTTGAAGTGCTATTTATCGTAATCTTTTGTGTCATTGGAGGTTAGGTTCGCGAAATGTCTTTAGTGCGCCATCTGCAGTTTTCGGGAGGATGACGCGATCGTGCATTGTTTGTTTTGTTTTTTATTGGGGTGGTGCAGCACAGGAGGGTCGTCGGGTCGACTCGTCGTAGTATTTATTTTGAAGCTTAATTTATGACAGGATTGTTCAGAATGCACTGGGGCAGGATTGCCACTCAAAATGTCTAATTTTCAAACATTGAGTCCTGTTCTTTGTGTTTGTAACCTCGCTTATTGCCTCAATTAAGTCATGAATAATTAAGTCAGACTAGTCATGAAGGACATACCTTCAAAATGAAAAGCCCTCAGGCGCCTCATTTCACTCACCATGTTCACATTTAGCACCTTTCTTTATTCGTATGCAGACATAATTTTTTTTTTCAAACATTTATTTCTAGAAACGCTTTTCAGCACATGACATTTGCTAAGCAGAGCTGCAAAAGTAAGCGACCCAAGCACCGACCACCATATCACCCACCATCACTCCTAACCGGTCTTTCTAACTATCAGCTCACACCTCAGATAGCATGACCAACACAGGGTCAGAAGAAGAAAAAAAACATAATCGTGGTAAATATTTACGTTTGAGCAGCCTCTTCTACCTCAGGAACAAAGAAAAGAAGGCTAACATGCTGTTCAACATTTTGCTCGAGTGAGACATAACAGTATATACGCAATGACACAATATTCAGATACATATTCTATGAATGTAATGCCACTTCTTATTGTGCTTGGCACTAGTACTATCCATTACCGCTGCACATTTTTCGGTATCCATATCCAGTTTTAGTTTTATTTTGAAGGTATCGAGTGTAGGAGGTAACCTGGACCTTTGTATAATTAACTTTGCAAGAATGATCATGTGATTGACCAAAATGTTTTGCGTGAAACCGGTGATAACATTTGGCAAATCCAAGCTGATTTCCAAACCAAGGGTTTGAATAAAAACTTCCAAGGACGACCAAAACGGTCGAATCTTTGGACACAAAAAGTATTTGTGTTCAATTGTCTCTAAGTCCTGCTCACAAAGATCACATAATGGACTGTTGCTAATGTTAAACCTGAAAAGTTGCAAGTTTGTTGAGCAGGTTCGAGTGATAATCTTATAGTGAAGTGCTGCATAGTTAGTCGAGTTGGAACAATCTCTCACTGCACAATAAACATCAGACCAAGAGGTCTCTGCAAATTGACCATTCCAGTAATTTTCCCAAGGCTTGGGCTCTTGAAGATCAGTGTTGACTAGAAGTCGATACCAATGTCCAACTCCTTTAGTTTTTGTAAGAGCGAACAATATTATCGGGTGAACCAATGGGCTGGGCAAACGCTGCTTGCCCAGTTCCTGCTTTACCTCGGCCTTCAGAGACCAGGTCAGGCTCAGATAATCCATCAAATTCCCTTGCATTTGAAATTTAACACATAGGTTTGCAAATGTCAGTAAGTTTCCTTTCTCATCAAGGAGGTCATTTACTTTTAGAATGCCTTTTCGGTACCAGTGATTGAGCCGAGACGTTTGATAACGAACAGTAGCGTCAGAGAACCATAAACCAGTAGCCAGATGTTCTTCCTGGACAATAGGATATACCTTTTGGATAGCGGCCCATGCATTGAGCACTTCCTTCCAAAATTCATTGTTAATTGTTAACGCATGCATGGAAAGTGACTTGGAATTCCATTCCCAGATTGTGTTGTCTTTACATATGGTGTTACTGAAAAGCGCAGTCCAAGAATGTGCTGAGACAAGTTGTCTTCTAACCCATGAAGCCTTTAAAGCATTGATATAGTGGTCTAAATCCAACATGCGCAGACCACCATCACTAATACTTCTGACAACAGTCTTTCTCTTGATTTTTTCACTTTTCCCACCCCATAAAAAGTGAAAAAGTTCTCTTTCAAGCGTCTCAACGTGCTCGAATCTGGCTTTGGCAGGGCGGTAAATATGTGCGTGAATTGTGGTATTATTAATGTTTTGATAACAGTAATTCTACCAAGGGTCGTAAGGTTACGGAACCTCCACATATTGACAAGATTTTGAACTTTGGGGACAATGTCTGCATAATTCAAAGTTAAAATGTTACTTAGGTCCTCCCCAAAAACTATTCCAAGAACTCGCAGCGATTTTACCGTAGAAAAACCAAAGTTCAATCGCTCTAAGGCGCGAATTCGCAAAGAGTTAGGTTTATTCCCAATCCACATAGCTTTGCATTTAGCTTCATTTGGATGAAGTCCTGAAAACTTCGAATAAGTGCCCAGATCGTGAAAAAGAGCACGAATGCTGTTAACATTACCGTCTAAGAGACAGATTATGTCATCGGCATATGCCGCAAGCTTGAACTCATTGTCACTTATCTTTACGCCCCCAACATTGTTGTTATGTCGTATTCGGTCGAGCAAGTGCTCCAAAGCCAATATAAACAAATAACAGCTTACTGGGTCGCCTTGTCTACAAGAGCGCTTCAGTTGAATTGGTTGAGACAGATGTCCATTGTAAGTAAGTCGCGCGAAAATTTTAGTGTGAAGTAATTTAAACCACTGTATGATATTCACCGGAAATTTTCTCACAGTTAAACACGCTTCTATGAATCGCCAGCTCATCGAGTCAAAGGCGTTTTCAAAATCGATCGCGAATAAAAGTGCCTCCTCGTTTGTTCTGTTCAGCTCATGCATCAGGTCATACACCAGTCTCGTATTGTCACCTATGAATCTCCCTGGAAGAAAGGCGGTTTGATCACCTTTGACTAAGGTGCTCAAAACTTCTTTTAATCGGTTTGCGAGAACACCGGATATGATCTTATAGGATACATTTAACAGTGTTATAGGCCTATAACCTTTGATTATATTTTTTGGTTTCCCTTTCTTAGGAACGAGACAGATTATGCCCTCGCGAAGTGTGAGGGGTAGTTCTCCTTTTGCTGCGCAATAATTGAATAAGCGAATCAAAAACGGTCGTAGCTTAGACCAAAAAAATTTGTAGAAGTCTGCAGGAAATCCGTCTGAACCCGGCGTTTTTAAATTTTTCATCTTTCTTAAACGGGTACCAAGTTCTTCAGGGGTGACAGCTTCCGTTAACCAGCTTATTTGACTTTGAGTCAATGTCGAAAATGCATCCTTTAGTAAGTAGCCTATCATGTCGGATATTTGGGGCTCACTTCCTTGGGTAAAGAGGGCTGTGAAATGAGCAACAAAAGCGTCCATAATTTCTCCCTGAGTTTTCAAAGTTGAACCATTTACATGTAGCGAAGCAATTGTTTTTGACCTATATTGACGCTTTTCTAAGTTGCAAAAATATGCACTAGGCCTTTCTCCTTGCTCCTGCCACCTACACCTTGACCGTATTATTGCTCCCGTGAGCTTAGCTTGTCTCAAATCCTCGTATTCGCTTCTAGCATTTTTAAGGCTCGAAATAAGAGATGCATCCAGAAACAAGTTTTCGTCGTTTTCAAGAGCTTGAATCTTAACTGAAAGATTCCTTTCGCGGATGTTGAGATCTCTAGCCTTCGAAATGCTGTACGAGATTGTCTCCGTTCTAAGTTTCAAGATAAGAGTCTCCCATAAGAGGGGGTCCTCGATTGTAAAAGCTAGACTATCGAAATTTCTTGTATTATGCCTATGCTTTTTGGAGTACACTGGAACTGCATATTGGTCGACTATTTCTAAAAAGGCATGATTAATCCTGTTAACGTACCCGAAATCTCGTAAAAGTGACACATTAAATTTGTACCACCCTCTTCCTCGGCTCTGATTGTCGATTGTCAGATCCAAAAAGATAATGGAATGGTCAGTACGGTACCCAGGAATGATATCAGTATTCTCCACACACGATGCTAGACTTGTAGAAACCAAAAAGAAATCGAGTCGAGATTGTTTGATTACTGGTTCATAGCGTCTCCATGTAAAACGCTTTACATTAGGGTTGCGCACTCTAAAGATATCTTCAAGCTCATGTTTCTGAACCATGTTCTGCAAGGCACGTTTCGCTCTTGGATTATTTTCCCGAGAATAGTTTTGAGTGTCCAATACTTGATCCATAACCAGATTAAAGTCACCTACTAATATCAGAGGTAGCATGTTTTCGTTTTTGGCAATGATCAGACTACTAAGATCTTTGTAGAAGTCTGGTGAGTCATCATTTGGCCCATAACAACAAACCAGCAAAAACACGGTATCGGCTACATTAATTTTACAGAAAATATAATTACCGTTGGGATCCAGTTTAACTTCCGAAATTGTTAACTCTTGGTTTTTCCCAGTCAAAACTGCAACTCCACGGGAGTTGCTCGTATGTGCAGCAATAATTGCATGATTACCCCAAGCATTTCTGAAGTATTTCTCTTTTCCTTTAGAAACGTGGATATCTTGCAAACAGATCAAGTCTGCGTTATGTTTTCGCAGTTCCATAAAGACATCCTTTCGCTTTTTGAAATCACCCAATCCCCTACAGTTTAACGATACAATTCTACATCGTGTCATAACCTAGGTTTTTAAATGTAAAATCATTTGCAAACCAAGAAAAAGTACAAAGAAGAAATCAGCTATATCCAGCACAGTACCAAGGTACAGTGAGGACAAATGACTCCATCCTACCGTAAGTAACAGTGTGAAAACAGCCTAAAGCTTGTAGTGCGCGAGTCCATCGCGTCACATTTAGGTATCGCGCAACAGATCACGAAGCGTTTCAAAGTCTGGCACTCTGGTCTTGCGACCATGCTGTCTTAGCTTACAAAACACTTCCCCGTCCTTGGAGAATACGCAATGTATGCGCTTCTCGGCCTTTTTCTTGCGAAGCTCCATGAACACAGCATGGCGGTATGCCGTCAGATTTTCGTTTACAAAGAGCTTCTTTGCCGCCACTTCACTGCCCTCGTCCTGGATCGGCTTCGATTTGAACCGCTCCTCGTAGAGCCTATGACGAACTGAATGTTTGGCTGCTGTCTTAAAACGGACGACGATCCGGTGGTTAGCCTCCCGACGGGCGTCAGCCACATCCTCCCGCGACACCGGAACATCGGGCATACAGCGGCCGAGAAACGTGACCGCTGTGCCCACCACGTCCTCGTTCCAGCGCTCGGTGGGTGGGGGAGGGGGAACGGCGTCTCCAGCAAAGATCAAGTCCGGACGTCTCTGTGCAGCATCAATGTCATCCAGCTGCTCCTCTAGCTTCGAGATCCGCTTGTCACGATCGTAGATGCGCCCCTCCAGTTCATTGATGAAGTCATCACGAGCCGAAACATGCTGTTCAAGTTCATATACGCGGGAGTGTAGCCGCTCCATTTCATTGCGTAAAAGTGCGAACTGCTCTGAGATATCGCTCTTCATGCGTTCAGCGAGCTTATTTAAGGCTGTTGTCAGCGCTGCCTCAGTGAGAGGCTGGGCAGAGCCTAGGAGCTGCTGGGAGGAGGGCTGGGCAGCGGTCAAAGCATCTGATCCAGAGGCGGAGTCAGGTGACTGGTCGCGTGACACACGCTGTCTCTTGGTGGGGCTAAGACTGCGCGACGTCTGCGATCGATTTCTGTCGATGCGGGTAATCATTTCACGCACAGACGGCTGGTTTCCTGTTGCCGCCCCCGCCGCTGCGCTGGCACCGCCACTGTCGGTGGCCGGGGCTCCGGTGAAAGCGCGTGGTGCGTGACCTTGGCCGGCGGGCGGCCGGCCACGTGACAGCGGGGAGGGGCGGGACACGTGCTCGGCAGCGTCGGTGGCGGACCGCTGCTGCTGTGAGGCACCGCGACCTCTTCGCTCTTTCCGGGTCCACTTATTCATGTTTCCAAGCACTAGGCTTATTTTGAGCACTCTATTATTGTTCAGAACACTTCAACGGAGCTGGGCGCACTGGTCAGCTTATATTCACACGAAAGCAAAGGTTTGAAGCTGGACCCGCTCCCGCTCTAGCCAGGCGCGGAGCGGGCGGGGACACGTCCGGCCGGGTCGGGTCACCGGAGTCAACTGTATGCAGACATAATTAATGTCATGAAGTAATGCATTGCAATTGACATTTTATGGAAATAAATGTGCAGTAATTAGATAGTTAATCCCATGATTAAATGTACTGGAATGTGTGTACTATGAAAGAATATGTGCATGTATGTACATACTTGTCCACCATTCTGAGTCGGAGTCGACTCAGTCTCAATATTTATTTGAGTCCGAGTTGAGTCGACTCACTTCTGGATTTGAGTTGAGTCGAGTCGGCTCACCATTTTCAACACAGCGAGTTGAGTCATAATCAGAGCCAGCCTTTAAGCCGCGAGTCAGAGTTGAGGGGACTCAAAAAAATTTGAGTCATCAACAAGTCTGGCAAGTACACCTCCGTTTACACTTAACTCAGTGACACAGATCATCGTTCAACATTGATTGTGCTAATTATGGATGACAGACTATTATTATAATTATTGAATGAAAAGTCATGGATTTTACTGATACTGGATTGACACAGTAATACAGTAATGATTATGATTATGAGTATGATTATACACAGTAATGATTATGATTTAAGGTCAGATGAGTTTCTTTATTTTCTGTTTGAAGCTGTAGCTGTTCTTGGTGAGTCTTGCAGTCGCAGGAAGTGCGTTCTAGGTTCTGACGGCTCGGTGCGGGAATCTCTTGTGTGTTGTTTCTAAATTTGGTGGTCTCGTGTTGGAAGTTTGGATGATGGTAGTGTCGGCTGATGCACGTGTTGTCCTGCATGATACCTCATGCCTTTTCTTGATCAGATACTTGTTTGTCTGTGGGCCTTCAGTTAGGTGAAGCAATTTATGAATGGCTGATGAGTCGCATGTTGAAATGAGCTCGGTAAAGGTTGGCCACCCGAGCTCCCGCCTGGCTGCGCTGATTCGGTCGTACTTCTTCTTGCCGGTGACGGTTCGAACTTTTAATTAGCATTAAAAGCCGCCAAGGTGGCCTTCTTGTTCAGCTTACATCTAGGGGAGGCTGTCTGGAAGGTTCTGATTAATAAGCCGAGTGATCTGTTTGCTTTGGAAACCATCGAGTTTATAGGGTCGGAAAAGGTAAGCTTTTGGTCAAGAATGATTCTCAAATCATTTATGGAAGAAACTTTGTCCAAAATTGTTCCGTTGATTTTATAAGCCGAATCAACGACATTGCGTTTTAAACAGATTTTGAAAGACTTGCATTTTGAGGCGTTTAGATTCATCTTCCAGGTAGCAGCCCAACTTGTTACTGCGTCCAGGTCTTTCTGTAACGTGTCAACACCATTTTGGGATTTCACTTGATGGAATATTTTCACACTGCCTAGCCTAGCCTTTTGTGGACAAATATAGATCAAGGATGTCGAGGTTCCGGATTATCTGCACCCAGACAATGCAGCTTATCAATCATGTGAATTTATTGCAACGGAAGGCTACCTCGCATTCAAGTGCATGAACATTGTACATTGAACAAGGTTTGCGCTCGGTCGCACAAGCTCGCCGGTATTGTAGACCGAGAGGTGACGTCGCAACATTGTATGATGAGTATTTTATGTCAGAGTCACCTCCCTTGAAGGTCGAGTCTAAGTAAAAAGTCACAGGTCAAGGTCATACCGCCATTTCAAGGTCATTGACCCTAGTGCCTTTTGTCGCATGATGCCGCCTAATATGACGTATATCATGCTATGACGTCATACGCTAGGTCACTCAATCTTGAGCTCAAAGTCGCAGGTTCAAGACAAAGGTCATGGGTCAAGGTCAAACCTTATTTTCCGCCCGGTTCTACGCCTATGGCGTCTAGGCTGGACCCGTAGCAGGTACGAATCGTGGTTGCATTTCGCTTTAAAAGCCTTCATTACTCCACAAACGATAAGTTTTGGGACGAACGAGAAATCAAATCAAGGAATTATTCATACTCGACAAGACTTTCCGTTGTTTTTACATCTCATCCCTTTTGTTGCATCCCGTAATTTCTAGCGCTGCTTGATATTAAGTTCAGGTATGTTCATTGTCCTGTTGTAGAATTTGCCCTGATAGCTCTTTTTACTTTCCATTCTTCAATCAATTTCTGGGAGTGCAATACCTATCAGCCCTCTTCTCATATGCAGATCGAGTGATTGCTTTGATTCTGCTCTGAAATCCTGTGGTACCGGGTTTTTCCGGGGCCCGGGACCCGACACCAGAAACGTCGACGCGTCGGATGTACTGTAGTAGTTTGGGTAGATATTAGGCCACATTCAGCGCAAAGCCCACGTGATGCTGCTGCTGTCTTTCTGCGCTATACATTTTTGTGCACCACACGTGCGGCTCGACAGTCTGATCAAGTCACCTCAAGTAAAAGGTATCACTTTAAAAGCTCGCAAGTATTCATTTACTTATAGTCCCGGTTGTATATTATCATAAGCATCGGAATAAGGAAGCCCGGTGGCCTTAACCCTATTTCCGTCAGGCTCCCGGCTACCCCTATTTCCGGCAAGGGGGGGCAATATCGGCCCCCCTAAGATCTCGTAATCTAACCGGCCGATTTTGAAAATTCAAAGTGCCATAGATTCCTCTGCTGCTAAACTTTATTTTGAAAAAGAAAATTTCAAAATTTTGATTTTTTAGGAGAAAGTCGTGCAAAATATACAATTTTTGTGTATTTTTTAGATTTTCCATAACCCTTGTCTCTGTTGTACGATTTTCACAAAACTAGGTCAGATTTACAAATAATTGACCCAAAATTTTCATATACTCGAGTTACGCAAAAATTCAAAATTCAATGGCAGTTCCAGGACCAGGACTATGAGGGGAAATATATACAACCTAAAAAGCTTTTGTTACGCGGATTAGAAGCCGTCATATACTGCTTGGCATCTTTGACACATAAATAAATGAGAAAAAAGTGAAAAACTCATCAGGGGCGGATGCAGTAAGGTAAAACAGTGGGGTAAAATACATACCAACAATATGCGAATGGTATGCATGAGTATATTAGTCCCTCGACTAGTTGAAATTTAATTTCTGATAATTTTTACCCTCCCATGGCAGCTCTGGGAAAGGGGGTGACATAGGCGGATCAAGGACTCGTCGTGGGGGGGGGTGGGGTGATTGGAAACACATTTTCAATATACAACGATATTGAGTCGCGGCGGTGATACTGGCTGGGAATATACATTTTGAAAATGTGTAGTGACTGGACACGCCTCTGGTAATCTAGAATTGTGTTATAACTATTTTGACTTTTCATATACCCAATTGTATTCGCCCTGGCACGGCTGTAAGCAGTCTTCTCACTTACTAACGTTTAGTCCTTCTTGATAACATTCCCCCCATTTTGAACTGCTGTAACCGCCCCTGATGAATACAAATAGTGACAATTGTGAATGCACTATCATCTCACATAAAAATGATATAATAAAACCATATAACTGGTATCAGGATCAGCAGAGACGGCTTCCTTTTACAAAAAACCCATCGCATATGACAATACTTGGTTTGTGGATAGAACCTCCCCAAAAACCCAGCCATAGCTCCGCCCCTGGTAAATATATAACCTTGAAAATTTCAGAAAACCTGCCTGTACTAGTTTTAGGAAAAGTCAAGAAGTTTCAAAGTTCTATCGCAAGCCATTTCGGAGATATTCTCGAAAAACCTGAAGGGGGGCAATATTAGCCCCCCTGCCGGAAATAGGGTTAAGGACAAGAAACTCAGAAAGCTAAAGCTCCGGTGAGGATTGCGGCCGTCCAGCAACAAGAGACGCAGAAGGGACGAAGTCACTCTGCGTACGTTGCGACTGGGACACAGCCACTCCATATTCGTCTATCTTTTAGCTAGTGGCGACCCGCCAGAGTGGCCGCCCTGCGGTGATGCTTCATCGCGGGACACGTCCTGGAGGTCTGCCGGGGCTGTGAGACTCGCCTTCTGGAGCCTGCAGCCATGTCTGAATGCTGCGTGGCGCATCATCAGTTGTGTCTGATAGGTTTGGTCTACATCGACTCCTGAAATACGCACACCAAAATAGTGTCATTTGTTTGTTTGCTACGTCGATTTGGAGTTGAAATATACTAATGTTGTGTTCTAGAATAGGCTAACGCTTGCAGTTGGCGGACGTGATAGGTCCCATAATTATCATTATTGTTTTAGAATAAGCTAGATACGTCTTTAATCTTGATCTAAAATAAGCTGAATACGCTTTTCATTAAGTGAGGCCATTTTAAGCACGTTTCGGGGTCTGGTGGGTTTTGCCAACTTCTATGAAATTCACATCATCTATATCGTCTTAGCAACAGAAGAAAAATACATAAGCTTAAAATTTATCAGGACTTAAATGCACCAGGATCTAAAATTCCAGATTACATCAGATCAATACTTCCTGAAACCAGATTATCACAAACCCAACGCATTTTACGAAATCCTGCGTCCCAGTCAACTTCTCTACATCGCACTGAAGCTTTCCATCGATCTTTAATTCCGGCCACCACAAACCTTTGGAACCGTATACCACTAGCAACCCGGGCATCAACACAGTCTATTTAAAAAATACATATCTCGCATTTACTCCCCTCCCACCCCTCTAAAATTTTACAGCATTGGTACAAAACTGAGCAATGAAATCCACACTAAACTACGGCTAGGGGCCTTTAAACTTCAAAGTCATCTCTACAAATTTGGGTTAACAAATTCTCCAGCCTGCCAATGCTCGCACCCGAACGAAACCACAGAACACTTCATCCTGCAGTGCCCCCTTCATGCTGACCTCAGAACAGTTCTATTTAACAAACTATCTAATGTTCTCCACCTTAACTTTGCACAACTGCCAAGTTCCAAGAAATTAGATATCATTATCCAGGGAATAAGGGGTTTAAAGGGTCAAACAGAAATAGAAGTAGCACATTCCGTTCAAAATTTCCTATATTATCATGACCCACGTTTCCATTAATCAGACACCAGTCAGGTTCGAAAGACGCTAGTCAGAACTGAGTCAGAGCAAATCAGCCTTCAGCCTGACTAGTGTCCCCTGGCTCCAAGGTCACGCACTCTCGCTGTAACCTGTTAATGTGTGTGTCGACGCCAACATGTATTCGTCTCCAAATCGCTGCAGGTTTGTCCGTGTCTGGCCAAGAATTCGCGCTCAAAGTGAATATTTGTGAAGTGTTTGCGACGGGTGCACTGTAAAAAAAGTTTACACTTTTTGGATTTCTTTACACACAGCAACTTTTAAACCTTTTTCAAACGGAGGTTGACACCCTTTATTCATGTGCTAAACTACCCCTCTAAAACAGCAAATGGATTTAAGAACGCGAATTTAACATGTAATTTAATACAATTGATTCAGTCATTGAGTAAGGCTATCTATTTTGTGTCGCTGTACACGCCTCATTTTTCCTTCTTTAAGGGTGCGTTATCAATGTTAACCCTATGGGAGCATATTTCGTGAAATATCTCGTAAAGTAACGTGGCTATCGTCGTGATTTTTTCACCAGAAGTAGATAACAAGTGTATCCTTACGACAGTTGCTTTTCAAGCCTGATGCATTTCTAGTTTTTGTACAATTTGACTTTCTTTTTCAAATTTCTCAAACTTAAAGCTTGAATAACTTTTTACAAGATATAATCATTGAAATGGTGTGGGTGGGCCTATGTTCTAGGAGCCAGTCTCCACAACTCTGTTGTTGTACTTTTTTGAATTTTTGCCTTATAAGAAAGATATGAGAAGCTAAAATGTGAAAGCGTTTTCCAAAAATTCAGGGTAAAAATCGGAAAAACGGAAACAACAGAGTTTTGCGGCTATCTCCTCTATACAATTTCCATACAGAATCAAAACCAAAAAAGGCTCGGCGAAAAAGTTATTTCAAGCTTTATAAAACTTTCCCAATAGATGGCACTGGCAATACCGGATTCGCATGAGTGGCCGCTGTGGTATGTCTGTTCATTCATGCTTTGGTGAATGGGACGGGAGCAGTGGCACAGCCAGAAATTCATGAAGGTAGTTGATAGCAGAGAATCTGCAGTTTGAAGTCAAAGTGAATACATTCACGAACGCTAATAGGAAATATTGAACAAAAGGAGAGCCTATAGCCTGGTCACCCCTGGCCACGCCACTGGCACACGGACACCTGTTTACCGGCGTGACCGGTGCCTCCTGCGCCCCGGGCGCGTGCCAGTCACGTGGCAGCCGACTGGGGACATGATTCAGCTGCTCAGGCCCTGCTGAGTGGACAAGGACGTCTCATTGAGCAGTGCCGGATCTAGCCGGTCGGTTTGGGGGCAAGCCAAAGTCGCAACAAAAAACGTCACGCTGTGAAAAATGTTGCTGCAATATAACTTGACGGTAACTTTTGGGGATATCCAAGGCGAAAGGCAAACAAAACCGTGACGGGGTGAAAAATATACGCACAAGATGGTTGGTTTTTGTTATCCATAGCCCAATGTTTACACTAAAGTTGACTGGTTCTGTTTGAAGTTTAGAGTTGAAGGAACAAAAATCTTGCTTATGAACTCAAGAGGAGTCAAGGCAAAAGGAGGTCGATCGCTGTGTGTGTGTGTGTGTGTGTGGGGGGGGCAAAGACGTAGTTTATTCCGAGCTTTCCCGTTGGGGGGGGGGTTGAATTCCTTTTGCCCCTCCCTTCTGGATCCGTCACAGCCATAGAGTTTTCATGGACTTTGACTACCGTGTTTTCAAATCAAGTATTTTAAATGGGGAAATATGAAGGCATTGTAAATAAAAACAATGGGATTGACCCTTACTAATATTACATGATCCCGGGCATCAAAACTGGTTCGGTTTTTACCGCCCCCCACATTCAGTAATCTCAGCAAGGTGTTCTCTAATTGGATCGATAATCTAAGCAAGCGAGAGGTCAGCTACAATGATGTTTCAATGAGTTTTTGTCTTTGAAAAACTGCCAGCAATCTATAAGGGTGCCTCGTACCTCCTCGTACCCAGAAGTGAAATCTAGCAGCTGATGTTCCATCATTTTAAGTCAGTCTAACAATTTGCTGTCCCTCAAAAACCATGATCAGTGCTTTTACAATCACCAGACTGAGCTCGAAAGCATCAGACTTCACCCGACCAATTATCCAATCATGATTGATGATGTTTCGGTAACTTCTGTATTCAATTACCCAGAGAAATAGCAACTTGTTTTATAAAATAATATTGTGGTAATGAGACGAAAATAGCTGATTTGGGCTTGCAAACGTTCCCCAGAAAAAATATGTGGGAATTTTAGAATGACTAAACTACCGAGGGAGAGAGAGAGAGAGAGAGAGAGAGAGAGAGAGAGAGAGAGAGAGAGAGAGAAAGAGGGAGACAAAAAGTCAGACAGGAGTGTTTACCTGTACAGGGGAGCCTTGCTCAGGGGGTGATTTTTAGGTCGAAAACAGCCGAAGCTAGGCCATAGCAAAATTGGGATTTTTTAATGGGACTGGTGTTCTAAATCAAAACAATCATGCATTATTTTTGTGCTATAAAACACACCATGGATTGAATAAAACAATTTTGAAATTGGGTAGGAGTAAGACATTGGGACAACACTTTTCAGTTATCACACATTTGTATTTCCTAAGAAGCAGGGGTGCCGCCACTGAATTTTTGCAGGGGGACGGACCCAGGCTGCTGCTGACCGGGGGAGGCGAATTTTGAGCATATTCGGTACTTGAAAGCATTAATGACAATTGATCCAAAAATTTTTGGGGGACATCCCCCTGGTTGGCCAACAGGGGAGACCCGTCCCTCTGCTTTCGGCGCCCATGCTAAGAGTCACATTAAAAACATGAATGGAGCTTTGCGAATTCTACCTGGATTTTTACTTTACGATTGCTGTAATTATCTAATTATATGACTGACTAATAAATCATAGCATGATCAGAGGGACTGAGGATCATACTGAGCCGATGGCTACCACATGGTGTTATGTTTTGAACCCCAAAATAGTCACTTATGTGAAGACCCTACTCCGTCAACGTCATGGATGCGGTTTTATGCCTATGCAACAATACCGGAAATCATGAATCTCCCGATGTGATACTTGTTCCAATTGGTCCCATAGATTCGACGGGACGGGTGGAGTTTATTCTTCATGGCATCCAAAATAGATTCAGCACAAAGTCGTAATTTGTAAAATGCATTCCTGCGTTCAATTCCTTGCTGTCGCTCGGAAGCTAATTCCGTCTGGTGACCACATTTCAATCACGTCCTTTCTTTCAAGTCTTACGTTCTCTTGTGGACCAGTGAGGGTAGCTAAAAGGCTGAAATCACAAAAAGAGCCTCTGCTGAGGCTAGGCCACTTCACTTCCAGCAAAAACTTATATTTCGTTTTTAACACGCGCCCCGCTGGGGTCCCTTGCATGACGCACCCCGCTGGGGGGTTCCGCCCCCTCCGTATCTCGTTCCCCACGAAAGCTAAATGAAAATTACAGGCGACGTTCGAAAGCTCTTGACAAGACGAAGAGATTTATGGGAATAATTTTAATGCCAGGTCAATATTGAGGTCAGCATAGGTCAAAGAAGGCTCCATAGGCTTACCACAGAGCAGTGTACGTTTCCCTCTCTAGATCTACCCTCAGGGGTGCTAGAGCAAATATTTATGCATCATTGGATTCCTCTCATCGCGGCAAATCCAATGATGCATAATATGACCTTGCTAGGTCAAATAATCAAAATGACCTGACCTCGACCTAGGTCAGGGTCACTGAGTTACCTGATATGGTCATGTTGCATATCAATCGACTCCCCGTGACAATATAAGCACAATGCAAGCAAGATGGGAGCTTTATCTCAATTCAGTGAAAAGTTATTGGCAAAACAATCTCTCTCTCTTCTCTCGTGACCTGATATGACCTTTGAGAGGTCAGATGCTCAAAAACTCAACTTTATGGTCAAGATCGTGGTAAGAATGGACGTTTTGAGGATTTTCAGCTTTATCTATCCAGAATTTACGGTAAACGAGCCCATTCTATTTTCACCTTAGACTTATAATGGGGTGACCAAAAATTGACCCCACCTTAAGTCAACAAAATCACAATTCCGAGATAGCAGGTTTGTAGACCCTAATGGCCTTACCATATTGTGGAAGTTTCAAACTGATCAGTTTCCCTGGGCGCTGCTTCAAACTCGTAATTTTAGGTTTTGAGGTCGGGTCACTTGACCCTGAATAGCTCCTTGACCTGACATGACATTAACTCAAAAATTTGGTCAGATGTGTAAAATTGATCAGGGATAAGCTATTGTAAGTTTTGTTGTTCTGCGTCTCTTAATGTTGGAGATATCTGGGAAAACCAGGAGGGGGTGAATTTCGCCCCCAGCGGGGTGCGTGTTAACGGATTTGGGGGCACAGGGAATATTCTAGTGTTCTTAACTGGTAGCAAAAATGGGTCAGAATCTGGTTAGCTTTCCGTTTTGCTGTGGAAAATGTATTGTCAGAGTTGGAAGCTAAAATTGTATGGTCCTTCTTACTTTCTGGCCAGTTGCGACCTGCCTGGCCGACGCTGGATGGCGCACACCGTTCTGCAACTGGACAATGTGAGCCTTCATGAATCTTCTTACATATGGAATGTTGCTGAGTTGGTGTTTTGATAAGCAATATGACTTTATAGTGTGCACACTTTTGCTTAAAAATGCCCCCGAAAATTGTTCATTATTTGGTTAATTTTGGGCATCCGTTCAAAATTTCGTCGCAATCAGGTCACCGTCTGCGGTCTAAAATCAGCCTGAAGTAAATGTTTCATATTCGCAGCTCATCAAAATCTTACCGGAAAGTTACGTGGGTGTATTTTTCAAATAATATCGACGTAATAGAGCGTTCCAAGTATAATTAACCCTCCCCCACCGGGGCCATCGATGGCCCCCCTAAGGTTTTTCCAGGATAGCAGAAAAACGACGAGGCGCAGCACCGCGGTTGAGGGCTTTTCCTCTCACTGCATCATTTTTCCACCATCCCTGAAATTTTTTACCCCGGGCCACCCAAGTTCATGTCACCAGACGCGGTCAACCAAGGTCACCTCACTTCAACTTTAGAGCTCTGTAAGAGCTACATTTCGAAGTCGATCGATTTGAAACTTCCTAAACTTCATGACCCCTCCAGGGTCTACAAGGTGTATATCCGGGATTTTTATATTTCGTGATCTGAGGTCAGGTCACGAGGTGACCTCTCCTATTGAAAAAGCATGGGGAAAAGCTGTCTTATGATCTAAAAGTCACAAAAACAATTTAAATTGCTCGGCTTGATCAGAGAAGCGTTCTTGGACAACCTTTCACGGATTTCAGGAGGCTATATTTGCCCTTTGACCTCTCCAAGGTCATCCAAGTTCACCAGGGGTCAAAAACAGTATTTGGACAATAACTTTTGACCTATATAAGCTTGAGCGCTGAATCAAACACCATCGTGTATGTTTCGTCACTGGCTTTCATTTAATATACGACAAAGTCACCTTCTGACCTTCGTGACCTCAGGTCATATAAGGTCACGAGGTGACCTCTGGATGTCAAAACACTTGCGGGAGGTCATTACGTTCCGCATAGCAGATAAAGGTCTGGAATTTTGCTATCCAATGGAATTGATCACATCTCAATAGCTCTAATGGCATAAGAGTTATGCCCAGTTTGCTTAAGCATTGCATATTTGAGTGAAAATAGCCGATTTTGACCTAATTTGACCTCTGGAGGTCAAGCCATTGATCTGAGCGCTAAAACATGTGAAGTAATTTCTTACTGAATTCACGCCAGCTTTCTAATGCACTTTGCAGATTTGCGCTAACGCCCATATTTTCGGAGTTAAAGGGGGCCATCGATGGCCCCCGGTGGGGCGAAGGTGGTGCCGGACCCCCGGTGGGGCGCGGGTTAAAGTACAAAGGAAGAATACGTTGTTAAATTGTATCTGATTTGCGTCAAATAGCCTAGTTGACCCAAGACGGTGTTTTTACCGACGTGAGCGTTTGGTATGCTGGCTAATCTTTGGGATGTCGCAGTGCCCCACTCCGCAGTGTCTCAAAAATGGTTTTGCACTGGGATACTGAGTGTAAAATTCACGTTTGAACATATGGTAGACGAGTGGCAAGTTCAAACGGTGTAAGGAGTTAGTTTAAACTCCATTGCATCCCTTACTTAAGATTTGCGCATTTTTCATCCGATGTTTCCTTCCTTCCACACTAGATGATTTTATATACATTATGATTATTGAATTATGCCAAAATAAATCCACTAGAAAAGTGGGTCCAACAGTGAGAAAGAAAAAAGTAAATGAGAAATTCAGAGCGTTTGGGTGTCATTCTCTACTAAGCATTCTATGATTTTGATCATTGTGGCTCCATCGCCATGGTCAAGGATGACACTCTCGTGTCAGAGGAATACAAACGGCAGAACATTAGGCTCTACCAATATCAGTAAGACAAATTTCTGGCCGCCATGAACTGGAATGACAAGAACTTTCAGGGAAAAAGAAAGCGGCGATGTCCCGGGAGCAGAGTGGAAAAATGACGACGACGACCACAGGGCAGAAATTCACTCAATTAGTGTGTCCCCATAGTACACTCCTCATAAGAAAAGGCAAACAATTGTGTGAGTCAGATTTCTGTGTCATATTCTGCCAGCACCTGTTATCGCCGAGGCTGCTGACTAGCGACCTTTCAGGGGGAGCCATCGATCTTTCAGAGGGGCGCCGCGACCATTTCAGGGGGCACCGAGGGTCGAACGAAGGAGGCACGTGCCCCCTTTGCACCCCTGGATCCGCGATTGATTCTCCCACTTTGGGGTGGCCATGTGAGGACTTGCGTGTCCCGTTCCTTGATCCATCAGCTTTATCGCATTCAATGTTCCGAATTTTCAAACGGTAAACTGTCTTCACCCTCGGTGCTTGAAGCTCAAGCCCGATGCAATATTTTTGCTGCTGATGTTGGAATTTCTTTAGCAAAATGACCGTGTATTCCTCTTTTGCTGTGATTTAGACACATTTTTGCTACCCTGACATATTACGGTATTTTCTGTGTCCTTTAAACTCCATAAAAGTCATTCTCGAATCTATAAATTTCCAGCAAGATAATATTTTCTCGTCCAATTGAACTAGGGCCTTCCCTGAAATGATCACAATACTACTTGAAAGGCCGATGACACCCCACTGAAATTTCGCGGGGAAGTCGTGTTGCATCACCCCATAATGCTTGCCGAATATTGCAGAAACGTCGTTCAGTTCTTGAAAATCGGTACGGACTATACAACTTTTATTGTGCGTGTTTTGCAAGAACATGCCTTTAGCTCTTAACATCAGGGAACTATGGCCTCGTGACTGGAGGTATGTGAGGGTTATTTGGACATCAGGACACGTTTTCACACGAACCTCTCACGGCTCCTCTCCTCATGAAAAGGTCACAAAAAAATTCCAAAATTCAATGATAATGATGTGTGGACTCCATTGAATCATATCAGTGTTAATTATAAGTCAGATCTGAGGGCCTATCCATAAATTACGTAACATGTGTTCTTATAATTTTAACCCCCTCCCTCATGGTAATACTTTCTTACGCCCTGTTGTAACGTCTAACAAAATGGTCGCTGCCTTCCCACCCCTTGTTTTTCCTTAGGTACTTTATGGACGGCCTCTTGTTTAGATCATCTTTTGATCCTGCCCTAGGTCAGGGCCTATACCTTGGGAAACTGCTTGAAATACATTAAAAAAGCTTTGGTTTATGTCGAACTGATGTGGTCAGAAAGGGTCTGGACGGGATTGAGATCGTACACGTGTATTGTCGATTACAACACAAACTATCCTATAATCAGAAAGACCTCTCGATCACAGTGAGGACAACTCCGCACATGATCAGGGGTAGAACGCTACCCCTTCTCCGAGCACCAGAAAAATGTTCCACAATAAATACTTGGGTAAACACATGGAGCTGCACGCCTTAGGGTTCGGTGGGTGAGTGAGTCAGTGAACCCCTTTCCATGACCGCTACGAGGCGGGGGATCCCTAAGCTACGCCAAGGCGGTCACAAATGCGGGCACCCGGCCCATGTGTCATGTGTATGTGCATGTGTGTGTACGCGCGGAAAATGACGACCCACCGACGCAAGGCGGGCCAAGAGCATAACATTTCGTCACGACAGTGGCCGAAGTGGGAAGTAGGAAATAGGCGCGGATCCTACCGCTGACTAGCTGCTAACTAGCGCAAATAGCGTAGCCAATCCACAGCCATGCTTGAATTGCCATTTGGCTAGCTTTGGTCCATCCCAGGTGACAATGGTGCGAGCTGCAACCGCTTTCTCATTTAGAGAAATCAAGACATTTGCCCAATAGCAGGCTGCCCTCGAAAAAAATACTGGGCCCGCCTCTGCGAGAGCACCTGTTACTGCGACGCGTCTGACCTTGCCCGCAGCGGTTCTTGGTCACCTGAATCACTATCAAGATCAATCAATCATTCATTCAATCAATCATTCAATCAATCAATCATTGACTTCACCTATAATTGGGTATGTGCCTGTTGGTGATTAATACATATACAGAGATACAGAGAATGATCACTATCAAGATGAATGAGCGAATGACCTGACATCTGTTGTTGGGGAAACAGGGTATTAGTTCTGCTGGGTCATGTCGTGTGGCGCATGTGTCGAGGGTAACGCACCCTTAAACTGCTAATTTGGTAATCTAGCCATTAAGACAATAATAAAAATGAGCCAGCGAAGAAACACACCAGGATCACAGGATCACCAGAAGCACACCACATACCATTTTAGAAAAGGTAGTCTGTGACCTCTTTTGGCCCATTGTCTACCATCTATTCCCAGCAGTCAACATGGATTTCTCCCAAATCGTTCATGCATCTCAAATCTTGCCAACTTTCTAAAACACAGCTGGGATTCGATCCAGGAGGGCGTGCAGACTGACTCTGTCTACACTGATTATTCTTCGGCTTTTACGAGTGTAAACCACACGCTTCTTCTTCACAAACTAAAATCTTTCAAAATTACTGGTCGTGCGCACTCCTGGATTGAATCCTACCTGACTGGTCGTCGCCAACGAGTTATACTAGAGGGCCAATCTTCCGAATGGTGCGCTGCAAGGTCCGGGGTGCCTGAGGGCAGCGTGTGTGGCCTGCTCTTGTTTATCTGCTACACAGCAGACATCCCCCTCATCATTCGAACCAACTGTATAAGCTTCGCCGACGATCTTAAGTTGTACCACCGAATTTCGACAAAAACAGACAGTGATGCCCTTCAGGCTGACATCAACAATTTAGTAGAATGGTCTAAAATTTGGCGTTTAAAATTGAATCCAGATAAATGTAGCGTTATATCATTTTCTCTCCGAAAATCTCCGATCCTTACCACCTATGTACTGGATGGTACGCCGCTGGAGCGCCGTACAGAGACTAGGGATCTCGGTGTTATACTCGACAGTAAACTGACTTTCGCTCCACACATAGACCACACCGTGGCCAAGGCCAATAGAATGCTTGGCCTCCTCATACGAAGTTTTCAGACCTCGCGCCAGTGCTGCCGAATCAAACTCAAGCACACTTCTATTCTTTGTGCTTATTATGCCCATGTAAGATCCATCCTAGAGTATGGTTGCGTTGTATGGGCAGGGTCTGCTGCATCCCACCTGAAGCGCCTAGAAAGGGTGCAGCATAAACTTCTCATCTGGTTGACCTCATTTTTGGACCGTCCGTCAGCCAGGCTTGACTATCCATCTCTTTTGACTCACTACAAAGTGCGTAGTATTAAGGCTCGTTTTGCTCAGCATGACCTCTTGTTTTTGTTTAATCTTCATCACGGAAAGTTGGATTGTTCTGATCTGGTTTCCGAGTTCGGTTTGTCTGTGCCGCGTCGAACGTCGCGTTCTTCCTCTTTGTGGGCAGTTCGGTTTGCGCGTGTTGGTACTGTGCAGCGCAGCCTCTTCATCCGCGTGGCCGTCACATGTAACAGTTTCTTCAACGCATTTCGTAATGTTGATTTGTTCGCAGACTCGGGCTACACATTTAAAACTAATGCTATCAAATTCACGGCAACCTTAGGAACTTTCTCAGGATAGGCATTTGTGCAAATGTTGAGCTTTATGGATGTTCGTGGAATGCTTCCATTGCTGAATGTATTTATTATCTGACTTTGCTGTTTTAAATCACTTGACTGCATCAGTAATTGGGCAATGCCTGTTGATGTTTTTTACCAATACAGAATACAGAATACAGAATACAGGTCTCGACTTCAAAATTGCTTTTACGACAATCGAATGAATACCTACACCTCTTAAACCCACAATTGGTGCCATTCAGTCGCCATCTCAATCCAAAATATAGTCTGTGCTCGCTTTAATATTTTAATTTTCTTCAGGACCACTGCCGAGACGCAGGTAAATGTTGCCGGGGCCAATCCAGCCTACCGGCGCCGGAGTCAGAATTTTGAGAACAGTGGAGCTTTCTCTCCATTCCCCTATCAAGGCTCCTTGCAAATGAGGAGCGTGCAGGCTGGGAATGACCCAAATAAATACGTGTAAAATAATCCTTAATATATGCCAGGCTAGCCAAATCCTGCAATTCGCAGGGAATCGAATTGATGATTGAGAATTAGCTCTACTTTTCATTCAACAAAAATCAATCCCCAAGACGCAACCGTGCTCCTGCATTTAATTACCCTTCGTAAGTCATATGTTCTTTGGCTTATCTTGACTTGGGCTGCACGAAAGGGTGACGGAACTAGCTTTGCAGTTATTCATCGAAATAACTTTAATCCCGCTTGTATTTTTCCGTTTGAGCTACTTTGAGCAGCATAACCGCGCCCCCTTGACCAACATAGATTATTTTATGCCGTCTGGATAATAATGCAAAATAAGTATAATATGATCGTGTGCATAGAAGGTAGTTGCCAGGGGTAATACATGAAAGTTGATAAAAATAATTTAGGCTTCATCCCTTCATGCTTATTTCATCTTGGTTTTAGTCCTGTCACGTAGTATTAGCACTCACCCCGGTGGGCCTCCGTGTTACCTTCGCCCTGCTGGGGGGAAGGGGTGAAAATCCCCGTTCTTACCCCCTCCTCCTCCCCGTTGATCTCGGCTCATATGTGGGATGGCGAAAAACGCCAATTCTGGTGGATAGCTCGTAAAAATTCATCAGGAAACTGCATGAGCAACTTTCAGGCTCAGGACAATAGTTAGGTCATGACAGGTCCAATAAGGAGACAGGTTAGATAATAATTTCTGGGCTCTTAGGCTCTGGGCTCTATTTCTGGACAGAATTGATTTAGAATCAACGTTTAGGCACCATTCGCTTTCTCTCGTTACAGCGAATACAGTGATTAATATCATAAATATGCTAGGTCAAAACATAAAAAAATTTCCTGACATAAGTTCAGGTCAAAGTCACATCATCAAAGTCATCTGATCTAGCATCGCAAATGTGCACATCAATCGACTTGAAATGATAGTTCAAACGTAGGGGTATCAAAATAAAAGTTTTATCGTCATTTTCCTGCCAACGTATGGACCCAAGTCTGAAAACCCGCTTAAGTAGTCCCAGATGACCTCTCAGAGATCACAGGATCAAACTCGCAGTTGAATGATGAATATCCTGGAAGTTGGTTACCAAATACGACGAAGGCTGGTGCCCGCCGAAAATCCCAAAGGCTGACTCCAGCCCCGGACGTTGAAGCTCTCAAGAGGACCACGTTAACTCGGGGCCGTCAAATAGATAACAAACAACCGTATAAAACCTGGCGTCGGCTGCAGCGCGGCTGGGAGGGAACTCCAGGGCCTGGGCCGCCTCGTACTCACCGGTTCAGCACAGCCACCAGGGTCCAGTGTGGAACTCCAGGGCCTGGGCCGCCTCGTACTCACCGGTTCAGCACAGCCACCAGGGTACAGTGTGGAACTCCAGGGCCCGGGCCGCCGGGCACTCACCGGTTCAGCACAGCCACCAGGGTCCAGTGTGGAACTCCAGGGCCCGGCCGCCGGGCACTCACCGGTTCAGCACAGCCACCAGGGTACAGTATGGAACTCCAGGGCCTGGGCCGCCTCGTACTCACCGGTTCAGCACAGCCACCAGGGTCCAGTATGGAACTCCAGAGCCTGGGCCGCCTCGTACTCACCGGTTCAGCACAGCCACCAGGGTACAGTGTGGAACTCCAGGGCCCGGGCCGCCGGGCACTCACCGGTTCAGCATAGGCACCAGGGTCTAGTATGCAGTGGCGGCGGGTAAGAAAGGGGGGGGGCAGTTGCCCCCAAAAATTATCAGAGGGGGCCCCCGGAAAAATACGCAATTTTAGCTTGGTTCTTTTCTGAAGGTTCATGAGCGACCTGACTGAGCCCTCAGCAGTTTCTCGGTTTGGACCGTGTCCGAGCTTTATCTCAGGGGCCCTGAGCTTGGGCTCGGGCCCCCTAGCTTGGGCTCGGGACCCTCTAGCTTGGCCTTTACCAGCTTAGCCTGGAGCCCGAGCCTGGTCTCAGGGGGCCCGAACTTAGTCTAAAGGGCCACCGAGCCTGGTATCAGGGCCCCCACTCTGTCTCAGGGGCCCCGAGCTGTTCCTCGCCCCCGAGCTTTGTCGCAGGGACCCCAAGCTTGGTCTAGGAGCTACCAGCTAGTCTAGGCCAACCAAGCTTAGCCTTAAGAGCCCCCGAGCTGGTCTCAGGGGCCCGAGATTGTCTAGGCTCCGGAGCTTGTCTAGGCCCCTGAGCTGGTCTCGGGCCCTCCAAGATTGGTTAGGGGCTTCCCAGATTGGACTAAGGGCCGAGATTGGTCTTAAGGACCTTTAGCTTGGTTTCAGGGCCTCCAGCTTGGTTTCGAGGCCGAGCTTGGTCTCAGGATCCCCGAGCTCTCAGGCCCTGAGCTTGGGCTCGGGGGCATTCGAGCTTGATTTCTAGAGCCCTCCAAGCTTGGTCTCAGGGGCCCCTGAGCTGTGTCTCAGGGCTCCGAACTTCGTCTCAGGGGCCTCCAAATTGGTCTAAGGGGCTCCTGAGATTGGTCTTAGGGGCCTCCAGCTTTGTTTCAGAGGCCCCCAAACTTGGTCTCAGGCCCTGAGCTTGGTCTCAGGGCCCCTGAGCTTGGGCTCGGGGGCCTTCGAGCTTGATCTCTAGGAGCCCCCCTCCAAGCTTGGTCTCAGGGGGCCCCCGAGCTGTGTCTCAGGGCTCCGAACTTGGTCTCAGGGGGCCTCCAAGATTGGTCTAAGGGGCTCCCGAGATTGGTCTTAGGGGGCCTCCAAGCTTTGTTTCAGAGGCCCCCAAACTTGGTCTCAGGGGCCCCGAGCTTGGTCTCAGGGCCCCTGAGCTTGGGCTCGAGGGCCTTCGAGCTTGGTCTCTAGGAGCCCCCAAGCTCAAGCTCCGTCTCAAGGAGCCCCGAGCTGTGTCTCAGGGCCCAGAACTTGGTATTGTGTGTGCTCAAGTCAGTATGCCTGTCATTTGCGTTTTTTCTGTGTCGATATAGACGACAGCATCAAAGCGCCCCTAGTTCTCATTCTGCGGGAGACGGAATTTTCCGAAAAAATACTCAGAATATAATAATTCGTGTTACTTACCATGTTTTATTGTGTAGATGCATACGAACAAACAGCGTTCACTTTTAAAAAAGAACTATTTGCGTCGGAAGGGCGTTGCTGTACCTTTATTATAATTTTGCTAAACTCCTAACGTGACGTTCGGGCTTAAAGCTTTGACGTTCAATGTCCGAGGCTTACGTGAACCTATAAGACGCAGATCCATATTTCGACACCTACATGTTAAATACGCTGCTTATTTTGCTGTACTGCAGGAAACATATTCCAGCTTGGAATACGAGATCGTGTGGAAAATCGAATGGGGGAGGCAAAACCATTTTTTTGTACGGCCCAACTAAACAACAGGGAGGAATGACCATTTTTGTACTGGGCCAAATACAACTTTAACCATTCGTGACGCTTCTGCAGGAGCGGAACCAGGGTTTTGCCAGGGGAGTGGCTGAGCTTTGGAAAATGGCGAAAAAGGGGGAATAGGGCGAAAATGGCGAAAATGGGGCAAAAGGGGCTGAAGCCCCCTCAGCCCCCCTGGATCCGCCCCTGCGCTTAGGCCTCTGACCTCAGGCAGCAAGTCCCAACCAATCTATTGCAGTTTTTTAAGAGGGACCCTTGCTGCCGAGGGGGCCCCATCGTCAAGGGGCCCCCCTGGAAAAATTATTGCCTCCCATCCGAAAAGAGCATCCGCCGCCACTGCCAGTATGGAACTCCAGGGCCTGGGCCGCCTCGTACTCACCGGTTCAGCACAGCCACCAGGGTCCAGTGTGGAACTCCAGGGCCTGGGCCGCCTCGTACTCACCGGTTCAGCACAGCCACCAGGATACAGTATGGAACTCCAGGGCCCGGGCCGCCGGGCACTCACCGGTTCAGCATAGGCACCGGTCCAGTATGCAGTATGAACCCAGAGCCTGGGCCGCCTTACTCACCGGTTCAGCACAGCCACCAGGGTCCAGTGTGGAACTCCAGGGCCTGGGCCGCCTGTACTCACCGGTTCAGCACAGCCACCAGGGTCCAGTGTGGAACTCCAGGGCCCGGGCCGCCTGTACTCACCGGTTCAGCATAGGCACCAGGGTCCAGTCGTAGCCGTCCAGCACCTTGGAGACGGCATCGTAGATGCCCTTCTCTCCACCAGCTGCGGTCTGGCCAGCGGCCCCTGAGGTGGCGCTGCCACTCGACTCCGCCATCCCGGGCTTCAGCTTCAGAGATCACACTCAGACAATGGTCGCTGACCGCGATGGGACACTGCCTTCTCAGATGTACACCAGCGAGCCGACACAACAGACAACAGCCGGACTGTGGCAGGCTGACGCAGCCGTTGTGGGCCGGCGCCGGCCGCAGTTAGGTGGGCTTTGTCCGTGGGCACCAGCGCAGATCAACGGCCGACTGTCCTCCGCTCACTCCACTGAATAAAGCCGCCGCTTGTCTGCGCCCAGTTATTTATCGCGGCGTGACGTCACGCTCTGGCTCCACCCCGCCCAGCCCGGCAGCCAATCAGCGGCTCCGCCGGCCGCTTAAAGAAATCGACAGCCGAACAAGGCCGATGATTGGCGAGGGCAGCGGCGTGGCAGCCAATCCAGCTGGGACGGGCTCAGGTGCAGCACCTCAGAGCCTGTGGCGAGTGCAACGTGTTGACACCACGGGTATCGCCCGATTCATCTGTGCTACGCAAAAGAAATATAGGGCGTGCGAGACGTGAGTACTGGTATATTTTCAATAACGAGCCGGCGACATGGGCGTCAAAAGCGGAATGTTTCATCAGTGTCAGTGAGTATTTGGGTCTCAGCTGCCCTGAGGCCATTGTCTGAGCAGCTTCAACGCCCAATGTGCTATACAAACACTGCAAACACAGTACCCGGACGAAAAATGTGCCAGATTGGAGAGCTTAAGGTATGGAAATATTGCCCATCTCCTGTAAACCTCACATCGCTGATGAGGGCAACAGTCTACCCAGCTTATCGCTTTTCCATCCTTTGCACTCCAGTGCAGCCACGCAAAGCCAAAGCTTGTTTTACTGAGCCCGCCCCCAGGTGGCACTCAGTGTCGGCTGCGGCGGGCTCTGGGGGCCGGGGAGCGCGCAGAAGCGTCTTTTGGCATTTTTTCTGTGATTTTTTGGAATTTTCGACTTCTCTTGTTCTCGAACCCGCTGATTTCAAGTCTAAAACCGAAAATTAAATTTTTGAATTTTTTTGCCCGTGTCGATGCTTTGAAGCTTTTTTTAAACAGAAAAGTAGTAGGGGAAAGTGGGGGAATTCGGACCACTTAATTTCGAAACACTGTAAAAGATGATTTTTCTTTATTTACATTAAATTGGATTATATCTTGTCGACAGCCGGACATTTAGGTGCAGCTCTATGTAGTGAGATTTTGTGAAAACGACCTCATTTTTTATAGAAGTCACAAAAGATGAGACAATGTCAAAATTTGATCCTCAAAAATCACGGGGTAAATCGGACCACCCCTGGTCCAAATTACCCCACCGCTGTTCCGGATCATCCCGCCTAACATTGTCAGCAAAAACTTATAAATACGCACATATTTTGGAGTTAAAATGAAACAAGGCTTGTTGAATTAAACACTGTATTGCTTGTATTAATCACAACAACAAATCACAGGATTTTTAGTGCGGTACGAAACTACTGTATGGTCTATCTATTTCACACAGCCCAAACATCACAGGATTATTTGTACAAGAAAGTACTTCGGTAAACATGTACCTATTCACGTTGAACAGCATCTTCCTATCCATGTCCATCCGGTCTCATCGCAATTGAAAATTGCGTGAGACTGTGCGGCGGAAATTTTTTACTGTCTAGTTCTTTCTCTAACACGTTAAAAAACTTCCCCATCATGACTCTGTTGAACGGCCTCGCCTTATAGCGACAGATCTTGCTTCCGGTACTCAGAGTGCAATGTTTGGATTCCGCCCCAAGAACCCATCCAGCCAGTCCTTGACTGCGGGACCAGTTTCCCTGTTGAAGTTGTGCGTTATATAATTTCTTTCTACCAACTGAAACGCCAAAAAGTGGGCATCCCTTTGTATCTATCCAAAGAAGCACGCTTCCATTTTAACCCTCACCCCCGGTGGGGGTGTTTGAACACCCCTTTGGGTTTTTCCGGCGGCACCATAAACAGCGGCGTGAAGCGCCGCCGTACTTGGCACACATTATCCTTGATCCATTCCGCAACTTTTCTCAAAATTTTAAGCTTGGGTCATCTCAGGTCAAGGTCATGAGTGCAGGTCAAGTGACCTGCCGGATAGACTTTTTCTGGATGGCGTCTGGAAATTGAAAGTTCCCTTCACATGCCTCTTGAGTATAGACTTTGACACATTTTGTGGCTTCGCTGCCTTTTGATATCCCATTTTACCTGACTTTACCATATTTATGGCAGCTGCCATATTTTCCTCGGTCCACTGTGGACCTTTCGTATTCTTTCTGTACTTCCGTGGCATCGCTGAAAACCAGACAACCAATATCGCTTTCAGTTTTCTCGTCAATAAATTCCAACAGCTGCCGTAGGAGACCACCCAAATCGTAACGGTACCTCCACTGGCGTCAGAAGACACGAGGAAGGACCCCAGGAAGATGGAAGGCGGAGACCTCAGAGACCTCTTCAGTCCTACTACTCACCGCCCCGCGTGTCCGCGACGAGAGACTAATGGAGAGGAGCATGGACAGGAGGGAAGCACAACTGCCCGAGGGAGCTGAAATAGCAGATAGAGGCCAAGGAAGAGACGAACGACAGGAGCAACGACCCACATCAGAGGGACACTTTCAGCCAGCTAGACAGGCAGAGCAGTGTTTCAGCATGGCCATCTGTCGGACAGGTCATGCAAAGAGAGGTGCATAGGCCAGCCGGTAGGGGCGCAGGTCTTCGTCGGCGTGTAGGCAACGATATTAGGAGTTTCTGTGCACCTCACAGCGCACATAGGAAAAACGATTAAGCTACGTCAAAGTGTAGGTAATAGAGAATTTAAGATGCATGTTTTCTATTTAATACCACTGCGAGTTTAGATTTGTCAAGATCATCATGAAGACGTGGTACTTTAGTTGCAACTGGTAATTTTTCAGAGCGTTAACGAAGTATATTGTGTGATCGTTTTGTATTGTAAGGTCGATGTCGAGCCGGTTTTGTGCACCTATTGATGATAGCGTCGAAGGAAACTGACCTTGTGAACACGTTCTGAGCTCCTCTAGTCTTCAGTCGGGGGATATAAATATAGGTTCCTTTAACCCTCGCCCCACCGGGGGGGCCATCGATGGCCCCCCTAAGGTTTTTCCGGGATAGCAGAAAAACGACGAGGCGCAGCACCGCGGTTGAGGGCTCTACCTCTCACTGCATCATTTTCCCATCATCCCTGAAATTTTTTACCCCGGGTCACCCAAGGTCAGGTCACCAGACGAGGTCAACCAAGGTCACCTCACTTCACTTTAGAGCTCTGTAAGAGCTACATTTCAACGTCGATCGATTTGAAACTTCCTACACTTCATGACCCCTCCAGGGTCTACAAGGTGTATATCCGGGATTTTTCGATTTCGTGCCCTGAGGTCAGGTCACGAGGCGACCTCTCCCATTGGAAAAGCATAGGGAAAAGCTATTTCATGATATAAAAGCCACAAAAATGATTGCAAATACTCAGACTGCTCAGAACAACGTTTTTGGACACCCTTTCACGGATCCCAGGGGTCATATTTGCCCTTTGACTTTTCCAAGGTCATCCAAGGTCACCGGAGGTCAAAAACAATATTTTGACAATAACTTTTGACCTAATTGAGCTAGAGCGGTGAAACAAACACCATCGTGTTTGTCTTGTCACTGGCTTTCATTTGATATACGGCAAGGTCACTTTTTGACCTTTCGTGACCTCAGATCATATTAGGTCACGAGGTGACCTCTGGCGGTCAAACCACTGGCGGGAGGTCTTTACGTTCCACATAGCGGAAAAAGTACAGGCAATTTTTTATCAAATGTAGGGGAAGCGGGGGTAACACCGCCATGTGGGTAACCCCGCCATACCCCCTAGCGGAATAGTTAAGAACTGTACACAACTTTTGGCGCCATTTCCCGGTCGGCACTTAGCGGCGACTGAGCGTGATCCCGTTGCAGCACGAATTTCGGTAAGTTTCAGAAAACTAGGGGCATATTTTGAAAATAAGAGAACCTTTTATAAGAATTGTCGTGCCATTGAACCATGCTGTAAGTTATTCACTGCTCTAACCCTAGTGATTTCTCATTTTTCTAGAACGTTGCAGCTTTTGATTTGACTTTGCCGCACCACGTCGCCATTGCTGTTCTACTTTTCCAGCGGTTGTGGTGATTGTCGCTCACTGTCGATGCGGGTAACACCGCCATGCCGTGGCGGTGTTGCCCCCAGGGGTGGCGGTGTTACCCCATTGGATATCGGAGACTCATTTGCTTTTTATAAACATTCGAATCATTCCAGTTTACGTGCAAGCAACTCAGAAATAAGGAAATAGCCTAAACCTAAAGTGGGGGAAGGGTTTACCGTAGGCAAAAAAGGAAACTGTCCAAATTACGGGTCTGGATTGGCTGCGTTGTTCTTGACAAGTCTCTACCTTTGGGCGTGTATTGTAAGTGAAAATCATTTAAATTTTTTGCCACTCATATTTTTACTTGAGAAGTGCGTGTTTTCTTTCAGACAGTCATATCAACGTTTGGAATGCCTCGGAAGTATGTGAGAAAAACTGCACGAGGTGCTTGGAGTTCCGAATGTGTAACAAACGCTATCAAAGCTGTTCTGGAAAGGGGAATGTCGGTCAAAAAAGCCAGCATACGGTACCAGATACCGAGATCCACATTGCGGGACCGGATTAAGAACGTCGGATCAGGCCAAATGGCAGACATTGCTCCTCCTAGATTAGGTCCTGGGACAGTGATCCCAGATGAATTTGAGCAGGACCTGGCAGAAAGGCTGGTCCACCTATCAAAACTGTTCTATGGTATTACTACCGAAAAGCTCGCCTCTGTCGCGTATGACTTTGCGGAGAGGCAGCGGATCAGCCATCCCTTCAATCGTGAGACTCGCACAGCCGGCCGTGACTGGGTGAAGAGTTTTCTCGCGAGACACCCTGAGGTCTGTACGAAAACCAGAAAACTTGAGCATGGCTCGAATTGAAGCGATAAACCACTCAAATCTGTAGACGTTCTACGACAACCTCGCCGATGTCATGGAAAAGGGAAATTACCCACCTCACCGGATCTACAACGTAGATGAAACCGGCGTAACTCCCGTTGTTTCTGGATCAAAAATCCTAGCCCTAAAAGGGTCGAAAAGAGTTGGCAGAGTTGCGTCATTTGAAAAAGGAAAGACGACAACTGTGGTCGGCTGTGTCAGCGCTGCAGGCGAGGCTGTGCCACCGATGGTCATCTTCGGCGGTCAGAAACGCTTGCAGCCAAGATTGCTGGAGGGCACTCCCATCGGTACCATCGGCGCCGTCAGCGACAACGGATGGATGACGACAGAGCTGTTTCAAAAATGGTTCGAACATTTCATGGATCACGTCCGGCCAACGCAAGAAAAAAGGGTACTGCTTATCCTGGACAATCACAGCAGCCACATCAGCATGCAATTCGTATGTGAGGCAAGGAAGAATGGCGTGGACGTGCTGACACTGCCGCCGCACAGTTCACATGTGTTGCAGCCTCTGGATATCTCAGTCTATGGGCCATTCAAGACAGCGTGGAACAGACAGGTGCAGTTCTATCACGACTCTCACCCTGGGCAGCGCATAACAGACTACGAGATCGGCCCTCTGTTTGGACGGGCGTATGATGCTGTTTTCAGGCGGAGTCCAGACGGCATCGTGCATGGCTTCAGAGCTGCAGGGATTTGCCCCTATAACCCCGATGAGATACTCTCAAATGACGATCTGTTCACACACAACAGTGTGCTCACAGATCGTGAAGAATCGAGCTCCTCTGGTGCGAACACCGATCAGCAGAAGCCGCCAGGGGTCCCGGAGGCAAGGACAGTGGGGTCACCGGCGCCTTCTGAGGGAGATCAACGGACGTCGCCAAGGGACCCCGATGCGCCTACGGATGGGGGTCGGTCACGGGATCCCGATGCGCCTACTGAGGGAGATCAGTCACGGGACCCCGATGCGCCTACTGAGAGAGATCAGTCACGGGACCCCGATGCGCATACTGAGGGAGATCAGTCACGGGACCCCGTTGCGCACTCAGTAGGAACTCAGACGTCTACCCAAGATTGGCAAAGGGCCCGAATGTTTGTCGACCACTCTCAGAGCCCCATTGCACCAACATCTCCTATCAACGACGTACTCCCGATCCCAAAAATTCAACGAAAAAAATCGAAACAATCTCGCCGCAGAAAATTATGTTCAACGATCCTGACAAGCTCCCCAGCAAAAAGGGCAATGGAAGAGGCTGACAAAGAAAGGAAGCTGCGCTCACATAAAAACAAGAAAAACCAGAGCAAAAAGCGGAAGACAGAGGTGTCCGACCGAGATGAAAAGGAGGAGATTTGCATGTATTGTGGAGAGAGCGTTTCCGGCCGGAACGAACTCTGGTTGCAGTGTGGATCGTGTGGTCACTGGACACACGAGGCGTGCAGCAATGGGTCAAGTTCTAAAGGGTTTGTGTGTGATTTGTATTGGGCTTAAAACCTCAGGGCACGACACGTTCTTATCTGTAGAAAAAACATTTTGGAACTGTATTTCAGACTTTAATTCTGCGCATTTCGGCGCTCTCAATGATCTGCAGTTTTCGTTTTGATTTCTAGTTCGGTATTACATGCACAATGCACATGCATGTTCAGCTTCTTAGTTACCATTATTATTCTGTGTTCCTCGTGTTTTAGGGAAATTTGTGATTTGTGGCTTGGTTTGTGATATACGTGGAAGTTCATTGGATATGAGCTTAGATGTCAGGCCAGCCACTGACGTTGTGAGAGCTTTCAAATATGAGCTTATTCACATTAATTTGTGATACAAATCTGTGTCGCATGAATACAGAAATTTGCGTTTTCAAATATGATTGATGCTCGTCCTTGGAACCGTTAGCACTGCTGTCGAGGCTAGAAACTTCAAGATGAGCAAAAAGGTATAGATACTCGCATTCATAAACCACAATACGAACAGATTAAGAATGCCATAAAAGTTGATGTGTCATGGGACAACGCCGACATAATAGGGGTAACACCGCCCCCCCATGGCGGTGTTACCCTCACTTTTTAAGACCCTAAAAATGCACTATTCACTTTGAAGTCATTTATTTTTTAGTTTAAAGTTCTAATTCAAATTAGAAAAACATTATTTAGTGCCAAATTGATCACAAAATGGATTGAAATTTAAGAAATTGTTATTCGGCACGAAATATGTATTTAGCAACAGCGAATCCTTATGGTGGCGGGCTTACCCCCACTTCCCCTACTTTACCAGGCCTCAATAGCTCTAATGACATAAGAGTTATGCCCAGTTTGCTTAATCATTGCATATTTGAGTGAAAATAGCCGATCTTGACCTAATTTGACCTCTGGAGGTCAAACCATTGACCTGAGCACTAAAACATGCGAAGTAATTTCTTACTGAATTCACGCGAACTTTCTATTGCACTTTGCAGATTTGCGCTAACGCCCATATTTTCGGAGTTAGAGGGGGGGCCATCGACGGCCCCCCGGTGGGGCGAAGGTGGCGCCGGACCCCCGGTGGGGCGCGGGTTAACTGTAGGGGTTTGGGCACTTTCCAAAAACGGCGGGATGTTTTGAACTACTTAAAAGGATCTGGCTTAAACATATTATTCCTCCAGGACATACACTGTCATCCCTCTAAGGAAGGCCTATTTCGGAACATATGGGGAAGGGATATTTTGATCGCTGGATTCTCGAGCAATGCCAGGCAGTGACGGATCTAGGATTTCGTTAAGGGGGGGGGCCAGGCTCGGAGGGCGCCGAACCTGGGGGGCGCCGAACCTGAGGGGCGCCAATTTCAGTGGCGGATCTAGCCGGTCGGTTTGGGAGGGGCAGACCAAAGTCGAAAAGCAAAAAAAAACGTCACGCAGTAAAAAGCTGCGCTACCAATATCACTTGCCGGTAGAATTTTGGGTTTGAGGCGAAAAGCTAAAAAAAACGTCACGGGGTGATAAAAACTATGGGCTCGAGATACTTCTCCCTATCCAAGGCTGGCTATACTATGACTGGCTATATTATAACTGAGAATTATTGATATTTACTCCATGATTCTGATGAAGGGCTGTGCCCGAATATATAATCTTCAGTGTTTTTTTACATTTCCGGATTCGAGGGGACAGGCCAGGGAACATCTTATCAACTTATGTTCTGTTTGAAATTGAGAGTTGAAACACCAAAATCTTGCTTATAAACTAAAAAGGAGTAGGGGGAAAAAGGAGGTCGATCGCTTTGGTGGGCGAAGACATAGTTTTGTCCAGAGCTTTTCCGTTTGGGGAATGCATTTTTTGCCCCCTCCCCTGGCTCCGCCACTGGCCAATTTACCACCTAAAAGGCGGTCAGTGTCAATGAAAAACGGGTTTAAAAAGGATTTGTAAATGCTTATTTTCATGAAAGCTTCCTCTTAGTGAGGACATGCTCACGTTTACCATCAAGCATATTTCGGGCCAGCTAACGACTGGTACCGTGGTAGAAAATGCTGAAAGCACCCACTGACACTAATTGAAGCACGATGATAATAATATGATATAATAAGCGATATAATGATAATAAGCAAATAATACAGTTATATTCGGTCATGGTAAAAACTGAGGTGTCGTATCCACCACCTCCACTTATCACAGTTGTCCTGGCTAACGGCTCAATACTGAAATACCCGATTGACGCTAACCTGAGCCTCATAGGCCGCAGAACCTCTGCGGGCCTGGGCCCCTGAGTTTTCGGTGACTTCGATGAGTTTATATCGAGTCCCCTCAGCTGATCTGGGACCGCTTTAGTTATCCAGGCTCTCACACTGAACTTGAAACCTATATGTCGCCGCTGAAGCCTATTAAGCTTTTTGGGGCCCTTTAATTGATATAGGGCCCCCTCAACCGGTCCTGGGCCCTCTGAGCTAAAAGCTGGAGCTCTGAGCTCTGAGCCCCAAGCTGGATTAGTGTCCCTTAAGCTGGTCAGGGTCCCCTGGGTTGGTATTGTTTTCGTTTAACCGATATAGATCCCTTCAGCTTGTTTGGGGGCCGTTGTGCGTATCTGGGCACTAGTTCGTCGAGGCACCCAGCTAGTCTGGCCCTATTAGTTTTATGGGTCTTCTGAGCTTCTGCAGGTTCCCCTCAGAGTGTCTGGGCCCCATGAGTTGAAAATTGGACCCCTGGGTTAGTTTTGGGTCCCTGAGCTTATTTAGAAACCGTTTAAATAGGTAGGCACCCCACGCTGGTCTTGAGAATCCTGTGTTGGCGCTGAGGTCAAATGAGCTCGTCGGGGGCCCTTATCTGGGGCCCCCTTAACTGGCACGGACCCCTCAGCTGATTTTGGAGACCCAAAATCCCTCCTACCGGGTTCCACCCATGCCGATTTTCTGACTCCCTGAGGGCCCCTGTGGGCCATTGGGGATTTTTCCCGCGATCACCGCTAGGGCCCCTCCCCCGAGACAAAGCTTACAACATGTCTCTGTGTATATACTCTAGCATCTGCCAGAGTTGAGCTAGAATCATTTTTAGGCACACTTTGCTTCCTCTCGTTACGGCGAATCATCAAGTAATGCATAATATGACTATACTAGGTCAAAACATAAAAATGACCTGACCTAAGGCTAGGTCAAGGTCACCATCTAGCCTAGCATAGTCAGTATGCAGATGAATCAACTCACAATAGCAATAAAAAATGGTATCAAAATACGGGTTTTATCAATATTTCCTGCAAAGCAATTAACCCAAGTCTTAAAACCTGCTTAGGAAGCCGCAGATGAACTCTCAGAGGTAACATGTCTAAATTTGCAACATGAACCGATAAAGAGGCCTAGGATACCATGATTTGGGGAATCAGAAGGTATTTCAAGCGGCGTCTGCAGACATAGAGCAATTTTTCGGTAAATGTCCGTTTTACCCCATGCATTTTCAATGGAGAGGTCATGATTCGTACCTGTCCCTAGGCCATCGATGGGAAAAATCCCGCAATAAATGTATTAGTACTTTTTGGGGCCCATTATATGGTACAAGTTCGAATTCGGTAGATTCACCCTTTTCTTACTTACGCCAACTTAAACATTTTGTGGGGTGAGGTCACTTGACCTGCACTGGTGACCTGACCTGAGATGATGCAACCTTAAATTTTGAGGGAAAGTTGCGGAATTGATCAATGATAAGATGTGACAAGTACTGTGTCGCTTCGCGCCGACGTTTTTTCATGCCACTGGGAGACCTCGAGGGGGTGTTCAAGCACCCCCCAACGGGCCGTAACGGGGCTTGAATACTCCAGAACAGGGCTGAGGCCAAAAGGGACGGCTCTAAACAATGTCTGCAATTTTTGGGGTCAAGGTCCTTCCAGGTCATTGACCTATTACGGCACAACCCAACATATTATGCCTAATTTACGCTATAACTAGCGCTGTGCCCAAGCTTACCAATGACCTTTGATCAAGCCTTGATCATCAAGGCCAGTGACCTTTAAAATTGACCTGTAACCTTGATCTAAACACTGAATAACCTTCACTTAGCATACGTCATAATAGGAATCGTAACATTATACAACGTCATTTAGGGGCTGTCCAGGAGTACCTGTGCTCATCAGGGACATCTATGCTCTCTGGGGGAGGGGGCCTTTGCTTCGATGAGGCACCTGTGCCACCCAGGGGCGCCTTCGCTCCCCAATGGACGCAACCTTGCTATCCAGGGGCATCTTTGCTGTTCCGGGGGTGCCTTTGATACCCAGTGCCCAAGGGGAGCTTTTTCTTATCCCGGTTCACCATGGTATTGAGGGGCGTATTTTTATTCAAGGTAACCTATACTACCCAGTGGCACCTACCCCATGCAAGGGGCGCTTAGACTATCCAGGGGGCGGCAATTTGCTATGCATAGGGCGCCCTTATGCTCTCCATGGGCACCTCATTCAGAGGGTGCCTCTGATATTCAGGGGCGCTTTTCCTATCAACAGGGTACCTGCAGTGGCGGATCCAGGGGGAAGGCAATTGCCCCCCCAAACGGAAAAGCTCGGGGCAAAACTATGTTTTTGCCCCCCCCAAAGTGATCGACCTCCTTTTTCCCCCGACTCCTTTTTAGCTTGTAAGCAAGATTTTCGTGCTTCAACTCTCAACTTCGAACAGAATTAGTGAAGTTCAGTGTAAATATTGGGGCTTAGATAGGAAAAAAGTATCTTGAGCCCATATTTTTCACCCTGTGGTTTTTTTTGCTTTCCGTCTCCAGTTCGCAAAATCCTACCGAAAAGGCTTATTGTAACGCAACTTTTCACTGCGTGACATTTTTTTTGCTTTTCGACTTTGGTTTGCCCCTCCCAAACCAATCGGCTAGATCCGCCACTGGGTATCTGTGCCATCTTGGGGCTATTCTTATCAAGGGACGCTGCTGTTATTCAGGAATACCTACACCACTGTCGAGGGTCGCCTTTGCTACCCAGAGGCGCCTTTACTTCTTTGGAAATTTGGCGCCCGTGCTTTAAGGAGTGCTTCGGCATCGATTGATTGCTCTATTATTGGGCTTAGGTGCACGTGAACCTTCAGCTCATGTAGCGCCCATATTGTTGCTAAGGAACGCTTATGCTATCAAAGGGCGCCTCTACTATCCAGGGCCGTTGTTTTATTCAAGGCAGTCTGTTCTATCCACGGGCATCTGATATTTCGGGGGCGGTGCCTAGGTTATTCAGGAGGCGGTTTTTTCTCCACAGGGGCGCACTATTGCTTTCCAGGGGCGCCGTTACTGCCCAGGGGTGTCTTTCTATCCAGGGGCGCATATGCTGTCTAGGTGTATTTTTCAATCACAGACAGGATTGAAATACATGCCCCTACGTTATCCTGGGGTGCTTTTTGTCTCCGGTGAGGCGCTATTTTTCTCTTCCGGGCACCAGTTTATCCAAGGGCACCTATGCTGTCCAGAGAACCTTTGTTATCTAGGGCTGCCTTCGCTGTTAAGGGGCACCTTTGCTACCCAAAGGGAGCCTTTTACTTTCCTGGAGTGCCTATTTCCATCTAAGGGGAACATATGCTATCTTGGAGCGCCTTTGCAAACATGGGGCGCACTTTTCTATCCAGGTGCGCCTTTGCACAGGGGTCTAAAAACTTGCCGATCTACCTACGCCGTCGGCGACCCTATCATCTTTTGGTTGGCGACCCAGCAACCGTCTCAAACTCTGATTCCATCTGTTTTCCTATGATTTTAGCTTCCACCATCCGCTCCTGCTTCTAAATATGCTTACCCTCTCCACTGTCTCCACCCGTCATCGTAATACATACATTGCCCATCAAAATCTATTGGATGAAGTCTGCCAGTTACTTTGGCCAAGAATGGGCAGAATCTACTTCGACAAAGAGCCAAGTTAGCCTTCGTATGTTGCGGTAAATGGTGTTTGACTGGGACATATTCAGTTCTTGTAGAAGTTATTTAAGACACCAGTCGTATTTCGGTTATATTTTCGTAGCTTTCGAGGTTCATTCGACTATCTTCGTCAGCGAAAAGATTGCTTAGCCAGCGCCTAATTCAATACTATACAAGTTTGAAAAACATCGCAACACACTCGTGCTAAAACCTAACATTCTACTTGCTATTTCTTGCCCAAGAATAAGTAGTATACAAGTTCAACAATTTAATTAAGTGAGTTCAGCATCACAGAGGCAAATACAGTGCACACACGGGAAGGTTACAGTCCAGGTATACTTGACGAACATGCAGCATTGAGATACTTTTTATTTGTAATTGTTCTGCTACTATTATTATCATTGTTACTACCATTATCATTATTATTCATTATTATTATCATTCTTTACTTTTTTATGAAGAGTGAAGAACCTGGTAAATTTCTGGCATTGGAATGCCTGAGTTTGTATTTAGTAGTTGGTTTTGTTGTGTTTTTGCGATGAAGATACCTTCTTTTATCTTTCTTTTTCTCCAATGGTTTTCATACGCTAGGATTTTGACGTCATCCCATTTAATGTTGTGTCCGGTGTCTAGAATGTGTTTGGCCAGTCCAGAGTGGTTGTGCTCCTCGTTTTCTATAGCTCTTTTATGTTCTTGTTGTCGTGTTTTTATGGTCCTACACGTTTCCCCTATGTATGTTTTTCCGCATTGACATGTGTACTGGTAGACTACTTCTTTGTTTTGGTGTTTGTGTCTTTTGTCCTTTGGCTTTACTAGTATATTTTTTAGGTTTGTTGCCGGTTTGGTTTGTGTTTTTGCGTATGGTTTTATTAAACGCACGATACGTTCTGAAATACCTCGGACATATGGAATGACTACTGTGGGCTTTGTTTCCCCTCTCTCTAGTTGGTTGTTTTCTTGTCGAGATTCCTGGCGTTGGATTTTTCTGTGTGTGTTTTTGATGAATGTCTTGGGATAGGGATTTTTCTGTAGTACCTGTTCTACGTGTTTGATCTCGTGTGTCCTGTCTGTTTCTTCTGACGAGATGGTTTTCCCCCTATTTATAAGAGTCCTGACTACTGCTTCTTTGTGTTGTGTGCTATGGTGTGATTGAAAGCTTAGATATTTTTCTCCGTGGGTTGGTTTTCTGTATACTTTAGTGGTTAATGTTCCATCTGTTCTTCTTTGTGCTGCAACATCTAGGAAGGGTAGCATTCCTTCGGATTCTCTCTCTGATGTGAACTTAATGTTGTGTGAAAGGGAGTTCAAATATTGGTGTAGGGGCTCAACTTGTGAGGTTTTGACTATTACGAATGTGTCGTCCACATACCTTTTCCATAACTTAACGCCAGGAGCGAATGTTTCGAGTGCTTTGGTTTCTAGCTCTTCCATCACTAATTCCGCTACTATAGAGCTGACGGGGCTGCCCATGGCAGTTCCACTTATTTGCTTGTAAAATTGTCCATTTACTTGGAAGTACGTGAGATTAAGGCAAATTCTTAACATACGAACTATGTCGTCTACATCCAACCCCGTCGATGATCTAAAACTGTCATCCTCACTAGCCATTTCTTGTTCTACCCTTCTTTGGGCAATTTCGCACGCTAGCTCGGTTGGAATCGAGGTGAAAAGAGACACTACATCAAATGACACCATTATTTCGTCATCTGCTAACCGAAATAAGACTGGTGTCTTAAATAACTTCTACAAGAACAAGTTAGCCTTCGTTTCCCGGCTTGTTTGGCGTTTCTGAAAGACAGCTTGGCTACAACGGGGCATCTTTGGCCGATTACCTACATCTGGTATCATCACCGCCCTTAGTTGCTGCTAGTCTTTGCTAGTTATGTTTCTTCTTATTACAATTTTTGGTTCCAATTTTATGAAAAACGACTGAAATCACCTGGTACTTTAGATGATGCCATCTCCCTGTACCGTATATATGTACTATTTTTAAGTTCAAACTAGAATGTACTAGAATCTGTCACGAGTCGGTACCAAGTCGGTGATTTTCATTTTTTTCAATAGGCGACCAATGGGCGACCAAGTCGGCCGAAACCGCCGACTTGCGTGGTCGCCTGGTCGCCGGTGGTCGCCCTGGTACATTTTCAGTGTCTGCGGCCTTCAGAACGAGCGCGGCGCGGGCTGCCGCTAATATTTTTGTATTCTTGTTGGAAGCAGTGAGCGCCGTTTTTGACGACTGGTGTTCAATTTGTGAAATCCAAGGGGCTAAATCAAGATGTGCGTTTATCATAGACGGTCCGTGCAATCTAGGTGGGTTTTGGAGTCTACTTGCAATGATGTTTCCTTGTTTTGCTTTATCGCGAAAAGTGTCAGAAGAAAAAAAAACTTGAATACGAGTGGTGCATGTTTAAACCCTTTTCAACCACAATCACGCTAAAATATCATCGTAAACATTGTTGTATAGTCACACATTCCCAAGGGCGTGGATTTCCTAAATGATTTTTGGGGTGCCTAATTATGAGACTATCCATAACAAGTATACTGTTTTTGTTACCACCATGTTCTTGCCTTATACCAGTGTGCAAAGTACGGCATTTTCGTCGAGATCTTGTCGGTGCGAGTGCCCTTGGAGACAGGACCGACTGGTGCAAATTTTATCAACCTGGTGCGAACTTGCGAGGTTAGTGACACTTAAACTAAACAAATAATAGCTGAATGGCTATTAAGACACAGGAGGGGGTCTTATAAAAATTCCTTAACTAACTGACTAATGATTGAGGTAGCATTGCATTGTAGGGGTAGGAATGGGTGCATTTTTTCCCTGGTATGTGCCAGATTGGTGCGAATTTTTGGAGGCTGGTGGTGCGAGAATTTTAGATGGCTGGTGCGACTCGTCTGGCATGCTGCCGTACTTTGCAGACTGGGCCTTATAGCTGGACATATAACTGGATGACCAACTAGGCCTGTTATTTATAAATTTTAAAGTCCCTGAAATGAGAAATAGGAAAATTTTAAGGATGCTCTTAGTAGGCACAGAAAATAACTTGAGCTTTCATTTGGGGTGCCACAGCAGTGACAGGTCCAAGGGATCCCTGAACTCGAGTTCAGGACCCCTTAAGTTTGAAAGGATTAAGGGCGGCCTGAGGAAAAGGGTACCCCAAAACTGATTAAACCAGGTCTGTGAGGCAGAAAATACCTTGCTACTGCCCCCACCACTAGAATACAAATGATGGGGCTACAGATGGAGCTTTGAAGTTTAGAAGTTGAGAAAAATGGCATTAAAGGTGCTGAAAACAGGTTTTGTTGTGCTAGGTTGGCTCACATCATGTTCTGTATGGCCATAGGCGTAGGAACCGGGGGGGGGGTCAGGGGCCACTGGCCCCCCCACTTTTCTGTGATGGGCCCCCGCAACGGAGATAAGAATATCAACAACTGTAATATCAAGCAAGAAACTCAAACTGGCCCGATAGCTTGCCCCGGAACCCCGTTAAACTTACCTGTGCTCCTAAACTAAGTTGAGGTCCTATGAGTGGATTTTAAGGTTCCCAGAGCTTCTCAGGGCCCCTGAACTGGCCTCTGATGCTATACGAGCTAATCTGGGCCCTTTGAGCTGAACTGAGCGCCCCTGAGATGGTCTGGGACCCCTATAAGGCTTTACAGCCACTGACCTGGCGGCCGTGAGCTTGAATGGGCCCCTTGAGATGTTCTGACCGTGGTGTAGCCAGAGGAGGGGGTCCCTGGCGTCCGCGGACCCCCTTGGGCTGACCTTATGCACTAAAAACACAAAAATTGATATCGGGGGCCCCTGAGCTTGGTCTCGGGGGCGGGGGGGGCTCCCGAGCTTGGTCTCAGGAGGCCCCCGATAATCGGTATCGAGGGCTCCAGAGTACCGCATATTGAATATTGATATTGGGGGACCCCTGTGCTCAGTCTCAGGGGGGTCCCGAGCTTGGTCTCAGGGCCCCTCCCTCCCCCAGCTCGGTCTCACGGGCCTTTCGATCTTGGTCTCACGGGCCTTTCGATTTTTGTCTCAATGGCACCCGAGCTTGGTCTTAGGGCCTCCGAGCTTGGTCTTAGGGGCCCCCGAGCTTGGTCTCAGGGATGCCCCCAAGCTTGGTCTCAGGCCCCCCTCTCCCCAGGGGCCTCGAGCTTGGTCTCAGGGGGGCATCCGAGGGCAACTGATGCATAAAGCTGACCGTATGCACTGGAAAACACGAGCATTGGTCTCGGGGGGCCCTGACCTTGGTCTCAGGGGGCCACCGAGCTTGGTCTCAGCGCCCCCGAGCTTTGTCTCAGGGGCCCCGAGCTCGGTGTCAGGGGCCCTCCGAGTTTGGTCTCAGAGAACGCCCGAGCTTGGTCTCAGGGGACCCCCGAGCTTGGTCTCAGGAGTTCAGGGCCCCCCTCGGGGTGCCCCCGACTATTGATATCGAGGGACTCATGAGTGAGGCACGAGAATTGGCCTCATGAGACCCAGAGTTTGGTCCCAGGGGCCCCCAGGCCTGGGTTCAGGACCCCCTAGCATCGACAACGAGGGGCTCCAGAGTACCGAGCATTAGTCTCAGGGGGGGGCGAAATATTGATCTTGAGGGCCCCGGAACATCGGTGTCGAGTTACTCCTGAGAAAAGCGCGAGCATGGGTCTAAGGATGCCCCTGAGCCTGATCTAAGTGGGACCCCGAGCTTGGTCTTAGGACCCCCAGGCATCAGTATCAAGGGGCTCCGGAGTATTGGTCTAGGGGGAGAACTTATTTTAGGGACCTCCAAATGGTGATTTCGGAGGGCCCCCGAAAGTGTGGATGCAGTGGTGTAGCCAAGGGGGCCCTAGGCGTCCGCTGACCCCCACCCCTTGGGCCAATCTGAACCACTGCAAAGGATTCCCTGATCACGGGGCCCCCAGAGTCAGTCTCAGGGGCCCCTGAAGATTCGTTCTCAGGGCGTCCCGAGTCGGCCTCACGGCCCCCGCCCTGAGAGTCAGTCTCAAGGCCCCCCGAAATTAGATTTCAGGGGGCCCCAGAGGGTTGGTCTCAGGGTCCCCAAAAGTCGGTATCAGGGGCCCCGGGAGTCTGTCTCAGGGGAGGGGGACGAGCTAGTCTCAGGAGCCCCCAGAGAGTGGTTCTCAGGGCCCTGCAACAGTCTATTTCAGGGGGGACCCCTGAGAGTCAGTCTCAGAGAACCCCAAGAGTCGGTCAAGGGGACCCCAAGAGTCTGTCTTAGGGGACCCCGAGAATCGGTCTCGGGGTCCCCCTGAGAGTCTGTCTCAGAGAACCCCAAGAGTCAGTCTCAGAGCACCCCAAGAGTCGGTCTCAGGGGGCCCTCATAGTCTCACGGGCTTCTCTCTCAGGAGTCAATATTTAGTTTCAGGTGGCCTCGAGAGTTAATCCGGGGGTCCGAGAGTTAGTCTAATTTGATCCGCAGAGTGCTGGTTTCAGGGGGCCCCAGAGGGGTAATTTTGGGAGCCCTCGAGATTTAGCCTCAGGCTGTGTCACCCCCCCCGAGTTTTGGTATAAGCGGCCCCGAGAGTCAATCTCAGGGAGCACCCAAAAGTTAGTCTCAGAGGGCTCCCGGTTGTCAGTCTCAGAGACATCAGAGAGTTAATCTCGGGGTTCTGAGAGTAATTTCCAGAGGTGCTCCCGAGTTTTGGTCTCACGGGCCCGGAGTTAGCCTTGGGCCCGCGAGAGCTAATCTGGAGCCTCCGAGAGTCAGTCTCAGGAACGCCAAAGACTCATTCTCAGAGGTGATTTCACCCCCCCGGGGTGTTTGTCGTAGGGGCGCCCTAGAGTAAGTCTCAGAGGGCTGTTGGAAGTCATTCCCAGTCCCTCTCCCCCACCCCAAAGACAGCCTCAGGGGACCCCAATAGCTAATCTGGATGGCCACGATAGTCAGTCTCAGCCCCCCCTCCAGAGCAAATCTGGGGGGCCCAATAATTAGTCTCAGAGGTACTGTCCATAACTAATCTCAGGGGCCCCGAGAGATTCTCAGGGGCCCCCAGTTTTGATCAAGAGGCGCCGTGAATCGGTCTCAGAGACCCCCTGAGATATAATCGGGAGAGCGGCCGAAAATTAGCTTTGCGAGTGCCGCCAAGTGTCGGTCTTAGCTGGCCCCAGAGCTCAAATAAAAATTTTCAGAATCATATGCCTCGGAAAAAATGTACCTACCCCTATTGCCTACTAAAAAAGGACAAATTGAAACATGTCGATCAGGCACCATTATCGAAGGAAAGACAAAAATTAATCTAATTTTACCATAAGAGCAAATCGAACAGGGAATTTGGCGTTCTAGTCAATTTATAATCTATTAGCTTAACACCAATAACTACATTCCTAAATATTCTGAAATAAACAACTTTACAATATTTTCGTAGCAAACCAGACAAACAAGAGTAATGACAGAAATTGATGAGCATAATCCCAAAATGAAAAATAGGTATGAAACGTTGAAAATAACAATAACAGAGTGAGCCAAGGCGATAGATATCTTGGGCGCCTTTTGTCTTGGTAATTTGCTCGTTTACAAGATAGCAAGGGTAAGAAAGTAACTGGATCTCAACAGGATCTGTCGACGGAATAGAGGTTATGTAACGTTCGGGACACACTACCATATCCCTTGTATTTTTATTCGTTTTTTTCGTTTCTTTGGAAATCTCCTGATTAAAGAGTTCATGGATTCGACACCGGGAAATAATTGCTAATCATTTCCCGTAGAAAATCATTTCTTCGTACTCAAAACGACTGAGCTCCAATAACGTCATGTCTGATTACCCGAGTGAAGAGGTAGACTCAGGTTTAACATCATGCGCGCATCAACATTGAAGTTTCCGAAATATGGCTAAAAACTGTTATTATAGCCACGCTACCATATAAGGTATGGGCCATCCTTAATATTTGGTGACCTTAGCTTACCAACACTTGGTCGGATCGTAAAAACCAAGCTACAAACAAAATAAGAATGAATGCTTCAAAAGGCACAACAAAATTTCCTTCGTGTGAATGTTATAATGTTAAAATACTATACAAAAGATATAGGAGATGGGCCCGGTTACTAAGGGAACCCCCGGCCTGGGCCCCCCGACGGTAGTCGGACCCCTCCTTGGCCGAATCCTGGCTACGTCACTGTGTTCTGAGACTCTATATCAGCCACCCTGAGACCCCCCTAAGCCTAGCTGGGGCCCTGAGCTAATATGGGTACCGCTGTGCTTAACTGGGGCTTCTGATCTGGTATGGGGGCCCTGAACTCTTCTAGGGTCCCTGGGCTAAGCTGGGGCCGTGAGCTTGAATGGAGCCCCCTGAGGTGGTATGAAAGGGGACCCTATATCAGCCGATCTGGGCCCCTGAGCTGAGCTGGCCTGTGCTGAACAAGACCCCTGAGCTGGTCTGGGGCCCCTGAACTGTTCTAGCATCATTGAGCTAAGCTGGGATCCGTGAGCTTGAACAAGTCCCTTGAGCTGTTTTGAGACCCTACATAAGTCGACTTGGGGACCTCCGAGATGAACTGGGCCCCTAAGCTAATCTGACACCCTGTGCGAATCTGGAGCTCCTCTGTGATGAGCTTCTAGGGGTCCTGTGATTATGTAGGGTCCCTTGATAAGCTGGTCCCGAGGCTAATGCACTGGTCTGGACCCTTGAGCTGACTGATCTGGTTTCCTGAGCCATGGTCTGGACCTTGGGGCCCTCCGAGATAATTTGGCGGCCCCTGGGTGGCATAGGCATAGGAACCGGGGGTCAGGGGGATGCTGCCCCCCTTTGAGGTGGGCCCCCGCAACGAATATACAAATATCAGCAACTGTAATATAGAACAAGAAACCCAAACGGGCCCGATAGCTTATCGGGGAACGTTCAAGTTTGGTAGTACGCTGCCTGCAAGCCCCAGAAGGAGGAGCGCTTCGTAAAAGAAGCCAAGGCACCTACTACCCGAGTGTTTCCAAATGAGTCCCGAGAAATGGGCCCAATCAAACTCCATCCCATATCAATCCCAGCACAAAATATGAATCAGACACGGACCCCGCACCAAATGCCGAGCAACAGTCGTCCCTGAGCCATCGAAAGGCGCGACGTTTTTCGATGCCAGAGTTATATAGCGTCGCCAACTCTTTCCCTGTTGGAGGGGTTTCTTTGGAGTCAAATTACTCCTTGCACAAGGAACCTGCCGTGCCTTAAACCCGAGTTAGTCGCGTGGAAAGCAAGGTTGCTAACCACTATAACACCATGCCCACACCTCCTCGGCATCACAAAGCTGGCCATCAAGTACTTACATTGCACTTGCAGTCATGTTGGAACTCTGCATTTTAGGCATCGAAATATAGCTAGGCATATTTATTGCGATCAGCCTTTACCTAAATCAATCTCTAATGATGAAAAGAAGGGATCCGTAATAACCTAAATAAATGTTCCCATTTTCGTCATTAAATAAGCAAATACAAGTTGATTAGACATAGCGAAGTGAGGCTATTTGGTATCAAAGCACTGTCTGTAGTTTTCTAAACAGTTCTTAGTTTTGTAAATGTGATGAAAAGGGCCTAAATATCTGTAAATGTAAAAAACACACTCGTGGTAAAAAATGATTGAAATCTTCCAAGAAAGCTTAAAAATGTATTTCGTATTTGAAAAGGGTCTAGGTAAAACTAAAAAATGTTTTTTTTGGCGTTTTACTATGATTTATTAGATCATTATAGGTACAACTCGAAATCATAGGACAAAATTTAATTTCTCAATTTTCCATATATTGATATCCTTGTGTGCATGCGTGCCTTATTGACACCAAAGGAGCTAACTAAAATTGTTTTTATAATTATGGGACCCCGTGGACTGGGGGCCCCCTTGAGGTGGGCCCCCTCTAAGGCTGGCCCCCCACTTTTCAAACTGTTCCTACGCCCCTGCAGAGAACCTTTGTTATCTAGGGCTGCCTTCGCTGTTAAGGGGCACCTTTGCTACCCAAAGGGAGCATTTTACTTTCCTGGAGTGCTTATTTCCATCTAAGGGGCACATATGCTATCTTGGAGCGCCTTTGCAAACATGGGGCGCACTTTTCTATCCAGGGGCGCCTTTACACCTGAGGGGGCGCCTCTGCAATCCAGGAGGAGCCCAAAATAGATGGACAATAAAAATTCTGAAATAAGGCGCTCGAACACTGAAATAAAGTGCCTAGTTATCAAAAGAGAGGCGCTCATCTGCTGTGCGGGGAGGACTGCTGGTTGCTGAGGGCAGCGTTCTCGGAAGTGGGGCGCACATACTGAAAAAGGCACCCGGTTGCAGCGATGGAGCACTAAGCCTTCAGTTATAGGTCAATGAAATGTGGTTAAAGGCAGTCCATGCTCAAATTGAGCGCTCGAGCCCTGTAACAGAGCGCGTGACTGTCGGACAGGTGTGCCAAACCATAGGCAGTAGGGCAGCTGAAGATGGAAAGGGACACCTATGATATCCTGGGGGCGCCTGTACTCTCAGGTGAGGCGCTTGTTTTCTTTATCAGGCGCCTAGTTTATCCATGGCCGCCTATGCTGTCCAGATAATCTTTTTCAAGAAGAGTTAACTTTGCTGTCCAGGGGCGCCTTTCCTAGCCAAGGGCGCATATTGTATCCGAAGGGTGCTTCATCCAGGGGGGCGCCTAGGCTATCCAAAGGCGGCTTTTCTATCGAAGGTGTGCCTTCCTAGGGGCGCGTTTGCTGTCCACAGCACTTGTGTCATCTAGGGTTGTCTTTGCTGTCCTGGGGCGCCTTTGCTATCCAAGGATGCATATGACATCCGTAGGGCGCTTTTTCCAGTGGGCGCCTAGGCTATCAAAGGGCGCCTTTTTCTACCCAAGGTGAGCATTTTATTTTCCTAAAGCGCCTACTTCCATCTAAGGGACGCTTATGCTGTCCAGGGAACCTATCTTACCAAGATTTGCCTTTGCTGCCCAGGGGCGCCTTTCCTAGCCAATGGCGCATATGATATCCGTAGGGTGCTTCATCCAGGGGGCGCCTAGGCTATCCAAAGGCGGCTTTTCTATCGAAGGGGTGCCTTCCTAGGGGCGCCTTTGCTACCCGGGGGCGCCTTAGCTGTCCACAGCACTTGTGTTATCCAGGGTTGTCTTTGCTGTCCAGGGGCGCCTTTGCTATCCAAGGGTGCATATGACATCCGTAGGGCGCTTTTCCAGTGGGCGCCTAGGCTTTTAAAGGGCGCCTTTTTCTACCCAAGGTGAGCATTTTATTTTCCTAAAGCGCCTATTTCTATCTAAGGGGCGCTTATGCTGTCCAGGGCACCTATGTTACCAAGATTTGCCTTTGCTGCCCAGGGGCGCCTTTCCTAGCCAAGGGCGCATATGATATCCGTAGGGCGCCTCATCCAGGGGGCGCCTAGGCTACTCAGGGGTGCATTAGTTCCCCATGGCGCAATCCTGCTATCTAGTGGCGCCTTTTCTTTGCCGGGGCGCTTTTGTTAGCTTTCTAAATTTCATCTTCAACATTTTACTGGGGCGCAAAAGGACCAGTACAGGCGTCTAGTGTTTGGGCAGGGGCGCTTTGCCATGGTTTTAAGGACTATATGTTAATTCAAGCGGAATAAGTGGTATCTACCACCTTAGCGGACGAAATGGGTACAGGTGTGCCGCTCATATCGGGCGCCTTCGGCGCCCGATATGAGCTAAGCTGTACTGAGGCGCTTTGGAGCTAAGGGGGCCGGGCCCCCTGGGCCCCCTTGGATCCGTCACTGATTTTAATGAGTGATCCTGCCCATAAATAGTTTTTGAATGATTTTAAGTAGCTTTTGGCTCAATTCGGACCAGAGGGTAACTCGGTGAAACTCAGTGTTGGACAGTACAGCCCAGTGGCGGAGACAAGAGGGGGATGGGGGGGTCAAGCCCGCCCCCAAATGTCCGAGTACCTATAGTTAAAGCACAGGCGGAGGCTGATTCTAAGCAATGGCGGGGGAGGCTGGAGCACTCTAGCTCTAGACCACCCCTCCCCTCACCCCGAAATGAAGTCCCGGACCCGACACTGGTACATCCTATCAGGGGGCGCCAAATCTTACTTGCATCCTTGGGGGACGTTTAAGAGAGGCGTCAACGACGTTTTAAGGTGAGGGGGGCATCAAGGCACCATTGGGAAGAGACACGTGCCCCTGCCCTGCTGAATTCGCTTGTGTCCCATCTACCTGTGCCCGAGGAAAATACAGGTAGGGTTGCCCCGGTCATAGGCGGATTTAGGGGTATGTGCCCACCCTGATCCAGCACTCTGCACTTCATGAAACCTCCTCGGCAACGCCTGAAGTGCCGCTTCCCATATGGTGGTTAATACAAATCTGCAAGGTGAATTAAAAAGGTCGCGTGAATTCAAGGTGAAAGGTCGCTGTTGTCTCCCTGGGGTGCCACCTGGCGGGTTGCGCTGCCCCCTCTCCGCTTGCCCCCTCTCTCCCTGGGGCGCCAACTGACAGGTTGCGCTGCCCCCTCTCCGCTTGCCCCCTCTCTCCCTGGGGCGCCAACTGACGGGTGCGCTGCCCCCTCTCCGCCTGTCCCCCTCTCTCCCTGGGGCGCCACCTGACAGGGTGCGCTGCCCCCTCTCCGCTTGCCCCTCTCTCCCTGGGGCGCCAACTGACAGGTTGCGCTGCCCCCTCTCCGCCTGCCCCCTCTCTGGTCGGAGTGGAGGAGGAGCTCTGGATCGACCTGGGGTTTCCCATGATGGGAGAGTCGGTACTTGATCAGGTGATCACATTCCTAACATATAATAAGCGCAATAGTTCCCATGACTTTGTTTTAGGTGATGAAAAACGGAAAACGGTTAAAGTTAAAATGTGCTGAGTAGCCTGTGCATAGCGAAACATCGTGGGGGGGCAAAGATGTAGCACCTTAAGTAGGTCATGTGATGGTTATGTACGATATATCCATCTTTGCAATGGACTGGGTTGCTGGTGTTGCTATTTTGCATGAATCCGCGCTGTTGTCTCTGGTCCCCTTCCTCCTGCCTGATGAGTCCATCTGTCCATCAGACCCCGTCGGGCGGACGTCGGCCCCGAGTCCTACGTCTGGATGTTCTCTGCTCGCCGTCTGGGTTGATGAAGACGCTGGCAACAGGCTGAAACACAGTGGTGTCACCTGAGAGCGCCTTCTGGCCGGCTATAGTGTGGCTGTGGCTGCGGATTGGGCCACAACGAAATCCATTCTAAGGAAACCCGCGCCCCACTGGGGGTCCGGCGTCACCTTCGCCCCACCGGAGGCCATCGATGCCCCCTCTAACTCCGAGAATATGGTGGCTAATACAAATCTGCAAGGTGAATTAAAAAGGTCGTGTGAATTCAGTAACAAATTAATTAGTATATTTAAGCGCTCAGGTCAATGGTTTGACCTCCAGAGGTCAAGTTAGGTCACGATAGGCTATTTTCACTCAAATATGCAATGCTTAAGAAAACTGGGTGTAACTCTTACGCTATTAGCGCTATTGAGATCCGGTAAAGTACGTTTGATAGGAAAATGCCAGAACCTTTTCCACTATGTGGACTGTAATGACCTCCCTCCAGTGGTTTGACCTCCAGAGGTTACCTCGTGACCTAATATGATCTGAGGTCACGAAATGTCAGAAAGTGACTTTGTCGTATATCAAACAAAAGCCAGTGACGAGACATAAACGATGATGTTTGATTCAGCGCTCTAACTTAATTAGGTCAAAAGCTATTGTCAAAATACTGTTTTTGACCCTTGGTGACCTTTGATGACCTTTGAAAGGTCAAAGGGTAAATATGGCCCCTGGAATCCATGAAAGGGTATCCAAGAACGCTTTTCTGAGCAAGTTGGGCATTTGAAATAGTTGTTGTGGCTTTTAGATCATAAGACAGCTTTCTCCATGCTTTTTCAATGGCAGAGGTCACCTTGTGACCTGGCCTCAGGTCACGAAATAAAAATCCCGGACATACATTATGCAGACCCTATAATGGCCATAAAGTGTAGGAAGTTTCAAATCGATCGACTAAGAAATGTAGCTCTTCTAGAGCTCAAAAGTTGAAGTGAGGTGACCTTGGTTGACCTTGCCTAGTCACCTGACCTTCGGTGACCCGGGATAAATAATTTCAGAGATGTTGGGAAAATGATAGGGTGAGAGATAAAGCCCTCAACTGCGGTGCTGCGTCTCTTCGTTTTTCAATTATCCCGAAAAAACCTTAGGAGGACCATCGATGCCCCCGGCGGGCGAGGGTTAAAGGTGCGCGTTTTGGCATCATCTTCGGCTCGTTCAGGTGGAATATCGACAAGCTGAACGTATAAGAAACACTGAGCAGAGGTGAGGGCTAGATTGAGCGATAGTTGGAAGAATGAGGGTGAGCAGAAAAGTGGTGAGATAAGGGGAGGGACAAGGGAGTGCGTTAACCTTCGCCCGGGTGGGGGTCTTTTTAGAGCCCCCTCGGGTCTTTCCTAAGTGACTAGAAAACGGCGCGCAGCGCCGCCAAACTTAGTCTAGCTGTTTATTAATCATTTTTACATCTTTACTGAAAATTTTAGCTCAAGGTCATAGCAGGTCAGGTCACCAGGCCAGGTGAAGTGACCTCACCTAAAAATTCTTAGGACTGCATAACTAAAAGGAGGTTTAATCGATCACGTTGAAACTCATACCACATATTGGGCCACCAGGAGCTACAACATATGTTCCGGGATTTTGGATATTGGTGACCTAAGGTCATGTGCAGGGCATGACCTCCCTATTGTAAATACATGGGGAAAATTACGAAATGAGCTTTTCTCAGGAAGTATGGATGGAATCAACTTCAAACATCGGGTACAACTTGCTCTTAGCCCATTTCTGAAGTTGATGCTAGAAATGTTGACTTGTGACCTTTAAAAGGTCACCTTAGGTCAAAGGGAACAGTTTTTGACGTTTTACTCTATAAATTTTGAACAAACTAAGATATAACTTTTATTTTGTCACTGAAGTGTTTGTATAGTCACTGCAAGTCACATGATATACATCATGACTATACCAGGTCGAGTTGGGTCAGACCGTTGACCTGGGTCAGGTCAAATTCTTAAATTTGACCTGGCATAGCAATATTATGTATTATTCGATTTGTATTGATGAGAGGATTGCAGTGGTGCATCAACTGTGACTGTATCTTGTTTGGTTTGGAACTTATTAGCGAAAAAGGAAACGCCCTTATGCATGGGTGGCTATGGACATTCCCAAGAATATGCCCAATATTCAGTGACTTGAAGCTCCCTAGGCTTTGATCTGACCCGAAATTTATTGGCACTGTAATGAAAGAGCAACTCAAGAGCCTTTGAATGGTGGTTAAAAATGTTTCTAGCTATAATAATTTCTGAGATATATGAGGTTTTCTTAGTACACCTCATGATAGCGATTTTGCCCTATTTTGACCTTTGGTGACCTTGATATTGACCTGACGAGAAAAATGACAAATATCTTTTATATCGTTTTTGAAGAACTTTTGATTGCCTTTTGTGCTTTTGTTCTAGCTCTCTTAATTTTTGAGATCGTGGGGGTCTTTTTTAGCCCCCCCCCACCAGGGCGAAGGTGACTCGTACCCGCCACCGGGGCAAGGGTTAAAAAAAGTGAGGCGAGCAATTGAAAAGCCGCGATCTTGTAGCATGAGGAAGGAACGAACGAGACAAGTGAAACTCCAAGTGTATTTTGGATGTCAAAGATCGGGGACCAGCATTTGCTTTCAATGTGTACGGTGTAGTTGGAACGTTGAAGCTGCTGAAGTGAGTGATAACGGAAAATATTTATCGCGTGCATATTATATATCTACTTTCACGAGGTGTTGTGAAATGCTGCTGGTATTATGTACCGCTACCAAGGTGGCTGCATGCGCAGGATATACTGAATGTGGTCACATGTGCGGGGATGAGGTGGCTTAGTGGATAGCACCCTTGTCTTCTAAGCCACCGGTCCCGGGTTCAAGTCCCGGCGGAGCCTCTGAATAAGTCGATCTGATCCCCAAAATCCCTTCCAACAGGGCGAGAGTTGGCGACGCCGTATGACCCTGGCAGTTGGTGCGTCGTTAAACCCCAACAATGATTATTATTGGTCACATGTGCTTTTCTGTTTGCCAAAACTCAAATGGAACGGAAAATCAACATATAGCAGTGATATACGAATTATTATTTGCTGTCTGATAAACACATCGTCGAGATATGAATAAAACCGTTCGGTCTTTGGACCAGTTTCTATTGTTATGAGTGCAACTTTGCTATCCTATTTATTGAACCCGGAAACTATAATGCTTTGTTCGGGTCTTAGTATCAGTTCTTTTGAATCACATGTTAACAATATATGTTGTTAAGATTCCGTTGCGCTAAAATTGCGGTAGCCTGTTATTTGTTTACCAAGCTTACCGCAGCTTTTTTTGTTTTGCACCTGCTCACATCGGAGGAAAATTTGTCATTTTCAAAGTTCAGTGAATCGTGCTCACCTGTGACCAGAAACTGTCGCCTCCATGGCGGTACCGAACTTCAGTGTGCCTGCGCTCGGTGCGTGCCGCCGTGTCCGGCGAGGATGGGGCAGCGTGGAGCCAGTTGCGTTGGGAGCGGCCGTGTAGATGTAACAAGTGGCGGAAATGGTACATATGAGTTTGTTTGACTTAAATCGTTATTTTCTTTTGCTTGCGTTTAGTGATGAATTTTCCAGGAGGGGCGCTTAGATCTAAGCTGCGAGCTTGCGCGCCAATCCTTTCTTGATGCTTATTCGAGTGCAACTGTAATCCCTGAATAAAACATCTACTACTACTACTACCTCGGAAAAATAGATATGCTCGCACCTGTGATGTGACAGCATGTCATGCTCCAAATAAGAAATGGTTACACCACGGACAAATCCAGGTAAGGACATCCTCCAATCCAGTATAGTACCGCCATACACTGCGCCGCCGTAGAGTTCGGCAGACATCCACCAATCCAGTATAGCACCGCCATACACTGCGCCGCCGTAGAGTTCACCAGACATCCTCCGATCCAGTATAGCACCGCCATACACTGCGCCGCCGTAGAGTTCACCACACATCCACCAATCCAGTATAGTACCGCCATACACTGCGCCGCCGTAGAGTTCACCAGACATCCTCCGATCCAGTATAGTACCGCCATACACTGCGCCGGCGTAGAGTTCAGCGGACATCCTCCGATCCAGTATAGTACCGCCATACACTGCGCCGCCGTAGAGTTCACCAGACATCCACCAATCCAGTATAGTACCGCCATACACTGCGCCGCCGTAGAGTTCACCAGACATCCACCAATCCAGTATAGTACCGCCATACACTGCGCCGCCGCAGAGTTCACCAGACATCCACCAATCCAGTATAGTACCGCCATACACTGCGCCGCCGTAGAGTTCACCAGACATCCACCAATCCAGTATAGTACCGCCATACACTGCGCCGCCGTAGAGTTCACCAGACATCCACCAATCCAGTATAGTACCGCCATACACTGCGCCGCCGTAGAGTTCACCAGACATCCACCAATCCAGTATAGTACCGCCATACACTGCGCCGCCGCAGAGTTCACCAGACATCCACCAATCCAGTATAGTACCGCCATACACTGCGCCGCCGTAGAGTTCAGCAGACATCCACCAATCCAGTATAGTACCGCCATACACTGCGCCGCCGTAGAGTTCAGCAGACATCCACCAATCCAGTATAGTACCGCCATACACTGCGCCGCCGTAGAGTTCACCAGACATCCACCAATCCAGTATAGTACCGCCATACACTGCGCCGCCGTAGAGTTCAGCAGACATCCACCAATCCAGTATAGTACCGCCATACACTGCGCCGCCGCAGAGTTCACCAGACATCCACCAATCCAGTATAGTACCGCCATACACTGCGCCGCCGTAGAGTTCACCAGACATCCACCAATCCAGTATAGTACCGCCATACACTGCGCCGCCGCAGAGTTCACCAGACATCCTCCGATCCAGTATAGTACCGCCATACACTGCGCGCGTAGAGTTCACAGACATCCCCGATCAGTATAGTACCGCCATACACTGCGCCGCCGTAGAGTTCACCAGACATCCACCAATCCAGTATAGTACCGCCATACACTGCGCCGCCGTAGAGTTCAGCAGACATCCACCGATCCAGTATAGTACCGCCATACACTGCGCCGCCGTAGAGTTCACCAGACATCCACCAATCCAGTATAGTACCGCCATACACTGCGCCGCCGTAGAGTTCACCAGACATCCACCAATCCAGTATAGTACCGCCATACACTGCGCCGCCGCAGAGTTCACCAGACATCCACCAATCCAGTATAGTACCGCCATACACTGCGCCGCCGCAGAGTTCACCAGACATCCACCAATCCAGTATAGTACCGCCATACACTGCGCCGCCGTAGAGTTCAGCAGACATCCACCAATCCAGTATAGTACCGCCTGCCGCCATACACTGCGCCGGCGTTTTGTTGTGAACCGTCACCGGTGTCTCATACGGAGGTGAGGAAACTATCCTTCTCCCCAAAGCAAACCATTTGTTACCGTCTCTGGACTCCAGTGTGAGAGGATTCCGGGAATGTGTTGTGCAGGACTTCATTGAAGAGGCGTTTCTGGATTGAACCGCTGCCAAATCCAGGGGGCAGTGCAGGGATCCAGGGGCGGTGCAGGGCATCCAGGGGGCGGTGCAGGGCATCCAGGGGTCGGTGCAGGGATCTAGGGGTCAGTGCAGGGATCCAGGGGCAGTGCAGGGATCCAGGGGCGGTGCAGGGATCCAGGGGCGGTGCAGGGATCCAGGGGCGGTGCAGGGATCCAGGGGGCAGTGCAGGGATCCAGGGGGCGGTGCAGGGGATCCAGGGGGTGGTGCAGGGCATCAAGGGGTGTTGCAGGGATCCAGGGGGCAGTGCAGGGATCCAGGGGTCAGTGCAGGGATCCAGGGGTCGGTGCAGGGATCCAGGGGGCAGTGCAGGGATCCAGGGGTCAGTGCAGGGATCCAGGGGTCGGTGCAGGGATCCAGGGGGCAGTGCAGGGATCCAGGGGCGATGCAGGGATCCAGGGGCAGTGCAGGGATCCAGGGGCAGTGCAGGGATCCAGGGGTCAGTGCAGGGATCCAGGGGGCAGTGCAGGGATCCAGGGGCGATGCAGGGATCCAGGGGGCAGTGCAGGGATCCAGGGGCGGTGCAGGGATCCAGGGGGCAGTGCAGGGATCCAGGGGGCAGTGCAGGGATCCAGGGGGCAGTGCAGGGATCCAGGGGGCAGTGCAGGGATCCAGGGGCAGTGCAGGGATCCAGGGGGCAGTGCAGGGATCCAGGGGCAGTGCAGGGATCCAGGGGCAGTGCAGGGATCCAGGGGCAGTGCAGGGATCCAGGGGTCAGTGCAGGGATCCAGGGGTCAGTGCAGGGATCCAGGGGGCAGTGCAGGGATCCAGGGGGCAGTGCAGGGATCCAGGGGGCAGTGCAGGGATCCAGGGGGCAGTGCAGGGATCCAGGGGCGGTGCAGGGCAGTGATGTTTAAGTCGGACCTAACGCCATTATTCCAGTTAAATACAGCACAGGGCGTCATAGACCCATACAGTTTCTCTACAGCAACAATTCATTTGGAGAGATAGCACAGAGGATAACACATTACTTCAACGATCTGGAGGCTCACTATAAGTACATGATGCCTTATCGAAGTGGCGGTAGTAGCCATGGGACTAGACAGCTGTCACTTGCGACCTTGGCAGAGAGCTGCGTTCGTCAGCTGTCAATCAGCCAAACAATAGCAGGGAGTGCGTAAATTAAGTGTTCAAGACACCAGACGGATTTCGGGAGATTTGTCGGAGTTTTTGAAAAGCAGCACACAGCACGAAGAAGCAGTTGTCAATTCTTATAAGTAGAGCAGTGGTGGCGCTTCCATAGAGACACATTAGGCACTGACTAGCCACATTTAAATGTCAAAGTAGGAATGTATTTTATGTGGAATAAATCTAATTGGACTCGATGTTTAAGTTACAGAGAATATTCATTTTCGGATCACTGGATCAAAGAGCCGATGATTTGCATATCTGACAATCCACGTTCGCAGCGCCTACAGTCAACAAATGCGAGGCGAGGCACTCCGCGATTCAGCTGAATCTGCCTAACCCCGTGGCGAACCTAATGTGTGTTTTTTATTGATATCTCCATTACCTCATTCACTTGGACGTGAGTACTGACTCGTTAAATCAGGAAATTAAGCATGCTTAGCAGCTCTTTAATGCGGCATTTGTATCACGTGCGCTATCGCGTCTTATGACCTTGACAATAGCTGATTCGTTTATTGACATTCTCGTATTCGCGGATTTATAGCCTGCTCTAGTGCGGGACAGTTGTTTGTCAATTATTAGCTTGATATTTAGTTTGTGAAACTCTTGTAAAGGACGTCAGCCATGGCACAAAATCTGGTGGGTTGAATAAAAAAACATTTCTTGAATCGATCGTACCCCGAGAAATTGGAGGTCTTCAAAAAGAAGTGCCGAAGCCGTCGTACTTGAAATGGGAAGCTCTCGTGAGTATCTTGTCCTTCTCGGCTCACTTACCTACCTACCCACCCTTCCTGAATCTTGCCTTGTACCTACATACACGACCGCATAACCGTTTCCAAAATCCACCGCCAATTTTTTTCCATCGACTTGAGCTTGCCCCCCTCTCCAGCCGACCTGCTGGATCCACCCCTGTCCACTATCAGGTAAAAAGCCTTGCCTTACCTCTAAGCCAATCGTGCCTAGGCTGTCATAATGTTCAAGCGCCGCCACTGAAATAGAGGAAAAACACTCTCGTAAGAAGAAGCAAACAGAACAAGAGAGCTCCAACAGGTACTGATTGAACACTGTACTAAAGAAAAATAAAAATCACTAAAGATAGTCACCAAAAATTTGCAGGAAAATAAGACTCCAGGAATCTCGAAATGATAACAATCAGCTCGAGAGAGAGGGGAAGCAAAACCCGCTGTGGCCTTCATTTACGTCCTAGGCATTTAAGAATGTACTGATTCCAGGGATTCCACAACTTACCCAAGGCAATAGAAACACTAGGTAAAATTTTCGCTGGCCAATGGGCTTAAGCCATTTTATTAAAGCCACAGGCCAATGGGTTCACGGTTTTACAGATGTTAGGGAGCGCCGCTAAGGGAAAACGTTTTTGTGATCTAGTCGTTTGGGAAAATAATAAGTTCTCGGAAGGCCTGCTGGAGATCGGGTGCCATAAACCGCAGTGTTGTGGGAATGACCGAGGACCCTAAAAAGATGATACAGATGACAGTAAAAGCGCTAAAAGACTGGCAGCCTAAAACGCCAAAGTCCAGAAACTAAAACGTCTAAGCCCTAAAAAGCCCAAAAAGGCTACGTCAAGGTAAAGATAAGAAGAAAAAAGCGTGGGATGAGGTAAATACAACGTTTCGGTCTTGGACCGTCGTCAGACGAGGGGTGAAAGATGGAGGTGGCTAGAGGCCTGAGGTAACCTTTTTCCAAATACTGAGTGACTGGAGGCCTAAGGTAAACTTTTGGTCGAAACAAAAAGTGTCGGCAGTCCCAATACCCTCTTGCCGAAGGTGAAATGGAACAATGTGTATGGTGTGTTATGTCTGAGCATGCGTCTGAGAAAGTGTCCCCGTATGTCGAATTTACCGCAAGAGTGGCCAGGAAGATGTTTGCGTGTTGAGAGTAGGTCTGTAGCGCCGAATGAGGAATGATTCTGCAATTTTTCTGTTTGGGCCATCACTGGCGTATTTTAGAATTTTGATGTTCAAGTTGTCTGCTGTCAGCTCATCATTCGGATGCATGGTTAATCTGTGTTGGCCGAAAGGTGTTTCCTGCCTCTTATTTCTAGCATCACCTAAGTGTTCGTTAAATCTTAGTCTAATGGCCCTCTGGCTCTCACCGATATAAAATGACTTGCCTGGTTCGCAAAGCTTACAATCTATCCTATAAATTATATTTTTGGCATGAAATTTCTCATGGATACCTGCATGACAGGCGTGGCAGAAACGGCCTCCCCCAGGGCACTGCACTGGTTCCAGCGCGGATCTGACCAAAAGATCCTTCAGGGACGTGCCGCTTCTCCACGCCACCCGCATGGGAAGGCCAGAATTTCGAACGATCCGCTTGACCTGGTCACTGAGAGCGTCATCAACGAAAGGTAAAACAAGAGGCGCATCATTACCCCGATTTTGTGGCCTGGGGCGTGGATTTAGAGCTTCGACCTGCAGCTTTTTTAGGAGATGGTTCGGGTACCCATTTTTTGAGAAGAGGTCGAAAATCTTTTTGAGGCTTCTCTTACGAGGGCTTCCGGGTGAGGATCTACGAAGTGCCCGAAGAAACTGAGATCGGATGACAGATTTTTTGAGCGAGCAAGGTTGAGCCGAGTCAAAAGGGGAGGATGATTGGAGCTGCCATCGGTTTGAAGAAAAGTTCAGTTGTGTAGGCCCCTGACGTGGAAACCGTGATGAGCGTATCCAAAAAAGGGATGGAACCAGACGTGCCGGTGTGCTCGATGGTGAATTTTATGCTGGTATGAAACGAATTGATAAAATCGAAGTAAGAGTCTAGAGAGTCCTCGCCATGCGTCCAAACCCCCAATACATCATCGATATATCGCATGTAGGCGACTGGCTGATCATGTGGGCTAGCTAAAATCAAAGATTCCAGCCAGTTCATGAAGATAATGGCCAGTGGGGGAGCTACTCTGCTTCCCATTGCGATGCCTTGCGTCTGCCTATAAAAGTTATCACCAAACCTGAGGTAGTTGTTGGTGAGACAATGGTCAAGCAGAACGCGGATGTCTGGGATGCTGAGCCCGTATGTGTTGATGCTCCTATGTCTCTCAAGAAGGCTCTCAACCGCATCCAAAGCTTCCCCAACAGGGATGTTTCCATACAAGTTGGTGACATCCACGCTAAAGACGATTGTACCAGCTAAGATTTAACGAACACTTACGTGATGCTAGAAATAAGAGGCAGGAAACACCTTTCGGCCAACACAGATTAACCATGCATCCGAATGATGAGCTGACAGCAGACAACTTGAGCATCAAAATTCTAAAATACGCCAGTGATGGCCCAAACAGAAAAATTGCAGAATCATTCCTCATTCGGCGCTACAGACCTACTCTCAACACGCAAACATCTTCCTGGCCACTCTTGCGGTAAATTCGACATACGGGGACACCCTCTCAGACGCATGCTCAGACATAACACACCACACATGATGTTCCCTTTCTCCTTCGGCAAGAGGGTATTGGGACTGCCGACACTTTTGCTTCGACCAAAAGTTTACCTTAGGCCTCCAGTCACTCGGTATTTGGAAAAAGGTTACCTCAGGCCTCTAGCCACCTCCATCTTCCACCCCTCGCCTGACGACGGTCCAAGACCGAAACGTTGCATTTACCTCATCCCACGCTTTTTTCTTCTTATCTTTATCTTGACGTAGCCTTTTTGGGCTTTTTTAGGGCTTAGACGTTCTAGTTTCTGGACTTTGGCGTTTTAGGCTGCCAGTCTTTTAGCGCTTTTACTGTCATCTGTATCATCTTTTTAGGGTCCTAGGTCATTCCCACAACACTCTAGTCGCTGGATCTTCAAGTTTGAAGCACTTTTTGTTTTCTAAATGCAATTCTTAAACAGATATATGTACTGCTCAAATTATGAAAAACACTGCAGTTTTGTTATCGTCTTGGTACACGTGGCAGTCTTGCTGGTAGTGCCAATAAATCCCATTAGTGCCCAGAATTCTTTTTTCGATTTTGAATGTAATATTTATATATTTTTATTCTGGAGACTACCTGACCATGTATGTGTGATTTCATGAAAAATATTGTCTATAGGTAGGTGAGATAGGCATGGAAACTGCAGTTGCCAACGGGCATTAGCGTAATCATTCTTTAAGTGTTTGAGTAACTCAATGGCGCATCCAGGGTTTCCATTCTAGGGAGGATCAACCAATTTGAGCCTCATTGAATACAGGCTTTTCTCCGTGCAGGAATATGCATGACCGAACACATTTTCGGAGATAGCTTTGTTGGAACCACCAATGACATAAAAAAGGCTACCAGTGCATTTTGTGTTATATTCTGAACAACACGGACAATACTTCGGCAAGAAGTGTATGCCCGCTCACGAAACATTTTGGTACCACTTCTGATCTCCACTTTAGCAGCAACCTGTTGATGGTGGTAGGTGCTCGTGCTCTACTGATTGTGGTAGGGACTCATGCACTGCCTACAGCGCGCATACTTCGTCTTGCCTTTCCCCAGCCAGTGGCCACCCACGTCTTCACGTACCCTGTGCTCCACAACCTGCATCATCCGCACGGAGCATCAGCCGGGTCTCTTACGAGCATTGCCATACTTTCGTGCGCTCCCTTGCACACAGGCGCGGACAAATTCCAGCAAAGGGATTTGGTGGCCTGGTTTGCGATGCATGAGCCACGCGTTGACTGTCGTCGAGTTGATGACCCAGTTCAGGTAAGGCCACCACCATTTCTTGGAGCGAATTTGGATTCGGTATGTAGCAACGAATTGGTTGTGCAGATCCACACCGCCGATGGAGGCATTGTGGGCATGCACAGCTTGGGGCATATCGACTTTGATGTGTGACTTTGTTTTGCGAGACCATCTCTTGGCATGTTGCATTGGTTCCAAGCCGTGCACGTTACTGGCAACCGTAACGACCTTGTTGTCACACCAACGGATGAGGGATTGGTCCTGAGTGAATGTCGCTGACGCTGCTCCTCGCTCTTGTTTTGACACCGTTTTCAGGCCTGTAGTATCCTTCGGGATTCTGTTTTCCCTCATGGTTCCCACTCCTCCGATGCCTCGGTGGGACAGCTCGTCTAAGAGAGGAAGGGTAGTGAAAAGGTTGTCAAAGGCAAGTTGATGCCCAGGTCGAAGAGAACACTTATCGGCCAGTCCCAAGACAACATCGGCACCCTGACCGAGTCCAGTGCAGGGAGATGTGTTGAGGCTCCACAGTACGGCTCGGCATGTTTGAGGTACCCATCTGTGTCGCAGATGCACCACAGTTTGAATCCAAACCTGACGGGTTTTCCCCGTGCGAACTGCTTCAGGCGATGGTGCCCGAAATAGGGTATCATCGCTTCGTCGACAGACATCATCTTTGGCGGCTGCAAGAGTTTGTTGCTTCTGTTGGCGATGTCAAAAATCGGGCAAACTTTGTACAGCGGGTCACCATCCACATCGCTTATCCTCGAGTTGTCAGCCAGATGCATGACGCGCATCATATGCTCGAAGGCGTTTCGCCGCATGGTTTCGGAAACTAGTGTATTGAACACGTCGTCCTCTTGTTTCCAATACAGTCGTCTATTCGCGGCACTCGAGTATCCGGACAGCATCATGATGGATATCATGTTTCGGACATTGCTCGTCGATATCTCAGTACCATCCAGTTGTTTCTGAGCGGCGTACACACGAATCAGTTCCACCATCAACTCAATCATACCGCCTGACTGGAAAAGTTCCAGGCACTGGGCTGGTGATCGCACAGTTTCTTTTAGAAGATCAATTTGTGTAGGCGCCATCTCCTGTTGAAAATCCGGTACACTTACCCCCAGCCTGCGCGCGCTACTCGTCCAGTTTCTGGCAACGTTCTTTTTCGGTGTCGTGATTTTGAGGCAGGTGAGCTGACCTCTTGGGAAGCATGCGCGGCAGGTTCACTTGGTGTTGCTGTTGCTGCTCCATCGGGCTGCAATCTTTGCAATCCCTGTGCTTGATTACTTTCTTCAAGGGATGCTCCGCGAAGCTCTGCGTTTGCAGCTAACATCCTGCGTGGTAAGTGATCAAAATCGCACTTGGCTTCGCCGTCACTTTCGTCCGAATGGCGGTCAGTATCGGCGTCTGCAGACTCCAGTGGTGGGTGAGAGGTGACTGTGATGGGACCCAGGTCATCTCCGGCCCCAGAATCGCTCAAGATGTCCAACATTTCGTTCAGTGAGAGCCTGGAAACAGAACTAGTGAGGTCAGAAAATGAATAAATTCCCCTCACCCCACACACACAAGAGCATACAAACGCGACTCTTCTCTAGCCCAGAGATGGCTCTAGGATTTCGGTAAAGGGGGGCGGGGGGAAGTATCAGATGACGTACTATTCGGGAGCGGATGATTTTTTGCCCCGCAGAAATTTTGCTTATTGTTTGGGGGGAGGGTGGAATGCCTTTTCACCCACAGAAGTGCGCCACTTGGACGTGAGGAGGCGGCCTTCTCCTTCGCCCTTCCCTTGGATTGGGCTGGTAAGAGATACGGGTTGCCTAGGGGAACCTTGACGGCATAGGGAGGGGAAGCAGGAGGCAGGGGGGGGGCAGATGCCTTTTCATTGACTCGGAGCCCTCTGAAAGGTCGATGGCACCCTTCGGAATATCACTTCCCACCTCCAGGCTGCCAGCATTGGGCCCCCCACGATGGAATTTGGCGCCCACCAGATAGATTGTGCCGCATAAATTTGGCCCCCGGGGTCCAGATGGCATCAATAGGTAGGGACTAACCCTGTGTCCCCCGACCGGCGATTCTGGATCCACCTGTCAAGTTGGCGGTGGGGCTACTATGTATAAATCCAGTAAAAAAACTGTAGCAATAGCTGGTTTTACGTAAAAACAACGTATTTTTGACTACGCAAGTGCCCACTGGTAACTTTGTTGCCACGGGAAGTTGCCACGGGAAGTTTGGGAATAGAGGTGGGAGTTTCGGGCAATTTTGCAGGCCCGGGCCCGGGCCGGCCGGCAGCTGATTTTAGAAGCCCGTCACAAGCCCGGTTTGTGGAAGAAATGGATTATCAAGCCTGGGAAGGCCAGGTATCATGGAAAACCATTAACGACTATATACAACATTTATTTACTTTAAAGCTGTTTCAAATATATGTTTTAAGCCAATTTATCCTGTAAAAACTTTTGGTTTCACCCAAAACCATATTAAAAAGGTGCATGTAGCATCAGTAGCCTCAGCTATCTTAATAATTCAGCAGAAAATGATACTGAAAAACACAGTATGAAACATGGCTTGCTTATGATGCAAGCTTACTTCAGGTAATGACCAGCATCACCTTATAAAAACAAAGGGCATTCTAGATAGAGGTATGCACATGGCAGCTATAAGAATCGGGATGAAATAAGTCCACTCATGTCAGACATTTCTTCCATCTTTGCACTTTTATAAACCATTATATGCTGGCACGAGCCTCACAATTGAGTTCCAATAATGTTTATGAATAGAGGAGAGAGCAGTGACAAGTTTTCAGCTAAAACTTTTTCAGAATATCATGGCGGAATGGCTGTGAATGAACCAAAATCCTTCACATTGTCCTCAATTGATACATGTGAACATTTTCTTTAGTTTAGTCACTAAACAGCTTGGAAGATAGTCAAAGATTGTTCTGCTTGGGTCAGCCCGGTCTGCAAAGTAGGTAAGCCAACAGGCCAATATGAACAAGGCCCATCAGCCATATACAATTATCAAACCACCAGCCATAAAGAACTATCTTGATAAGGAACCACTAGTTTTCCACAGGTTTGCACCAAACATTGAATAAAAATATTGCACCAATCTCCACCAAAAATTAAATCTGACACAAAAAACAACTCAATCCCATCCACATCACCATTTGGGCTTGAACACTATTCTGTTTGTTTTGTTGTATTTTACGGGCTTGCGCTTTGTAGGTATCTGAAGCGCCGTGCTTGTCTACATTAGAGCAGCATTTATGAAAACATTTTTCACCAAAATTTACCAGAGTAGTAAGTTTATTTCAGCGAAAATATTCCAAGACTTTTTAAAATTTATTTTAAAATTTCACACATTTAAAAATAAGCACAAAGTGTGTGGTGCATTTCTTTTGTTCCTGAGAATAGGCCACTTTTTGTGCACTTGTTTCATATATGACGCTTTTCTGGCTTGGCTTTACAAGCTGCTCAAGGTCGCGGAATCTGCCATAATTTGGATATTCTGTTTTTGTGTTCTGTATTCCTACGTTTCTGTACATTTTTAGTGTGGTGGGAGGGAAGTGTAAAGTAAAGGTATCTTGGGAAGGAAGTGCTGTTATGTTCAAGCTTATAATAGAAGTTGTATTTCATAGAGGCCAGGGAAGTATTCCACAAGGAAAATGCAACACATAATGTCAAGTATATTCATGTTTTGGTGTAATTTCAAAGGTTCCTTCTAAGGCTGACTGCTCCCCAGTATCTCCCACAACTGACTAATTTATGTTTTGAAGTACTTGATCAAAAACATGTTTTCTTTGTGCCTATTTTTGCTTATACTAGCTTTTTCTGAGTGGATTCTGCATCTTTTGGGCAATGAAAGAGCAAGATGAAGCTGTGGAAGGGTCAAACTTATCAACATTTGTTCTTGCAGCTAGAGTTACCAGGCCAATTTGCAATTATGGGCTCCACTAGATAGTTTGTACCTGACATATTTACTTCACCTTTTTCGTAGAGGACATGGGAATGGCTCCATAGATAACATTTTTTTTACCTGCGAAGCTTCTGGAAAAATTTTCTAGCTGGAGCTATGTGTTAATATCAATATGTTAGCAGCAAATTGGTTAAATGACTCCTTTGAAATGGTATACTGACAATATGGACGTAACAATATGCTATCCATTTATATTTTGTTCACCCATATATGACTTAAAGATTTTGAAGTAATCAGGATATTCTTAAGATGACAGTACGGCCTGGATGTGTGCAACTGTAGGCATTATTCAATATTTGATTTTAAATATTGATTCAGGTTTAAGTAACTTGCTTTTGACCTGGCATGAGTAACAGATGAAAGCTAGAGCTTCATGCTTTTACATTCCTGATGTATGTCTAAAGTCTCAAAATTAATTGTAAATGCATTTTCAGAGCTGCTGGTGCATGAATAAGATTATGTTTCAGTGGAAAAACTAGGTCTGTACTGAAAAGGCTTATTTAACTTACAGAAAATTGACTGAAGTCCCAGTTCAGTTGAAGCCCAGAATGAGCCTGGGTGAAGCCCGTTATCAGCCCGGCATTGGCTTAAATCATGCCTTCAGGCCCGGTCAAGCCCGCGGGCCTGGGCCGGGCTTTGCCCGGGCCCCGGGCCTGAAAGTCCCCTCTATTTGGGAAATAAGCTGTCATTCGATTTTGATAGTAATCACTTCTCAATGGGCAGATAAAGTAGACATTTGTATACTGAGTTACAATACGAACGATTTTTTCCTGCTAGAACAAATAAAACTTACCCTTTTCGACGAGAGTCGCCTGCCGCCATGACTCCGTCGGAGGCAGCACAACAATGCCGGTCGTTTGACCCAAGATACCTTTACTTAAGGTTGACGTTCTATTTTGTAAAGACAGCTGTTTTTTTACTGCACGTGCTTTACAATTTATGGCACTTTCGATAACAGGATGTACTAAAATAATACAATCGACTGGTGTTGAGAAAAATGCATATAAGTGCCATGGCAACTAAAGTTGCCACTGGGCATTAGTGGGATAAATTAACTTGCCCACAATTGTAGGTACACAATATCGTTTCGTGAAAAATTCATTGTTTTGTTATTTTAGAGGAAGGAACTTCACTTCCGGGTAAGACAGGCACCGGAGTGCCTTCCAAGACCCTTTTATCTTATCTTATCTTATCTTCTTCTATCAAAAATAATAATTAATTCACTTTAAGATGCTTTTGATTGTTTATTGCAAGTTGTAAGAAACCAAAATAAATAAATAAAAAGGAATGCCTGGAAGTCAAATCTTTGTCATTGTTAACCCCCGCCACAGCTGCGTGCGCAAGTCCATTCACGCCTATTCGCTGGCGTGTTTGCCGCCGTCATCAGCTGGCGGTCGCTGACCGGCCTCGCAGACGACGGTCCCGGCCACGACACGCCGCGCAATCGCACCACTTTCTATAGCTATACTGTGCCGCAGCGCCTACCTTGCTGCTATACTGCAAAGCCCAACATCATTGGCTCAGCTGATTATGTAACCGCAGTGGCGTGGAAACGGCTCTGCCCCGTCCCCAGCGGTAGGATGGCCGTGGCTGATGTTTCCCGGAATGTGCCAGTTACCATATCTATTGTTCTGCTCAGGGCTTGATATCTCTTTTTTATCGCTCCCAAGTCTGAAAGTATTACCACCATTGTAAGCTTTGTTCGTCTTCTTGCTTTTTCGCGTAAGCTATGTTCGTCTTCTGTCATGAGATGTAACTAGAGGTTGAAGATCAGATCTACATCTTGGATAGCACTACTCGACCTATTCTGATGAACCTCTTCCGACTACTAATACTAATTATTCTGGTATTTCACCAAGAACTTACAAACATCTCTGCTGGTTAGTCTAGAACTATACCGGTGAAAGCAAGACGAGGAAACCGACCCTGACGTAAGCGTGGGTATCACGCACGCGTGGTCACCAACGTATTACGCAACATTCGAAGTGCTTTTTTATGCCGATTATTAAACCAGAGTGTCTTTTCTTTTGAACATGGATTGTGTTTCGAATACTTTATACCACGCTAAGAATAGCTGCCTGTCTATTGTTGAGTGTTCTGATGCGGTAAAATGTACAAATAAATAATTGTGCCTTTAATGAAACCATACGCAAGGACGCATACTAAGCCGACAACCAGCGTTAGAAATATACTAGCAAGGCCAAAGGACAAAAGAGACAAACACCAAAACAAAGAGGTCGTCTAAAAGTACACATGTCAATGCGGAAAAACATACATGGGGGAAACATATAGGACCATAAAACACAAGGACAAGAACATAGAAGAGCAGTAGAAAACGAACATCACAACCACTCTGGACTGGCCAAACCCATTTTAGAAACCGGACACACCATAAAATGGGATAAGGGACAAATTCAGGTGTATGAAAGCCATTGAAGAAAAAAATCAAAGAAGCCGTATGTATCATGCTCTCATCATCATGCTCTCATCTTCAGTCGCTCTCACCTCATCATCACCCCAAATATACAAAACACGTCGTTGTAGTACGGGCAGTAAATATATGTCGGGCTCAGCACCCGGTGTCAAGCTGCACACTGGGTGTTTCCACGAGAGACAAACATTATAAAAAGTATCGCAAAAGCACAAGACGGGCTGCTTAATACGAACTCGGGCATTCCCATGCTATAAGACTATCAGGTTCTGCGACCTTCATAAAAGTTCTTCCAAAGTTTTAATTTTGCTAGGTGAGCCTGCTATTGAACTGGTATAATTACACGTCATGACATAACATTGGTGCTGTATGTATTCTAATGTGTTATTCATAGTTCGTTAGATGGTGAAGTGTCGGTTTGAGGTCCATATCGTATAGTTTCGCTGTGGAATGACCTTTTCTCAATCGATTGTTTTCAATGAATTGAATATTTACAGCTAAATGATGTTAACGACTAATATTTCGGCCCTGGGGCTTCAACAGAGTCCTATAATGAACAATATAAATACAATATCAAAAACACCACAGCAGTAACACAGGGCGCTGGCACATATTTAACACGCAGCAGACACAGCTGTAATGACTGCTTCCCCGTTACACAGCTTTATTCTTAGCTCAAAATTCCTCGTTTTATTCATTTTCGGGGGGGTGAGGTGACTTATTGGATAGCACCCTTGTCTTCTCAGCCACTGGTCCCGGGTTTAAGTCCCAGCGGAGCCTTTGAATAAGTCGATCTGATCCCCAAAATCCCTTCCAACAGGTTGAGAGTGTGCGACGCCGTATGAACCTGGCAGTTGGTGCGTCGTTAAACCCCAACAATTACAATTGTATTCATTTCTACCGTATCTTCTTTATTGCAGAGTTTTTCTCAATGGTGGGCTGCCAAATACTGCTCTTGGAGCCGAAATTGTTTGGTTTGATCATCATGTATGCCGTTTCTTTATTATTCTTTGTGCAGCGTTCTCTTCCTGGTCTAGAATGCTCGTATTATGCCAATATGGTCGATGTTCTCTCTCCCCCACGCTTGGTTCGCGATTTTGGATCGATCTATTTCTCGCATGGTCGCCCAATGGTGTACGTTTATTCGTATTTCGAGAAGTCGCTTCGTCTCGCCTACATAGACTTGAATGCATGAGCATGGTATCTCAGGAATATACATTTTCTTGCTGCTGTCTTTGGTCCTAGGTATGAAGTGCGTGAGGACTTGGCGGAGAAAGAGTGGGCTGTACAAGACGTATCGAAGGTTGAACTTCTTGCATGTCTTCGTTCAGATGTTCTGACATACCGTTGATGTAAGAGAGTCTTATTGTTGAATCTGGCTTGTTTTCTTTTCTATTGTAGCTAAGTCGTTAACGTTAATTAAGCTTTAACTTTTCGTTTTTTTAACAATTGATCGAGAAAAGGATACTCCTTAGCGAAACAAGGTGCCTTTCACTCACATGCCGTTTTTTTACAGCACCTTACTTTTCTGTGCTTGGTTTAGATGCATGGTGATGTATGATATTGTATACGCATGATATTCCCATGTGTGTGCGTCGTTCAAAGGTGTATTTTCATAATACTTAAATTAATTCCTTAAGTTGTTGTTCTCATATGCTGAATCCGTTATCTTAGATTATTAAAAAATAAGTAGGATTCAAATTTTAGCGCAAGTGTGCTCTGACATTTTCAAACCTATGTACTTTGCTAACGCGCTGGCTGGGCCCTTAAAGGCCGACGCATATAGTCGAACGGCATTGGAAAGCTAAAAAACACACATCCGAAATCTTACTTGCGTCCTGAAAAACTAATCAACGAAATCGATGTCCCAGAGCCAAATACGACCTGCCACTACGATAGCATGGAGTGCATTACCAATAATAGTCCGAGATGTGAGCTCTTTCTTCTCGTCAACATCATTGCTGTGGTCGTTTCTTTACCAAAATCATGTCTCCCAGAAAAAAACAAGGTTTTCTGCTCGACTTATTCTTCAAAAAGGTCTCGGTAGGTGTTATTATTGTCTCCTGAAGTTGTTTAGGTTGTGGATAAGACTTGTCCATGGTTGTGCTGCATGCGATCAGGGGCGTAGCAAGGATTTCTCGCAGGATGGGGGGCGGCACCGGAAGGGATCCCTGGGATAGAGCGAAAAGAGACCCTCTAGAATAAAAAACGCCGGTAAGAAAAAAACATTGATCAGCGAAGGCAGCAACTGCCAAGATCCAACGTGTTCAATAGATACATTTTTAACATCTTACCATCCAAAGAAGTCGCTATAAACCAGAGCACCCCCGAAATATATAAACTCCGCCATGACAAGATATTTGTGTACCTACCACATTACTTTGATCCCCAATCGACCACGGATATAGCTGCACATGCCTGTTGTTGTTTTTCTTTTTAGGGCGTTTCGACTACTTGGCCATTTCGCGTCCATATGCACAGACCTAATGAAAGTGCGGCCTGTCAGATGTTGTCGCAGCGGGCTGAGGCATGCCAGTGGTCGGCCCTGGCTCCAGGTGCCCGTCGCCCAGTGTTCATTAGTGCCACTCGTTATGTTGGCCTTGTGGAAGCTGTGGGAGCAGCAGGTCGGGACGTACCGGTCGCTCCGCCAGCGCCCGACCGCAGACCTGCGGCAGAAGTGACTGGGTCCCTCCTCCGACGTGCGCCGCCGCCCCCGCTCAGAACGCCGAGGGCGGCGGCCAGCCACCCAGCGCGCCACTTCAAAGGCAGCCGCCGCCCACTTCAGAGGCGCCGTCGGTGGGCGGCCGTCGGGCCCGGCGGTGCCGTGCGGGGATACTGTCCCGTTTCGAAAGCGGCGGAGCCGACGAGGCGGGGTCGGCCTCTTCTCCCTGTTCCGGCTATTTCTGTACCCTCCCACCTCCCGGCCAGCTATTCTGTACCCTCCGCCCCTCCCGGCCAGCTATTCTGTACCCTCCCCCTCCCGGCCAGCTATTCTGTACCCTCCGCCCCTCCCAGCCAGCTATTCTGTACCCTCCGCCCCTCCCGGCCAGCTATTCTGTACCCTCCGCCCCCTCCCAGCCAGCTATTCTGTACCCTCCGCCCCTCCCGGCCAACTATTCTGTACCCTCCGCCCCTCCCGGCCAGCTATTCTGTACCATCCGCCCCTCCCGGCCAGCTATTCTGTACCCTCCCACCTCCCGGCCAGCTGCTCTGTACCCTCTGTCCTCCGACCAGCTATTCTGTCCCTCCCACCTCCCGGCCGCTGTCTTCCCTCGCCCTCGGCCGTTTCTGTACCCTCCACCTCCCGGCCAGCTATTCTGTCCCTCCGCCCTCCCAGCCAGCTATTCTGTACCCTCCGCCCTCCCGGCCAGCTATTCTGTACCTCCGCCCCTCCCGGCCAGCTATTCTGTCCCTCCCACCTCCCGGCCAGCTTCTGTCCTCTGTCCCCCCGACCAGCTATTCTGTACCCTCCACCTCCCGGCCAGCTGCTCTGTACCCTCTGTCCCTCCCGGCCAGCTATTCTGTACCCTCTGTCCCTCCCGGCCAGCTATTCTGTACCCTCCCACCTCCCGGCCAGCTATTCTGTACCCTCCCACCTCCCGGCCAGCTGCTCTGTACCCTCTGTCCCTCCCGACCAGCTATTCTGTACCCTCCCACCTCCCGACCAGCTGCTCTGTCCCTCCGTCCCTCCCGGCCAGCTGCTCTGTCCCTCTGTCCTTCCGGCCAGCTGCTCTGTACCCTCTGTCCCTCCTGGCCAGCTATTCTGTAACCTCCGCCCCTCGGCCAGCTATTCTGTCCTTCCCACCTCCCGGCCAGCTATTCTGTACCATCCGCCCCTCCCAGCCAGCTATTCTGTCCCTCCCACCTCCCGGCCAGCTGCTCTGTGCCCTCTGTCCTCCCGACCAGCTATTCTGTACCCTCCCACCTCCCGGCCAGCTGCTCTGTACCCTCTGTCCCTCCCGGCCAGCTATTCTGTACCCTCTGTCCCTCCCGGCCAGCTATTCTGTACCCTCCCACCTCCCGGCCAGCTATTCTGTACCCTCCCACCTCCCGGCCAGCTGCTCTGTCCCTCTGTCCCTCCCGACCAGCTATTCTGTACCCTCCCACCTCCCGACCAGCTGCTCTGTACCCTCCGTCCCTCCCGGCCAGCTGCTCTGTACCCTCTGTCCCTTCCGGCCAGCTGCTCTGTACCCTCTGTCCCTCCTGGCCAGCTATTCTGTAACCTCCGCCCCTCCGGCCAGCTATTCTGTACCTTCCCACCTCCCGGCCAGCTATTCTGTACCATCCGCCCCTCCCGGCCAGCTATTCTGTACCCTCCGCCCCTCCCGGCCAGCTATTCTGTACCCTCTGTCCCTCCCGGCCAGCTATTCTGTACCCTCTGTCCCTCCCGGCCAGCTATTCTGTACCCTCCCACCTCCCGGCCAGCTATTCTGTACCCTCCGCCCCCTCCCGGCCAGCTATTCTGTACCCTCCGCCCCTCCCGGCCAGCTATTCTGTACCCTCTGTCCCTCCCGGCCAGCTATTCTGTACCCTCCCACCTCCCGGCCAGCTGCTCTGTACCCTCTGTCCCTCCCGACCAGCTGTTTTGTACCCTCTGTCCCTCCCGGCCAGCTATTCTGTACCCTCCCACCTCTCGGCCAGCTATTCTGTACCCTCTGTCCCTCCCGGCCAGCTATTCTGTACCCTCCCACCTCCCGGCCAGCTATTCTGTACCCTCCGCCCCCGGCCAGCTATTCTGTACCCTCCCACCTCCCGGCCAGCTATTCTGTACCCTCCCACCTCCCAGCCAGCTATTCTGTACCCTCTGCCCCTCCCGGCCAGCTATTCTGTACCCTCCCACCTCCCGGCCAGCTATTCTGTACCCTCCGCCCCCCGGCCAGCTATTCTGTACCCTCTGCCCCTCCCGGCCAGCTATTCTGTACCCTCCCACCTCCCGGCCAGCTATTCTGTACCCTCTGTCCCTCCCGGCCAGCTATTCTGTACCCTCCGCCCCCCGGCCGGCTATTCTGTACCCTCCGCCCCCGGCCAGCTATTCTGTACCCTCTGTCCCTCCCGGCCAGCTATTCTGTACCCTCCCACCTCCCGGCCAGCTGCTCTGTACCCTCGCCCTTCCCGGCCAGTTATTCTGTACCCTCTGTCCCTCCCGGCCAGCTATTCTGTACCCTCCGCCCCTCCCGGCCAGATTCTCTGTCCCTCCCACCTCCCGGCCAGCTATTCTGTACCCTCCGCCCCTCCCGGCCAGCTATTATGTACCCTCCGCCCCTCCCGGCCAGCTATTCTGCACCCTCTGTCCCTCCCGGCCAGCTATTCTGTACCCTCCGCCCCTCCCGGCCAGCTATTCTGTACCCTCCCACCTCCCGGTCAGCTATTCTCTACCTCTGTCCCTCCCGGTCAGCTATTCTGTACCCTCCCACCTTCAGGCCAGCTATTCTGTACCCTCCGCCCCTCCCGGCCAGCTATTCTGTACCCTCCGCCCCTCCCGGCCAGCTATTCTGCACCCTCTGTCCCTCCCGGCCAGCTATTCTGTACCCTCTGTTCCTCCCGGCCAGCTATTCTGTACCCTCCGCCCCTCCCGGCCAGCTATTCTGTACCCTCTGTCCCTCCCGGCCAGCTATTCTGTACCCTCCCACCTCCCGGTCAGCTATTCTCTACCCTCTGTCCCTCCCGGCCAGCTATTCTGTACCCTCCGCCCCTCCCGGCCAGCTATTCTGTACCCTCTGTCCCTCCCGGCAAGCCATTCTGTACCCTCTGTCCCTCCCGGCCAGCTATTCTGTACCCTCCCACCTCCCGGCCAGCTATTCTGTACCCTCTGTTCCTCCCGGCCAGCTATTCTGTACCCTCCCACCTTCAGGCCAGCTATTCTGTACCCTCCCACCTCCCGGCCAGCTATTCTGTACCCTCTGTCCCTCCCGGCCAGCTATTCTCTACCCTCTGTCCCTCCCGGTCAGCTATCTCTGTACCCTCCCACCTCACGGCCAGCTATTCTGTACCCTCCGCCCCTCCCGGCCAGCTATTCTGCACCCTTGTCCTCCCGGTCAGCTATTCTCTACCCTCTGTCACCTCCCGGTCAGCTATTCTCTACCCTCTGTCCCGTTGAAAAATTCCCCTTCCGAAAGGCTTTGCAGAGACTGCACCATTAAATCACCTAATGAGTCCAATAGTTCGGCGCCCGTAAACACGCAGGAAAAGCGAGAGAGGTCAGCTGATGACTGTTTCTTGAGAGCACCATATTCAACTGGTGAGGCCGGGGAGGTCAACTCTGATGACTGGGGACTCACCAAGTATGGGGAGGTCAGCTGACGACTGTTTCTTGAGAGCACCATATTCAACTGGTGAGGCCGGGGAGGTCAACTCTGATGACTGGGGACTCACCAAGTATGGGGAGGTCAGCTGACGACTGTTTCTTGAGAGCACCATATTCAACTGGTGAGGCTCGGGGAGGTCAACTCTGATGACTGGGGACTCACCAAGTATGGGGAGGTCAGCTGACGACTGTTTCTTGAGAGCACCATATTCAACTGGTGAGGCCGGGCTGACCAATGCATTGTGTGACATTGATCTTAGCTATTGTCATTTGCACCCAGGATAGCCACAGCCTGGCTTAGGATGCCTTTGCAAGGCACGCCAACCTTTCACGTAACTACTCGAAGACTTTGGGTAAAAATATCAAATCTATATCTTCCTCCCACGCTCTTCTCAGTTTTTTTTTCTAAATATAAAGACGCACTTTTTAAAACGCACATTGACGGGGGTCTGAGCCACTTTCGTATTTGTATTTATCGAGCATTTCCACTTAACCCTTGCCCCGGTGGCGGGTACGAGCCACCTTCGCCCTGGTGGGGGGGGCTAAAAAGACCCCCACGATCTCAAAAACTAAGAGAGCTAGAAAAAAGCGCAAAACAGCAATCAAGCTCTTCGAAAATGATATCGAAAAACTTCGGTCATTTTTCTTGTCAGGTCAATATCAAGGTCACCAGAGGTCAAAATAGGTCAAAATCGCTAATATGAGGTGTACTAAGAAAACCTCATATATCTCAGAAACTATGATAGCTAGAAACATTTTTCTAACACCATTCGAAAGCTCTTGAAATGTGCTTTCATTGCAGTGACATTCATTTTCGTGTCAGGTCAAAGCCTAGGGAGCTACAGGTCACTAAATATTGGGCATATTCTTGGGAATGTCCATAGCCACCCATGCATAAGGGCGTTTACTTTTTTCGCTAATAGCTCCCAAACCAAACAAGATACAGCCATAGTTTATGCACCATTGCAATCCTCTTGTCAATACGAATCGAATGATATATGATATTGCTATGCCAGGTCAAATTTAAGAATTTGACCTGACCCAGGTCAGCGGTCTGACCCAACTTGACCTGGTATAGTCATGATGTATATCATTTGACTTGCAGTGACTATACAAACATTTCGGTGACAAAATAAAAGTTCTATCTTATTTTATTTAAAATTTATAGAGTAAAACACCAAAAATTGCTTATTTGACCTCAGGTGACCCTTTAAAGGTCATAAGTCAAAATTTTTAGCATCAACTTCAGAAATGGGCTAAAAGCAAGTCGTAACCGATGTTTGAAGTTGATTCCATCTATACTTACTGAGAAAAGCTCATTTCGTGATTCTCCCCATGTATTTACAAGGGGCAGGTCATGTCTGCTCATGACCTTAGGTCACCAATATCAAAAATCCCGGCACATATGTTGTAGTTCCTGGTGAGCCCAATATGTGGTATGAGTTTCAACTTGATCGATTAACCCTTCTTTTAGTTATGCGGTCCTAAGTATTTTTTAGGTGAGGTCACTTCACCTGGCCTGGTGACTTGACCTGATATGACCTTGAGCCAAAATTTTCAGGAAAGATGTAAAAATGATAAAGAAACAGCTAGACCAGGTTTGGCGGCGCTGCGCGCCGCCGTTTTTTGGTCACTTTGGAAAAACCCGAGGGGGTCTAAAAGACCCCCACCCGGGCGAAGGTTAATCGCAGTGGCTCTTCCAATGTCGTCGCTATGAGGATGATAGCTAGAATACTATGGAAGGAGATGGTGTAGGATAAGCATGGTTGAGTGTGAGGATTAGGATAAGAAACACCCAGGGCGAGGCAGCGCAGCCACACCGGCGCGGATGCTCTCAGCCCCGGGTGAGGTAAGGATGTTTGGAGAAGGGAAGCATCGGTGACAATAAAACAACATCAAAAATAAAAAGATGATTTTGAAAGCTTGGTGGATACACCTTTTTAGGTTACTTAACATGGACACCTTGTAGGTGCTATCAAATTGGAATTGTTTCAATATGTGATCCTTGGGTATTTCTCTGTTTGTTATAAATATTTTCTTTGAGTGATCCATAATTTGTTTCTATATTACTTTCTAAATCCTGTCTGCGAGTTGTATGTATCTTGAGTCTTGTACCCTTGTAGTCTTGAAGTAATATAAATCGATCAAGGCCTTCATCCTAAGTAAACCTGGACAGCAGACAACATTTTCAAAGTCTCTGATTTGGATACTTCTTGTTCCAAGCGACATTAAAAATCACGTGAGCCGCAGAAAAAAATCAATAGAAAAATAAAACTCCTAAAATATGGCTGAAGACGAGAAGTCAGTAAATACCTCATATTTAATCTTGCTGTATCTTATTTCACAAATGTCTGTCGCGAATGAAAATGAATGCATGATGTAGCAGAGAAAGATAGAAATGCATCATCACAGTACCAACTCCGAGTTTAGGCTAGAACAGGCTAGTTTAGGCTAGTTTAGGCTAGAACCTTCGCTTTGACGAGGGGTGGCGGGTACACGTCCCTCTCCCTAAAATCTCAAGAACCACACTAGGTAGCGAAAACGGTAAACGGCGTTGGGCAGCCCATCCAGTTCTCCATCGAAAATACTTGAAGCATTTTTTTCAGGTTACATTTAAGGTCACTCGAGGTCAAAACATGCCGTCATAGACACAGCCCTCACATGCGCAACCCTCACTCGCAGAGGTAAACCTGGACTGCCAGGGTGACTGGTCACCCAGCGTGGCCGACCGAGGGTCACGTGACCGCACCAACGACACCGTTCCGCCTTCCCTGGCTAGCAAGTCCGGATATGCATCAAATTTAAGGTCACTAGAGGTCAAAACATGCCGTCATAGAGATAACATGTAAATGAAGGTTTTCGGTCGTTGCATCTGAACAAGTTACGATGGAGCAAAACAACTTAAGCTGTATGAATCCTCGCAGCAAGCCGAATCGAATGATATATAGTATGACCTTGCTAGGTCAAATCAAAGCTTTGGCCTGACTTGAGGTCAGGTCAAGGTCAAATTAGATCAAATTCATATCATTAGAAGCGCAGAGACAAGGCAAATCTAATGTAGCTAAAATAAACGCTTCATCACCTTACGTTACTAAGTTATTCAGTTAAAACCATTTTCCTATGTATTTCCAATGGAGAGGTCATGGCTCGTACCTGACCTTAGGCCATCGATATGAAAAATACCGAAAGAAATTTTAAGAGAACTGGGTGAGCTCATTATGTGATGATGATGATGATTGGGGTTTTCGGGCACGTCAGCTGCTGAGGCTATATGTGCCCATCGTTATAGGGTTAAATCAGTTCCAGTTGATCATTGGTTGAGTAATGGCGAAAAGCATGTAGTGGGTTGCAAAGCGTGACTACATGCAGCTAGGTAGTGATAAAGCTGTAGGTTTTTAGGTACGGCTGGTTTGGCGTGGGTTGTAGATAATCTGGAACTTGATTTCTTTTAAAAACTGTAGGACACTACGGATGTCTACAGCTGCACTGTCACCGAGTAGGTTAGCCAACGGTGTTGATGGGAAGAATCTGCTGCGGATTCTACGAATCTGTTCACAGCTAGCGGCAGCATCGAACACATTATGAGTTTCAATCGGATAAGTACACCCTGTTCCGACTTATGCTATCTTAAACTTTTTTTGAGTTCAGGTCAATTGACCTGTACTGGTGACCTGACCTGAAATGACCTGACCTTAAAGTTTTGAAAAAGTTGTAAGAATGAGCAGAGAAAAGGTATACCGAGTACGGTGGCGCTACGCACCGCCGTTTTGATGCTATTTCCAAAAACCCCGAGGGGGTGGGTATCCGCCCCCGTCAATGTGCGTGTTAAGTCAGAACAGCATTCGAACCTCGCGGCGGCGCCGTTTCTCATCCACATGCTACACTGTTCTTGTTCTTGTTCCCTGTGCTGCTGCTGCTGCTGCTGCATTGCCGAACAGGCGCCACATGAAGCAGAGATGGGAGGAAACTTCAGAGTATCTGAGGAACCAGCAACAGCCAGGAATGGCGCTTGGGGGTGTGAGGCACCGGCAGTAACGAGGAATGGCGCTCGGATGGTCCGAGACACCGTCGGTGACGAGGGATGGCGCTCGGAGAGTCCGAGGCACCTTTCGCTGCCGCTTAAATCAAATTCCTACCTGGAAAGCTCAACATGTTTTTGTTATATTCACGTTTTCCACAAATTTGTATCATCATTAATATTTATTTTTAGTGATACGCGTTAAATAAAACGTTGTTTAATATTATTGTCGAATAAAACTTATTCATGAGGAAACAGAACTCAGCATGTACGCTGTAATGTACCCGGACACAGCATGTACGCTGTAATGTACTCGGACACAACACGTACGCTGCAATGTACTGGGATACAGCATGTACGCTGTAATGTACCCGGACACAGCATGCACGCTGTAATGTACCCGGACACAGCATGTGTGCTGTAATGTACTGGGATACAGCATGTACGCTGCAATGTACTCGGACACAGCATGTACGCTGCAATGTACCCGGACACAGCATGTACGCTGTACGCTGTACGCATGTATGCTGTAATGTACTCGGATACAGCATGTACGCTGTAATGTACTCGGATACAGCATTTACGCTGTAATGTACTCGGACACAACATGTACGCTGCAATGTACCCGGGCACAGCATGTACGCTGTAATGTACTCGGACACAGCAATGTACGCTGTAATGTACTCGGACACAACATGTACGTTGTAATGTAGTCGGATAAAGGATAAAGCATGTACGCTGTAATGTACTCGGATACATCATGTACGCTGTAATGTACTCCGGACACAACATGTACGCTGCAATGTACTGGGATACAGCATGTACGCTGCAATGTACTCGGACACAGCATGTACGCTGCAATGTACCCGGACACAGCATGTACGCTGTACGCTGTACGCATGTATGCTGTAATGTACTCGGATACAGCATGTACGCTGTAATGTACTCGGATACAGCATTTACGCTGTAATGTACTCGGACACAACATGTACGCTGTAATGTACTCGGATACAGCATTTACGCTGTAATGTACTCGGACACAGCATGTACGCTGCAATGTACCCGGGCACAGCATGTACGCTGTAATGTACTCGGACACAGCAATGTACGCTGTAATGTACTCGGACACAACATGTACGTTGTAATGTAGTCGGATAAAGCATGTACGCTGTAATGTACTCGGATACATCATGTACACTGCAATGTACTCGGACACAACATGTACGCTGCAATGTACTGGGATACAGCATGTACGCTGTAATGTACTTGGATACAGCATGTACGCTGTAATGTACCCAGACACAGCATGTACGCTGCAATGTATTCGGATACAGCATGTACGCTGTAATGTACC